>OU452219.1:4546319-5146319 GCA_911728455.2 Marthasterias glacialis
AGAGGTGGGTAAAAGGGGGTTAGAAGGTAGACGGAAAGAAGGCATGACTGTGAAGATAGTTACAACTTTGAGATTTAACGAAACGGCAAAGCAGAACACAGTGAAATCTCGTCTCATCTATTTCCTCAAAGCATTTGTATTATATTCACATCGGATAGTACGGTTTACTTCTGTCACAAACGCCACCAATGGGACGTGAGATTGCAGTAAAGGTGCGACAAGCTTTCACTGTTTCTTCTCCATGGATACGGTGACACATTGACACAACTGTGTTACTTGGCAGTGCAGTAGAGCAGAATGTGCTGCTACAGACTTTAAGAGTTCAACGCATGTTTTCTTGCATTGGAAAGTTTTTAAGGGTGTAGGAAAGTCAAGCGAGGGGATGAAGAATAGAAGTACGCAAGTAAAATGGGTCGTTTACAGATAAATCAACACTCTTCTTCTCCTGAGCATAGTCGTCAGACTTGTATGAAATCAAGGTTAGCTACAGAAAATGACAATTATTTGAAAGATGTCAGCTTCTTACATCAACTATGTGGTAAGTGAAAGAAGCACCATCTACTAGTACAAAAATGGTCCTTAAATCTATGATCTACAGTGTTACAGAGAAGCAGATATTGATGTGTGAAGCTGTATGATAAACAGTGCAGTTGGTGAACAGATTTGTAAACAGAATTTTGTCCCTACACCTGGGGTGGACCTTAACATTTGCCTGCCAGTCTCAGGTCAGGTTACCATTGGGCATGCCTCAACTTTAAGAGTGAAACCTCACCATCTGGCCTTTTTATGATTTTGTCAAACTATTTCAAGATGGTTTTAAATCCATCAGGTGTGCCTAAAAGCCCTCCACCTTCCCCCTCCCCAAACCAAGAAAAAAAAACCCAGTTAAGGTCCAGTCCTGGTCACAACTATAGCCAAGAGTATCATGTGTTTAGTACATACCTCTTTACTTCTTCTAATAACATCACATTGGCAACAGTGGATAAAATTTAACCATTATTTAGAGTTAGATTTTCAATAGGTACTTCACATAGAGGGAAATATTTGTCTACTCATGTATCCAAAACGGTGCGCACACCTTCACGTTGATCGTCACGTGACTGACAATAAATCGTAGCTAAAGGAAGGAGCTAGAAACAACGGATGAGAAATGTTCACAAGATCTTCCACGATTCAAAGGTTTCATGCTTGTCCGAACCAAGAGGAAACTTTGCAACTTTAGATTATTACAAAATGTTATCAAATTTTGGGCTGGCATTTTGAGGGGCGGCAGCTCAAAGGCGGGATGCCCAGATCTTGATGTCAGAAAACAAAATTTATGTCCAAAATCTGCTAAAAATATTTGAACCTGCCTTACTTAGCCACCACACATCGTTCATGCCACTTCTTTCTTTCCAAGGGCCTAACGTCCTGCTTACAAGTTTGGGCAAAACGCAGCCCTGCTTTTAGCAGAAATATTTCCAGTTTTGATATTCCTTATGTTTTTTTTAACAAAGACATGCATCCTGGCAGTGTTGCAGTTTTGTTCAGAAGTTCTCGACCAACAGAATGTGATCCAAACAACCAGGCCTAACTCCACGGCTCTGCTTACCGTGGCATTCTTGGCTTGCGGTCACCATTTGACAGGTTTATAGCACCAAATTTCTGTGCTAGCTGTGTAAACAAAGAGCACTTAGTAATAACATGAAGTACGCATGCGAACAGGCATAAATTCCTTGCCATTCCGTGAAAACCACTTACTTTAACAAGCAGGTTTTTCTGCTTCTGTAAATGCACATTTTTTTTCTCGTTATGGTAAGCAGAGTCAAGACATTGGACCTGAATGTTTTGACCAACTTGCTGGGTAAACACTTCTGCAACACAATAAAATGACCACCCCTCCCACCAAATCCACAAATACAAATATTTAAAAAATGTTGCAAATGTTAAAATGTGTTAAGCACTCATGATTCAGCTGGGATACTTTGCTGGAGTTCAGTTCATAGCATCTATCTGGTTACTGATATCTGTGCATCGGGTTTTCCCCGCATGCAAGAATTACTTGTAACTTTTTCATGAAACCATGCGGTGCCAAAAGGACAAACAATCAGCTGGTTGTGCACAGAGACAAAATGCCCCCCTTTCCCCAAATCCTACGGTTGCCTTTTGCTTGAATAAACTTTCAATATAGCTTACACGAAACAAATCCAAAACTGATTGTCAACTCATAACTTAAAATGCAGGTCTGCGAAAATTGAGGTTAAAAATGACTGTGACCCAATCTATGGTTCCAATGTAGACACCAAACGTGAGCTAAAAGGCATGCAATTCAGTCGGGCCTGGAATTAGACATGACCTCTCTTGCCCTGGTCTTGGCCGTGATGCCCCTTCATCAAAGTTTCCCATAGACTTTAAATTTGCCCTTTGCAAAATGAAAACGGCCTTGCCCTCCCAAAGATGAAATTCCAGGCCCGAGTCTTGCTACTTGCTACTGTGGTGTCAACTATTCATTCTATATCTCATAATCCAGGTCAAATTTAAGGGCGCTGCTAAACCCAAAATAAGGCTCAGGAAACGTATACATTTGATCAGAACAAGCATCAGCAAGGAATTTGTCGCAAACGATGTTCATCACGTGGTAATGTGGCAACACAAAACTTTCATTTAGTTTTTATTGGTGTTACCATTTATCAAATGCTGCAAATATGGCTGCTTTTGATGAACATTTGATATTTACAGTTATCAGTATATATGTTCTGTACGCTACATCATAATTATTTCATTTTTACTCTTTTTTTTATGTTGGGCGATAAAGTCTGTGTACGTGTAGAAAATGAGAACTTAAAGATGTTTCTCGTGCATGGTGCAAACATGTGGTTGGTGATGATAATTAGTGATGAAATAATGCACCGTGCATATATTGGTGAGGCCTGTCATGCATATTAAACGTCATTCGTGCATATTCATGTGCAGTTCATGCAGAGTAACGATGCCTGATGCATATTCATGATGCATGTTAATGAGTTTCATGCACATGCAGCATCATGATTGGCTGGGGAATGCTGGTTTCAAATCAATCACAGCATGGATGACCCTCAGACTTGTGATAAAAAATTGTACTCGTGTTTATCGGGTGTAAAAGTCACTGTCGTTAGAAAAGTTAACATTCAAACTCAAACCATGCATAAATAAACCACACAAGTCATTCTATACTGGTTCCTGTAACACATATACCATGGTGGTTAATGAGTTATGTTAGATTGCAGGCAAAGGGGGTGTCTTAACAAAAAATGTTAAAATCCAGTAGTGACCAATTTCATATGACAAGATGTCAAAACAATTCTTGCATCATTGCATCATCGGTATAGGAGTAGTAAAATTACTAGGCTATAGCCCCTCCATAAACCAAGATACTTCAAGAAACTATCTTGTGTTTTTCCCAATTTCACCAAAAAATTAAAGTATATATATACATAACAAAAAAAAACTTGTGGATTATTGCTTGATTAAAAGAAAAACAAAAAAAAACTTCAGGATTTCCCTAGAGCTGGTGCCTCTTGAGTCCAATGCATAACCCCCCCCCCACACTCAATATTCTTTCGGCACAACTTAGAAAAGAATAAATTGATTACTTTGCAACTGAAAGCTCACTGATTATGAAGTTCACACCAGTACCAATCCAACAGAAAAAGAAGAAAAATCCATCTGAAACACTTGTCAAAGTTGAGAAAATAGCATTTGAAGAACCCCCCCTCAAAAAAAAATAAATAAATAAATAAATAAATAAATAGAATTGCCATTGCTTATTTCGATTGCTGCAATTTAAACAAGCTCCAATATGAATCCGGTTTTCAATGTTTTCACGAAACCAGGGCCACCAATTTGGTGACATTTTACAGGATGGGCAGACGCTTTTGTTTCTTCAAAACTAGAGGACGGGAATGGATTCAATCTTCCAAAAACTAACGGAAGTACCTTCTCGTTATTGCATTTGATGTAACTTTAGGAGCTTGAGTGATTAGACTTAGTCCTCTTTTCTTTAAAGAATCTTGTCTTCAACTCCGCGACACAGATAAGATTTTTCCCCCCTTTTAAGCTGAGTAGAATTACCTAAGAAGACATCTGAACAACTGAAATATAGTTGAATTCTTTGGATTCTTTTAAGAATTTGTCCTCGAACAAACTGGAACACTGGAAATTCATTTGGGTGTAACATGCAATTTGATCTCTACTTCATCTGGTGCAATGTAAGGAGGTACCGTTATATCATGAAGTACGCATGCATCCTGTCACTCATTCTCCAAATGAAAAAGAATGAAAAGGGGGGAGGCGGGGGGAGAGAAAAATAAATAAATAAATAAATAAATAAAAATAAAAATAAAAATAACTAAATAAAAACTTGATGTGTAATTGGGGGGTTTATTCTTCAGGTCAACATTCACCAATCACCGATCATGCACATTCACTCATTTCCAATGTCCAATCACTACAATGTTTGAGTGCGCTAAGGCCTGTGATGGAAAGACTATACGAAGGGGGATTCGAACCATGTACCATTGCTATCACTTATCCAGGAAGTCCATCCGATTGGCCAGACTGGGCAGTTTAGGTATGAGTGATTTAGTCTGCCGCAATGATCATAGAAAGAAGGCAGGGAATATACAACGTTAAAGCACAGGTTGGCACGGTAACAGATTTAATGCAGTTTAGAATTCTGAGCCCTTTTATAAGAAAAGGAAATTCGGGGGGTATGAGGGGTTGCTATTAATACGCTCTAATTTTATGAATTCTACAGTCCCAAAAAGCTGGACTACTTATAAAATACTACTTATAAATAGTGTATACTTCAGGGGGAAATCTCTGTCAGTGCTTTCGTATTTAAATAATAATACAAGAGAAAACAGCAATAAACAAGTATAGATAGTTCCTGCTAGATGCCATCTTTATGGACAACTTGGGTTTTGGCTTTGAACTAATTTTCCCACGCAACTAAGTGTTTCACCGACTAATCATGCATGGAATTTGATAGAACTCCAATGTATCATTTGATAGAACTCCCACGTGCCGCACACGGCGTTTACGCACAACGTTAAACAAATGTCCGTAACGATGGCCTACTCTACATCGTGTGACATCATGTGGAAACCATCTATACAAGTTTGGTTTCTTTCCAATGTGGAAATCCATTTCGGATTTTTAAAAAAACGTATTCTAGAAGTTCAGTTGTGGATGACAATTCTTCCATCATTTTTCTTTACAATGAAGGTTGGATCCTAGGCATGCTGATGTTTCTATCTATTGTTCGATGTATATTTATGCGACAGTTAGTAACAATTTGGAAGATGAATTAGTTTTTCTCTTTTTTGAGCATCTCAAAATTAAATGAGCACAATCTTTGATGTCGTTGATGATTTGCACTTTTTCTCTTTTTTTTTCTTTTTCTGTTGACGCAATTTTTCTCTTGATCGAGATCATCTTGAAAACATCTTAAGATATTTTGCCAAATGTGTACACTCATCATAATGTTGTGAAAAGCAACACAACATTCCTGAGCTACTAAGGTGTAAGTAAATAAATTAAATGGAATGAAAACCGTAAGAGGTAAATAATTTGTTTTACCCGTGTTATGATTGGAAACAATTATATCATAAATTAATTTCTTCTTCTGTTTTTTTTTTAAATGGTTCAAGCTTAAAATGTCAAAAACTTCACATGCCTTAAAAAAATAAAATAAAATAGCTATGATAATAAACTATTAATCTATAAGAAAGTAAGTCCAAGGAAAAATAAACTGCCATTACGGGGGTTGGACACTCTTTTGGAGTCAAGAGCTTTCTTCAGATTATCTTGAATGCCTCGGTGAAACCACTCGTAGAGAAAAAAGTTCAATGAATTTTAGCAATCATTAGAGAATTTACCTGAAGAAAAAGTACTGACCTAGAGATTCTTTATGAGCCTACATGCTCCTAGTCTACCTCTACAATCTCTATGTCCCCACTCCAAAGTAATCGGGAGAAATCTTATTTCAAGTCTGACTCCATCCCACTTAGCTGCTATCTCCGAGAGGAGGGCTGAGATAAAAGACTGAGGCATTTGGGTTGGAACTTAAGGGTCACTCAGAAATAAATGTCCTGCAGAATGGGGGGTTGTATCTGATTTGCAATTATCATCAAATTCATCGACCGGAGACTTAATGGTCAAAGGACCACTTAGAAATTCCTTCTCGTTTTCTGTTCGCTTTGAAAGAATTAATGTGGCTTTTCAGTTAAAAGTGTTTTAATAAGAAATAAACATACAATAAAAAAAACATCTTTTTGGAAAATTGAAACTTTGTTATGCATAGAGAAAACCAGAAGGATGCTCCTTTTAATCAAACCTTATTTATAAAAAAAAAAATATAAAAAAAAATATAAAAAAACTTCTGTGCAGACTTTGAGGTGAATATCAAGCATTTTATGCCATTTCTTGAAACTGATTTTTTTTAAAGCATTTGAAGCATTTGTTTGAAGATGTTTTTTTTCCAAAGTGAGCAAGCTATTAACAAATGGGACAGGACACAAAGGTCCAGATATACAGATGACTTTGAACGAAATGTGATGCGGCTGTGGGTGGTCAAAGTCAACGCCCTCGCTCTGTCTTACCCATCATCCAAAAAACAACCCTTTTAGATTTCATTGGGATATGTACATGTGGTTCTCAGCCAAGAAAACTGACAAGAGTTGTGGAAAGACTGCGGGCGAGCCACAGAAAACCCTGAGGGAGAGTTTGTAAGGCGTTCAGTTGGGTAGATTGTGTCTGAATCTAGTGACTTCTGCTCCGGCTATGGCTGTTGGCTATGGCTGTCGGCTATGGCACAGCAACAACGTTACAGATTAGGCCTAAGCCACTGCCGAAGCCATCAATTCAAACACCCCCATGATTAGGTGGGCTTTTATCACAGGGATTGGACATTTTTAGCAATTACTTTTGGCTTTATAGATGAGCAAGGGATGTCATCTTCTTTAATTGTTATAGCAAGAGGACCAAGGATGTGATGTAATATCTTGGCATGTTAGTTCCAAGTGGTGGATATCCAACAAGATGGAAAATTAGATAATAAATAGGGAATAAATATAAATTTCAATTTGCCTTACACCAATGTGTGATAAGCACTGTATACTCTGTGCTTTCGAGTCCTGTGGAAAAAAAACCACAGGCAACTCGGGTGGGATTCGAACCCACGACTCCCGCATGACTAGAGCAGATGTCTGAACCGTTAGACCACCGAGCACGCCCGGTGACGAGAGGCCAGTTTGAATCCAGTATTTTTTCCACAGGACTCGAAAGCACTGAGTATACAGTGCTTATCACGCATCGGTGTAAGAAAAATTGAAATTTATAAGACGGAAAATGTCAAGCTGTCATTTAGATAACAAGAAATAAAAAAAATATTTCTGAATAGCTGCTGGAGTCTTCTTGGGGTTTGTGATATAAGGGGAAATTCAAATTGGACCAAAGTCCTGAACTATGCTACATTAAATTGGATTTGTCATCCAATGAAGAAGTTTATCCCCTAAGAGTAAAACTTATGTAAAATGATGCTAACTTAAATACTTATCAGACTATTTCTTCAGGATGAAAAATCAACTACATGTAGATACTCTTAATGATATAGTTTTTATCTACCATAATGTGAACTTAAAAAGTGGACATCTACATGTTAGCTTATTAGCAAATCACAAATAAGAACAGATACACAACTTACTTGCTGCAGAGTTTTAAAAAAAAAAAAAAAAAAAAGGAAAAAAAAGTTCTCAGCAACCATAACAATGCAGCCAATCAGAAAGGGTTTAAATTCACACTGCAATAAAAGCCCTTTACTGATTGGCCAGTCTACAGAGTCATGGGGGCTGACATCTTGGTTAACTCAGCACCAATAAAGTTGCATACCGAATTCCTGATGGAGATTGTATTATACAGTCTGAATTTGGACTAATAAATAAGGTGAAAGGGGGTGATGAAGTGTTTACTTGGGGCTAGAATGTGGATTAAAGCAAGCCATGGAATCGACCATACCTTTTCCCAGTGACTCAGGCACTATGTGCAGCATAATAAATGAATGGCAGTGATGAAGACGGAACGGAGAGGGGGCGTAGAGAGGGGGAGTCAATGTAATCCAGAGAGAGGGGGAAAAAAGGGACGTGGTCCAAGGGAATGATCCAGTATGATAAAAGGTGGGCAAGACAAAAGGTGGGATGTGAAGAACAGGAGAGAGAAAGAGTTATTGTTAAATTCTTACAGAAAATGTTTTGTAGTTGAAATCCGTGTTTGTACATGTATGTTTATCATAATGTGGTGAGTGCATTATCTTGGTTTGTCCATGGAGGGAGGAAATCCACTCCTCCATGGTTTTGTTTGTCCCATCGCACATCGGTCTGACTCCAAGTGAGACTCGGATTCAGCTTAGGCGGGTGCATATTATTGTAGTTTACGTTCCACAGCAATCTCCACCATGCAGTCAGGGAGCTTGACAATGATAGCCACATAAAAAAAAATCATTTTGACTATTTTTGTGTCTTCGTAATAGCAAGCCATCCCTGCAGTAAGTGTACACATAAATGTGCCTGTGAATTAATTGTTCTAGTGTGGTAAGCTCATAAACATTTTGAAAGTTTGTATTTTCATAATTCAATAACTTAGCAACAGGGTGCATTTACAGCAATCATTTGCCACAATTATCAACAATAACAACTGAACAAAAAAAAAAGCTCAGAGGAATCCAAACAGCATCTCGCAGGCACTTAAACACAGGCGTGAATGAAAGAATTGTGCTAAAAACTGTGCGAAAAAAAGAGAGACGCATGAAAAAGTGCAGCGATAAAAATGCTCTGATTTTTTTAACAAAGTGCAGCGTCAATCAATAAAAACACATGACAAATAACAGTAAATGATCTTAGTCTGTTTTCCACTACATAGAACAAACTCATAGAAAGACAAACAAACAGACAAAACTAGGTGCAAAAACAAGATGTCTTAGAGAACAGGGTAGGAAAGTGAGGGGAGGGGGGTGGTTTGTAAACCATTTGTTTTTTCGTTTTTTCTAGAAGTCCAAATAACTGGACTTCGTCTTGTCTGACAACCAGCCTGCATACATGTAGTTCTATTGAGGAATTCAAACAAACATACTAACCCTTAACAGACATGTCATGAATTTTGGGAAATCACGGCTCACTCTTAGGCAATGTCCGTGTATTTGAAGTCCGTATGGAAAATGTCCATTTTCAAAATTACTGACAGAGCCCAAGCCTGAGAATAGCTCAAAGATGTATTTTAGAAAATGGTCCTGGACAAATAGAAAATCACATGAAATGGTACACCCATCGGTGCCTAGTGTACTTAAATTCCAAGTGGTTATAATCTTTCTTTCTTTCTTTTTTTTTTTGGGGGGGGGGGGCTGTTTGTATGGGCTTTTGCTAATTTTGCACTTGCTCCTTCGCCAAAACTTCAGTTGAACTTTAATTAAAGATTTTTTAAATTTATAATTAATGAAATAATATATTCTTGAAATACACATGTCTGAACAATTGCACTGCATGTATGCAGATTGTAACCAGTGTAATTTTGTGCAGAAAAGATTGCGGGGGCAGGGGGGGGGGGGGGTTACTCGTCTTTAACAAAAACATGATGAATTAACATACGCTATGCTCACACTGGGATGAAAACAAAATTGATTTGATTTTTGGCCCGCAATGTGGCATTTGAATGCAATTTCAATTTTGGGCATTTCAACGCAATGCTGACAACCGTTCTGTTCAACAATGCAGAGGTACGCCATACTCTGCACCAAGTACCTCCTGTTTCCTATCACATACATTTTTGTTTTATTAAGTGAACAAAAATTTCAAATTAGATGATACTACAGTTCGCATTGGTTGAACCTTTCGAGTGCTGCTGTACAACAACCATAGCAAGGTTGCAAAAGCATTCCTCTGAATCGGGCACTAAACTACCCGCCTTGGGTCTTACTCCCTGAATCCAAATGGTTGTTTTATGAGTCCATCATTACAGTGACCTGACTCTTTTCTGCAAGGGCAACCATGCTTTGTCATTGAATATCAGGAAGATTTGTATGGAAAGAGTTATGACCATTTTTTCCCCCATTTTGTTTCAGGAATGAACAGTTTCTTTGAAAGTATCAGACTGTTGTCAGACTTACTACACGTGGTTTTTCTCGTCTGTGCATGCAGCACAGAAACAACATAGTGCAAAAGTGAGAACAGCCTAATTTTCATTATTTCGTGTGAATGCAAAAAAGTGAATTATTGTTACAGTGAATGAAGCAACAACAGTATCCGGCAAAAAATCAAACCAATTGGAGAAATATTCACAATCAGAACGAGAAAACAAACATTGTTGTTCTGTGTTAGGAATGAAACCTGGACATAAGACTCTAAAGGTGTTAAGAACACATTTAGAACACATTCACAACACAACCTCTGGACAAATTGAAAAAGTACTTTTCCCCCGTACTAAGCATGAGGTGGTCATGCTTCAATTTTGTTGAATGTGTGCTAGCTTGTTGCGCTCCCCCCCCCCCCCCCAAACAATCGATGCATCACCTTTGACCCACTCTAGAAGAACCTGCACCAATAGTAAGCTATGCAAAAAAAAATCAAGTGCCCCAATCTGAGATGTGCGCATGCGTTTGGCTTAAATATTTTGAGCAATAAAAAAAAAAACGGGTAAAAGATTAAAAAATCGATGCACCGAATGTGTTCAGGAAGACCACATTAACATTGCGCAGCGTAGTTTCAAAGGCTACCAGCTCTGCTAAGGTAAATGTTAACTCAACATAGTAAACACTTTAAAAAAAAAAAATAGTAATAAAAAAAAATCAAATAAACTTAACAAAAACAAAAAAAAACCCAGACATTTACTCCAAACGGAGAGGAAAACAAAAAATACCACCAACACTGAGTAGGGACAAAGACGCACAATGTGTACCTTTTTCTTGGGATTAAGAAGTTCTTTATATTGATCTGATTTGAGGAATCGTGGATAGCTGTCACTCCGCATCAGCGTGTAGATATGGTCCTGGGCCGAGTCAAACGTATACCTTCCAGCGCCTTTCATGTTTTTCCGGGTCACTTCCCGGACCTTGGAGTCCACGTTGATCGGACTGTGTGATGATTCTGACAGGAATTCACTAGAAAAATACGCAAAAAATATGAAAATGTTTAGGGCCATTCTGCTTAGCAGAACATTTTTCTTTACAAAAAAAAAAATGTATTCGTTAAGGGTACAAACATTAAATCAATTGCTTATTTATTTTCATACGCAATTCATAGAAGTGAGCGTTGAGAAAGACCTAGGGAATCTGCCAAGACATCGGCTAAAATCACGCAAACCTTCTGGATCACCACACGCGCATTGGAAGTTGCAGGGTTTGATCCTAAGGCCACTTGGCAGAGTCTCAGGCAGGACGTTAAATTCGCCAACAAGGACCTTGTGCGAGACCCCTCTATTGTGCCACCTGGTTTCAATCTAGGCAGACGACAATGGACAGCCCTCAATCAGATTCGCACCCTACATGCTAGGACTGCTCATCATCTCTTCCGGTGGAAGTTTCGGGACAACTCGACTTGTGACTGTGGCCATCCAAACCAGACCATCCCACACATTGTAAAATGACCGCACATTAAGGAAATTCCCAGGTGGCATCCAGGAAATCCACCTTGTGACAGATAATGCTCTGACCTGGCTCACCAACTTGGACCTTGCCTTGTAGGAAACTGTATAGACGTCATACGAAAGAAGAAGAAGAATACGGTAACCAGAAATGAATGACATCAAATGTCAGTTGGTTGCAGATTGTGGTTCAAACCCATCAGTTGTATAAACCTGAATCCGGAAATTTGGCTTGTACAAAATGTTACCAGCAATGAAACAGTCAGCCCACAACCCTGTTTGTAAGTGTGACATAATTCCACTGTAAGCCTGGCCCACTTCACACACAAAATGGCTCCAACGTTTACCGAAAGCCCATAGGAAATGCATTAGCTTTTTTTCTTTCTGTGAGGACTTTTTGATGGACGTAATCTTTGTACTTGCCTTTCACCCATTTGCAAAGACTCAAGGCCTTGTCAGAATGAGCAGTTTCTGACCTGAGAAATGCCTGAAATAAGTGATTGTCGAGCACAATTACTCGCTAACGTATCCCAGCTTTGACGCCTGACATAGCGAATCCTTCGTGTATGCAGCAGATGAATTGATGTTAAGTATTCTTTTAAATAAAACTGTTTTTTTTTATCAACAAGGTTATTTTAGGTTTTGCTCTGCACCGATGTACCATGAAGCAAAATATTTGGTGCTTATTCAAATGTCGGTGTTGGGGCAAAAACTAAGATCACGCTGCTTTTTAACCAAGATTCAATCAACTTACATCAGATAAACTTTGAGAGAAAAAAAAACAATAATCATAATAACAATCTACTGCTCAAGTAAAAATGACTTTTCATTTCATTACAATGGGGACAGAAATATTATTGGTTGCAATAAATAGAGTCAAAAAACAATTACATTCAATGTTACGGGCAAAGCAAAATTGACATTGCACAAGACCTTTGCCTTAAAAAAAAAGAAGAAAAAAAAAAAGAAAAAGGAAAAGGAAGACGCAGCTTTTATGCACCCACAGTATGGTTTGGAAACTTTTGGATGATTTTAAATCTCATGGAACATTCTCATTGTCACAAGAGTATTGTTATTGACACACTTCACCTGACGTCATCTCCCAATGATAACTTTTTGGCTGTACCATTTTGGATGTCAGATTCCCCTGTGTGTTGCTATGCAGTGTGCATTTTATGGTGAGACGTTCACCACATCTTTACATGCAGACTGCAGCCGCGTCAATCCAACGGGTCTCGTGGAAGAGCGGTCCAGATCAGCGGACTCAAGTTCTATTGTTGTCAGCAGCAGAGTGTGGGTTCGAATCCAAATCACGGCACTTGTGTCCTTGAGCAAGATTCTTTAGCATAATTGCTTTGTCCTTCGGATGGGACATTAAGCCGTAGGTCCCATGTACTAGGATGGGTAGTGCACGTGAAAGATCCCAGAATACTTATCGTGGAAGAGTAGGGGAATTACGCCGGTGTTTCTGGTTCACATAGCAAGCACCCTTGTCTACAGGTTTCCTCAGGTTTGAGAGCTACAAGGATTAAGTTCACTTATGAAGCATCCTTGGTTTCACTACCAGAAATATATAATAATAATAATAACATGGATGTACTTACTTGTAGATCTCTTGTGCTTTGGCTGGTACTTTGCTAATCGCTGTTGCTTTCAGCTCTTGACATGCTATCCAAAATCTACAACACCAAAGTCAAAATGGATGTCAACAATGCATAGAAAACGAGCCTAACATATAAAATACTGAACAAGGTCATTCCACAAGGATACTGTTGATCTCGCATTCGACTTTGGAAAGTTTGAAAGATAATGTTTCTTTACAAACATAAAGTTTGAGTTGCAAATCATTTCTATCTTTTGATTTGTTTTTAACTTTATTTTATTACTATTATTGTTATTACTGGTTTTTTTTTAAGGTGTTAAAGAACACATTTTCATAGTTTAAGTTTTACAACATAAGACCATTAACATTTGTTTGCATTTATGCAACAGGTCTTTTTGGTGTGGTAAGCAGTTTGCAACAGTTTTTATTTTCGAAATAAATACAGGTTATACAATCAACAAAACACGATCGAAATGTCAAACTTAAAATTGGTTGAGGTACTAGAGTAGGGATTAGACATGTCAAAACAATTGTTAATATCACAGAAATGTTGACAAAATGAATTAAACGGAAACAAGTACCAACAAACCAATGTTTCATACATGACGCACCATACTGTGTCAGGATAAGTTATCAACCACACTGTCTGGTCAATATGAAGCTTTCAAAAAAAGTGTTTCCACGGTTACCTTAGATTCTCTTGACTGAATTCCTTGGCAAGGAACCTTGCAAACTGGTCTCGGCCTAACGGATCCTTCAGCAGATCGTCGAAGGAGAAGCCCCACTTCTTGACACGCCACACGGGTACATCCTTCAGGTTCCTGCCCGAATCAAATGAATTATTCATGAGTGAGAGGGAAATACAGACAGAGTAACAAAAGGTCTACCAAAAAATTATGCACGGCCGAGGAAGACAGTCGGACGTTGCAGCCTTGATGAGTTGTCCGTTGAGTGTTTCCACGGTGAGTGAAGACACTGAGAATAGACAGAGCTGCAAGTTGTGTATATCAGTGATGGGCAATTAACATAGCACTGTCTCTCTCTGCCTTGCTCTATGGTCAGCTCAGTCACTAAATCCAACCCGAGTAGATTTAACGTATGATTTTAATCTGACAATGAGTGCAGGTCCGGTCGGGACCCCCCCCCCCCCCCAATCCAGGGTCCAACAGATACAGTAGATAGTGAAGGTACATGCACCTACAATGAATCAAGTACAATGTTTGATCGGTAGTACAGATAGTAAAAGAAGCAGGTGATTGTGTCTTGAATCACTGTGGCTGAGCGAGGTGGGAGGTAGTCGGGGGGGGGGGGGGTGGCTTTCTCACTATCAGCACAGAGGAGGCTCCGGTTCAGCTATCAGCAAATCTTGCGGTTTTATCGATAAAATAGGATCTCCGTATCTCACTTGCAGACAGGAACCTTAAGAAAACTGTCATTCCTACGCATCCCCCCAGTCAACTTTATCCCACACTTTATCTAAGTTTGTTACACAGGATGAACTTCTTAAGTCAAATGATGCCAATCACCACAGAAGTAGCAATTTAGCTAAAGGAAGAATGTTTCTTTCTCCAGCTGATGATCGGACGATAGCGCCGACTCAAACCCCTTTAATTTCTTGATGACTTGGAGTACCCTGACCTCATTTTGACTGTGTCTTTCAGGATGGTGTTCCTGTACCATATAATAATCCGTTTCACCTACTACAGGGTGAACTTAGCAGGCATACATGTACAATTGTAGTGTGACCTTTATGTCTAATGTTTCGCATCTTTGTCTTGAGGTGACTGAGCCAAAATAGCATTGATTCTCAGCTTATTTGAGCCCCGTAGAGGGGAAGTATCGGAGTTATAAATCTCTGTATTACCGTTTGCGAGAATTTGCAGCCAAACACAACTTGACCAGTTGAAGCTTGCATTTTATCTTATTTGTAAGAGTTAGATTGGTTCACTGTTTGAATGCAGTTAGTTATCCAAGGAGAAGGTTGTTCATCAGAGTAAAAAGCAAAAGGTAAATGAAGTGGTTTGAAATTACACTAAAGGCTACAATTTTATGCAAACTTATCAACTATTCTGTGAAGCTCAACAACATCCATGATTCAAATGATCAAGTACCATTTGTATTATGCTTCTACAGAGAGTTTTGTTTTAAAAACACAACATCAGTTTCTTTTAAATAAAGTGTTTTTCTTTTTTTTTATAATTATTTTTAGTGTGTGAATAGAAACTTAATACTAACGAGCGTAAATAGTTGGCATCACATAGGATTTGGGCTGGCCATTGATTCCCGGGCCTGATTTCATATCACCGGTAAGCAGAAAATATAACAATGCATACCATAATATGGCATTTTGGCTGGTAAACTGTTTCTGTTTAAAGCACATGGACAACATTGGTAATTGTCAAAGACAGGTATCCAAATTTATGTGACCCAACATAAGGATGAAATAACAAACCTGCAAAAGTTTAAGCTCAATCGGTCATCGGAGTCACAAGAAAATAATAAAAATAAAAAAAACACTATATGTTTTCACTGTTTTCGGGTATTGGACTTGCGAGATCAAAACTAATAGTTTTATGAATTTCCTCAAGACTATAGCATTTCAAGCAAAAATGTTTGAAGGGAAGTTTCCCAACATGACCGTCATTTTACCTCGTAAGTTATGTGTAAATATGGAAACATTCATAGTTTCAATCTTACCAACGTTGTGCACACCCTTAACCACTTTACGTCGTCGATGTCTTTTTCAGCCAAACTTTTCAAAACTGAATTACGGCGGACTTTTACGAATTACCGTAACAACTTTGGAACGTCCTCTTTTGGTTGCGGTCATTTGTCCGGCTGACGTATAATTACACCCCCCCCCAGACAATCCATTGTGTAGCGAGCACAGGCACGCACCTACTGTGCTACGCTTCATTTCCCCCATGCAAAGAGGGATAAAGACTTGTTGTTGTACAAACTGACACTTATGAGAGATCGATAGGCTGCCATCATTATTTATCATTGTATTCAGCATACGGGACTCACTAAGTTCAAGATTCCAGCATACCATTGTGGGTTATCGGCCGTGGCTTACAACCAAGGTTCGGGCCTATTCATGGTTACTCATTCCATATTTTCTCAAAAGAGAACGAAAGATCCCAGCGCACTTTCATTTTATGAGATCGTCCTGTGTCTTCAATTTGTTTAGGCAGGGTTTCATTGTGACAACAATATTCTTACAAAACTTATTTAAAAAAAAAAAAAAAAAAACTTTAGGAGGTCAAAAAAAGGTCTTAAAAATAAAACCGCGCAGAAGCATGTTAAAGAGTTTTCAATGCCGATGTGAAGTGGTTATTAAAAGTATGATAAATCTGTGCTGAGCAAATATGGGTTGTTACCAGTTAGATGAATTTGCCATGTTCTTTTACAACTGGACAAACTTTTGTTGTTAATCATCGTCAGTGAATGAGCAATGATATTGACGTCATTCAGCCCATCTCAATTCACACAATCATCCGAGACTCTGTCCCTCTGAGGAAGAACGTAAAAGAACTGGCGGTTTGACTAAGAGGTCACTGACCCCATCAACGCTCTCTCTCTCCGTTGTCTACTTACATCGTTGTGGCTGCCTCCCACATCGAGGGATCATCGGATAGCCAAGGATTTGATCCTTCTGTTGGTGCTGACAGGAAACTATCGTAGTCTCGGTACTGCTGACAGTAACTTATCAATCTGTTTAGAGTGGAGGAAAATGCTTGACAGGTTAGAAACTTATAGCATTAATAGTTTTACGTCCTTACTTATATCATTCTTCTTTTCTTAAGTTTGTTGGGGGCGGGGGTGGTTATGGTTCATGACTATGTAAAGAAACTTACAGGATTTGCCAACACTTAAGACAGATTTGCGAACAGATACAGGGATTTCAACACCATCATGCCATCAGGTTAGTAATTTTTCTGCAGTGTTAATATTAATGTTTCCATTAATGTATATTTGTATAGAGTACAAAACAATTTCCGATGTGTTGTAGCTATTAACTGTAATCATTGGCTGAATAAATGATCTTATCTTATCTTATCTTATCATGAGAATTGCCAGATTTATTCAACATTAGAACAGACAAATACATCGAGACATTAACACTTGGAATTTTCCTGCAAGATGTACATGACAACTGTTGTCAGCCAAAT
Source organism: Marthasterias glacialis (assembly GCA_911728455.2). Taxonomy (NCBI): domain Eukaryota; kingdom Metazoa; phylum Echinodermata; class Asteroidea; order Forcipulatida; family Asteriidae; genus Marthasterias; species Marthasterias glacialis. The sequence goes on from OU452219.1 coordinate 4,563,741, forward strand.
GACCAAATCTGGATCTACTCACCCCACCCCGCTTGTAGTTAGGGAACCTACTCTTAAGTTAAGGATACCAACATTCTCATATCAGGAATCTTTTAGATTTAGTTATAAATGCAAACGATATTTGGGAAACAAATGTTGATGGACCAGGTTCAAAGTTTTTTGCATTTACATGTTTGTTTTAATTTTATTATTTACTTAACAAAACTTCATATTTGTTTATCAGTTTATGGTAGCTTGCAATTTGTATAAACTCACACAAGTGTTTCATTTTGCTTACTTTTAATCAAACTTTCCCAGTTCTTGCATACAGTGATGAAATATTTTTTTAAAATGCTAACATAAAGAATAATTTTAAAAAGAAACAACGTTCAGATGAAAAGACGACCTTGGAATCCACAGCCCCCCCATAGCTATTCTTTTATATGGTTCAGTGATGGTTGGTGCAGCCCATGACAAAACGTATCTTTACCTTATGGGTTGGTGGGTAAGCGTAGGGCATTTCAAAGCAATTTCACCGTCACTAGCAAACAACATAGCAAGAGAGCAAAGACACACAATCATGCAAAGGAAAAGACAAAAATGTAGAGAAGAAAACAGTGCAAAGAACACAGTGGTAGGAAAGAGCCATAAAGAAAACTGGTTAATCTGCAAACAAGAGCAAAACACCAAACAAATAAAACAACAGTGTGGATAAGAAAAAAACAACTGTGTTTAAAATTTGTATAATTTATCTTCTTTTCTTTTGCTTCTTTTGTTTTATTTGCATTTTACCCACACACCGATTTGTGTTAAGCACTGTTAAGCACTGTATACCCAGTACTCTCCCAAGTTCTGTGAAAAAAATCCACAGCCATATTACTCTAGTGGGATTCGAACCCAAGACCTTTGCCATTCTAGAGAAGATGTCTTACGAACTAGACCCCCGAGATTGCCCGGTAGTTCAAGGCCGTTCCAATCCTTTATTTCAGCAGAGGATACCGCAGCTTTTGTTTTGGTTTTGATTTTGTTTTTGTTTGTTTGTTTGTGATGCTTGTCATGTGAGGGTCTCTCTCAATCAGGGCAAACTTCAAACTTAATCAAGAGCACGCAGGGTATACACTCACTTCAAACAGCAACAAACTTAAAAGCATATTTCAACATTCGATTAATTATTGCGATGCCTTGGCTTCCAAAAGTGTGAAAGCCTCAAAGAAGAGTGAAGCCAACTTGGATAAAATGCACCAAGGAGCTTAGAAAAAATTCGTAATTACTGGAAGAAAATACACAACACAACAATTATGTTCAGACAGCATCAGTTTAGGGTTAGTTTCCATGATTTCACGAAAAAAACATGCATGTGTTACATGTACATATAACATTTGTACACATGCAAATGTACACATGCACTCACGCAAATATAAACACATGCACAAATTGGCCCATTGACCCAATTCACCTGACGTCATCACTCCCACAATAATCTGGGTTTCGCCAATTTGGGAGTCAATGTCCCCATGTGTTAAACAGTGTAGTGCGCATTTTAGGCGATGCTGCATTCACATGCCTGGCATAAAATTTTTACGTGCAACTTGACTCCGAAAATGGCCAGCATGGCAGACAGCAGCTGCATGTGACGTTGGTGTAAGGGGTGATTGCGCAACATTGAGATATTAAAAATGTTTACCCCTAGCAGTACCCCGCGCCAATTAAATCGGCCCAATTTTCCGACTGTGCATTTATAAGGCATTTCTACTGGTGACAACACATCATGGGACCTTCAAACACCTTGGTGAAAGTTCAAGTTGTGACCAAAGTTGTGACCACAGTTTGAATTTTTGTATGCTTTGACTTAAGTTATTGTTTCTAAAAAAAAAAATTATTGGTAATTTACAAATGAAAGTAGTAATTTCCAGCTGAGAATGCATGGCATTACGAGTATTGGATAGAAGGCACTGCTAGGGTTAATCCTGTTGGTAAGTGATGACGTTTCGGAGCCAGAAGTACAATGTAAACGAATGGTATACATACATGTACATGAACATTCGTTACACTGCACTTCCGGCTCCAAAACGTCATCACTTACCAACAGGATGCTCAGATGTCGCAAAGTAGGTTGAGATACAAACAGAAAAAGGAGAAACAAAATTTCTGGTCTCACGGAACAACTCTTTTGGAATTACTGTACTTACAGTTCAGCTACTTTTGATGTCTTATACTGTCTCTTTTCTAACCTTGCTGCCTGCATTTCAACCTGAGTAAAGAAATTGGTGGGGGAAAAATGCGTGAATAAACGTTTTCGACACTGGAGAAAATCCCAGTCCCAAAAAAGGAAACTCATAACATCCATACAGCTAATAAATAATATTTAGGCACAGAATCCGAAAAGGCATTACCAACTTCTACACAAAGCAATAGATCAGGTATGACTGGACAAAATATCTATCGATTTCTCTCAGCCAATAAGAGGGGGGGGGGGGGGAAATAACAACTTTAAGCTGTAAGTACCGAACATCAATCTAGAAGACATAAACCCATTTGATGAAAGGAATTATGATTAGCGTAAGTATCTGTTCAGTTCATGTGCGCAATTTCAGCGCTCATTGTTGTACGGTGTTTGTTTCATTATCTGCCAATCCAACCAAACACAACATTGGCTGAGGGGTCGATGACACATGTCATTGGATTAGAAGCGGATATAATTCAAGCCAGCATATGTTCTGGGGCACCTGCGAAAGACAGCGAGGACACTTTCAGACAAAATTCTGACGAGGCATGGACATACAGTTGCTTCATTTAAAGATGCAGGCTCGTCCCCATTACCCGACAGCCGTTTTACGTGGCACGAAAGATCATGTAGATGATTTTGTACACACGTACAAGGTGAAACAAGTTGCCTTTCTCACTGCGAGAGATACCCCAACGGCAATTTTTTCCTGCCGAGCCTGTATCTTTAACAGGCCCTTTAAGATGACCGTTGCTGAATGTTAATCAATGCAAAACGATAGATCCATGAACATTGCTGGTGCTAATGACTTGTGTATTCCAGTATAACGGCAAATCACAGACGAATATCTATTGTGATCAAGTTCCATGAAGACTTATTTTGTAACATCCGGTTTCGATTTTCATTACACAACTTCAAACGAATGGTGTTGAAGAATTCCCAAGAAAGAAAGAACTCTAGTCTGTGCACAATGTCACGTACATATGGGAATCTAAAGAGGTTCTTGCACACCACGCATGTTTGGTTACTGGACCCCACATTAATCTCCTGCCAGCGGGGAAAGGGTCATGGGACATAGCTCATCTCAACTTTACAAGATATCCCCATGAGATGGTGTCTAGTGAAGACAGTGGTTGGGGCGGGGGGTGAGGGGGGGGGGATGGCGGCACGCTGTGGTATAATCCCCAAGTGTGATGAACTGCGCAGATATCCCAGCATGCATTGCTGGGGGTCCAGAGAGGCGTTAAGGCGTGGAATAACCAGGTGAGTACCAGGTTCTTAAGCCTGGGGGATAAAGCTGCGATGTAGATGCCATCGTACAGCAGGGAGTCCTGTACGCAATGTACTCAATGGAAATGTAGTTACCTGAATGAAGTAAGACATGCATGCTAATAGGCAAAGTCTGAGCACCAAGCCAGCGAACACTGTCCGTAAATGCATCCGCTCAAAATTAGTGGCCAAATTTTGTTCATGAAGTTACGAAAGCATATTGACATTTAAAGAAAAAAAATAATAGTAATACTGAACATTTCTAGAGTGCCAGCATCCGTCTGAAAAGACGCTCAAGGCGCTTAACACCATTATACAGAAATCAAAGACAAAATAATATTTTATTAATTAGGAGAACTACGATCAAACAGATATGTTTTCAGAGAGGATTTGAAGTCAGATATGGAGGGCATACTACAAACTTCTTGAGAAAGAGTATTCCAGAGAGTAGGAATCCCCCCCCCCAAAGAAGAAAACCCCAGTATATTTGAAAAGTGTAGATCTAAATGGAGTCAAGTCAGATATAATACTAATCTTAAAAAATGCTTCAGACCATAATACATACATCATTTTTTTAAATATTTCATATTGTTATTGTATAAAATTACTGTTCTTTTTTCTGTTTGACTTTATCATGTAACTGTCTTTTTTTTTTCTTCTTCTTCTTTTTTTGTTGGGGTTGGGGGTGGGGGTGGGGGTGGGGTTGTGCAGGTAGGCTACGAAGATTTCCCTTCAAACCAAATTCCAAGTTATATTATCTTGACACTGCTACAATGAATTCATGAAGCCACGTGGAAATAACCTCATCCGTTCTCCTACAAATGCCTAAGACTGTTATATTACGGATAGAGGATCTTAGACAGAAACATTTCAAGCACAAATTACTCCTCTCACAATTCATGGAACTACGCGCTCTTTATCTTTGGAGGTGCTGTACACAGACCCAACTCATGAATAATTCAATAGATGCGAGGAAGGTCTCCGCGAGTCATTGCCCCCCTATGCCTTTGCCAGCTTGCGTGACAGTCTAGCCGACACCCTGTGAGACGTAGACAGCCAAAATGAGCAAATCTCAAGTGGTAAAAACCCAATCAATTTATCCAACGAAGCACAAATGACTAATTTAACAATAAATAGGCGGAATAAAAATTCCTTGTAGCTATCTCGGCAGGTGAGGGGGGCCTGGGGACAGACGGGGGATAGTTAGCAAGGGGTTGAGTGGAGTGCATGGGGGGTTGGGTGGTGGGGGTGGGGGGGGGAGGAAGTTATTCACAGCAGGTGTGGAAATCAAGTGTAGGAAAAACACAATGACGACATTTTTAAAACTACCCTCTCATTACAAAGGAAAGTTGTTGACAAGGCGACATACATCCATGTTAGCGTAAAACCAAAATCATATTCACTACCCTTGATGCAGTTATGACGTCACTTAAAAAGGTGAGAGTTAACATGTCTGAGGAGCGCCAGCAATTTGGGCAACTAAGAAACTTCATGTACCCTAAAGAATCTAAGTCACTCCAATCCCAAATCTGTGGACGCTGATAAAATGGTTGGTTTGGCTGTACACATTTCTTAAACATGTCAGTTGGCAAGTTTTGAAATTTTTTCATCAAATCCTTGACTCAGCCTTGATTTCTGTATGTTCCGTTCCCACCGGTAATAATCCACTTGGAACCTCATTACTCCACAATGATAACCGAACAATAACTTTGCTACTCTCTGTGTTACTTTTGCTAATGAAAGGTTTTCCTTGTGAATATGTCCATGATGACAACCAATCAAGAATACGCAGTAAATGCTGTTGTTTTGGATCTGTTTTTAATTTTGTTTTTAATTTTTTTTTTTTATGGGCAAAAGATGCTTACAATAAACGATTGCTGGCAGGCAATTTATAATTCATTGGTTTTCTTCTCAAGGTAAATAGTCACCACTAACTATAAAAAGGTGAACCCATTCTGAAGCCACCTCTCGATAATCCTTTCCAGACTCCTTAAAGAAATGGCATTCTCTAATAGAGTTATTCCCCATAAATCAGTCTTACTTTTGAGAAATAATTCAGCTCCCAAAAAGTTTCCATTTTGTTCATTCTCTCAAACATGCTTGTCGCCTACACTAGCGTGTTGGCACATGTGCGTATTTTGTTTGCATGGGGGTAGTGCTGTGCGGTCACTGTATGGTGACGCGAATGACTCCTAGCTGAGTTCCTTTGGTTTTTCATAAGGTATGAGGTTTCCTCATGAACCCTTTCAGGTTCAGCCACAAGGAAACCCTTGTCTGAGCAGATTCCCACAGGTTTCCATAAGGTAAATGACTCCTAGCTGAGTTCCTTTGGTTTTTCATAAGGTATGAGGTTTCCTCATGAACCCTTTCAGGTTCAGCCACAAGGAAACCCTTGTCTGAGCAGATTCCCACAGGTTTCCATAAGGGAAATGACTCCTAGCTGAGTTCCTTTGGTTTTTCATAAGGTATGAGGTTTCCTCATGAACCCTTTCAGGTTCAGCCACAAGGAAACCCTTGTCTGAGCAGATTCCCACAGGTTTCCATAAGGGAAATGACTCCTAGCTGAGTTCCTTTGGTTTTTCATAAGGTATGAGGTTTTCTCATGAACCCTTTCAGGTTCAGCTTAAGGAAACCCTTGTCTGAGCAGATTCCCACAGGTTTCCATAAGGGAAATGACTCCTAGCTGAGTTCCTTTGGTTTTTCATAAGGTATAAGGTTTCCACATGAACCATTTCAGGTTCAGCCACAAGGAAACCCTTGTCTGATGCAGATTCCCACAGGTTTCCATAAGGAATAATTAAACAGCAACCACACATTGCACCACCGTGCTCTCTCGCCACGCAGTGATGTAAATGTATTAAAAACGTTCAGCTCATCCCCAGCAAGAACAAGAAAATCAATTCCAACCAATGGGAATTCCATAATGCCTCGCTGATTGAATGGCATTAAATAATATATATATATATATATATATTTTTAAAAAATGGGGGTGGGGGGCTTGGCTGCTAACTTCCCTTCCTACCCAATGCTGACAGATAACATGACAAGGCTTCATGAACAGACTGTGTATTTATTGATCAAGAGACATGATTAAATTCCATTCACTCATATTCATTGAGACTGGGGTGCCTAATGGGACACGTGGACACACATTCAACATTTGTTCAGGGTTTTTATGCAGAGTGCCCCAGACGTACATGTAGAAACCCATAGTTACCGAGTCAACCTATACAGGTCGTTTTAAAAATTTTCTCTGCTGATTTGGGGAATTTTTTGAAAGTTGCTTTTGCGATCCTCCAACAAAAAGTTACTGTTGGCGGGGTTTCTTTGTGGCGGGTGTATTGGCTGAGCGGTCTAGTGCGATGGACTCAAGATCTATAATTTACAGAATGTGGGTTCGAATCCTGGGCTGGTTAGTCGAGACACTTGTGTCCTTGAGCAAGGCACTTTATCATAATTGCTACTCTTGATCCAGGAGTAAAAAAAAATAGGTCCCTCGGGAGCTGGGAGTTACCTGCGATGGACTGGCATCCTGTCCAGGGAGAACAGAAAATATTCTCAGTTGTTCAACTCCAAGGAAACCGAGTTTAACACCGGCCTGATGAGCCATATTGGCCTGAGACTGACTTCACTTTTATGAAGAGCGCCCAAGACATACATGTAGAAACCCATAGTTACCGAGTCAACATATACAGGTTGGGTTTTTGTCTTTTTGAGGGATCCTTTTTTTTTTTTTTTTTAAAGGGGCTTTTATCTCATCTGAGAAAAAGTTACTGTTGTTGAGATTTTCCTTGCAAAGCTGGGCATGTTTCACACACAGAACCAAACTGATGCTATCATTAGCTTTGAATTTATTCATAATGGCTTATCATGACTTAAACACTAAGGTATTTATGAATCAATGCTTGCTCTTGTATACATGAATTCTGATGGGCGTCGAGTGCTAATGGTTTACAACTTTCTCAAAATGTGCTCATAGGAAGCTTAGTAATGCCACTATTTATAACTTGGATTATCTTAACCTATGTACAATTTACAGGCTACCCATTTTAGCACCACAGAGTTCAATTCTTTTAGCTTATATGTACATAATCATAACATAAAAGACAAGCAAATAAACATATCTTACATGTGCCAAGGAATCAGGTTGATATGACAAAGCGTGGCTTTTTGTCAAGGATATCTTCTGCATATAACCGAATCCACTGGTCTTGTGATGTGTTTGGGGCCCCTTTTCTCAATTCTTTTCGTGGTCAGGTTTTACATGCTATAGCCTCTGCCAATAATATAATGTGTGTTTGTTATGTCTTTTTATTTGTTCATCAGTGTTATTTTTTTTGTATTTATTTAATTTTTTGTATTTATTTAGTTCTTACTAATTTATTTATTATTTTGGTAATAATTTTTGATACATATATATATATATATCAAATTTTCTTTGCTCACCCTATTTATTTATATATATATATGTATATATATAAATTGGGATGAGCAAACAAAATCTGGCTGATGCCGGACTCGAACCCGCAACCTCTCGAATACCGTACGAGGTCTCTAACCAACTGAGCTAACCAGCTCTATGTTGGTGGGCGGTCCTTACACCTTATGAAAAAACCTGTAGTTGTATCTTTGAAAAAATCAACTTAATGCTCTAAATATTATTAGTATAACATGATCAAAGAACCCTACAAAATTTCTTTAACAGTATTTAAAAAAATCACAGAAAAATTACAGAGGGATTAACTGATTAATTGAATCATCAAATGTCAAAACTTGGTTGAAATTTGCGTGAAAGATGCTAGAATTAATTTTTGGCTGATCTGACCAAAATTTTTTAGATTTAAATAATTTTAAATCGCTATTTTCATAGTTTTGAAAAAGTTACAAGCTTTCATTGAAGGTATTGCATCAAAAAATCTGCCAATGGTAAGTCGGGGGGGGTTAAAAAATAAAAAATGAATTATTGTCAGGATCTCGAAATTATCTCACGTCCATCAGACGTGTACAAACAGTTTTGCACGTAACATGTATTTTGTGCATTATCCCTGGCACATGAAAAAGGTTTCGTATGTTTTTCAGTTTGAAACAGCACCGTCTGTCAAAATTCCTTGAGAGAAAAAAACTACGTACAACTTTAAGAACAGGTCGACATGAATGCAGTTATTCAGCTTGAACATTGTTTGCTGAAAAGTTGAAAAGTCACTAATAGCAACATTTTGCTATTTTTAAAGACAAAGTATGATCAGTAATTATTGAAAAAGAAGAAGTTTATTTTCAATCTTAAACCCCAGTGATTACAATTTCATGGCATTATCAACCTACCACAGAGATGTTTCAATCTCAAACACTGTCAAAGACAAGGAGACAGTATCACCATAGCTTATTTCAATCACCGCAATAGAAATAAGCCCCGGTCCAATTTCATATTGTAAGCCTGTAAGGACTAAAAAAAACTTGCCAAGTACAAAAAAAAATCATACTCAGCAGAAACAGGGTACCAGCCAAAATTACAAAAAGTTTACTTTTGCTTTGACTGGTTCACCACTCAAAGAAATTTGCTAAGCAGTGTTTTTCCGCTAAACAGCTTTATGAAATTGGGCCCTGATAAGAAAGTGTAAAAAATCCCAGACAAAACAGTTTTTCGCTATATTTTTCATGTAAACATCAGTACATGACCAACTACTTCGATGAAATGTTTAGAGGTCAGTTTATGTGTGTTTATTGACAACGGGATTGAGGTTGTGAATAATTCCGGAGTCTCATAATCCTAGCATGATTTTTAAATTCATTAGAAACATGTATACACGGATCGCTATCTTTGGTTTGTTCAATCTCCTCAACGTGGTGGCCTGGCTTCAAAAACTAGAGCATCAAATTTTCATGGCCTTATTAAATTTTACGATGATATCAAATTTTTTTTTTTAAAGACCAGGCCTGCCTAGCTGTCAATATTTAGTTTGAACTAGGCCTCAGGGGGAGCAAAGTTTAATTACATAAATCATGATTAATAACATTTAATCACGTAAATGGCAGTTATTTGTTCCAGCGCCGTGCCCCAATTAGCCACACCAGCTGGGTTGCTTGTTAATTGAGGTTTTTGTGTGCGTGTGTGTATGTTTGTATTGCTGGAGAAGTTATTCTTTACACAAGCCTATGATGAGTACCTGAGGATAGGTTAGTGTGTATGGTATACCTTATATTCTGAGCAAGTGTGGTTGGCTGGTTTGAAGTTCACTGGCAAAAATTCAGCATCGATGACATCTGGAGATATTTGAGGGTTTTTTTTTTATTATTTTTTTTTTAAAGTTTTTTCATATGGATACATATGCATGTGATGCTTAAGAATGGGTCAGTACATTTATGCCGGCCGATTTACAAGCACATTTGCTATGGAATAAAATGGCTAGCAAATGGCCGGCAATATTTTTAGTAAGATTAAAAATGTAAACAAATTTTTCTGCAAAAGAAAAATATATGCAATATTGAACATAACTTTAGTATTGTATGCTTGCAATCTGCTATTGATTCAATCAGAACTTTTCTAAGGTAATTTTTTTTAAGCTAAATTTAAAAACCAAAAACATGGTTATACACGCACAGGAAACAGAGTCCCCAGAAATTCAGTGTTCAACTCATTTATGAAAGCCTGCTATTCTTTTGAGGATGGCCTAGTTTGAAATCATCATAATTAAACTGACGAGAAAAAAACAAAAACAAAAAAAAAAGTAGAAGGAGATCTGCGGCACATGATTAAAATTCATGCCGGCGTCCATCGTCATCTTCAGTTCTACCACACATGTCTCTGTATCATTCTACATGAGCTCATATTAAAAGAGTGTGGATGTCCATGTAGCTTAAGGTTTCATTATGAGTCGAACAAACATTGGCGTTTCCGGCCAGAGATCCGTTCTGTACAAGTGATACATGTGCATCAGGCCTGATGCTTCCCCCCCCCCCTCAACTGCGGAATTTAGCATTTTCTGCAGGCAATCTGGAGCAGGTTACTGGGTCAGAAATAGTGCAGAGCGTGTCTGGTCGCATCGGCGCTGCATGCAGGCTGTGGGAGTTGCATTCCAAATGTATTCACGATCCGTTCGGCCAAGTGCTATCGTTTGGCCATTTTAGCCGCCTCCGTAATTCATTGACAATGTCAAGGGTACAGATTCTGCAACGGGATACGTCATCTCGTAAAGGAGCTACTTCCACGTTATCACGTCATCGCGTTCATTGTTTGTTTTTACTACATGTGCATGCTTAAACTACTAAGGATTCAAGTAAGTGCTGCAGCTCATGATTGGTAGCACATCTGAACTTTCCTTTCAAACTCAACTCGCTACTGTATGCCTTCACCATGACGAAACTGCAATGACAGTTCTAAAGATGGTATTGGACACAATATGGAACAGAGAACTTTTGACAAAGTCACATCAATCTGGAACATCTCATTAATAATTTCAATTTTTCTTGCAAATTTTTCTTGCAATTTATTTTTAATCATACTACACTCTCGTGATCAGTCCAGGCATAATACTTCATCTTTGAGAGGGCAAGGCCATTTTCATTTAACAAAGGGCACTTCCATTGGAAAATGTTACTAAAAGTCTATGGGAAATGTTAGAAGGGACACCAAGGCCAAGACCAGGGCCATTGTATCCGTGTAATTCCAGTCCTGTAGTCTCCCTGCTGTATTGAAGGAGTGCCTCTGCCTCGCTAGTGCATGACAGCAACATTGATCCAAAAGTAATTTTCCTAATTCCGTCCTAATCAGGTCACTAGTTCATTGCCATTATGATCTAAACTCATTAGACTGAACAAGGTACTAGACCAAAGTGCACACACACACACACACTATACCACTGGATGTCTTGTAGCCGGCGTAGCCTCGCGGAAGTCCAGCCATCTGCAATAATACCTCTCAATGAGGTGGTTAACGTCAGCAGCTGTAATGTAGTTCTTACAATTTGTGGGCCTTATTTCCAACTAATTAAGCAGCTTATTGTGAGAGTATCTGAAGTGTCTTTGTGAGGCGCTGTAAACCCCAGCCACACTCAGATTACTGCTCATCTAATGCAATTTTATTCTTTTATTCATTTTGATTGTTGAGGACAGGTAGTAATGCAGTTTCACTGAAGTCTTGATGTACATTAATCTACAGTGCAATCTAATTTTCTATTTGAGACCACCCCCCCCCCCAAAAAAAAAGGATGCTTGAGAGTGAATACACTTCTCATAGCAAAGCTTTCTTCAGACGATGATGAAGCTTGGCTAGTATGTAGATTACAACTTCCTGGAACAGTCTAATGGGCCCATAGAAACAGATCGCCGAGTGAGTCATGATCCGCCCAACTCAGTTGTGAGACTATTTTATGCGCGCTGCCATTTTACTACGCCATGTTTTTACACGCGTGTATGACGACATTACACATGTTACCGTGTGTATGACAAAACTTTGTATTGGGATACCACATTACTACATAATTTAGTTTGACCAATAGAAACAGAGCTCAAATGCTCAATACCCGTCGCCATTTTGCCATACAAGTGTGTCACATGATGACACTTTGCCGTACACCCATGTCACATGGTATCAATACACCTCGTCCACAGCAAGACACAGAGTGCAGTCGAGCTCAGAGTTCTGTGGGATTTCTTTTTCTATGCATGAGCCATGTTTCAAACATTTTGCCTAAGTTAACTGTGTGGTACTCCAGGGAATGTGATCAAGCAGACCATGGCCCTACTTCAAAGAGCTACTTAAGCATAAAAAGTAGCTAAGCACATTATGCTTACCAGAATAAGGTTACCAGACGAAATACCGTGTCACATGTACAATCTGTGACTGGTATCCTGTTAATTTTTTGCTTAGCAGAAAATTGTTAAGCAATATTTTCTGCTTAAGCAGCTCTATGAAATTTGGATAGGAGAGAAATCTCATGCTGGGGCTGAACAGAGCAGCTGTGGCTGTGGCTTATGATGCGATGTTGAAGCATCTAGCCATAGCCTGAGCCGATGCCGTCATTTGGGCAACAACATCTGTCAAAAAAACATCTACTGACCCATCTCCAAGCAGTATTTTACAAAGCTATAGCTAAAGACACTAAAACAAGTCGTTGGTTCACGTAAACTGCAAATTATCTTTAAAACCTTTCAAAGGAAAATGTATAAAAGTGAAAGATTTCAAAGATAAGAAGTATGTGGGATTGCTGAAGAAAAGTCACATTACATTTTGGAACTGATGGAGAATTGAAAACTCGTTGTTAATAATGTTGAAATTACATATCTACCATTAAAATATCAATACTGACAAGCATTTATAATAAGTACAATGTCTACCAGTCAACATCATGCTGCAGCCATCTTTGTTAGATCACCTGACTGCAAACAATGAACACTTGTGCTGACACATGGAAGGGACCAGTCTACTTAAATGCCAGCCTCAGTTTGGTCACATTTTTAGGGAAGGAAAATAAAGATGGCTGCAGCAGGGAACAGATCTTGTTGTGTACAAGACTTTTTCAGGAGCTCTCAAAGCATGGGAAATAGCTCGCCCAGAGGGCACACAGTGGGGTCAAAAAGGAGACAAGCCTACCTTGCGTTTGAGGAACAAGATGGGTGAACAACATGCAAAGTGCAGATGCTCATGATGAGATGCATCCTGTAACAAGGAATTGGCATGAGAAATGGGTGGGGGTGGGATGAGGTGGGATGTGGGTATGGTAAGATAAGGAAGAGAAAGGTTGGGGGTGGGTTTAAGGGGAGGATAATAGGTGGTTGGGCGTTTGGGATGGAATGTGAAGCAAGGCGACGTTGATGGACCAGTAGAAAGAAGCACATTTGGGAAATTTGGGATAAGGGGGAGGTGGGTACATGTACAGGAGAATGAGAATGGGTGACAAGGAATGAGAACATCGGTAACAACATGGTCAAGAGCGATTTGGTACAAAGCAAATTACGATACAAACATATATTTGGAGTAGAGACATAAGATTAAGCGACACGGTCCGAGACACAACATTGGTTGGCAAGAGGACAGTCATCGACATCACAATTTAGTGAACAAAAACCCCAACATTTCATTAAAAGACAATTTCAGGAAAGAGTGAGATCATTGAAACAATTTATTACACATACAGAGTGGAAAGAGCAAAAAAAAAAAGAAGATAAGCAAAGGTGACAAAGTCAAGACAAGAAAACAAACCACGGAAACAGTCAGGGAGAAAAAAATGGTTTGTAGTACAAAGAGAAATCAAAGAGTCGTTGAATTCAAGAGTGTAAAATGAAAAAAAAACAGACAAGGGAAATAAAGGGAAGGATATAATATATTGGAAAAAAATGTTTTTGGGAAGGGAGGGGTATGGGGAGGGGAGATGATGGGAGAAATGTGAAAGGAGCAAGGGGGTCAGAGAGAGGGACAGAGGAGAAGGGAGGAAAAGAAAGCCATGATTATCAAATGAGTTTGGAGCAATACACACCAAATCAAGAAGTCTCTGCCTCTGCTTGGTGTCTAATGTCACCAAAAATACCCAGTGCAAACTCGACATGCATACAGTACATAAAAAAAACCATCACTAGTAACAGAGTGTTCAAATAAACCTGTGGGAGAATTGTTCAATACTTGGCATTAAATATTGAGCTTTTCTTCATTCAACAGGAAACACAATATAGTAGTTTCCAAATGGTTGTTATTTTTGTAAGTACCTGAAACCAGCCCAAAATGTTCCAACATGTGAATGGAAATGCAGCAGCCATATACTGAAAATAATTTGAGTTGATCCATCTTATGTTTTAAAAAAAATACAAGTTAAATCACCCTCAAATTTCCATCCAAAATGGACGGGAAAAGTTACCTGCCTTTTCAGTCAATTTTTTTAAACGGAAGTTGGGAGTAATTAGAAAGAGTTATAATTTTAATCAACTCAGATTACTTTCAGCATAAGCCTGCATGTCCATTTACATGTTGGAACACTTTTTGGGTGGTTTCAGATACTTAAAGAAAGTTACTATCATTGGGAAAAACTGCTAATGTGACGGTAGAAAAGTGGTACACACTTTATTGCATTTCCTGTCATTTACAGCTTTAACTTTTAAGCTGCTTTTTTGGCTGTTAAGCGCGATGCTTCACAACATAAGCAATATTAAGAAGCAATGAATTTAAAGTCAATTGAAACTGATGAAATTAATGTCTCCTTTATACATAAATTTATCAAATAAATAACTGGGTTAAGTTGCCTTCATTCTATTAAAGAGTCAAGAAAACAATACTTCAGAGTTTGTTGTCATATGACGGAATGTTGAGGTTGGCCCCCAGCCAGGTGCAAGTTTCAGCTCCTATGTTGACCTTCATGCACCGGGTCAGAGTTTTGAAAGTTTGCACAAAAGTCAACTGGGAAAATTTACATCACCAGCCTCTGATTGTACTTTTCTGAATAAAATGTTGATGTGCAACGGCTTTTACAGCCATGATTAGAGATTCATTCATGGGACGGAAAGAACCACAAATCCAAAGTAGATACATATAGCACTCTCAAAGTTAGTATTCTTAGTGAAGAGGACAGAAATACTTTCAAACACTTAAGTTGAATGACCTTTATGCTACGAATATATAAACATTATTTCAAAAGTGTCAGAAGAATGAGCGAAATTTTGTTGTTAATGTATCAAATGAAAACAAATAAAATAAATAAGAATCAGGCAATAGAAAAAAAAAGAATAAAATCAAACTGTGAAATTATTTATACAAGTTTTAGAATGGCTATGCTATTATTTGACGAAGAAAAAAATATGTTGATGCAGGTGTCAGAGGTGAACTAAATTTGGTCGACTGGCATGCAGATTAAAAATTCCAAAATAACAGAATAGACATAAAGAGTAAAATGTTGTACTACCTTTCTGTAGCAACACTTTCTGACTAAATCTTTATACTTTATTCAGAGGATCTCTGTTACTTTTTAATTTTGTAAAATATCAGAATACTTCTTAAGAAATGTTCCAAATGTATTAAAGAGTTGGATAAAACCGACCCGTACTTTTTGCGTGTGGTCTACTTTTTAGTTTTGAATTGTGTCAGAATTGGCAAGACCATCTCCTTCAAGGAAAGTCAGCAAATTACAAGGATCGGGTGCCAAGAAGGATAATGGTGATGAGTTGATGATGAATTTGATAAAAAAGTCATGCACCACAACTGCTGTGATTAATGAAACTGGCCGTGATAAGCAAACATCAAGACGTATGACGGGTTTGACTGGCAACACCTTTTGAGCCAAGTCCAGGTGGAAATAACGACACACAGTATGTAGTGTCACATTCAGTGTTTGACACTTTATGAATGGCATGTGCACTGTAGGAGTATTCCCACAATGAAAAATGTCAAGTTTAAAATAAAAAAAATGCACATGCAGCTTGTTCAAGACTTGGATAATTTATGGTTCTTTGAAGGCAAGGGATACCTTTGGTATTTGGAACCGGATGTTTGTTTCAATCCTATATAATTGTTCACATATACCATAAAACTAACCTGTGAGAATTTTGTTTCAAAAGATGGCAACGTTTTTGAGATATGGATCATTCCATGAAGGTGGAACATTAGGGACATCGTTACATCGTTACCACCTATGAAGCTTTTTCACCACTTCACTAGTCTACTTACATAGTATAAATAACACCAAACAGGAATCATAAAAAGGTTTTACTTGATTACTGTGGTGTAAAATAAATGTGATACAGTGCCTGCACTGATGTAACAGGGACACCATGGGTGTGACATTTGGTGTCCCTGTTACACCGTGACATATATCCCTAATTTTCTCAGCCATGTGTACATTAATAGCCGTGAAGGAAGTTATTTTTGTATGGATTTGGCATCTAGTTTCTGTTGAACATTGTAAATTTGTTTATTACTTCCATAATATTGAAAAATATGTGTTACAAGCATGGTGTCCCTGTTACATCGTTACCTTGAATTTTTAAGAATTTTAGCAAAATATCAGGTAATATGGTGTGGGAAGGATTAAAAACTTTCTGAAATACTATCAACACCCAAATAAAAGGTTATGATTGATAAACATAAATTAGAATCAACATTTTTTTCTAACATAAATAATGATATTGAAAAATGTCAAAAAGTTGTGTCCCAGCTTCATGGAATGACCCATATTGGCAACAAATCTGGACCGCTTATTTCCACTAAGAAGGACCCGAAAATGCTGAAACTGCATGTTTTTCATTATGTGAAAAATGATTCGCGCATTAATCCTTTCTCAGATTCAAATTTGGGGGCAACAAATGAGCTCTTTCTCTGAAACCACATTACCGTACTTCAAAGGGAATTGTTTCTCACAGTGTTTTATACAAACAACAGCTGTCCGGTGCTTCTTACCAAGTAAGCTTTTATGGTCAATAATTTTTGGAGAAACTAGCAAAGGAACACACTGCCTTTACAGCTACCTTTCTGTATTACCACATGACACAAAATTAAAAATTCTTTGACTTCAACTTTGCTCTTCCCTTAACTCTGCACCATTTTTCTGACAACCCCAATTCAGTCAATTAGCAACAAATTCATTTTAAATGCAACACACATTTTTTTGATCTTTCAAAGATGACAAGAGTTTCGGCCGAAAACAATCTCACAACAGAACTAAAAAAAAAACCAAAACACTTCCAGGTCCAATTTAATCTGCATGCTGAACAGTCTTAGAGCATGCAACTATGTAATTTTTGTGCACTCATTTTGAGACTGTTTACATGGAAATGATGTTGAAAGACAACTCTGCTTCAGGTGTCATACATGTACACAATAATGATGGTTTAAGCATGCACAAAATGACCAACTTCACTGCCGTTACATATTTACATCAACAACAATGACCTTACATGCGCTTTGCACATGCATCCTTTGAAGAACAAATGCACCAAGGAAAGGCGATATTAAAAAAAAAAAAAAAAAAAAAAATTGAATTGAAAAATAGTTTATTAAACCATCCATGAAATCACTATTTAATGACAAGGTTGTTTTAAGAATTGTTCCCATGCCAATCAAATTGCAGCACTGCAGAGCTTGAATGAAATCACAAATTAAAAACACTTTCATTTTATCGCTTCGGCGTCAGTTTATGTCCTTCTCCACGTATTATGTAAAATCTGGAAGTAGCCCTAGTGTCAACACAAAAACCCTTTTGTCGCATTTGCATCCGTAGAAAGGAAGAAAAGAAATTACATCAATTCACAGCATCAAAAGTGAAAATAAACTGTGCAGATCGTATGTAAATAAGAGCAAATAATAAAGTTGGTCCCCGCTTGTTAACTGCTATATAAATGCAAGCCCTCTGCATCTGCCATTGTGTTATTTCTTCGACATGGCATAGGAGTGAATGCAAATTTGGGAAGGAAAACTAGGCAAGATAGTAATAAACATGTCCTGGGAGATTTCATGTATTATGCAAGGTTGTAAGTGTCGGTGAATGTACGGTGTACGCATGCCTAGACAGCATAGAGGATTGGCCCATGACTAGAGCACGGACATGGCGCTTGGCTTGGGAGGCAGCGACGACGTGCCGGTTGGAATGCTGCCAGACACGCGCGTGTCGTCATGGCTCATTGTCATAGCAACCACATTTCCTGTAGGGTAAAAAACATGCTGCACAAACAAATACTGCAAGACTTTATAAAATAAAATAAAATATACCAACCACAAAATATACACACACATATATATATATAGCAAATAATAAATAGATACAGAAGCTTAATGCCGCGGCAAGAACAATCCAAACAATCAGAATACGAACAAAAATAATAATACTGTGCTGGGGTAAATTTGCAGCCACAATAAAAACTTGTCTAAAGATGATGGTATTTCAGACCTAAACCTTCTCATCACCATTGAAGTATCAATCTTTTTAAAGGGCGGACTTTACAAAAATGTGTAGTTACAATGCTGAGACAGTGGTAGCCTTTTGGAAAACCCCCAACAACCTGAAGACCCTTTCTGATTGTGACGTCTGAATCCAGTGAACCAAGAAAGAGGGGACAGTAAGTGCTAAAGACTTCTGAGCATTGCTGAAGATTCGGATGGTTGATCTGGATCTTTCTTGTCATCGTGTAGGGCCACTGTGTGCTTTATGAGGGGGGAGGGGACGACACACATGCATGGTTTTTTTATTTTAAAATTGCTTTCTTTTGAGGTTTTTGTCTTTTACGGCAATCGTGTTATTCACAACGAAATAACAACATTTTGAAATTTAAATTTCATCATTTCTTTTGTTAACTTGAGGAAATAGTCAAAACAACAAAGTGTACTTAGAGGAGCTTGAAATATTGTAATTCTGGCAAATTTAATTGTGTGATTTTGTTTATCTTAATCTCATTAAAACATTTTTGTGTGCATGGGTCATTCAAACACCATGCATTTTTAAACAGATATACGATTTAGGTGGAAAAAAATAAGTAAACAAAAACACCACACAGATGAGTTAATTAATAAACAAACTAATTAATAAAATTAATTTAAAAAAAATACCACGACTACAACAAAGCAAGACCATGACAAGCAGAAAAAAAAGGCAATCAGTGGTGCAGTGAACGACGCATTGAACAAACAAGACTCCCTCCATCTAAGCTGCATCAAATACAATATTTCAGAAATCCATACTTTGAGAAGAAGGGTGGAAATAATTCACAGAATAATTCAATAAATGGCTGAACTTCGGCCGAACGAAGAAAAGAGGAGAATATTGTCAGGCAGCATCCGCGGCACAAAACGACGGCGAGGCCAGAGCCGAGCATAATACCCATTTAACGCTGTCCTGATCAACATGGGGTGGACAATAACAGTCCTTGAACTTGCTGTGCTGCCTGGAAGGTTTTTTTTTTTTTTTTTTTTTTTTCACTGTGACTAAATTGCAGCCTTGTACAACTGTAATTTGAGACGATTTTAAATCATTTGCATTTATTTTATCACCGGTATTATTGCCTGACGGATAAGCATGCAGCCAGTCTCATTCATGCATTCTACCACACTGAACACTGCTATAACAAAATAAATAAATAAACAATTTTTCAAAATCAGATATTTATTGATGCAAAATGTTCTTGCTTCATTTCCAGAAAAAAAAGGAGTATAAATATGATTTCTTCCAACTAGTTATGATTTCTTTAAAAATTGATGTCTTAATTTTCTCAAAATTGGAGCTCGGTGCAATTTGTGCCCAACTAAAACTGATCACTTTGCGATGGTTAAATAAACCCATACAAGGTGAAGAGGGCATTTGATGTGGGCCACATAATGTCAGTGTAGTCCATTGATGGCACAATTATTTATGCATACATGACGAGAAAGGGCCTGTGGCGAGCTGCAACCAAACGCAGCCAATCCCACACTTGCTTGGCAGTTCAAGTCAAACTCATCCAGCGTACAGAGATGCACGCTCCGATAACACTTGCGATATAACTATGGCGCGTACAAAATATTAATAAATATATAAAAAAGAAAAAAGAAAAAGAAGAAGGGGAAAAAAAGTAAAAAGAAAAAAAAGAAAGAAAAAAAAGGGCAACGATTCCGAATACAGGAAGTGAAAGACCCTATGGGTCTCATATCAAATATGATATGAAATACGCTTCTCCTTGTAGCCGGGACTATTCCAATCCAACTTTTAAATGGTTGGGAAAAATAAAACGCTGCAGCCTCTGGCTTGGCAATGCTTTGCGCTAAATCATACTAATGAAATGTTAAAGGCCAACAAAGTTTATTGATGATATCCATGCTTGGGTCACAAAAGGCTCTAAAACATTTTATGACTTTTGCTCGGCTGGTAAAATTCACCGTGGCCTGTGCCTTTGTTAAATAATTAAGACGATTCTAAAAAAAAACTAAAAAAAAACGAATGAGTAAAACAACTCAGTAAAGGTGGACTGTCGAACGACATGTTGTGGGTAAAACTATCTCAAATACATCTGTACTACAAAGAATTCACAAAGCATGCAGTTTATAATAAAATTACATAAAACTCAAATTCAAATTAAATGAAACAGAATAAAAAGTACAAATGTTAGGTCCTCCTCAGTCATTTTGTGAGCATTAACAGATTTTGGAGCGGCCTAATCAGGATAGTTCAAGTTACCAAATAAAAAAAAAAAAACAATTTGAAAACATTTCTCAAACTTCCATCAGGGCAAGATTATGAAATAACTAATATTATTAGGTCATGCCACCGTTGATTATGACAAATTTCCACACTAGATACATACAACATTACAGTAATACAAATATGCACGGCAATTTTCTACAAATTCTAGAAGAGTTTCAGGAAATATCAACCAACAAGAACCCATTCTGATGAAACAAAAGGATGGTTTTGGGTTTTTTTGTTTTTTTTTTAATTTAATCCAACAATCTTCCAAAGTAAACCTATGATGTCATCAAACGACCCCACATGTGAGAGCATAAATGTACAACTCGTTTCAGAAGTGCAAGGAAAAATGTTCTAAAAAACATACATAAATAAATTTATTCAGAAAATTGAGGGGAAAAAAAGAGAAAAAAAAACCAGGGTTTAGCCCATAGTTTTCTTACCGTTCGGATGAGTTCTTCAGAATGTGACTGAAGATCTGAATCTGACGCACATGGACTAATTCTCTCGCCTCCTGCTCCGAAGTTCATCTGAACAATCAAAACACAAAGAAACTAACATCATTGATAAGTCGTACGCAACAACATAAAAATAAAATAATAATAAATTTAAAAATAAATAAATATAAAGCATGTCATACTTCCAGTCAAAAACAAATAGAACTGCTTCATATTAAAGTAACATCACAATCATTTGACGTATACCATCCTCACTTTAAACCCTGTCGTAGATTCCTCATATGTTTCACGTCAGCGCTTATCATTATCATAATTTTATTAACTTCACAATGGTTTAAATAATCTACATTCAGCCAAAGCCATGTACTGGTCAAGCACAAGATGACAATAAAACAACATTTGTATTCACCACCCAAAAAAAAAAAAAAAAACAGAAAACAAAAAACGAATAAAAAATATTTAAAAATTGTTTTAAAAAAATACAGAAATCTTAATTTCGCTTGGGTTTTCGTTTGTTTGTGTAATTTTCAGATACAAAAAAAAATTTTAACAGAGGCAAACAGCCTTGGCCTGATGTTGAAGCATACAATCCTCTCTCTGCCCTTATGCTACTGACATCAAACTCAAGGTCATCTACCCGCCATCCCAGGGGACAGTGTACGTCCTCCTCCTGAAGATTGTCAGGATGAGAGTCATTCAAGAAAATGCTCCCGTTTTAAAGGCTGAGATTGCAGACAAATCTTTACGGTGTATGACTGTAACCATAGTTTTGTAGCCATGTTGAATTCACCCTTCTGAAAAAAAAAAAAATCTGCCCTCCAATTTTTTAAGTTACAGTAACAAGTAAAATGGTTTCTTCCAGACATTTTACATAGCAAAATATTTAGACTGAACATGTTTTGTGCGCACTAAATGCTAATACTTAGCAGCAACTGATGTCTTTTGAGTAGCAATTGATACATTTTGAGTAGCATTTTGTTGAGGGAAATCGTCACTGGTAACTATATATATTTTTTCCTGGATTGATATCACTTGCAGTGATAAGGAAAATACATTGAAAACAGCAGTAAACAAATTGTGAACGTTTTTAATGTCAGTAAAAAAATTTATTACACACAATCTATATGTTTGAGGTTGTTGTTGCTGTTGTTTGTTTGTTTTTGTTTTTTAAATAATTATTATGCTGGAGCCATTCTTCGATAATACTAGCTCATCAAGTTCAATTCCTTCCAGCAAAATATTCCAAATGTAATTCATCACTGAAGAAAATTCTTTTCAGTGCAGAATGTTCACTACCCAAACATGTTGGTTTGGAATTAAGACAACTTGTACATGGTTCATTTACGATAAGCCTCTGTATTAGTAAATTACAATGGAAAAGTAGTGTCAAATTGTTCAGTCTTATTTCCGGTTGATAAAGCACACTAGTGATGCGTATGAGAAAATTGGTCGGGATAATTTTAATAGCTTTGCAAATATTTGCGGTGTTTCAAATCTTACCACAAACATTTTTGCAAATATTTGCAGTGTCGGTAATATTACCATAAATATCTTTGCAAATATTTGCAATGTTGCTAATATTACCACAAGTATCTTTGCAAATATTTGCAATGTCGCTAATATTACCACAAATATCTTTGCAAATATTTGCAATGTCGCAAATATTACTACGGATATCCTTGCAAATGTTTATTGCAAATATTTGCAGTGTCTCAATTATTATCACAAATATCTTTGCAAATATTTACAATGTCGCAATAACAACCACATTATATTGCAAACATCTCTGCAAATATTTTGCAATGTCGCAAATTTTGTCACATCCTTTGTTGTATAGTTTGCATATTTGTACCAAGCTATTTTTCAAGAGGGTCTCGTAGTTGTTTGAGGTCCAGACAGCATTTTATTATCATGAGCATAGGAGAGAGTTCAGGTGACACTGCAAATATTTGCAAAGATTATTTGCATTAGAAATCATTTACAAATATATTTGCAATAACATTAGCGATATCGCAAATATTTGCAAAGATATTTGCAAAGATATTTGCAATGAAATTTGCAACATCGCAAATATTTGCAAAGATATTTGCATCGTCGATTATTTTGATAACATTTGTGACACTGCAAATTATATCTTTACAAGTATTTTTGAAAATATTTGCCAAATCGCAAAAATATTTACAAATATTTACAAAGATGTTCGCTATGTTCTAATGTCCCTCAGGGTCGCCATATTTTTTATAAGTGTCCTTAATTTTAATGATGTAAGATTCTTAGACATTTATATCAAACAAAATATTTATTGACTGTTTTTGTGGTTTTATTCCTCATTGTAATTTGGTTAAAGTCTTTGTTCCTGTGTAGGGCCCCCTGAATGTCCAAGAGTAAGACACTTTTAAATAGTTATGCATTTTCCTTTAAAACACTTCTTTTGTTCACGTGATCCTTCATTGTATATTATTTTCATTGTCTTTGTACGCTTGCTAGGCCCCATGGGAGAGCAGTGATTGCCACTGAATGGGCCACTCAGTTGAAATAATAACTAACTGACTAACTAAATAAATAAATGAACGCGATACCTCTTCTTTGGCAATTCGTCTTTGTGACGACCCAGTCTCTCGTGAAAATACGGACGCAATTTGGTACCGCAACAAACAATTAAAACATACAATTTACAATACACTTTTTTTTTTCAACATGTAATTCATATATCTGATGCTATTTATAAGGTATAAGAACACGGCATTCAATTTAAAATGTGTCATATCTCTCCGGTATATTATGAAATGTAATTCGGTAACCCTATCCGACAAAGTTGCAAACACACACACACGCATGCACACTCTGAATACATCTCTCGCAACAATGAGAACACAAAATACACGTGTTGTTGCCAGCATTTTGTTATTTTGGAAGCGGACTCCCTGACCGGCCGGCTACATCTATCCCAGACGCCGAATGAACTGAATAATCGTCCTAATTGTCACTTCCACAATGCCCCTGAACGAGCCAGCATCGGAACCGATGAAGAAGTTTTATGAACCCAAGAACGAAAAACCCAACTCCTCCAAATATACACAGGGGACTGTGTCCCCAGAGTACTGCCTTCCAAAATAAAATAAGAAAGTCCCTCTCAGTGCTTTTTATAAGCCACCTAAACGCAGACATGCATGGGGGAGTCTAAAAATAGATGAAGCTTTGTTTGCCTGTACACACACACAGCCATAATAAGTTGCGCTTGACGTCATTGCCGGTGAATTCTTGCACTTCACATGGTCTCGGGCCATGAAACAAGCCTAGCAGTGGACTGTATCCTACTCTATTAGTACACAAACAAGACCAGGAGATCCATGGGCTAAACGTGTGTGTCTCGGCGCACGGGGTGAAGGGGTGAACTTGAACATGTTCAAGTATTGATACGCCGCGTCGGAAATGTTGGGGAGAAAAACACTGAAATCACGCCGAGGAATCTGAGAAGCTTTGGCTCAAAACAGCCTGTTAATCATCCCGCTGACCCACTTCTATTAATTGATTTATCTGGCGTAAACATGAGGGCTTGGAAACTAAGTTATAGCCTAACCGTACCTCAAATGTATCAGTTGGGTGAGAAATTAATGAATATACACACGATGACGGCAAAAATTGCTGTGAGATTTTTCACAGCCTTGAGGCTTTGAAAGGAGTTGTGGTGTGAGCTAGTGGTTATACATTTTGCATGATAATTTGTTAAGCTCCACCGTGAATCATTTCATGCTCATTGCAAATGTTTAACTCCAGTCACCAGCTTTGATTGACCGCTAGTTAGTATACAGTAATTTGGTGAGTTCGATTATTTAAGAACATAATACATTCATGATGTTATAAAATGTGTTTGTCATAAAAGCGAATGATATTTAGACGTTTATGGCCACAAACTTGTGCTCTACACGTTAGTAAATGTACAAAAATGCAAGTTAGCTTGGAAATGCAGTATGCCCAATGGCATAAATTGCATCCATCACTGACATACAAAATCAGCACAAACCCAATGCTTCTTAACGTCCGTGGAAAATACCTTCACAGACCATTTGGATGAGCACTGAAACCGTCACCCTCCCGTTCCACAGCAGAGGTCTGAGCTACTCCCCAAAAGCTTACCTGGGTCAACTCCCAACCGAAACCACCTTATGGAAATTTGATTTCGAATGACGCAACTCTTGCAACATTGCACACTGCCATTCGTCATTTTTAATCTTTTTTTTATCTGTGCCTACTTTCATGTCATTTGTCAGATGGCATATTTATCATTAGCCATCATCATCGTCATCATCATCGGCGGGGTTGACAGATGTAGGGCGATAATCACTACTGGTAAACACAGAATTTGAAGATGCTGCAAATCTTAACACAAATGTTCTTTACAGCGCATTCAGAATGCATGTAATGATTGTGAGAACCACAAGGGAAGCTGACTGGGTAAATTTTGATTCAATTTTGGAGGTGAACAAAGAAAAATTAACTTGAGCAGGATTTGCACCTGTGACCTCTCCCCCCACTTAACGTACTGACCCTCCATGTTACTCCGGGAGTTGCAGGTTCAAATTTGACTCCAGTCAATTTTTCTCTTTGTTCACCCAAAATTGAAAAAAAAACTTCAATCTCTTTCCTATCTGCTTCTCTGTTTTTTTTCCATCTTCTTTTCTTACAAGTAAAACAAAAATGTCTTGATGGCATTTGTTTGACAGACGGCTCCTTAACAAAAACCAGTGTTCCATCCGTGACTTTTGCACATTAAATAATATCATTTTGATGTTTCCTGCAAAATATGTTAAACAGCATTGTATTCGGTACTATTTCTACAAACATAGGTGCTCTATATCTGGGGCACCTATAAACTCTGTAAGCTATGGTCGGGGGGGGGGGGGGGGGGGGGAGTGAGGGTGGAATGGGGAATAAGACTACTGGCATCATCATGCACTAAAATGGCCCCAATCCTGCGAGCAGTTTGAAATACACAGATCGTAACCTTTTACAGCAATTTTACCCCACAGTTATGCATCATCTGTAGATTCAGACATCATTTTGGAACAGGTACAATTATTTCGAGAAATAAACAAAAAGTCTACAGTGTCTTCAACAGCATGACTGCCAGTGCATGCTACTGGATGAAATTATCAAATGCAAATCTCTTATACAGAGCACTAACACTATAAAGGATTTTGCCCACAGCAATACAAAGAAAAACATACATATCATTAGAATATGCAATAAATCGCCATTCTTATTAACTTAATTGCTCGCAAGTAGCAGACAATAAAATTGGAATGTTATTATGAATGTCATTCATGTTTGTCCCCAAAAGGTTGTTTGGCGATATAATGTTGTTAAATAACGGCATGACAAAAAGTCAAACCAAATTTGTGTAAAAATCCAGTGATTTCATTTTGATGTTACAGCCAAGTTCAGACAAAAAATATATTCGGAGTCCCTCCGAGAAAAAGAAAGAAAGAAAAGAAAAACAGAAAAAGTCATCTATAGTTAGCATCAGCTGTGTTTTCTGACTCAATAGTACTGCCCAAGAGCAAAATTACAAATATCATGAGTGTATGTATGTATGTATCCCATCCAATGATGATGACCGTGGTGATGATAATGATGGCTGGGGCAGAGATCTTTGCTTTTTGTTTGGGATGACTCTGCAGTTAAATCCCCCCTCGGACGGAGAATAGATACGGACTTATTGTTTCTCTTCAGGGAACTCTCACCATCTACATTGACACTACATTTAGCAATATTCCCGCAGCTCCCTCGCTTGGTGCTCAAGTGCAAAGCTCCATGGTATCCCTTCTAACTTAACCTAGAATAAACACTGCGACAGTCCGAGAGCATTTATCAGATTAGGGGAAGCTTAGGAATGTGGCTGCGTCCTCAAAGCAGTCCTGGAGAATCACAGTGCGGGCCAAACGCTGAGGCTCGCACGAAGGCGGTGTTTTAAAGCTCTGCTTGCGAGCAGCCAGCAGCCCCTCACTGTGTCTCCCACAATTATATCCCTAATCAATGGGAAGCTACAGGCTGACTGGCTTGACAGTAAGTAGTGGTGTAATGTCATTAAACTTGTAGGAAACAAATGTGGCTGGCTGCACATACGCTGACATCCCACAGCACATTTTTACATTTTCATAACTGCTATGGGATTCACAGCAGCTGTTCACCGATAATCAATGCACTCCCACATATGGTAACATGGGCGTTCGTGTACGGTGGACCAGTGATGAGAACCCTTCAGATACAACACGCATAACATGTCACACATCCTGACAAACAAAAAGATACACCTGGCCACATATGTCTACCGCTTCAATAAAAGCGTGTCTAAACACGGCAGATTTTTTCTATTTTGGGAGACGCTGGACCTAAAATAGTTGTGAGACAGAGGTTACAGGGTTACATCAGAACCCTGGGAAAGGGGATGACTACGGTGAGCATCAGACGTGTTTTTGTAACGCCTTGGTTTTGCACTCCTGTCAGTTTTCTCCACGCTAAAATAAGAAACATTAACCCTTCCCACTGCTTTTCATCACAAAGCTCCAAGGAGCACCACTCTGAGTACACTGTCCAAACTTTATTTTATACTTTGTACCAAATATCCTTTGATGTATTGTATGTTATTTTTACCTAATATACTGTACGTCAGGGTATAACATATTAATATTTCTTCAGAAAAAAAAAACAGTAGGGAAACCAGCTGGGTAAATATTTATTTCAATTTTGGGAAGAACAAAGAAAAATTGACCGGAGCGGGATTTGAACCTGTAACCGCCGGCGCTCTACCAACTGAGCTATCTAGCCCTAATGTTGGCTGTCTCACTATTTTGTCCGTATCTTTGTTCTGGTTCAAATCCTGTTCTAGCCATTTTTTCTTTGTTCACCCCGAAATCAAATTAAAATTCACTCAGTCAGTTTCCCTTGTGGTTTACTACTTGATATTTGAAACAACAAGTAGCATCCCCTTAAGGTGATCCCTGTACTGCTGCTTCCCAGCAGTGTGATCCTTGGTTATACTGCAGTTTCGGGTTGTATGGCTTCTGACTGGCACCCACGAACAAAGATATTGACAAAACAGGGAGACCACCAACATTAGGGCACAAAATTAAATGTTCTGAAAATGTTCCGAAACGTACGTAAACATTCACTGTTTCTTAGTTTTGTGTAACAAGACATCTTCCGGCGTCAACTGGTTAATAGCATTCAAGTTATTCATGGGTATGGATTTTAATACAAACATATATGCATGTGAATAACAAAACTGCAAAGTACATGTAAGTACAGTATTATGATTACATACCACACACAAAGATCCCTCTCATTTGATTGGTTGAACACGTGTCACGTGTCATCCCTTATTTTGCCAAGTATACTGCCGCCACGTTCCAAAATTTTCATTTGGAGTCCAATATGGATAATTATTGGACGCTTCACAGCATTGTTCCCAAAATAATCAGTCTGCACCTGTTTGTCCAAATGCGGCAAGTTGTGTCACAGCGGACAAGGTTGGTGTTGACATGGAATTGTCCTTGTTTAGAAAGGTTTTTTGCAGAATTTTCAGAATTTTTAGACTGTGGGGAGGATGAGTTTCCATGTGCATTGTGTGTTTAATGTCAAAAAGTTCTAAATGACAAGGATCTATGTGTGAGTTGTATCAAACAAATATTGAATGCATTTTGTTCGTGCATTGTTGCAGAGTATAATCACTCAGTGAAATCTGGCTTTCCCATTTCACGAGGCTTGCCTTCGCCTCGTGAAATGGAACAGTCCAGATTTCACCTCGTGATTATATTCTGTGACAATGCACTCGTACGCATCAAATATTTGTATAATACATATTAACAGAAATATGTTCTGCTCCAATACTAATATTGCCATGTTGCAGCTATGAGGAGTAATGAAATGAAAGCGTTTTAAGTGGAGCAAAATGAAACAATATCAATCACCCTAAGAGTAAGTGGCATCCTCTTGCCCCTTACTAATATCCAGGTTGATTGATACCAGCCAGGAAGCGCTTCAAGCCCTACACTGATCGCAGTCATGATCTCAAAGTTGACAAATTAGCATTCAAATCTCAATCACAATTAATTAAAATGTGTCCTTCATTGGTGATGTTACAATGCCCTGTCTCTCTACTCTGGGGGGGGGGGGAGACACTCCACGGGCAACTCAGGCAGGAGTTGAACCCATGATTGCATTCTTAGGAAGGTGTCTAAACCACTTGACCGACAAGCTTGCCTTCTTGTAAGAGGCCACTTTAAGTTTGATGTAGCCAGTAAGTGCTGCAATTTTCCTTCAAATGATGTACATCTTGCATTCAGGATTACAATCGATTATGTATTTATTTTCCCAAAATGCAAGATTTGTTTTATGAATTTGCACTTTGTACAAATGGTGATGAATATGTACCACATACACTGTTTCGAAGTATGTGAGACATGTTTCCTTTCATTTACTAATTCTGGTTGTGAAGCGAAGGATTCTTAGAAAAGTGAATTTAATCACTGTACTAGCCAATAACCCCACAGAGAGAAGAGACGAGGAAGGAAATTTCAGTTTTAGATGTGGGAGGAAAACCCCAGAGATTTAATCCAGGGAAAACCTACGCAATCAGGTGGTGACTGAAAAACCCAATCCACATAGTGCCCCCAACGGGATTCGAACTGGGGCCCTAGAGGTGGAAGGCGAAGAAAAATACCACTCCGGCGACCCGACCGACCGATGTTGCTGTTTCAGCGATTTAAACGACAATAGCCTGTGCAGGCCTTGATCTTAAGAAAAACGGGGGCAGGCCTTTGCTGGCCAAATCAGAGAAATTGTACAAGGGCATGCTGGCCAAGTTGGTAGTGACAGTGCAATTTTTCTGAAGGGCATGCTGGCCAACTGGACAGGGCATGAGGCCAATGGCCTCGGTGGCCTTGGTTAAGATCAAGACCTGCTGTGGTCCAGTAACTTTCTGCTGAATGTAAAACATAAGCGAACATTTACTTTACTTCCTCACTACCCGTCATAATCCGAAAACTTAATCCCACTTGAGCGCATATCAGCAAAATCCTGGTTGTCCCAGGTACACATCAATATCACACACAAAAAAAGGGACTTGGAACTTTATATCATAGGCTTGCCATTTGTGTATCTCTTTTCCCTTGAAAGATTTTACTTCTGCAAATCTCTTCATCACTCTCTCTGGGTTCACTAACCTTTTGCTCTTCAACTGTGTGTTTATTCTTGGAGGGTTGACAGTTATTATTTGGGTACTTCTCTGCAAGCAGTGTATATTTTATTTAAAGATTTTATCATTTTTTTATGTAATATAATGTTTAGGCCACCCTGGGATGGCCTATCCCGGTTGATTGGTGACAGCAATATGAAACAAAATCAGATTGTTCTCAATCAAAACAAAAATAAATTGTGATCTTCAAAAAAATCTCTCCATCAAAGGTTTCCATGGACTGTTTTTTCACCTCACCGGCTATATTAGCGAACCTAACTTTTCAATAGTCTGCAAGATTTGTCAAAAGTCTGCATGTAATTTGCAAGAGTATTTCAATCTAGTCTATTGCTTTTTTTCCCCAACTACAAGTAAGCTTCTTTTTTCGTTCTTTCACCAACTAGCAGTGCTATCATTTTCCATATTTATGTAAGTACCTGATTCTGAACTAGCGAGTTCCTGACTTAGACGCTTTTTGTAAGTGAAATAAACGATACATCCACAGCCTTTCACACATTTATTTTTTGACTGACAGGAAATATCTACTGGCCCAGCTGCACTACCAATGGAAGTGTTTTGACTCGCGCCCGCCACTGTTTTCACTGGCATTCGGGGAGTGGGTGATTGCTGAAGAATCAAACTCCAGCAAAAGTGAGTCTGTACAGTATAGCCAGTATTCGCAACCGGCCCAGGACAAGAAGTTGTGTTTTGGGAGCAATCAATTATTTACATGATTTAAGTGTAAAAACATAATCACTCAACCAGACAACAATCAGCAAACACAGCAACTATTTTAAGGCACACGTGCCTCTGGAATCATTTCAGCTATTTCCAAACGACGGACTGGGAAAACAAAAACTGTTGTTTGCGAGCCAATACTATCATGGCCGCTGACTCTGCCGACCCAATCTGTGGGAGATTTATGGGCGGTTCAAGCTAAACATGGACGACAAGTATGATGAGGATATCATTTATCAGCCTGAACTCCATCGCCTGCTAATGGGAAGCATTAAGAACGCAAACAAACTTGACCAGGGATGAGGGCTGGTGACAAGCGGAGTGGTATGACAGCCCTAAAAATGAATAAAGAAACAGGGGGAAGGAATACTACACTGGACTGGACAGAAAATGAACTCCAAAGATTTTCAATGGATGTAAATCTCAGTCCTACATAATACCCTAATAATAATAATACCTTAATAATAATAATAATAATAATAATAATAATAACAGGCATTTAAGACGCTCTTCTTAGTAAACTAAATCACAGCGCTTACAAGAAAATAACAAATACATGTAATTATAAATCTAAATCATAAACAATAAGTGAAATGTAAATGAAATACGTTAGTTAAACAGATGCGTCTTGACTTTTTTCCGGAATTGTTGGAGTGACATAACATTTTGAAGGGAAAAGGGCAGACTATTCCACTCCTTTGCTGCAGTGGCCGGGACTCGAACCCACTTTCTGCTTTCTTTCTGCTGATTGTCAGGATGATATTTTATAAATACACACAAACAACCCTCGCACCTTTTGAGTGATAGGTGGTGGGGGGGGGTGGCAATGTGGGTAGACACAATTAAGAAGGTTTGGGTATTTGGTATATTGTAATGACAATTTTTTGTTAACATTATTGCCCCCCAAGAATATGACCTACACCACTTCTTTGAAACTATCTATTTGCAGACAACTGCCGAGCCAGCAAGAGAGAAACCAGAATAGAATCATGTATGAGGAAACACCTCCCCCCCATAAAAATAATAGTAATAACAACAACAATAATAATAATAATAAATAATAATAAAAAATAAAATAAAAACGAATAAATAAATTTTAAAAAAAAAAAATAGTAACAAAAACAAAATCAACTAATAATGATAGTAAATATTCAAAAAATAAATAAGCAAAACCAAATATATAATTTCAAAGACTTCTTTTTTTTATAATTTTTGAAACACTAGCCAAAAGATCTCTTGTCCTCTACTTTGACAACATTTATCATGGTGCAGCCATCTTGCTTTTTCTCATTCAACCAATGAAACCAAACAGAGGCTGGAAGGGGAAAAAAAAAAGTCTGCTCCCTTGACTGAGAACAAATACTGTCACTGTTTACACAGCGGAACCTGATCAAGGTGGCTACAACAGGAAAAAGGTCAATAACCCCAGTCTGTAACAACCCTTAAAGGGCCCATGAAGAGGTTTTTTGTGACGGAACATTTTTTGTGGCTTAATATATGGTTTGAAATTAACAAAACATAGTACTGACTATTTTGATGTGTCTGTTATGCGTTAATACACTTTAATTGAGCCCCGAAAATGTGTGCCATCTGATTGCACAATGATCCATGACGTAGGCTGTGGTAAAACATTTCAAAGACGGCTCTGGTGCCAAGTGGTCAACAATGCATTGTATGTTATTGTCACACACATGGCCCTGGTCAGCCGTTCCACTGTCTACGTCACAGATTTTACGTTAATGAGGAAGGGTGGGCGGAGCACGGCAACCCCCTAATTTTAGAAATCGTTATTTCTATGATTAATACGTATGTAAAAAATGTGAAAAAAGTAAAGATATACTATAATAGGCATACTTTATTTTTTTAACCAATAAAAAAAAAATCATTCATGGGACCTTTAACAAATGCCACTATGGCCACCACATGTGAGAAAACAAACACAAAAGAACAACAACAACAAAAAGCAAGAAAATCCATAACTTCAAACTGCACTTCAAAGTGCAACAGCCTTGGTGAATCTGAAGCGACCAGGTACAAAAAAAATAATAATAATACCAGAAAAAAAAAGATATACAAACAGAGAGAAATGGCTATCCATTTAGAGCTGAACTGATTTATACGGTATAAGTGAACCTCTGTGGAGCCATAACCCTTAATCCTGTAACTCAGTTTCATCGTCTCTATGACATCATCACAAGGATGTGACACAAGTGTAAAAGGGGAGCGGGCTTTCAGAATCAGAATGTTTTAGATCTCTTTCTGGGTATACTTTTTGCTGGGATTATTGACATGTGGATGCAGCAGCAACTTGTGTAGTTTTGCAACCACTGCATAGAACGATTGACACTCACTTTGGCAACATACAAACAAAGCTGAAAGAACATTCGCTTCAGCTTTTTTTTTTTTCAATAATAAGGAAAGCCTTTATTACTGAAACATGTCAAAGTCTCTACGCCTCTGGCATCATTCAGAACTGCCCTAAAGATGCACACTCCCAAGATGCCTCAAAGTCTCCCACACGCCAGGCACATAATGGTGAAGTCACCCATGCCACGCTTGTATTTGTATGTATGGTCGATCAGTGCCACGGATTGCCACTGCAGAAATTGACCAAGGTTGACAACCTTATCTCTTCCAACAGGGGCCCAAAGTCCATTGCAATTGATCACAGCTGGTGGCTTCTCCAGTTTACCACTCTCATTGGAGCACTGTGGGCAATGGCTCTACTCTCTTCATCAGCATGTGTGTGCCTCAGAATGCCACCGGTTGTGGCATAGTGAGGTATGGGTTGGTTGTCTCCAGAAACAGGCTGATAATAGGAGGGCCGCATAATCACCCTGAACATGGAGCACCGTTAAACACAGTGAACTTGTAAATCTCTTGCACACGTTCATCATCTGTGGCTGAGAACATGAATGCCTTCAGACGGACATTGCAGCCAGCAGGAATTTCCATCTTAAAAATTACCATAATCAGGTCACTCATACGGGCATTCTCCCTTGCTACACTTAGGACTCAATTGGTCTATGAATTATCACAAAGGCAGGCAACATTCACCCGACGGATTTCTTCTTCTTGATTGAGTTAGTGTCTGGGGTGCAACAAAATGTAGCCAAGCACCAAATCTGCACGCACTAGTTACAGCACTGGAGTAACTGTTGGCCGGTGTACCATTTCTGCTAAGCAAAATTTGTCTGTGCTTAACCAGAATTTCTGGTGGGTATGTATGGAGATGAGGGGTGATCGTGTCTGAGAGGGATTTGGAATGCTCTTGTCATGGATCGGATCCGTCATTACTTATATATGGACAGCACCCCTGCGAGTGTGAG
The DNA here is from genome assembly GCA_911728455.2 of Marthasterias glacialis. NCBI lineage: Eukaryota > Metazoa > Echinodermata > Asteroidea > Forcipulatida > Asteriidae > Marthasterias > Marthasterias glacialis. Next base: position 4,598,099 of record OU452219.1, read on the forward strand.
CAAACTTAATTGAGTAACAAGGTGTATTGGAGAACATAACAGAATGCAGGAGTAATTTGAAACGTTGCATTTGTTTTACTTTTATAATAAATATTACATTTCCATTGAACATAAAAAGCTAGCATATCGGGCCGATTCGCGCGAACTACTGGCCATTAGCGGAAAAAAATCACAACGTAAATGTTGCACAGTAGAGCTTTTCAAACCAAACATAAAAACATTCCGAGGACCTGGTTTTAATTCAGCATGCTTTGGCCACACTTTCAAAATTTGGGTCCAGAATGCCCCCTAAGTTTTGAAAAAATCCTAGGAAGAATCCTGAAAATTGATTTGGAAAATTACCTACACTGACAACCCACCCCCCACACACACACACACAGCCTGCCCCACCCCCTCTCCTTTCATTTAGACACAGCCACAGACCGAATAAGGAAGAACAGTCTTACCTTTTTCTTCTTACAGGTACGATTGATACGACTGAGTTTCTTTATATCCATCTCCGTTGTGTTGACACATCCTGGTACCGGCCGATGCACGTCCCAGAACGCCCTCTCTTGACTGTCCAATACCTTTCGCTCCATCTTGTCTCTCTTCTTATCCACTCTGCACAATGAATGACAACGATGAAAGTTTGGACTCTGGTAGTTTTTATTACATGTACTTAGCCAACACCTAAGATTGTTTTCAACTCCCACCCAGCCCTGGTCTTGAATGTTGACGTTCGTTTTTATAACGTACTTGCCGATTTCACAACACGAATTACTGGAGAATAGATATCTGTATCAAACAAACATCTGGATTAAAATGATCCAGATTCGTAGACCTTGCCCAGTCCTTCCGAGCTAGTCGGTGACTAAAACAAAAACTAGCGTCGCCAGTCAAGACTAACCCAGCCCCTGCATAATTATAAAGACCACGGCCCAATTTTCATAGAACTTCTTAAGCAGTAAATATTTTTGAACAATTTTCTGCTCAGTAAAAATAAGCAGGATACCAGTCACAGACCATACATGTAACATGGTATTTTGGCTGGTAACCATAATCTGGTAAGCATATTTAGTTTTTTTGCTCAGCTACTTTTATGCTTAAGAAGCTCTCTGAAATTGGACCATGCATGTTACGGGAGGGAATTCGCAGGCAGTCACTTTCAGGAAATCTCCAGAAGAAACACTTCAAAATGTTAACATAATTTTCTTGGGGCTATTTAGCCCTGGTAGGCCGTCAGTGCAACTGAGACTGACGCCCTACTAGCAGGGTAAGGGGTTGGTAAAGACACTGTTAGAATAATGGGCATGTGGCTATTGAAGATTTCCTTTCAACTGCACGCCGTGCAGTCGGTTGCCTCCAAGTTTCCTGTAAAAATTGCCTCATGGGACACGGCCCTCCAGTTCAAAATTAGTTCCTGTACTGAAAAGGGCATAACTGCTCCCTCGAAAATGTTCACCTCGTCACTGAAATGCGTATGTCACAAATGTGTTTGAGTCATAAAATAAAGGGAAGCAATGTTTCACCAGAAATGCCTTCTCTTCCCTTGTACTCAAATGAGGAAACATTATAAGTTTTTACTGAGCTACTTAAACAGCAAGGAAAACCACGGAAAAAGTACGCATGGAAGACTGCCTTCTCTTTTACATGCAGATGGATAACAGGGCTGTGTTTGGTCCTTATCAGCCACTTTTTTTCTTTATTTTCTCACTCATATAAAAAAGATAATAAATGTCTTGTGATTCATCTGACGATCAACGACGATTGAAGAACCTTTAACAGAGTTGTCGAACACTGCGCTCGTCAACGGTTCAAGATCCTCCATCACAATGAAGCTACGACTCCAGGTGTGCGAGGTGACTAACACGATTTGTCAAAACACGGACAGGACATTGACGGGGGGAAGCACCGCCCAAACAAAATGTTACCCAACAATTAAGCCTCTTTAATAATCGGCACCTGTGAATTAGTGCGGCACGACTGTCACTTCAAATTAGGTCAACGGTGTTATCTATTTGACTCCTCATTTGCTCCCGGGCAGGACAGTGGCAATCTAAGTGTTGTTCATCAATGTTATATTTCTGTTCTTTTTCCTTCTTCTTCGTCTTCTTCTTCTTCGGAAGAGACTCTTAAAAAAAAAACCACAATCCTTACACTGTATTCCCACCATTAATACAAAGTTACAGATCCATACTTTAGACAGAGTCGGTCATTTCTCAAGATACACCCGAAAGAAGCGATCCTCATTTTTCAGAAACATTCGCTACTTTAATTTCTGGAAATGCAACCATGGAATTTTTGCAATATGGCCCGAAGGCTTTGTGGCTTGTAATCACGTTGAACCGTGACAGGAAGAAAACCTAGATATTGACACGATCTATAAAGAATTCGACATAATCAGGAACAAGTCTGAAAACCAAAACTGAGTTTAGCCACTGAGCAAGCTCTGCTGGGGTTGGAAAAGGACAAGGAGAAAAAATCTGAGGCGATTTAGAAGCGACAAGTTTCCCAGCAAAACGGTCATTTTTTGTTGATGCAATGTACAATGAAATGATCAGTACACCGCACCAAGTCTTATGCGTCACAAGCATAATAAACATAGTATAATAAACATAGTTAATCAAGAACCTGTGACCAATGTAGTGCTTCAACCCACACGACCTATTGCTTATAATTATTGGATAATTTGAAGTGAAGTAGTCATAAAAATATTAATAAACGAAAATAACAATTTTAGACCATGACGTACATGAGTCGCATGACGTACTTTTATCAAAGCGTTCTCTTCATTTAAGAGCATCAGCTTTTCATGTACATAAAAATGTCTACACTTCTTGTCAATTCTGAACTATTTTGCGGATATGGAAATAAACATTTCCGAATAAACTTTGTCGATGCTAAGTTAAAGACAACTATCCTTCGACCCCCTTTGACACCATTAATTCTCTTCTCGCAAAAATATCTTCTTGCAAATTGAAATGTCCTGCATGAATTTATCGTCATTGTTTGGCTGGCTCCATGGCGTACCTGTCAATAGGTTAATGTATAGTAAACTCCCCTTACTCTATGTCTTCCATCAGTAGATTGTACGTATTTTTAGGTTTCGTTGAATTTTGATGTAATTTTTATTGTATTTTGCACCGTTTAACATCCTTGGATTGGAGAGGGCGCAGTATAGAGCGTATCCAATTATGGTTATTATTATTTTTTATTTTAGTGCATCACGAATATAGCCAATGTATTTCTGATTAACGATTACTGATATAGCTAGTAATAACTGTATGCACCATTTAAAAATTATTAAAAAGAAGGAAAAAATCACAAATAAAAAAAAGTAAAAAAAGTATTTTGTTAATGGCATTGAAAGATAAATTATTCTACACTGGTGCTTTCACGAAAAAAAAGGTGACAACTGCACATAAATTTTTATTGGCATTAACAATCAACCACTCAAGTCATCTGAGCTGAAACCCATCAAGCATTGTCGTAAAGTTTGATCAGCCACTGTTTCTTTTCTACAGTAACCACTGATAGTACATGTGTCATAAAACCCTATTCTAGGTTTTCAGCAGTGGCCTCTCCAAGTCGACGGCATCAGCTTGAAAATTACATCAGTCAGGCGACCTGCCCCTACGCTCTTCTTATAACATAAAAAGCTGTTACAGCATGTTAGCGACGAGTCCAGCGAGAGAAAGAAAACACAACATTAATATTCAGCCTCCTGTTTCCAAGACTCATTCTATTTATACAACAACAAGACCCTGACCTCTAGCGGCAAACAAAAACTCCGTAAGTGATCAAATACGGGCGACACATCGCCTGTCGGGTTGGACGGTCTGTTCTGGCCTGCCGGTGGTACAACTGGATGGTTTAGGTCAGCTGGGCTGGCTATGTCTATTGACTCAGAAGAGCCATGCGTAGTCCCTGGATATCTGGCGAAAAATATCAGCAGTGATATGTGCTGAAGATTCCCGAAGACTAAACTGAATCCCAAAACAGACTGAGAGATTTCAAATACAGACACTTTCTAGATCCCCTCTGAAGATAGAAGTAAAAAAATACTCCATTTGTAAATGAGGAATATGGAACGGTAAATAACCGTGGCACATTGCAAGAGGTTTGTGCAGGTGGGGGTAAGTCTGACTGAATCACCATGCACTGACAAGAAGGGAAACTTTAACCACTTCCCGTCGGTGTTGAAAAAATCTTTACCGTGCCTCTGTGCGGTGTTATTTTTTCAGAACTTTTCGGAACTTAAATAACTTTTGTTGTTTTGAGAATATCGTTTTCACAATGAAACCCTGACTAAACAAAGTAAAGACAACAAAAGTTTTCATCAAATGTACTGAGATTTTTCGTTTTCTTTCGAGAAATTACGGAATGTCTTCGCTGTGAATAGACCAAACCTTGGCCAAATGCCAGGGTCCAAAATCGGTCATGGTATGCTGGAATTTGGGACTTGCGTCCTATATGCTGAATACAATGATAAACAATGGTGGCAGCCTATTGATTTCTTGTACAACAAAAGGAGGAAGATCTGGAATCGGGCAACACACAATAACCCCTGGAAAAAGGGAGATTTTTAGCATGAATTCCAGTACCCTTTGTCCCTCTTTGTAGAAGGGGGAATGAAGCGTAGCTTGGTAAGTGCATGTCTGCGCACGCTACACAATGGAATGTCCAGGGGGCATAATTATATTTCCACCCATCAAATGACCGCAACCAAAAGAGGATGCTCTGAAGTTGTTTCGAAACATTTATAAACATCCACCAATATTCAGTTTGGAAAATTTTTGCTGAAAAAGACAACATCCGACGTCGAGTGTGGTCAAGAAGGGGGAGGAGAAGGCCAAACGTTTGAGATTTGAAACAAACCACTTTCCTCCATTGACACAATTTGAGATAATAATGATTCTGCTTCTAAGTTTACTATCTTTGTTATTGATTTTGTCTCCAGCATGTAATGTTAAATGCTATTCATTTACAACAATGGCATATTATCTTGGACAGCGAACCTTAAAATAGTTCACTCTATTAAAGGTCCTATGAGGTTGAGTTTTTTCCACATTACATTTTGGGGTTTAATATATGGTTTGATATTAATAAAACAATACTTGCTATTTTTATGAGTTTGTTATGAGTTATGATCTTTCAATTTATCCCTCAAACTTTGTATTATCTATGTCGATCTCGCCTGGTGGTGTGCTTTCGTGACGTAGACCTTGGCACCGAATGACAATACACAAGCAGTGACAATGCACATTCCTGTCACCATTTAGCTCTGGGTTGTTTCACTGCAGCCGTCCAAATTATTCGTTATTTTGGATCTGATGGGAATCTGTGCAGACTGACGCCATCTTTAGTAGTGTTGCAACCAGTAACAACACACCTCGATAGCATTTTCCATATCACAAAACAAAAGCCAAATAACAAGACGTTTGTCCAAAGAAACTAAGCGCATGTGGCACTGCGGCGCAATCTGCAGCCGATTAAACCAGGAACACCGGGGTGAACCCCTTCTCATAGCGATAAGTGCACTGGGTTCTTTTACGTGTATTACACAACACGCGAGACCCACGGCATTACGCCCCATCCGAATGACACAGCAATAATGGTTAAGTGTTTTGCTTAAGGGCACAAGTGTCACAACCTAGACTCGAACCCAGACTCTGCTGATCAGAAACATAAGAGCTCGAGTCTGGTGGCCTTATCCGCTCGGCCAACAACAGCACGAAAATTTCACCAAACTGTATTTTGCTTTTTGGCCATATAAACCTCCTTTAAGTTTTGAACAAACTTCCAGTTATAGGTTAACATGTGCACATTTTGTAGTTTAAACTGGACAAAATTTCCAATTCATAGGACCTTCAAGGATGAAAAGCAAACAAAAAAATGGATCTGGACACTGCAACTACAAAGACACACAGGTGTCAGTCATAGGTCAACTGGGAGTAGGGTAGGGAAGAAGGGCAGCACAGAAAATCTGCATCTGTACTTAAACAGATTTTTCCAAAATCATGCTTATAATAACACTGATTTTAATATAATGTTGAGTTTCTTTTATCCAAATCCTCAAAATGAGAATTTATATTGATATTTGTACCATTCAGTAATTCCACCCATCCTCTGAAGTTTTGGCTGCTCCAACCTCTCAATAAACAAATAAAAGACAAACTGACAACCTGTTCCCTGGACTGATGCTATAAACCGCATATTCCTTATTGATTTTTCTGAAGTCAACTGAAACATTTAAGAAAGTCGGGAGGATACGATTATCGGTGATGACACATCTGCAACATTCATTGCTAGTTCATCTATCTAGTCCTCTCTCCGTGGTTAGCTCGATATTCCATTACACTAATGATCATCCACACTGACTGCATGACCCTGGCCCATTGTATATGATAATAACACACATGAATTAGCGGCCGTCTCCTGATAACGTACTGGCCAGTGTGTGCGAGGCATTGCAACACTAACAGGTCAGCCCATTAAAGCCCCGTGCATTCCGACTGCACACACAGGTGGTGAATAATTCAGCGTTCCCCGGTTGTGTGAGGTTATCGCTCGTTGACGAGACATACAACCGTGTCGGGAGCCGGGAACTCACAGTCGCCGCCACCACCGTCAATTTGATTTGGACATGACGAGGCACAAGAGTAAGTGACAACGAGGTGATAAGGGCCACCTTTTTTTTCCTGACGAAGCTGAAAGAATCTATTCCGAAGATATGACACGAAAATGCAAGTCATGACAGTTGGTCAATCTGTCAACACATTCAATTCAAATTACTCCAGAATTAACCGGCGGAAATTGTCTAGGCTGTTTAGGATTATCTCAAGCTGCGCTAGTCTTTCCGATACGATCACCTTGAAAGAAATTAGCCCGATGCTACTTGTCGACAATTGCCTCAATAAATTTGTAAAGACCTGTGAAAATTATGAGGACGGATTTGAGAAGCCCTCGAATTTGTTTGTTATTATGAAGTATTATTAGCATAATTTCTATCCGGACAACTTATCGGTTCAAGTTTGGTGATCGGGAAATCAAGAAAGGGCGTAGATGAGCAGTTCAATCGAATGTTCAAGTGTTTCTGAATGAATCAGACATGTCATCTCTCTCAGTCTTTGCACACACACTTTTGAAAATAATGTGAACCATGGCAGTCTGCAGGTGTCTCTACTGCCGCCCCGTTATGACCTCTCAAAGAAGAACTACATTAATGATCATCTCCTGAAGATGAGCAGAGTGCACTGTTCGAAACATCGAACCACACCGGCTCTTTTCAGAGCCACCACTCCTCCCAAAGTGTTTTTTTTTACATGGTTGTACCCTGCAATTTTTACTAGTAATAGTTTCCTATCTTTCACATCATGCAATGCTTCAAACATCACTTGCATTCATGACAATCATGACACAGTTTTGACAAATCGTTGTACTATCGATCAACGAGAAATTGGCAACCAAAATGTTCCACATGAGTTGCTTTATACGGCAATTAATGAAGTAAATAGATCAAGATGTATTACAATACAATTTTGATCTTTTTTTACTTAAATTTAAGACAAAATCATCAAAACAGATGGAAGTCAACGACGTAGTATGCAAAAAGGCTGCACAGAGTGCAATACGGTTTGCATTACAAGCATGGCAATTGATCAATAGTACAGTAGAACAGTCACCATGTTATTCTTCCCATGGTAAGAAGTAGTTGTAGCAAGGATCAAATCTGAATTAGCTTCAAGAAACTTTGCCACCTCTTAAAACCACACATCAATTTTGATCAACGTCCAATGAAAATAAACACGCAAATATTTCCACCTTTCTACAAAATTGTTCATCATGGTAGGAGATGATACCTAGGTTTACACACGGAGGAAAGGGGGTTTACGTAAGCAGCTTCTGGAATTTATTGTGTAAAAAACACTCTACAATTTATGGGTTTTCATAACTCCTCGGCTATGTTGAATCACGAAGAAAAATGAGAGTTGGGCAGGCAATTTCTTTAAATCAATATGCTACGGATTGTTTGTTTTCCACAAGAGGCATGCCTCTTGCTATGTGAATGCACTGGGTTTGTTTAAATTCTGAGGTCTAAGAATGCAGGTACTATTAACAGCTTCATGCACTTCCATCGTTCAAGAGTTTCTCTTGGTGTGGTTTCGTGAGGTACAATGAAGAGTAGTTCACTTGCCTGTTAGTTTGCAGGATTTTTTTTTAATCAATGGGAGGGGCCTTGTTGAATGCCAAGGGTTGATTGGTGAGGAAACTACAGTTTTGAGGTACGCAACTTTTGTATACTTCCAAAGTCCCAAACTTTCCAGACTTTCTCCGCCGAGATTATCCTAAATTACCCTGAGCTGTTACTATCTACACTCCTCCCTTCTGGGCCAGATTTCATAGAGCTGCTTAAACACAAAAAGTAGCTAAGCGCAACAAAACTATGCTTACCAGAGTAAGGTTACCAGCCAAAATACCATGTCACATGTACCATCTGTGATTGGTATCCTGCTTCTTTTCGCTAAGCAGCAAATTGTTGAGCACTATTGTTTGCTTAAGCCGCTCTATGAAGTTGGGCCATGCTCATCACCAGGAGCTGACTGAATGAGCATAACGGAACATAGTGCAAAAGACGCGCTCAAATAATGATGTGCGTGTTCTGACCTCTAACTCACGTTATGAAACAGTCTTTTCCATTGGATATGTTTTGCTGTTCTGTAAAATGGCAACTGGTTACAATTAACCAATCATCATTCATGTTACGGTAATGGAAAGAGAAAACGCTCAGCTTCATGAAGCCAGTTGATCTATAAACCTACACTGCGCAGTACATGGGCTTCGGTTTGTGGGCTTGTAGGTTTTTGTCACAACCTGCATAGGCTTCAAGAGGAAAGTTAACTTGTTTAAATAACAACAAAAAAAGCAACTTGTTCTCAAACAATTGACATTTACTTTATAAAAGTGCATGATCCATAGAACTTGCTTGTAGTGAACTCTAGATACTGCCGATTTTATACAAAACTTTGCACATACTGCGGCTCTGAAAACATCGGACAACACGAATGAGCGTTATGTTCCGTTATGGTCCAATACCAGACTAGTACACCTACTGAAACAGTCTGATTAGGATCCTAGATCAGGATCCTAGTGTAAACCTTGGCTTAGGCTCTGGCCTCAGCTCTGGTCTAGCTCCAGTTCCAGCTCCGGTTCCAGCTCTGGTTCCAGCTCCAGGCTCCAGTTGATGTTAAAGCACCATGCAAATTGCACACTGCTCCAAAATTGATGATGGAGCCTAAGCTGGAGCTGAGACACTCTACGGCCGTTTAAGAAACCATGGCTAGGGCTTGGAGCTTGGGCTTAGGCTCTGTCAGTTATTTGGAAAGCGTGTGTTTTCGTTACGGGTCTTCAAACAGGCAGACAGAACCCAAGCCGAAGCCCAAGCCCAAGCCGTGGTTTCATAAATGGCCTATGAAGTTAACACTCTAAGATCATGTCTATTACAAGACCTTTGGATACGGCTATGGCTGAGATCACTGAATTAACCAATGCACCATCATTGTTGACTACCACAGCCATAACCAAAAGTCACTCCATTCTGATACAGCCTTTACAGCGGCTTAGGTTACACGAATGATTGGATCGCTGCATCTACCGCTGCATCTATCTCGCGGCAGAAGCCGTTCCAACATTCAGATACAACCTAAACGGCTCCTTTGGCTTTGACTATGGCTAGGCACAGCCGCAAGTGACAGATCATCCTCATTCAAACTGAATGACATCATGACTTAAACATAGAAAAATGACTTGAACAAATTGAGACACATGCCATGAATAATTTGCCCAAGGGACAATGACATCATCAACATGCACAACTAATTAGGGCCAGCTTTCAGAGACCATGGGCGCCAAAATTTAAAGCTGTAGTTAGGCTCTCCAAGGTAATGGCAAAGGAATGGTACATCCTTACAACCCTTGCTCTCTGTTACAACCTGATAGTTTCAAGCTGCTATTTGCAGCCATACGAGACCCTTTTAACATTAGGAAAAGACAGCTCAGTACTGACCAAACTACAAAACTATCAAATAGCAAATTTATCAACAACAAAACAAAACTAACAATGTAGTTCCTAATCTGTTTCAGATTGTGCTCTCAAAACTTCCATTCCCTTAATAAATTGCAGAGTGGTGTCCTAGCTTATGGGAAGAGCTAATATTTTCAAAACTCCATACCTCATCTTCCCTCCAAAGTGTACAAAATCTCTGCCCCCCCCCCCCCCCCCCCAAAAAAAAAAAAAAAAAAAAAAAAATGAGGGAAGCAAAGAAAAAACACATAGAAGAAAAATAAAATACACCGGATCTGGTTTACAACCAAATCTACTCTTATGTTTGACGATGTCAACTTGGCGTCTAGTATGTCTGTTTGTGTCAAGGCATTGTACAAGCTGAACAAAATACATATACAGCAGACTGACCTACTGAAGGATGATGTTCAATGTAGAAGTTGGGTGGAAGTATTTGGGCCGTCGGCACGAGTGCACTTTATGACTGTGCCATTGCATAATTGGATCAAACAGCTGGTCTTGATATCATATGATATTAACATGATTAGAATGAAAACCGTCACGCCTGACGTGCTATTTCACCACGACGGTGTAAGAAGGGTGGAGTTAATTGATGTGGGCGGGGCATCGTAAGCCATAGAGGAGGGGGGTATCCCTGGCTACAATGCTCCCTAAATCGTGGACTGCTTGGCAATTTGTCGTCAGATGATTTTAAGATGAGGGAAAGCCACTTAAAAGGTATGACTGTAAGCAGTACACATTTATCCTGCTGACACCATCTTTGTTGAGTCCCCTGTGTGCAATATCAATAATGCATACCGGTTCAATCTACACCAAAAATGCAACAGACTATAGGCCCTTCCAGCCTCGCTTTGGTTACACTGATCTAAATGGGAGAAACACAAGATTGACATCCCCATGAAAAAGGTTCTAAAGACCATTCAATGTATCTTATCGGGCCATTTTATACAGAATAGGCTGGCACCTTTCAGATAGCCGAGACTATAGTTATACTCATAAACAGGGAGCCACATCAATGTGGCTAAAACTAGTGAGATTTCTAAATGATTTATTTCAATGTGGCTGATGTCGGACGGGTGACAGTAAGCATAAGGAATATTAATCACCAGCCAAAATTACTGTAATATTATTTTGGAAATCGGATAAGGCAACATACAATCCTATAAACCAGTGCACGTTGGCATAAAATTGCATTAATATTTTACATGATGCAGTTACAGCAAACAGATGTACAAATGATACAATATTATCTAGAGTGTAGACCAAACTTGTGTTAACATAGTGTTGTGCAACAGCATCAGAAGCAAGGGTAATTTTGATGTTTTAAAAAGACAGACCCATCTAACAGTCCCAGTTTAGTGAATACAGACCTCTTATCTTTTATTCGGCCATTCTTTTTTTCCTCCATTAACCCTCCCACTCTTGGTAAAAAAATATCCAGCGAGTTGTGATCAACCACTTGAAACCATTCATAAGCACAGGTTTTGTATGGTGGTACAACTGTGCACAGATTTAACGAGGTGCGTGTGTGTACTGCGTAGATGCATTGACCACAAGCTATTGTGGTTTATCCATCATTCAAATCCACAGTGGATGATATTAAATGGCCAGACAGTAGGAGGGTTGACTGTGAACAGTGCTGATGCATTCACCACATGATATCATTATTGAAGTTTGGCATACTAATTCATCTATCATTCACATCCTCAGTGGATGATAACCGATGGTCAGAGAGTAGGAGGGTTGACTGTATATTTAACATCATTAAATCGTTGTGGTACCCTCTGCTAGAATATAAGATTTGAACTGCCTCTAGCTACCGGGCAAGCTCGGTGGTCTAGTGGTAAGACATCTGCTCCAGAATGGCTAAGGTAGTGGGTTCGAATCTCAACCAAGTAATATGCCTGTGGATTTGTTTTTTTCCACAGGACTCGGAAAAGTACTGAGTAAATAGTGCTTAATACACATCGATATTGGGTAAAACAAATAATGAATTCAATAGAAGTAGCTGGTAAGCTGGGACAGCACAAGGGTTTCCATAAAATGGCGATTCCAGAACCATTTTGATGGAACCACTTTGTTGGTCTACCTTCTCTCGTCTGGGTACTTGACTCCAATTTGTTCCTCCGTCGTTACTATCATGTTTGTATCCACGAAACAAACAGGAACATTAAAACATGCCATTGTGTAAAATCCAAATACCGGAACAAAGGTCACCCATACACTGCCCAGACATTCCACTGCTGAGCATGCACGAGAGCACACACGCCATCTAATGCTTCGTTTCACCCCCACAAACAGGATAGACGGCTCAATATTTTGGCTGTTGTGCATGTGTTATTGTTTAATCCCTGATTTCAGACCTTTGTCCTTTTGTTCCAAGAAGAAGATTACGAGACATACAGAGGCTATCACCATTGTTCATTCATTGTATTTCGGCCCAATGGAGGGAAGTCAGATTGAACCGGGGATCCAGCCCTGGTTCCGATTTAAATACCAATCGTAAGCTGTGTGGTACACAGCCGTGGTTTTGCTATTCACGGTGCATGAATTTGACATTCTCTCGATGGAGAAAACAAAAATCATAGTGCAATAAAGAAAATCTTTGTTCTCTTGGCTTTGTCAAGTCAAGGTTTCTTTGTGCCAGCGGTACTCCCAAAGAAAAATGATTCCGGCAATTTCGAGACAAAATAATCCCATCAGGCTTGACAGGGGAAAAAAAACTGAACGATTCCCAGCGTAAACTGGTTAAATTAATGTTACTGTATTTATTCCAGACAGCACTGATCTCTGTGCCCTATGACGTGAGCTTATAAAAAAACTTTCCCTCGCTGACAATATGCACGGTGATTAACACTTGGTAGAAAGAAATCGATGCAAACGGTTAACTTGCTCCGCTTCTGATTTAAATGAACTCAAATTACAATGAGAATTAGAGCATCAAAAAGCTTGCCAGCCGTATTAAAGACATCACCCAGTATGCAGATGTGTACTGTTACAATGTATATGCTAATAATCCGTTTACATGGGGGTGTAGGAGCCAGTTGTGTGCGTGTACAATCGTTGCTCTATCTTACAGTAATTGACACACATAAAGACACCTACATGTACACTGTACATGTACGCCTGGCTGCCTTACAGGCTGGTGAAAGTGTAACATCTGGACCTGATTTCTTACAGCTGTTACATGTACAAGAATCTGCTCAGAACAAAAACTATCGCTTCTATTAAGTACGACAGTTCACGCCCCCCAAATACCACGTGGTGTATGCAGCTTGTACCTGGTGTCCCCCCCCTGCTTATATTTGCTTACCAGATAAATATGGTTAGCAAGATTTGTTGGTTGCTTGGCAGATTTCAATTCCAACACAAGCATTGGTCTTATTTTTTTAATACACTTTGAAAAGTCTCTTTTTAAAATTTCGTTAAACTCCGGGAAATCACCAACAAAATTGTTGATTTTTGAAAAATTGAAAATTTTGGGCCTTATTTAAAGCCTTTGCCAGTCACAGACTTGAACATTTTGAATCCTCAAAATCTTGGGATACTCTAAAAAAAAACAAAAAAAAAACCGAGTACCAGTCAAAATTCTCGCAAATTGGTCCGGCTGGCTAGTTCAATGTTGAAAATAATCGGAAATATGGATTATTGAAAAAAAGCTGAAAGAGCTATGGATTTGTGAAAAGCTGTTTAATCTGAAATGTGGATTAGTGAAAAAAACTGGTAGACTACTGAAATGACAAGCTAACTGTTATACCGCAGGCTAGTGACTGAAAAAGCTAAGGGCAAAACCTGCTAACTGCTTGTCATATAATAGACAATTTATAATGTACGTATATGAAAGCAGTGTAGAGATTTGGGGCTCCAGCTTTATGTTTGAGCCCTATTTCATAAATCCGTCTAGCATAAAATTATGACTTCACACTTTTACGTCCTAAGCTGAAATTGCCAAGGGATCAGGCAGTAGCAACGTACAGTGCACTGTATTTTGGCTGGTAACCCATTTTTGCTAAGCAGGACTTTTTGTGCTTAATAGCTGAACGAAAATGGGCCGAAGATAGCTCTGATTTCCTTGTAATGCAACAACTAATTATAGATGTTGCATAGTTCTGCGATAACCCCCTTTAAATCAATTTGATTGCAATAAGATAACAGGTGTTCAAATCTGTATTAATTATCACACATTTACAGAACCGTAGCCTCAGAACTGATACCAAAATAATGCAGGACAATGATAATTGACAACACAACTCCATAATTTGTTTCAGAAAATCGGGAATGATTTTGTCGAGCAATTTTGCATAGTGAAGTATTCAGAATGACCAAATTTTGTGCACACTGAATGCTATGATTGTGTAGCAAATCGTGATTTTTGAGCAGCAACCAATACAATTTGTGCAGCATTTTGCCATGCTATAAAAGGGACATCGTACTCTGGAATTTTGGAATAGTACGCCAGAGTTTACAACGTGTGTGGGTGATTTGTACTTGTGTTGATTTTAAACAACACCGACAAGTGATTTGTCTTTGATTTGAAGAGAAAATGACTTGGTTTCAGCTACATGTATGCAATAGATCTGAATCTAGCCCTTGTAGGACGTCAGTCTCCATTACACTAACAGAGACTGATGTCCAGGCCTAAGCTGAAATGTGTTGCGGCCATCTTGACTGTCTTCCATTCAGCTGAATGAAACCACACCGAGGCTGGAGGGAAGATATAGTCTGGTCTCTTTGCATGAAATGAAACTAGTCCCATACTGTCACAGTGCACAATCTATTTTAGGTCAATTTCATATATGCCCTGCACCAGTGTTTTTTTCCACCATTACTGGGCTGCTTTTACGTTCTTTTACATGTAGCGTGCAGGCTTTAACTCGCGTCATGCTGGCATTTTTGTATAGATGCGTTCACATCAATTGGAGATGAATATGATGTTTAGACCCTGGTAGCTGCACTCAGCACACACATTGCTTTTGAAATGTACACATAGATCCTTTTTGTCCCCACAACTTGCACCCAGCATGTTGCAACAGTGAATGATAAAATAATTTTGACAAGGGATCCTGAGTAACCTCAGCTGTCATAATCGTCTTTAAAAAAAAAAAACACCTGAATTCAACATTTTCAAGAATTCCAATATTTTTGTATTAGATAGGGTTGCAGACACCACAGTAAGTCAGTGAACTTGCAATCTCACATGGAATTGCCAGAATCTTTTTTTCTTTGAGAGTAACCCTGGCCCAAAGTAACCATAACTAAACAAAGCCAAAAGAACATAGACTGTCTTTGAAGCACCGGGATTTATTCATTCTCTTTTGAGAAATTACCATTTACGGGCACCGTGAGCTTATCAGTTTCTGGGGGTTTTTATCCAAGACTCTGAAATTGTAAACTGCAAAGCTTAAGCTACCTTGGAGTATTTTTACGTCTCGTTGTTTTTTGGGGTTATTTTTATTAGATAAAAATCAAGTCAAGCAAAGCTTTAAAAGATGTCTCCTACGCTAACCATATGAAGAAGACAAAACAATTTGCGGACCCCACAGCAAAAACCACTACTTAGTGAAGGATTTTTGGAGAGCCTGGGACATTTCTATTATACCACTTCCTCATAATCATCAGAAGGAGCTCCACAGCATGTAGCCAAACCCCTTGATTCATTTGGTTTCTTACTAAGCTCCTACAATGATATACAAAAAGCGAGAGAGAGAGCGAGAGAGAGCTTGGTCTGGGCTGAGGGTACATGTACAGCCTTCAGCGTTCATCTAATTTCCATGTCATCAAGAAACTGTGCAGAACATTAGTCAAGTGTGTTAATCCGCACAAGCCTCATCGCTAGACGACAGTCACAGATTCAGTAGTTTTTAAGTCATGCAGATTCAAAACGATGAGGGGAGGGTTCGGGGCATAGCTCCAGGTGATGGCTGAAATGCGGGCCAGAGCAGTTGTGCAGCTTAACATATTTCTACATAAATCACGGCGTTGGAACAACGCAAACATCTACCATCAGAAATGAACTGCAATCTAATTCTCACTAATATCTCATCTATCCCATTCTATAGTGAGTCACAAACTCCTGAATACAAGAATGCCTACACCTTTTTAACAGTTTACAAAGGAACTTATGTGCATGGCTATGACAGTAATCTTATATGCCAACGATTATAACGCCAACGTTGCAAGTAAAACCCTGAAAAACAGTTTCACAGAGCCGTTAAAATCAATATCAATTTGAGGAGTATAAGAATGTTTTGGTTTGCAGAAACAGCCTACCAGCTCAAACACCATGTGAAAGTGTGATATAAATTTTTCAGAATACGTCTTCGGTGCTCTTTTCCCCCCCCCCCCCCCCCCCCCCCCCCCCCCCCCCCCGCTGAGGAGAGACTCATTAAGCATTGCTCAGCAGCTGAGTGAAAATGGGCCCAGGATAGCACAGAAAGAGTCGCCCTGTCTGGAACCCCCTGCAGGTGTAATAATAACCCTACCTAGTGAAACACTGCTAAGATACCTACCTCATGAAGTCAAATATGCCTGATATAGTACTCGGTGACCCAGGATCGCGAGGTGATGATGAGGTAGCCATGATTTCAACCCTGTTCTCTGCCCAACTCTTCCAAATTAAAAAAACCCCACTATTTAAAAAGGAAAAAAAGCACACACAGAAGAAGAAGAAGTCTAGCAGCGGGCTCAAGGAGAGCCCCTATTCATCCAGGTAGACCTCATCATCAGTGGTTATACAGAGTGGGTTTTAATATTGCTCCTACCAACACGCAGCATACACACTCACACACACACACTCCTTGCACCAACAGCTCTCCACAACGCTGGCCCACCACTGATTGAAAACATGCTTATAGTCAAATGCATGTAGGTATGACCTCTACGGCGCAGCCAAGCACATGAACATGACAGCACTGCATCCACGATGAATGCAGTGAAAGCATCCCCCCCCCTCTCTCTCTCTCTCTCTCTCTCTCTCTCTCTCTCCATCTCACCAAGGATAAAACCATTTGACTCATAGGGGTGGGCCGCTCGGAATGGGCTACGTCTTTTATGTAGTCGTAGCGGCCGAGGTAAGGCAGAGCTGCTATGGTTATTACCTGGAAATGGTAGGTTACAAAATTGTGTCAGTTGAAGTATTTAAACTAAAACGGAATGATACACACGTATCACACATGAGGTTGTTTGAATTTACACAGACTCTTCGTTCATCAGTTTATCAATGGCTTTTAATTCTAGGATGACCTGTTAAAATATTAATCATTTAGAATAACCATATCTAAAAAAAAAAAAATCAATAAAGTATATAAAAAAAAGGATAAAAACACATTTGAAACAAATTTGTTCCCTAATCTTGTATTCTTTGCAAACAGAAACAGAGATGGAATCCACAATTTACTAAACACACACAGTGTACATCCTGAAGAAGTGCGTGTACATTCATAAAATTCTGCACTAAACGCACCCTGATGTTGTCACGGAAACGCTGAATGGTCGAGCCACATGCACTAGATCAATGTTTGCCATTGGTTCTTCACCTGCCAATCAATGAGTGAGTTTTGACCTTCCTGGCAATATGGCCTCATCAGAACATGTTAAATTATGTGCCCACAATACCACATGACATTCTCTTATAGCCCATGCACAGTACATGAAACGGATAACATATTAAACATTATCTCAGCTTCAAGACCCACATACCGTGTATTGCATCAAGATAGTTTCCTAAATAGAGGAGCATGATCTCAATTTGAACAATTTCCACCAATAGCTCTTTTCTTCTGAACAAGACGATTCAGCAATTTATTTGTTTGCTTATATAGGCTCCATGAAATACGTACCAATCTTTAGCCCAATTTCAACGAGCTGCTCAAGCAGAACATTTTTGCTTAAAAGATAAGCAGGGAAACAAGTCAAAAATAGTACATGTGGCCACGGTATTTTGGCTGGTAACCATATCCTGGTAAGCAAAGTTTCGTGCTTAGCTACTGTCTGTGCTTAAGTAGCTCTATGAAATATTGGGCCTAGGTATGTACTTGTCAGCAAGTTACAAATTCTGTCTTCGGCAAAAATTTATTTACTCAGTACTCGGTCAGCAGCTCTGTGAAATTTGCCCACGATAAATTAATGGTTCTTGCGTAGGGTTCTGGTTTGGGCAACAAAATTGGTTCATCGTTAAGCAACATGATCTACACTCTGAAGAGTTGCTAATGTGTTGCTTTTGAAAAGTAAATGTGACATGTCAACTCAAACAAGTTTTTTACACAACATGCATCTTTCAGAGGCAGCACAAATTTTCAGCTGTTAACTGAGCCCAATTACAGAAAGTTGTTCAGCACAAAAAAAAGATATACTATGTAATGTATATATATATATATGTTGTGTGACTGGTTCTCTGCTTATTTCTGCTTAGCAGAAAATTTGGTGAGCACCATTTTCTGCTTAACAGTTTCATGAAATTAGGACCAGATTAATGTCATTAAGTTCTGCCCTTCACGGAGGTGTAGTTATTAAAGTTTTATGGCCCGATTTTGGCCGAACAATTTTTCTTTCAAGAATTTTTTTCTCTGATTGAATTTTGTCAGATGATAAGCTTTCAAAACGAAAAACATACAAAAACATGTAACATGCAAAATTGTCCGTACATGGCTGATGGATGTGAGATAATGCCGGGAACCCAACAATAATCCGTTTTTAGTTTTTAATAACACTTATCATTGCTGATTTTTCGTGCAATACCTTAAATGAAAGATTATAACTTTCTCAAACCTACAAAAATAGTCAATTTCAATCTAAATTTTGGGGTCAAATCGGCCAAAACTTGGACCTAGCATCTTAAAGAACTGCATCATGCTTATCAAATGGCTCATACTAAAATAATAATAATAATAATAATAATAATAATAATAATAATAATAATGTAGATTTTTAACGCGCACAGCTCCACCAGCAGGTGCTCAAGGCGCGATAAACAAAGAACAATATCAATTGATCAACAATGTCTCTGATGTTATACATCACATATGAATAATCTCATATTTAAAATTTGCTTCAAATCCTTGAAGTACACTTGATCATAATCAAAAAGATTGATTTTAATTTCAAACCTCGATTACGTTGAAAAATAAATAATAAAACATTTACGGGCCCTAATTGCTGTCCTGTTTGACAACATTGTACCTGAATCCCTCCTTAGGCCGTTTACGAAACCATGGCTTGGGCTTGGGCTTGGGCTTGGGCTTAGGCTCTGTCAGTTATTTAGAAAACGTGTGCTTTCCTTACGGGGATTCAAACAGGCGGACGGAGCCCAAGCCGGAGCCCAAGCCAGAGCCCAAGCCGGAGCCCAAGCCGGAGCCCAAGCCCAAGCCATGGTCTCGTAAACGGCCTATAATGCATGGCATGTAATCGTTACCAATGTACTCCATTTCCCCACAAGCCAGATCCCCTTTTTCAAGATTGCTCACTTGGTTTACTTGTCTTATTTGTGTTTTACCCATACACTAATGTGTAGTAAGCACTGTATACTCAGTAATTTCTTTGGGTCCCATGGAAAAAAATAATCACGGGCATACTACTCGGGTGGGATTCGAACCCACGACCATTGCCATTCTACAGCAGATGTCTTACCACTAGACCACAGACCTTGCCCGGCAGCTAGAGGTCAGTTTGAATCTTATTGCTGGATTAAAAAAAATCTTTTATTATTATGATAATTATGGTCTGCCCATCTGTTTGTGCCATTTTTCCCCTTGTGGTCGGCTGCTCTGGTTATTACTACTTTTTAATGCTAAATTGCTGCAATTCAGCCGTTGTACTGCGATGACGTTTTAGTTTTTTTGTTTTTGTTTTTTTAAATAAACCATTTATCTAGCTATCAGTCCATCTAAAAGTAGTACTGACATAATGGCTTCTTGGAAGTACATTTCCAGGTGGCATAGATCCGTGTTAAAAAGTGGGGGAGGGGGATGAGATCAATTGTGTACGTAATTACCTAGGCCCTACGCACTTTGACAGCACAGGAAGTTTACTCTGTCACAATAAAAAGAAACAAAAAATGGAAGGTTCCCGATGCCATGTTAGTCTATCACTTCATTCTCACCTTTTGCTTTTTTTTTTTTTTTTTTTTTTTCAAGCACCATCCTATGTTTTGGGGTCCCATGCCGCCACCCCCGTCCCACCAATCAAATCAGTATCACCCCCGGTAATGTTACTGACTGTCAATTTTCCAAAATCTATTCAAACATCATCTTATAAAAACTTGGAAACAGCCAGACTCAAGAATGTTTGTTAAAAAACTGCTAAAATACTGTCAACACAGACTTTGTTATCACAGGCTACAAATAATGAAGTAACACTAATGTTTTTCTCGGATATTATATAAGCAATATTAATCACGAGATAATTTCCACAGATGAGTTGATAAAAAATACTCTCTTTTTGAACTAAGTAAGAAAACACAGTCCTGTGAAATTTATCCAAAGATTTGTATGCATTTTTAACAATAATCCGTCCATCTTTCCCTCCGGGAAAACAAAAATAAAAAAATTACAAATCCATCACTCTCTTTTCTCTGTTAAGTGCATAAAATATACACACTGCTTTACACCTGGACTCAATGGTGCATAGACTGGGGTCTTCAGATTATCATTTGCTAATTTGCTAATCCGATCATTTCTACCCATCTTCTACATGCACTCATGTAACACTGCCTCAATGGGGTTCATGAAGAATGGTACCATGCAGCATGAATATTGATCTCACATACATTATGAACATGTACAAGTAAATGTACACGCATACAGATGCATGTGAACAGCCTCAGTGCATTAACAAATAATTCACTGGCATTCTTTTATCCAAAGACTTGAATTTCAACACACCATCAGAAATTCCGGTTTACTTTGTCAAACAACCCTTAAATATGGAAAGAAAATAGTTCCATAGTTAGGTACAAATATAAACATAAATAACTTGACCATTCCCCACTCTGAAAATATCTACGAGTACTTCTGCAGTCTGTTTTGAAAGATCTGCAGTGAACGATTTCCCAATTTTATCAGACGCTACTAAAATTGCCATTTGCCACTCAACATTAGCTTTCAGTGTGCAAAAAAGGAAAAACATTAAAAATATCTGTCTAAATACTTTGCTATGCAAAATTACTGGACGAAATCGTTTCTTGATCTATGTCTGGATTTTCAGTTAAAGGAAAGTACATCAGTGTTTTGGGGAAGACTAAGTTCATTCCCATCCACTAGTTTTCCGATAAACACATCGTACAACCAACGTGTGAAAATTTCATCAATATTGACTAATTCCATTTGGTGAAAATAGCAAAAAAAAAACGGTTTATACCTTTTTCCAGGGATATCTTTTCATAAAGTCATTCAATCAAAATAAGCTACGGTGACTAGTTGGGTTTTCAATGCTACTTCCTTAATTTTGGAAGTATCTAAAATGGAACTATTTCTCTGCAGGATAAGCACTGGCGTGTGGCTTGTCGTGGGCAAGCGGATAAGAACACCGGACTCAAGCTCTGGTGTCTCTGATCAGCAGAGTGTGGGTTCGAGTCCTGGTCGTGACACTTGTGTCCTTAAGCAAGACACTTAACCGTTATTGCTGCGTCCTTCGGATGGGGCGTAATGCCGCGGGTCTTGTGTGTTGTGTAATGCACGTAGAAGAACCCAGTGCACTTATTGGAAAGAGAAGGGGTTCACCCCAGTGTTCCTGGTTTGATCGGCTGCAGATTGCGCCACAGCACCTTGTAAACCGTTACATGGTGCTATGTAAAGGAACAGATCTTTATACTTGAACAACATAACTCATCATACCTTGCAGGAGAAAATACTGAGCACTTTGAGATGCCCATCGGGAGTGATAAAGTGCTATTATTTTTCGATCAGTGAGCTTTCAGATTGAAAGTAAATATTTGTTTTTGTTTATGGCTCTATAAACCACGGCTGTCGAGCAATCTGACAGGATGATTCGCGCGTGCTGGAAGATAAATATTTAAAAATTAAGGGTGAGAAAGAAAATTTGGCTGATACTGGACTCGAACCCAGGACCTCTGGAACACCGTACCATATATTTTTCTTTGGGGGGGGGGGGGAGAGGTGGAGATGAGGGGGGGGGGGAAATCAATTTTACAGATTCATGGGAAGCAATAGGTTCAATTGCTCTAAAAAAGAAAATTTGCCACCAGTACGTCTTTAATTAACGTAACTACCACAAATGAATACCAGCAGCAAAGACAGCCATGAACAAAGTAAGGTAAAATAATTGGTGCCTTGCCCTACTTCACGCTTTACAAAAGAATTCAGCTTCACATGGAAGACTCTCCTCAAAAGTAGTTTCTACAATTCAACAAAAAGTGAGTTCCACAAAAAATATACAGTTTGTCTTTTTTTAAATTGAAAGAATCTCCAGTTTGTGTACAGAGTTGTTTGTAATTTTCAGAAGAACATTTGAGAAAGTACAAGCATGTACATGTATTGCGCATAAATGTATTTCTTTTTTTTTTTTTACCTGGTATATTTACATAATGTTCACTCTTTCCCCAGAGGACATTTAGAGTTAACATGTACAGACACCTCCTGCGTCTACATGTGCATATATTTATAATGCATAAAATGTACATCTACGCAGTACATGTAAATATGACCCCGTGACATTCAATCCAATATACACTCTTGGCAGCTGTTGGGTATGGAGAAGGAAAGGAGAGGGGGGGGGTGAAGTTGTCAAATATATCCACACAAAAAATTAACCCTAAGGAACTACAGATCTCCCAAGACTGGTATTGTACCTACACCCCCCCCCCTTACCCATCCCACAGCTCCCTTGTACATTTATGGCACTCGCTGTGATTCAGCATGGACATGATGTAGGTTGAGGATTCTAAAACACCCAGTAATGGCTAGGGGCATCATTTAGATGGGAGCTCTGCTTATCATGATTAAATGTGCTTACACGTGCATACATGTCTGAAAAGGTCGCATTCTCTCCCTCTGAATCCATACATACATCGAGGTGGACATTCTGTGCTCAACGGGGAAAATACCCTCCCCAACAAACTACATCCGATCGGCAAACCGAAACCACGGCATGCCGGGTTTTTTTTTTTTTTTTGAAGAAGTGGCAACATGTATATTCATTTTGAAGGAAATGACAGTTGTTTTTGGACGATGTATGGACAAATCACAAGCTGCAGACGTCAAATGCTCAGTGAGGAGGATGTCTTCATAGTCCGTTCGTTCACGGTTCAATAGGCAAACCTTTAACTACACTTTATCCAACGAATAATTTGACAGTCTGATGACGTGATATTGACGTCATACGAATGGTGTGTTGCCTACTCAAGCCCCCCCGAAAAGGGGGGAGAAATATAAAAAACTACAGAAAACTAAACTGAACTAATATCAAATGGTTAAGAATATTACTTCCCTTTAGCTGAAAAAAGAAATCTTGGGAAATGCTTTTCTTGGTTCAGCTGATGATTTCAGGGACAGGGGAGCACAAGGTGTCTTTTGGAGAAAAAACAAAAAAATACTAATCACAAGATGCTAACGGGCCTCTTGTGACCCGGCACACTCAGTGGTCTAGTGGTGGAACATCTGCTCTAAAATGGCAGGAGGTGTGGGTTCGAATCCCACCCGAGTAGCCTGTGGATTTTGTTCGTGCATGATTAGGGAAAGCATTGAGTATACAGTAAAAAAAAAAAAAAAATCTTTATTCCCTGATGCAACTATTACATCTACTAAATAGGAGAAGAAAAAAAATATGAGAGAAAGTTTGACTACTCTGTTTTATCCGTCATACACATGTAAAAAGCCTGGGTTTTTACAAAAAAAGCCACACTTGTCTTGACCTTGATGCCCCTAATGTTGGCTCAGTAGTATCTCGCCCATACTTTCACCTCTGTGGAACCCGGTTCGAATCCTGCTCTAGATCAAAGAGTCCCATCGGGATTGGGGTTTTCAGTCCCTACCTCATTGAATGGGTTTCCCCACTTGGGTTTTCCTCTAACATCTGATACTGAATATTTCTTCATCGTCCGCTCTACACAGGTATCTTTAGGCCTACAGATTAGCTAGTCGCTTTTGAGGATCCCCTTGTTTCATTACCAGAAGGATTTAAAATCAAAACAAATAAAATGTTTCCGATGGATGTTCTCTTTTCCTCTGAGAGAAAAGCGGCTTTACCCCCCCCCCCCCAAAAAAAAAAAGAAGAAAAAAGAAAGAAAAAAAAAAACAAACAAACAAAAACATAAATTAATAAATAAATAAATAAATAAATAAATAAATAAATAAATAAATAAAATAAAATAAAATAAATTAAATTAAATAAATAAATAAATAAAAATGCCAGGATTGATGTGATACATTTTTGAAATGAACATTTTGGATGATTTGCTTTTCAATGTACAGCTATATTCTGAACAACCAGACTTTGTTACATGATTAACACAGTTCAGACCATAGGTCCTGAAAGGGCTTCGAATATCTAAACCCAATTTCATATAGTTGATAAGCAGAAAATGGCGCTTAGCAAATTTTCTACTGAGCCAGAAGTAGCAGGGGGAACCAGGCACAAATACTTTACACCACTTGATGTATTTTGGCTGGTAACCTGTATCTGCTAAGAAAGAGTTTTTCTGTACTAAGCACTTATTTAGTGCTCATAAAACAGCTGTATAAAATTGGGTCCAGGGCCAAGGTATCTAACTCTTTTGGAGACATCTTTTGGTGAGCTCAAATCACATCACGGCAGAATACCATTACATGTACTTGAAAGTAAACAAATAAATAATAATAATAATTATTATTATTATTATTACTTGAAAGTACACGTTTCGTACATGTAAGGATCAAGCCATAACTGACAGGCTGATAATGCACTGAATTTGACACCATGTCCTTTAGAACAGAAGCCTACTAAATACAACATCATTATGATTTTTTCAAAATGGTGCATTTCCAGACCTTCATTTCTAGGGCCATTTATGCTTTACAGTTCTATATGATATTGTGCCATGGTGGCAATTCTGGAAGCCCCATGCTGACTGAAGGAAGTAGATTCAATAGAATGGCTCATTGCAGCATGAGTCAGAGCAGGAGCCAGTCTACACAAAGCCCGTATCAAGGAGGAACAATTTGATTCAATCTGTAGGTTCATTAACAGCACTATATATACACCTGCTTAATTAAAATCAAGTCAAGCTGGTCAGTTTCCGATGGAGACATAACCGCGGCCGAAAAATCAACTGTCGAGGTTCAAACGAGGCCCTTGCATTCCTCTTCCTGTTTTGATTTACCATGTGGGTCCATCACAAGCACTTCAATGTTAATCGCGTTGATTCATTCAATTTCTGAGCAGGGCCTTTTTAGCCACAGCCTGAGCCACAAGCGGAAGCCACAGCCGAGATTTTGATGAGGCCCTAGCATTCCTCTTCCCATTTGACTCTCCCTGTGGGTTCATTACTACCACTATAAATACACCTGCTCAATTTAAATGCAGTCAAGTTCTTCAATTTCTACAGGCTAGCAGCCAGTTACTGACACTAATTCAATTGGTTAAACTCTATTAAGAGATGCATATCAATAGTTCAGGGATACTTTCAAAAATGTAGAAAACTATTTTCTCTTTTTCTCTTTTTTTTTTTTTTTTTTTTTAACTCGTCAAAGGCGAACCCTTTTACAAAGTAGTAACCAAATAAAAAGTTCAGAATTTATATAGTTTGTAGTTTGCATAAATTTGCAAAGACAATTTTTTTAGACTAGGGCTGTGACCGACATGGGTTTGGCTTTGGCTTGACCGTCCCGTGAACATGCATTGAAGCATGTTCCCGTGACGATCAAGCCAAAGTCGCAAGATGCCTATAGCAACACCCTTAGCAACAGTCGCAGCCTGAAGGTGTTTCAGGCCATAGTGTACCCAAAACAATAGTTTTCAAGAACTATGTCTTTTAAAAAGAATACTTACTACATTGTAAATGTAAATTTCCAACAAAGTATTTGATGTCCAGAGGTTTATTTTTGAGCTCCTCATAATGTGCACCTACTTTAAATCAATGTGATACATCATTTTAAGGTAGGGTTTTATTCTTATTTTTCACTTGTCTAGTTCTTATTTTATCCTGGGGAATGCTTTTTGTGAAACACCGTTTTCCATTCATTAATAAAAAACAAAATAAAATAAAGCTTTTACTCTCATGATGAACCTCGTTAGTCATAAAGACAATTTTTTTTTTAATAGAAAGGAAAAATGCAAGGTTCCCCTTTTAGAACAAATAAAACCCACAATGACAGTTGGAGGATCAGGATAAACTAACTCGACGACGAGTTCTACCAAATAAAACAAAGTCCGGACAATGACATCATTGTTTGCCATGCTACAGCATGCAGACAACACTGGTAATTGTCAGAGACCAATAACAAACCTGTGAAAGTTTAAGCCCAATCAGTCAACAGAGTCACCAGAAAGTAGTGAAAGACCCCGTTAAAAGTTTTCACTGTATCCAAACATCGAGTTTTGACACGTGAGATCAAAACTAATTGTTTTACTAATTTCTCAAAAACTATATAACATTTCAAGTAAAAATCTTTCACGGGAATTTTTCCACCATCTTTATACCATTGTAAGTTACTGTATGTGCAAATCTGTGAACATTTTATATTTTCAATCTTACCAATGTTGTGCCCACCCTCTAAGGTTTGGTTAGAAATGGTGCACAGACACCCAGAGCATATTCAATGTCGTTCTTGGATGATTTCTTTAAATTAGGCGTTCACAATTTTTGTTTATGCACAGGAATTCCTGGATATACAGTTAAGCTGAATGCCCGTCAAATTGGCTGTAAATCTATACACAAACTGCAGTTTGGTCCACAAAGAACAAATGTATGCTGGAATTTCAATAATTCAAAATTTCTTTGCCTGATTTCTTTCTTTCCATAAATGAAACAAACTTGACAAATAACAAAGCTTGAGAAATCCATACCATTTTCAATAAAACACAGAATTTGCGTAGACATACACAAGTCTTTTCCCAGGTATAATTTAGTTAACTGCATGAGCAGATGCTTACTAAACCATGCATAAATTCAGTTGGAGATGGGACTTCACATTTTTTATTAATCAGCGTCTTTGATTGTCCTTAATGCATTAAAGAAGAAGAAAGAAGAAGGGGAGAAAAAAAATCACAAAAAGGAATCCATCACGACCTTTTGTGCTTCCTCAAGTCAAGGTTAGCCAGCCAGGGGATGGGAGGGAAAAAAGACGAGGGAAGACAAGACAACAGCCAAACTGGGAGCCATCTTAGATGTATAACCAAGCCTTTGCTGTAAGGCACTTTATTGCTGGCACCGCAGCCATGCGTGAAACAATGTCAGCAGCTGACTATCATCACAATGATGTATGCTGGGCAAAAAGGCTCACCCAATACAACGTAATGCAGCGTTAGGTCAACCTCATCATCAATTTACACCCATGCTTTCCTCCATGT
The DNA here is from genome assembly GCA_911728455.2 of Marthasterias glacialis. Classification (NCBI taxonomy): domain Eukaryota; kingdom Metazoa; phylum Echinodermata; class Asteroidea; order Forcipulatida; family Asteriidae; genus Marthasterias; species Marthasterias glacialis. The sequence continues at coordinate 4,625,664 of OU452219.1, forward strand.
TTCGCTGACTGCCGGCGTTTCCCATTTCCCTCGCCTTCTCCACTCTAAAAAGTCAAAGTGATTCCTTCCTTTATATCTGCTATTCATTGAATTTTGAAGGCGGAAGTCACAGAGTGGGAAATGCGCCCAAAGGGCTGACGTTTCCCTATCCCTACTCGAGACCTCCTGACTACTCGTATGCCATCTTGTAGCTGCTTCGTTGGCTTCACATGCATTACAGTGACCCCCCCCCCCTATTATGACCGTTAAATTGTGCTGCACAGTAATTAGAGCCGATATCAAATGAAGAATGTCAATCAATTAAGACAAGTATAGCCATCCGGAAGTGATCAGTGAAGAAGCATTACACCGATGTAATTCAAAAAAAAAAAAAAGGGGGGGGGGAGTGAAGGTTGTCAGCCTTCAGTTGACATTGGATTATTTTAAATATTCTTTTAAGACACTGAACAGCATCCGTCGCAACTAATTACGGATTTACTGAACACAGGCATTCTTCCCAAAAACTAACGCAGTACCTGTGTCATCCCTAAAAGCAAACCAAATTTACAGTCATTCTGAAAGCATACTTCAAAGGTATTCTCAAAAGAAACACCTTCTCCCCCCCCCCCCCAATACAAACATTTCCTAACAATCCAACATCCAACCGACAACCAGAACTATAAGTTATCTTTTCAAGCAGTGTACACATAAGGAAAACTAAGACACAATTTCAAACGGTTTCAATATGTTGTTTGGCACAGGTATTGCCATTCTCTTCCCAAAGAAACCACACATTTCAACCCCACTTCTTCTCGGCCGATTCAATCGGACCAATCTAACGAACAAACAATGAAAAAAGTCACATCCGTACTGCTCCTTCAACATTAACAATGGTTTTCACCCACTCAAATCCCCAAACTTGAAGCTTTGAAAACAAAATTGTTGACAGTTGTGAAATAACTATTAAAGCAGAGGATAAGGCATCCAGTCTAACTTTTGAGTCGACCATTACTTGGTTTACTGGCTGCTAATGAGTGTCCTGAGACCCTCATTCTCGGAAAGCGTGTCACTACGGGATCAATCTCAGCTCCCGTTCCATCTACATTTCATCTCCATGGATAACTCCCTAGGTGGACTTAGCTGACTCCTTAGAATCACAAAAAATTAATATCACACATACACATACACCCACACAACTTCTTGTATTAGAGGAAGAGGGAGACTAGGGTGGACAAGTCCAGGGGTCAATTTCACAGAGCACCAAGATTCATCTCAAGACGGGTTGTCAGTATTACCATGGTCATTTGCATTGTGACATCTTACTTTGCTGAGCAAGTAAGAGTGATTCGCACTCAAGATCAATCTTAGCTCTTTGTGAAATTGAGCCCAGACCTGCTACTTTGTTCTGGTAAGGCCAAGGACTTTTGTCCTTTGTATGAGAAAAATTTAGAATTGTACTGGAACATTTTGAAGAGCATCAAGGCAATGCCCGGGAGGGCATGGAGACAATTTCCTCCATGAAAGATCAGGCTTTCATATTCTAAAGGGTGGGGGGGGGGCGGCCAAAAAGGTTAGGAAGTGGGTGTTCATTCTGTTGTGCGTTTTTGGGGGTTGATCTACATCTACCTGTTGGTGGGAAGGATGGATGGTGGGAAGAAGGGGATGGTGGGATAGAGAATATAGAGTGACTTACTTGGCCTGTGCCTCTGCCTGCATGAAGATAAATTCCCACTTTCTTGAGAACATTCGCTGCAGCTTGGCTAAGTTCTCCTGCAGATGAAAAGGGCAAAAGCTCACGTCAAATGACTGTGATCGCATCAACAGTGATATGGACAGATAAATACATTCATCAAGACAAAGTCTGGATTTATATTTGTAGAAATTGTAACATGGCAGCCTAAATACCCAAGAGTGATTTGAAATGTATGCTCATGTCGAAGATTTATAACAGCAGTGTTTATGTTTTGGTTCAGGTATTCAACATAAACAAGGAAAATAATAACAATGACAAGAGTTTTACAAAGTGCACAAATCTACCAATACTAATTACAGTAACATTATTACCCTTGCTCATCGGTCCCTAAACATTCCTGAAACAATCTCAACTCCTTTAGAGTATGCAGCACCGGCATCTAAATGGGCACACAGGTTGCTAGTCATTCACATAGAAAATTTCTACCCTCACAGGTACCCGATTACTCCCGGGTGATAGGCAGCAATTACAGTCAAGAGTCCCGTTCAAAGATACCAGTGTCACCACTGGGATTTAAACCTACGCTCCAGAACTTGAGCTCCATGCACTGGACTGATCGGCACCATTTTTAGCAGCGGGTACTGCGACGATTTAACGATTTCAAATTTGCATCGGGGATAAAGAATATTATTTGTGTTTTACCTATACACCAATGTGTGTCAAGCACTGTATTAAAATCGTTGCAGCACTCCCTGCCAAAACATAGGATTCAAACTGCATCAAGCTACCAGGCAAGCTTGGTGGTGCAGTGGTAAGACATCTGCTCTAGAATGGCAAAGGTCGTGAGTTCAAACCCCACCCGAGTAATATCTCTGTGGATTTTTTTAATGACTCGGGGGGGGGGGGGGGGGGAAGTACTGAGTATACAGTGCTTCACACACATTGGTGAGTGGATATACACAAATAACACTCTTTATTCTCGATGCAAATTCAACATCTCTTAAAACAATTATCCAGATTGTAACAAATAAAACCAAAAGTAAAGTTATTTGTTATTAAATCTCCATGAGCCAAGGATGACAGTTCAAAGATGACAGGCTGGGGTTTTTCAGTTGGGAAGGGGAAACCCCTAATAAGTCACATTACATGATCTAGCCAATTTTCCAAGAAGCAAAACAAAAAATCCGTATTTTTATTAATTCACCCCCATAAGGCTAAGTTGTTTAGATTGGTTCACAGCGGATCAATCCAACACGTCAATATTTAAGAAGGCGTTAAGCTGCCTTGTTTGGTTATAATTACTTGTCATAAAATAGTAATGACGCTAACACTCGTGGAGTGGATGAATTGTCAATAAATAATGCATAATTGATAGTTCTCATACTCAGATCTGCCATTCAGACAGCAACACTTTGGTTGACTCTCAGAAATCAATCAGGGTAGGAAATCAAAATATAGTATCTCACTAGAGTTTGACCCTCCCTCCTCCTCCCCTCAAAAAAGCCTTTCTATTTTCAAGGCCAGAGCAATGTTGAGTTTTACTCTGAGAAAAGGCATTTGCAAGTGCTGGGAACGCTGACGTGCAGTATCTGCATTACAAACACACCCGCAGAGAAAACCTTCAAACTTGAAGGTAAGTTGTGGGTTTTTTTCCAGTCTGAAATGCTGTCATCATCGTCGTGAAAGCTGTGTTTGAATTTATGTTGTCTAATGTTCAGATACGTGTTGACACACATTGGAAAAGATATTGTGCATGTAGATGCGGTCATCACTACCCGGGCTCGAATTTTACACTGGCCCACAGGCCCGAGGCCAGTGATTTTAGCATCGGGCCAGTAAACTCATGAATGGACAAGTCCGGTGGTCTTGTGTTTTATTAATTGAACAATAATACCCCACTGCGTAATATCTTTAACAAAAAGAAAAAACATGAAAAACGATGTTCAAAATGTTGACTTTGAATCTGATCAATATCTTTCAATTCTGTATCAAAATATCCTCTTAGTACTCCTTCAAATAAAAACAGTTTCCATTTTAAACTTTGCAGAAAGTTCCTTCTTATTCAGATTCTGGTCTTGTAAAATGAATTCTGGACCAGTAAAAATTTTGAGCTACAAGCCCTGCGGTCTTGTGAAATTTCACCCCAAATTGGAGCCCTGACTACTGAATATACCTTTTGAGTTTGAAAGCTAAAGAGACAATTTATGAGTGATGAATATCATGCACTGTTTCTTTTCAATGGTGTCACAAAATTAAGCCTTGGTGGGGAAGGGGATTTAAAACTGGAATATAATTTGAAAAAAATGAAATTTTCTTTTAGGGCGTGGAGCTCTGAAAAAAATGGCAATTCAGATTTAAATCTACGATACATTGTTTGTCATGTGCATAATTTTATGCACTGTCAATGCCATCTCATCATAATGCAAATTTTAACAAGACTTAACACAGCATGAATAAACACAACTGGCCAATAGAGGGCAGTAGTGCAAATTTCACCTCATGCATCTTTTAGTAGGGTATCCGATGGGAGACTTTTTGGGGACACTAGGTGGCAGCAGACTCACCAGGTTAACCCATTGTTCTCAGAAGTGTGCGCATACTTATTAATATAATTTCATGTGAACAATAGAAAAATCCCTGGTAAGTCTGCTGCCACCTAGTGTTCCAAAGTCTCCCATTGTGACTTGGATACTTTTTCATCTAAAATCCTTCTCAGAAATATTAGGGAACAGTTTGATTTGGATCAAACATATCCCAAGGGCTCTCACTCAATGTTAAAAACCAGTATCACACATTTTCTATTCATATCAAACCTTTTTACGTGTCTTCAAAAACTTAGTTAAGATTGCGGAAGTTCATTCGTCATAGCATTCGACAGCTAAAAATTCTTTAACCAGTAGCTGCCAGATGACGTGTACACACGCAAGTGTTTCCCCTGCCTGGAAACGGAAGCCAAGTAAAGACGCCATTGTGTAATTTTGGAATACCAGAGTAAAGGTCTCCCGGACATTCCACTGCTGAGCGTGCACAGGCTACACACACACCGTCTCACGCTTCGTTTCACCCACACAAGGACAAAAAAGGTCTTGAATATTTTGGTATTTTCTGGCTATTGAGCGGAGGTTTGTGTGTAATTCCCGTTTCCAGACCTTTGTCATTTTGTTCCAAGAAGAGGATTGCGAGACATCAAGAGACTTTCACCATTGTTTCTTCATTGTATTTCAGCTCAATGGAGGTAAGTCAGAGTGAGCCAAGAATCGTGCCATGGTTCCTGGTTTAGTACCGCTCCTATGCCGTAGGTAACGGCTGATGTTTTGCAATTCATGTTGCAATTCGCGTGAATTTGACTTTTTCTTGGTCGAGAAAACAAAACGGACGATCCAATAAAGGGAATCTTTGTTCTCTTGGCATTGTCAAGTCAGGGTTTCTTTGTGCCAACGGTACCCTCAAAGAAAAATGATTCCGGCAATTTTGCCAAAAGGATCCTGCCTGGGGGCCGGGGGGAAAAAAAAAGAAAAAAAAGAATCCCAGCGGAAACTGGTTAAGTGTTTTTTGTGATATTTGGTATTTTCATTTTCTCTTTTTCTAATTAAGTCTAAAGACTTCAAAATGACAATTTCTCTGGATGATTAGCACACAAAGTCAATAAAGATACTTGTTGATAACATTCATACCTTAGTACAAGTACTTATAAGTTCTACCCAGCTAAAGCTTTGCGTGTAATCCACTTTTCTAAGCATTCTATCTATTGAAAAATGAGTGCATCACAAACCTGAATTTGACCTTAGAGCCCCCCTTTTCAAACTGATTTCACAGCCAAAGCATTTTTTCATTGGATGCACGTGTGTATGATTGAATGGAAGACTTTTGGGAGCTCTAGGTGGCAGCAGACTTACCAGGTATAACCATTGTTGTTTGGAATCGTGTGCATGCTCAGAACTATGTAAACAATAGAGAGGTTTCACGTGACGTCACCCGAGACCTTTTTCTAATGCTGCGTGCACAAACAGACGCTGGAAATCATTAAGCAGACGACGCGTCAGTCATTGAGTTTGTACATGGCCGTACCCAACATGGCTGCGAAATGAACTTTTCCCGGGGTCAGGCAACCTCTCTATAGAAATTTACCTGGTAAGTCTGCTGCCACCTAGTGTTCCAAAGTCTCCCATTAAGATGTCTTTTGGCAACCCATCTGAAGTATTTTTTTGTCTTTACTTTTCTTTTAGACTATCCATGGCAGCTTAGTTAACATACTAAACTGAGCAAGTTTTACTTCATTTTGCCAGTTTCGTTTTTGCAATGCAGTCCACTGTTCACAATAGTAATAGAGAGAACCAATGCAAATAAGTGGCTTGCCATTGCTACTCATGGGTGTGTTTTGGCCACCCTGACCAGGAACATTTGTTTGTGACATAACAATCTTTAACTGAAATAACTTCCAAAAGCTAAGCGAAAACGGGTCAGTAACCAGAAACAGTTCATGACGTTCGACATCTCTTGAAAATGAATGTTCTCAAAAAATATACAGCCTTCATTTTATTTTTATTTTCAAATGATGGAACTTAGTCTTTGCAATTTTATCAACATTATTGGATTTGTATTCTTCAAGGTTTTCATTTTTTTTTTTAGAATTCCAGTGACATTTTTTTTGGTTATTTTGTAGAGTCCGCTGCCATCTTGATTCCAACCTAACACCCTTACACCACGGAACATGCGGAAATACTTAACCAATAACAGAAGCTCAAACATGTTTCTGATTGGGGTCGCCAAAAACACATAAGAGACAAATTTACCTAAAAAGTGGAATCACACTCAACATCGCAACAACTTTTTGGAAAAGGATGTGACGCATCCCTGGTGATCACTTTGTGCATAAACACAGAGCACAAAAAAACAACTACATACAGTACAATTCCAACATTGGTCTGGATGATGGGCAACCATTTATTTGACGTGTGTGTGTAGGGTGCCATTTCATCAGTATGTACTTTCTTACTTTCTACGCAGAGGGCATTTCTTGGCAAGCAAGTTCACTTGAGTGCAGAGTGCTGCTCAACTGCATTATGCACATATGTAATATAACATTTTAACTCTTTGCATATCAGAAAAGATTAATAAATAAATAACAATACTAAAATGCGCCTCTTTCCTCAACTTTTAAAGGTTACCAGGGAAAAATGTTGTTCTTCCATCCATGCAAATCTGGTATCATTTATCAGATCTGGTGCAACAAAACCCCTTATTTATACGCAGTGAACTGTATGTACGCCGACAAGTATCACAATAAGGAAAAAATCACTTATAAAACACACTGCCTCTCCTCTTCCCCCCAAAAATAAACTTCATCATTGAAAAATGTCCTACACAAAGGCTACTTATGCAAGAATATGACTCCACAAATTTTGAACGATATTTCAGCATCGCTTTAATGTAATGAGCGGAAATATTCCCTCTTGGTGTAACACTATCTGATCAGATTGGCTTGTATTACACAGTCAGCTAGCTGCACTATACCCAACATGGCTGCCTGATGTTCGCAGGTTCAACTCAGGGCATGGATTGCGGATTTCGCGTTAGGAGCTGATGAGCTGTTTCCGCACCTGATCTATAGGCATTGCGACATGGGAAATGTAACACTTGCAGTAGCACTCAATGGTGTTTTTAATTGTTATTATTATTATTTTTTTTAACACATTGGTTTATGTCAATATAAGTTTATGTAAAAAATAACCTGTACAGAGTAGAAGCAGCGTACACAAATTTCCTTTGATATATCAACAAGAGTTACATGCACAGTTCACACTTAAAAGACAAATTACAGGATTGGTAATTATCAAAGGGGGAAAAAAAAAAGAAATGATTGGTTTTCAATCGAAAAGCTCAACAATTTGCAAGTGATTTTGGGGGTGAACAAAGAAAAAAATCGACTGAAGCGGGATATGAACCTGCGACCCCCGAATTAACTCCAGTAAATTTTTTCTTTGTTCACCCGAAAATTGAATTAAAATTTACCCGGTCAGTCTCCCCTGTGGTTTACTGCTTAAAATGTTTGGAGTGCATACTAGTTCCAGGATGGAAATGCTGTCAAAATCAGAGGAAATAGCAATGTAAGACCCCCAGAAATCACTGTTGCTTGTTGGGATTGTCGCTATCAAAATAAACCGATAGAAACTAGCACAAATCACCTGACAAAACATAACCCTTTTTTTCCCCTTTTTTTTTTTTTTTTTTTTTTTTTTTAATGTGACCAGTTAGGTTGTCTGGTGTGTTCATTGAAAACTACAGGATGGGAATGAAAAAAAAAAACCCACTATATTGTACATTTTCTTTTTTAAATTTTGATCTTTACTGATGTCCTTATTTGACGATCTTTCATAATGAAATGAGGCATTCTGAGGCGTTCAAGACAGAAAAGGAGATTGACCTCACAAGACAGTGTGTACACAATACAATGCGACAAACTTGTTACTGGTGCAGTGCCGTGTACAATGTGAGATGACATGGTCAGTCTCTACGTACATGTACTTGTTTTCTGATCATAATGACATTTATACATATGCAGAGACTTTCACAAGGAGCGGTTCAGACAGACCTGCTGCCCTCTTGTGGTAGGTGTCATCTCCTACATATCCAATGAATGAACACCAATGTAAATGTCGTCGGCCATTATTCCAAACCATATATATGTACATTACAATTGTTCATACACATGCAAAGAATTTGTTCATTCGTCCAAATCTCACTGAGGGCTACATGCTCTCGGGTTCTGGCAGACGGCAAGGCAATAACTAGATCAATTTTTTTTATTTTAATGATGCTTGTTTTTAGTTAAATCTGTACAATATTCTGAACAGCATACACTTCCAAAATGTCCGACACATTTCTGCAGGATTAGCAGTCTATGTGTACGTCAACACACATAGAGAGTGCACACATTTGTTTGTGGTGTATTTATACATGTATCTTACATCATGGAGGCAATAATTACATGGAACAAATCGTGGGCTCAGTGCTATAAGGTACCGATTGCAAATCCATACCCGTAATGATCAGAAAGGCATTAAATTAAAATTTTGCATAAATTGAAGAGAACACAAATCAAAATCCACAAATAATTGTTTTTCTTAGAAAATCAATGTTTCTTTTCTTGCCAAACAATTACTTTGGAGACCAATCTTGATCAATAAGCTCCATTTACCAGGAGCTCCAAAATATGAAAAACCAATTTTATGAAATCCATACAAACTGCACTAATGACCTTATGGTCCCGAGCTGATGAGATAATACATCTTTGCCCTCGTTAATTTTCCAAAGAGTAGATTAGTTTTCGTCCACTTGTCAACAGACATACCAGTCAAGCAACTGGTACAAATTATGTCAAGATCGGGACTAAAGTTTCATGAAAACAATTAAAACTGGCTAAGGTTTTTCTTGGATTTTGTGCATGTTCATATTGTGCTTATTTGGATTGCGCCAATCGGAACACTAAGCAACAGTGATTACGGAGGAGTATTCAAATGCCCTACTTTCTCAACTTTGGCAGTATTTTGGACGGAACTATTTCCCTGGAGGACTGATACCGATATAAACTTCATAATCAGGAAGCTTTCAGATTCAAACTAATTTCTCTTTTTCATTTTATTAATTTTTATTTTGTTAAACCACACTGATTTAAATAAAGCCACTGATGATGAGTTCATCTTCAAGGCCACTTTTACTGCATCTTGCCCTTTGACATATTCTTCAGAAACTTGATGAATATTCATAATGTCGCACACCAGGCCCACACTAAAAAACACATGTGCATGTTCCTGTAGGCATGTCAGACCATGTACAATTCAAGTATTCTACTTACCACAGTTACATGTAATAGACCGATTGCACGACCAATGTTTACATGTCATCATGTGACCTGTAGTGGGTACTGCATCATCTCAGTTGATGGCAAACTACGCGCAGGTACAGTGACACCAACAGTTGGCTTTTGGTAGTATTAACACAGTTACTAAGCCCTTTTATGAAACTTTTATGTTGTGAAATTGATTTTAATCACATCACTGTTTCATAAACTACAAGTATTTTGCTACCATAGAGGTTTATTTTGAGTTATGCGCTACCGACGTCGGACGACGATGTAGCCACCCGGTCTGTGATTTTGTTTGTGTTGTAAATCACTATAAAAAAGTAAAGAATGTTGGAAAAGGCAACATTTATACCCAGCCTTGCGGAATTTCAAATAGACAAAGGAATCACACAGTTATTGAGAACCTTTTATTGGGATGATTTCAGCTTCAAAATTGTGGATTTTTGTGTTGAAAAGTGTGTGATCGCGTTCGCCTAGCCCAAACGTTCCGTCGTGCTAGTAGTGTAGTAGTAGCCTACAATTATAATGTGAACATAACTTTCCTTAAGAACTTCCAAGACTTGCTGAAACTGTCCTTACTGGCTTTATTCAGCCACTTGAAGGTCTCTGGTACAAACTCTGGAATATTTTTTCACAGAATTCGAGAAAGAAAAGCCTCGATCGAATAAACAAATGTGACAATCATCATGTACCGTACTGCACTTTCCTATGGAGGGCGTCGTGTTTGTTTACGTTTAATACCCACAACAGGTCACATGACTTGCAGAGCGCAATCGATCTATTATCAAAGAAAAAAAGAGTGGCAGCGAGGTCTTAATCGGTCATTTAAAACTGTCTGTGTCGCAGCCCATGTGACATACATGGCCACGACACTGTAAGGTTTTAAACAGGCAATTAACACTCTCTAATTCCCACTCATAAATGCCCTTTTATTGTTAAGAAATAAAATGTTGAAAAAACAGAGAACGGCACAACAAACCTTGCTCGTTTTGCAATGGTTGCTGTACATTACGTTCAGGAGCCCTGACCTATAGGTCTGTTTCACGCCTCTTCAAATATACATTTTCTAGTGTTCGAGTATCAAAGCAGTACACCAGACTAAAATAACTGGTCTTAAACATTTCCAGCCATGTCTTTATCAGTGCTTTAATACCAGGTAAACACAGTCATGTGACCACCTTTCAACCAATAGGAATGCCTAAACTGTCTTGGTTTATTTACGAACAAAGGATCAAGTACATGGGTGTAGGTTTCTGTAATAGCAGTAATGACATTTGACCTTTCTAATGCCTGACACTATTACTTGGGCCCTTTGCGAAACCACAGCTTGTGCTTTCGATAGGGGCTTCAACAGGCTGACAGAGTCCAAGATGGAGCCCAAATTCATGCCCAAGCCATGTCTCAAAAACATGAGAACGGGCCATTGTTTGATAAAAAATACTTACATGTACATGTACGTGTACTTACATGTACGTTAATTGTATAATACAAAAGCAACTAGTCTGTATGATTGAGTGATCTAATTATTCAAAATATAGGGGAAGGGAAGGCTCTTTTTTATTTTGAAAGTTTCATTCAATTTTACTGAGTTATGTGTGCACGAATATGCACAATCTGCTGTCTTGACATGGAAAAATCTGCCGGCACATTAATCTGGGGGTCGCAGGTTCTAATACCACTCTCATAACTTTTTCTTTGTTCACCCCAAAATTGAATTAAAATTTACCAAGTCACTTTCCCTTGTGGTTCATTGCTTGATAAACTAAAAAAGAGGGCAGGGATGACATTTATCCTTAAACAAAAGATTCAAAGAAAGCATTCTTATGTAATGTCCAATTCCTGTTCCTTAGGTATAAGCAAAATATTACATAATTTCCTATGAGTCCAGGTATGCCTGGATATCCTGTAACCATTCAAGGTTTCCATCAAACTAAATGTATCTCATGTGTGGCCAGGGTTGAATTTAACAAAACAATATTCGTAATCGCACAAGCACGAGTGGAATACGTCCCATATCCACCAAGGCCGAGTCGGATATGGGACGCAGACGCGCTATATCTTCCGTATTTGTGAGCGTGCGAGTGATAACAAATTTATCTTCAAGCAAATGCGCCACTTGAATTGACACTGAATTTACGATGAATTCTGAATATGGGAGTTAGAACAGCGCGTAACAACAGTGTGTTAGAACAGGGTGTGATATGGGCCGTGCAACATGACTGTATATCACACTCTTGTTGCTATGGATCGACCTACTAGAATTGAGGATTCAAATTTGCTTGAAGATAATGAGATTTATCTTAGCATAACTTGTCAATTCAATGCTATAGTGACACCTGACATGCAGTGTAAATTTCAGGTGGCACGGCGTTTACACACTCACCTGTTGACTTCCAAAATACGAGCGTCGCACAGTCACCCCTTGTGACTTGTGCTAGGGGTCAACAGTGATATGTGTGACCTGCTGTACTGCGATTTATGTTGTAGCTTTACGTAAATAGCTCCTGTTCTTGAGATTTTAACCATGTGAATAGCCACTCTAGTTTTGAAACTAACTGCGTCGCATGACATGTGGAATGCAGTCACATTCTATATTGCTTTGACTTTTTTAGATGCATTTTTTCTTTGGGAATCGCGCAAAGCCGAGAAAATTCCCTTTCTTCCAGTGGTCCCCGTGCTGAGGTGCCACGCTTTTAGCACGTGGACTTTCAGAGTCGGGAGTTGTACCTGTGTTGTGATGCCACACTTTGAGGGAAGTTTTGAACGAAACCATCAGATGGAGAAAGTTTAATAAGTTGCGGAAAATTACGAGAACATCATTGACCGAAGATGTTTGTGATGCGTGAGGAATGAAAGTTCCAAGTAATGGCGGAAAAAACTGACACAACTTATCGATGAAGGGGTTCATCTTTACCACATTAAAACAGCCATTAGTAAATCATTAATGGGCTGTCATTCTTGCACTTCCATTTCCCTCTTTTGTTGTGCCCATAAATTCCAAAACTGCTGGCTGTTTTAAAAAATGCAAGCAGTTTGCTACTTACCGCTTCGTAGTCTGCCAGTTCCAGCCTGGACTTGTTTTGCATAGTTCGTTTGCACAGATAAACAGCTGCAGGAAAATCAGACAGAAAAAGAAAAACACATCCAAATTAAAAATGTGGGAATGCCTATCAATTTAAATGGTCAGTTGTTAATATAATATAAAATATTGAACTATACAACAAAAAGGAAGTGTCATTTTGAGACTCTATGAAGGTTCACTAAAGAAAAGTATTTGTAACAATGCAATCTTTACTTGGACGAAAAAGTGCGAACTTGCACTGTTTTTCCCCCCTTATTCCCTCTGTTATCCTGCCTCTACCTTGGCATGTATATGGGCTTCACTATTTCCAACCCCTGCTGGAAATAAATTCTCAGCAATACCAGCCAATTTTCCCAGCTTTTTTTTCAATATCAGCAGCGTATTGGGTAAAATTGCTAGGGGCATGTGATCAAGCAAAGGGTCATCCAAAGGCCGGGGAGATTATTGTAGAATGATCATGTTGTGGAACAGAGCCGGCAAAAAGGAAGGAAAAAAAAAAAAAAAAAAAAAAAAAAGAAGCTTTATTCGTCACAGGAGTATTATCCCCCTTGGACCTCATGAAGGAGGCATCTAGTCAGCTAAAATATTTTTCTATCAACCCATGGCTACCAGCGTAACTGTTGCACACGTTCAGGCGTCAGGTTCAGTCCCAGGTTCCAGGAGGCTTTTTAGAATGCCAAGCTGTCAACGCCACATACCATCATCGTGCCCTTGTACTTCTCAAGGATGTTGTGACAGCGATTTGTTTGGGTAGAGTGATATCGGTCTGGAATTGCTGCATATGATTTATGGCCCTTTCCGTGTCAGCATTGATTTATCAATATAAGATGTGACAATGTAATACTTAGAGAGCACTGTGTTAGGCTCATGGGTTATCCCCTAAAAGCACCAGTAGCAACAGCAGTAGGTCACATGTTCATGATCAACAACAGCACCATGCTTAGTCGATGAAGCAGCTTAAACAGTGACAGCAGCAGGGCTCTTTACGACCCGTTCAATTAAAGAATGAAACAAAAGTAGCTTTCTTAATACTTAATCAGAGAAGTGGACCACTTACTGGAATGTAGCTATGGCAACTAAAGACAGATGAAGTGGCCACCTAGAGAAGTTCTAGTTGCTACTCAGTCTTCTTTTACTTGTATTACAATTTATTCAATCAATATTACTTTCATCTTTGTAGTTTTTAAAAGTTGTTGTTTATTAAATGGTTTAATTGTAATTGTAAAAAATGAGTTCTCTGGGGTGGATTTCACAAAACCAGTCCCAACTTAAGACTAGTCCTAACTTATGACTAGTCCTATAAGGTAGGACTAGTTACCCACCCTAACTTGAGATAAGACTAGTCCTAGAGCTTTGTAAAATCCACACCTGGTCTCACTGTCTTTTTAGTTTTCTTTTTCTTTATGTTACAGTCTTGTCAATAGAAATAAACCAGAGAACCCGACATTTGCTGGAATCGAACGGTAGACAGCGCATTAAAATAGCGTGCCTGCAAGATATGGCTCGTTTTTCTGTGCGTGATCTTCGCGCCCATGTCCAGCGCAATCATGGAGAGTGCGTGGCGCATTCATGGTGCATGTGTTCATATTCCATGCATTTCTGTTTTTATACGCATTCACAGCGATGGTAATCGAACACGTTTCGGCACAGCCAAGGCAGGCTGAGGGTACACTATTTTGTGCTCCGTAAACGACAGCAACGGCAGCGAAGTACCAGTTCTCTGGTTCATTTCTACGGTCTTGTCCAACCTGGGGAAAGTTTGAATGCAATTTTGCTTCACTTTTTCCTACATTGTTGGCCATGTTACACATGCTTCCATTTTGTACCCATATAGAATGCTTTCTTGAAATTGTTACCAGTTTATACATCTATGTGTCATTGTATTTGCCATAGGACCCTCTCTTGGTCACTCACAGGCCCGAGGGGTGCATAGACGTGCACTATTGCCCGAATAATGCCAGTCCATATGTGTTTTATAACACACCTCAGTCCAAAATGTCGGTTAGAAGAGTAAACCGCGGTTTTTTGGCCAGAGATTCTTCTCGATCCACAGACGCTGCCATTTTCGTTCTTTTGAGGGCGCTGTTTACCAGTCAATAGTTTTTTGGTTTTTGAAACTATGTCCCGCTTTGCGAACTATTTCCCCCAAATGAAGCGTGTGCGGTGCGTGTGGTGCAGATTTCATGCACTAGGCTATATTAGTGCACCCCACGCGACCCTGTTTCAGCCAATCAGGATAAAGAACCAGGGAAAGGTGTGTTATAAATTGCTCTAATGCCCTCCATGTATATTGCAGTATTTCCCTCTATGCATATTGCTCTATCGGTGCTTTTACAGTCTCAGCAGTATGAGTTCATTATTATTTCATGGAGCCAATGTACGCAATTGCCTCCATGCCCCTAGTCATTGCCTTGGTGCCCCTCTTAATGTTCTAGCAGAATTATACATTCCGCTTGTAGAGGTGTCTTTAAAAACAAACCACAAAAATAACATGACTTGTCCTGTATCAGGACTGTTACATGGCACGGCAAACTTCTGGTACATGAATTGTTCTTTTTTCTTTTTATTTTCCTTTTTTGAAATCATTTTTTGGTTCCTTTAATTTACATCTATTATACAATGGACAAAGGTTAAATTATTATTATTCACCGAAGACAGTGTTAGATGATTCATATGGTAGTTCCAAAATTTCACTCCATACCATTCAGAATTTCACGAACGCTAAAAAAACATGAAATAAAAAAAGAACACACAGAAAGTTGTTTTGTTATCATCCCCCAAAATGACACTGACATATGCTGCTTTCCTAATCATCAGCATCACTTACAGTCTCTCTCTCTCTCAAATTAATCCCAACTTAACTATGACAACTGTATGTTTTCAAAAATAGATTCTGTCTGGCAGAGTTCCAAATGCATCTAAAAGGCTGGACGGCTCATCTCCATCTGCCTGATGAATGGCAAAGTTCTGGGCTCAAAATCTTCTGTAGAACCCTACCCACAATCTCACGACACTGTTGACAAGGCATTCTGTGCTAAGACAGAGCTGCCAACATTTGCATCTTGCAGTCCAGGAGAGTTGGTAAACAATCGGGGAGATATTTAGAACTACATTCAACATAATAGTTCAACATAATAGGGAAAATTTGTTCATCAGAACATGGAAAGATTGGTTAATTTTCAGGGAATGTTCTGCAGAGTCAGGTGGGGTTGGCAGCTATGCTAAGACTGTTGTAACTGCACACTTACTGGGTTTTTTCATATTTTTTTTAATTTAAACTTCCTTTTTTTTTTGGCCGGGTGTTACTATGCTTTAACAGTGTTTTTTTTTATTTAATTTTTTTTATACACCTACCGGTTTGGAACCGAAATGTTTTAGCAGATTGACATCAAAAGTATGACTGAAACATTAGCTCAGTGCAGTGACACACTGGTCTTCGTGACATGTCATTATAAAATATAACATGAAATGTGAAAAATTTAGTCACGGTTGCTAATCCATTACGATTTTGCCGTTTGTTGCACAAAAGTGTAATGAACTGTGCTGAAACTAATGAAAGGACGAGTGCCGTACAGTACTACCTTGTCCTAAAGTTTGCAATTAATAAATAATAAATCAGCTGAAAATATACCTGTTACTATTCCCTTTATAGACATTTTGAAATTTATTTCATTTAAAAAAATGCCCTCCAGGAATGCCCGCAAAAGCAGGCCGAGGTCATAAGATGACATCCATGGTGGACCAAGGAATGTAACCAAAATGTCTGAATTTCATTGCTACCATACATGAACATGCACAGACTGTTGTGGTAGCAAAAGTGTTTCTCGTTTTGGTAGAATTTGGCAGCAAATCGTAAAAACCAAGCTTTGTAAGGGTTTGTTCATGTTCGCTGGTATTCGGCATTCAGTCCTGGTATAGCTCTTTATCTATGGGCGTCTCAAAGTCCTTATTAAAAATTCTAAGACAAGTTTGCTAAGTCTATCCGAGACCCATTTATGTAGGAACTTGCCAGGGTTTTACAAGATGATGCAGCGCAATCTGCTGCCAACCATGCCAGAAAACACCAGGGCAAACCCCTTCTCTTAACGATAAGTGTAATGGGTCCCTTTGCATGCGTTATACATCACAAGGAACCAACGTCTTTACGTGACACCGAGTGTCACGACCGCGACTCGAACCCACACTCTGCTGATCAGAAGCACCAGAACTTGAGTCCAGTGCGCTTGACTACTCATCGGCCATGACATGCCTTGTGGCGTAACAGTTGACTTACCATAGTCTGTATTTTCTGGTTCCCAACAGTTCGAAGGCCAGAAGTATGGCGTTTGAAACCTATAGAATGTGTTGTCATCCTTAAGCGTGAGTACGTGATCCGTTATGGGGAAGAAGTAGCCATTGGCAGCTAGTAGTGACCCAAGGTGAATAGCATTGGCTGGAACAAACGACAAATAAAAGTTGTTTAAATAATAATGTACAATTTAAGGATTGTCAAAAAATAAGTTACCGAAAGCGTTGCTCCCCGTCTTCATTTCAGAGTGACGGGTGTATGCAACGGAGGAGTTCAACCTGGGCAACCTGCTCTGGCCAAATCCTCAGTTCTGACCCAATTTTCAAAGGTGAGATTTCAGCATAATTTGATTCTTTCATCTTTGATACCAGATTTGTAAAAATCAAATAAAAATTGACAACGTTGTTATTTTGTTTAAATTATCTTATTCCGATAAATCAATCAAGATAAGGGTAAGATGCTTTTCACTCATTATGACCCCCAAAAACAATGTCTTATTTGGAAAAATAAGCTACCATTTTTGGTCATAATGACTGACAAAGGGGTGGTCGGACATACTAAAATCTCACTTTTGAAATTTGAGTCAAAGTTTAGGGGGTTTGTCAGAGCCAATCACAAAAAAATAATAATAATAAACAAATTTATCCGTTTGCTGCCTATCTTGAACAAATTGCATTTGACTCTACTGTAAATTAGTTATTTTAACCTGGAAAACCCCTTGTTTTGTGGCCCCCCCCCCCAAAATCAAAATTGACATAAGAATCAGTCAATTTGCCAATTTTTGTTTGAGGTTTCAATTCTTTGAGAAGAAAACACCTGTACTATAAAAGTTCACCTTAAAGGTGCCGACAAAAAATGTGGCCGAAAATTGACCCCAAAATTTAGACTTTTTTTTTTTTTTTTTTTAGATTCAAGAAAGTTTTAAGCTTACATTTAATGTATTGCAAAACAAAATCCACCAATGATAAATGGTAATTAATTAAAAACTAAAAATGAATTATTGTCCAGATCCTGACATTATCTCATGCCCATCAGCTATGTACAAAAATTGTGCATGTTACATGTATTCTGTGCATTGTCCATGGCATATGCGAAAGGTTTTTGTATGTTTTTCGTTTCAAAACATCTGTCATCTGTCTAATTTCATTCAGCTAAAAAAAAAAATTATTTTACAAAAAATTCTTTCAGCAAAACTCAGGCCATGGAACTTTAAATAAGATCTTGCTAATAATTCACAAATTTTAGTAAAAATAGAAAGTGCAACCTGTATACGTATATACATGACATGTACGGCATGTGTTTTTAGTAAAGTGCAACATTAATAACCACACGTCTACATCCTAAAGGTGTATTACATTCAATTGTACATTTTCATGTTGCTCAGCATTTGTAAAGAAATGATTAGTTACCCACAATGAGGACATGCAAGTGTTTTGTTTACTTCAAAAGTGACAGCAGCTGAGCATGGCATTTATTAACATGTAATAACTTAAATTAAACAACTGCCCTGTGCAGTTAGAATGTTTGTTTCAACAAACACTCCACTGAGTGATTTACTAGGAGCCTTCCTCGCTACACGTATAACTGAATCCAACACCATATGGTAACTCAACACCCACAACTGGTGGACTCTGATTATGGTGGTATGCCCTGAACCCATGTAAAGCATAATCGGTTTACTAGTGCAATCCTCAGTCCAACATGGTTTAAAAAAAAACATATTTAATAAAAAAAACAAAAACAGGAACTTTGATTTTAAAGGGTTGGGGTGGTATGGATAGGGGTAAGAGGGTCGTGTCGTGGTCGAGCAGTCTAGCTTACCATGCTCAAGTTCTGGTGTCGTTAGAGACTGTGGGTTTTGGGTCCCAGCCACGGAACTTGTGTCCATGAGTAAGACACCTAACCATATTTGCAGCTCAGACGGGACGTACAGCTGTAGGTCCCGTTTGTTGTGTAATACACGCAAAAGAACCCAGTACACTTAACGATAAGAACAAGGGTTTGCCCCGGTTGTTTCTGGCAAGGTTGACTGCAAATTGTGGCACATCACCTCGTAAACTCTTACAAGGTGCAATACCAATGGGTCTCATACTTGTAATTCAAACATACATGTAGCTCTGCATATCTGTCGTAAAAATAATGAATGCTTTAAGAGGCCCTTTGGGTGTGATAAAGCGTGTGTATTATTATTTTATAGGAGGGTACCGTGCAAATTCGTCGTCATTGTTGATCCATGCCTGTGAGCACTCTATGAGTAAAGAGCCTTGACGAGACTAGGACGGCCAGATAAGCGTACCCACTGGAACTCCCTAAATTGTCAGCAACTTATGAGACTTTATGACAAAGCGGAGATGATCAGCGTAGATGGTACTCAGACAGGAAACCGGTCAATGTCACACATTATGTACTTTTATAGAACTGACACTCGTGTAACTGTCCTTTCTTCACCCCTGAAAAATGTGTCCTGTTCCAATGCTTTAACGAAATGAAGAAATTGACAAGCAGTGACCAGTGGCAATTCTGAGTCACTGTAACTCATTTCATGCATCACGTGTACAAACCAAAGTTTTTGACTGCATAAAAATGTGTACATGTATGTGAGCCAAACGAAGTAAGGTTTTTATGTTTTTACATTATAACTAACTTTTATAATTAAAATCACTTCTTTTAAGGCTACAAAAAGCTCTCATACACGTTTGATAGTAGGCTTTTTATATCATGTAATGTAGTAGTGTGAATTGTGTTTGAGTACAGTTCACAGCTCGTTATGCAGGCTAAAACAATACACTTTGCAGCTGTAAACCACCCCATCTTATGTTACAGACACTGCTAAATACAACTGGCTAGTTGCAGAGTTGTCATCAAGTCTTTGAGTTCAAGTCTCAAGTCTTAGAGGTCAAGTCTCAAGTCTTTGAGGTCAAGTCTCAAGTCTTACAGGTCAAGTCTCAAGTCTTAGAGGTCAAGTCTGAAGTCTTTTAGGTCAAGTCTCATGTCTTACAGGTCAAGTCTCAAATCTTACAGGTCAAGTCTCAAGTCTTACAGGTCAAGTCTCAAGTCTTACAGGTCAAGTCTCAAGTCTTACAGGTCAAGTCTCAAGTCTTACAGGTCAAGTCTCAAGTCTTTAAGGTCAAGTCTCAAGTTTTTAAGATTAAGTCTCAATTCTTTGTGGTCAAAACTCAAGTCAATTCTCAAGTTTTTGACGACAAGTCTCAGGTAAAGTTCAAAGTCAACCGGGACTACCAGGTTTCCACTAAATATACAAGTCGCTATCCTCAAACCTCAAGGCTTTCAGTGCAAGTCAAATTTCAAATATCAAGTCAATTTAGTCAAGACCCAACTCCAAAAATAGTGCGACTCGAGTCCGACTCTTGTTCGGGTCGCCTGCTCTGATAAGTTATATCTTGAAGTGTCAACTCAAGACAAAAATAATGAATTGACATTACGGTTTAATACAAATTCACTTACTGTCAACTGCAAAATGTCATCGCAGACAATTACAAGTCCACATTCACAGAATACAGGCAATTTGCAATACAGTGCGCCCTCTAATGTTTGCTCAGGAGAGGCCATTTTCGCAATGCATCGTACGAAAAGGTCAACAATTTTTTCTTGCAGAGCCCGCTGCAAGACCCCGATTGTATAAATTTTTTCAGTGTTTACAGCATAAGATGGTATTTTTGTGAGGCTAGCAAATGTATGTATCAAATTTATGTCAGCCATTTATTTAAAAGTCCCAAACTGCCAGTCAGTGCTGAAATGAGAGTGTGATCGTTTTTTAGTCGACCACTTTTTCGGTGAAAATGGTCGCTCCTGGATAAACTGTAGAGGCGCACCGTACTGTGAATCTCCTGTATTGTAAGCCAAAGATGGTATTTTCCTGCCCCTGAAGGCAGTATTTGTTGGCCCTGTCAGGAGTAATACATGGTGGTAGTATATGACAACAGACAGGATGTGATCGACACCGTATCAGTTTGGAGATCCAGGGTCACTGCCAGATCCAGAGCGCATCTGACCTTATAAAATAAAAAAAAAACATTTGCGATATCCTCTCCAGGGAAATCTGTCCTTGTCTTGGGACTCTGACGAGGGGAAATTTCCTGACAACTGACCCACAGTATCAGTCACAAAGACAAGAAAGTCAACAGTAAATTACCCCCCAGCCAGATCTAATAAAGATGAAGTCCAACGTGGAGTTTTTAGTGTCGCATGACTGGAGGTGGTCAACTCCTGGACAACTGACCTACTTACAGCATCCAACCGTTTCGAGTCTCCTTCTTGAAAAAACACACTACCCAGGTATCAGATCAAATACATGTATTTCAGTCTTGGATGTGTTTTCATTTTTCTTCCTAATTCATAAAGCTAGCTTGTACGAAGGGTGAATGCCCCCCCCCTCCCCACCCACCCCAAACACTCACACATAATACCTTGACACTTCTGTAACTGTTTCTACGGACATGTTCATGGCACTTTCACTATGAGCTTCAAAAGAGTGTCCTTCACTTCATAATTCAAATTTTGGACACACCAATTTTAACTATGAAATGCAGTGCGCACATAACGTACTTAAAGTAGTGAGCTGGTGAAGAAAGGTGTGGACGAATAAAATGAGTGGACAAATATGTGGGGTTTTTTTTTCAAGAAAACAGGAATTTGTGCTGCATGTTGTGACCCATTCTTTTTCTTTCTAAATTTTTTTTTATGATGACAGCTTGTCTGACAAACTTACTTCTCAACACCCACGTCCCGTTACCCCCTCCTCCCGGTCCCGCCTCCATCCAGCAAAATCAATCTAATGCCTGTATATATGATATCCGCTGGATCAATGGCCGTCCCTCCTCCCTCCCCCAACCCCCCCCCCCCAAACCCTTGGCAAATGGCTTTCTAGTTCCTCCCCTTCAGGGTGTTTCACAACTCTCCTTCAACACCTCTCCTTTGTGGAGACGGTAGTTCATGAGTTGACTTCTTGCTGTTCAGTGTTAAAATATTATACATCTTGATATCAATCGTGTTTCCTGAAGAACGTTTGGGACAGCAAACTGCAACTTATACGATTGTTATAGATCCATGGGCTTAACAGACAATCTGAAAGACGATCCTAAACATGACATGAAAAGGGAAAGTTGGTTATTTTGAAATTCGTCTTCTCTCCCCCCTCTATTTTTGTCTGACCCCCCCCCCCATGATCCCTCCCGGTACAAAATTTGTCAACCCTATGAATCAGTTTTTACAAGACCTGGGAATTTAATCTCCGGTGAGAAATTACCATACACCGCGACGTGTTAATGTACAACCATCGCCCCTGTTTGATATCCCTGAGAGTTGACATTTATGCAATGTCGCCGGCCGTAAAGAGTGACTCACTGACGAGCTGGTACCCTGATGCCCAGGTTCACAAACCTGGGCATATTACGTATGCATCTGAATGTGGACGTGTACTCTGTACTGTGGTGTACTGTCTGATGCCAAATGGTTTCTGTGCTGCTTTTATGTGTGTGCTCGATGTATAGTACGCTTTTAAGTGGGTTCAATGCAGAGTACATAGGTGTATGCCATAACGTACGGATAGTATCTTGTACCAGTACAAGCAAATGCTGACTCCAGATGTGTTATTGGGAAAAGTCCCTTCCTTACAAGACACCTAGATAAAACTGTAGAAAGTGAAATCATGAAAACCAAAACTCTAGAGACAGAAGCTGAAGAAACCACTACAAAAACAGTCTTGATTAATAACCAAAAAAATCCCTCCAAAGTAGTTCTGATTCAAATAATACACATTACAGCGATTTGTCTTCATGAAGTTATACCAGATGCATGTCTACATGCATACTTTACAAATGTGAATAAAGTTTGAAAATTCACACAGACTTTTGAATTAGAAAGTGGGAGGCAAAGGTGTGAAATACGTTCATAACCTGAATATCAAATTGACTAATTCTCGAAAAAAACATTCCTGTGGTGAAATGTTTAGTAAAAGGAATTCATAACACCTTGTACAGAGCATGGAATGTCTTAAATTGTGAACCGAGAGTGATGTTTGGACACGTTCAGGTTAAGTTTATCATGAACAGTGGTTTAACCGATCATTTGCATGCAGCATCCATTTCTTTATTATTGATTTATTTGCAGTTTTATTTAGACAGGGCTATCTTCATAATGATAGAAATTATGAGGAACTAATAACAGCACATACTCATAGTGGGGGGGGGGGGGCTGGTTCAGGCTCAACACGATCAAGACCCACAGGTACAGCGTTGTAGAAATCTTCGCACGGCCAAAACCAAGAGAAATGTTGCGATAACATTCTGTTCCTTTTCCATGTTGAAATCCATTCAACAAAAAACAAAGCTTTTTAAAATAGTGTGGTGCTGATATATAAGAAGCAGCACAACCAAGATTTCTTCATACTGGGAGATCCCTGGCGAAGAGTTCCGGGGAGAAATCCTGAGCACGACGATGTAACTGGATACAGTAAGATGACCCCTATTATCCTCTTTACCCTTCAATGGCCTGAGGGAACATGGGTACTCATAATGATAGAAATTATGAGGAACTAATAACAGCAACAGGCTCGCGAGGAGGGTGGGGGGGATGCTCAATGCGATCAAGACGCACAGGTACAATGTTATAGAAATCTTTGCACGAACAGAACCTAGAGTTTTGTTAATGAAGATTGATTAAAGGTACATCACTGGGTTGTTTTTTTTTGAGGAGTAAATTTAACCTATCCTCTAGATTTCATCTTTAAGAGTCGACTTTCCACATGTACAGAAAAGCCAGAAAATGGAGTCTGGTTGAATGAAATGTCTGCAGAAAGGGATTATTACAATTTTCATTTGTTTATTTTTTGGGAAGGTGGCACGGAAAGGAGGAGGTCTGATAATCTTAAGAAACATTTCAAACTGAAATTCTGTCTTCCTCAAAAGACTATTCATGTATGAATTTCTCTGACATTACAAATAACAGACCTTTATGCACATGATGGCATTTGAGTAGGGCGCCCTCGACTAGATGCCACAAAAAGGTTGCTTATTGGACCATCCTGTGCACCACGCATACATAAATGTGCGTTTCCATCGTTTCATCATCATTTTACCTCCAAGATGGCGGCAGGATGACATCAATACGTAAAGTCTATTATATGTAGGCAGAGTGGAGATAAATTGCAGATACACGAACATGTACAAATACAACTCTTCTTACTAATTATTTTTGTAGATTGCGTACCAGGGGAACTTAAATATGTGTCATGGCAGACAAGGTTGGTGTCTACATGGAGTCGTCCACGTTGTTTAAAAGGTGTTTTTTTTTTTTTCAGAGTGTGGGGTGGACAAGTTTATTTTGTGTTTATTTCTAAAAGAAATTCAAGCGACAATGTGAGAGTTAGTACAAAACAAATATTGAGTGCATTTCCTTTGTGCATTGTCGCAAAATACATCGGTGAAATATAGCTTTTCCATTTTGCAAGGCTTTCACCTTGCGAAATGGAATTGTCCAGATTTCACCGAGTGATTATATTTTGTGACAATGCACTCGTATGCATGCAATATTTGTATAATATTTACTGAAATTCACCCAAACAGTCCGTGAAATCCATCCTTAATACAGAACAAATTCAATCTAAAGATAATTACTCCGCCCAAAAGGTCAATTACGATACACATTATGATAAGGAGGATGGACTTGAAGTGTAGATTCCCAGATACAATGTACGAGCCAAAGATAGAGTACATTGTGTGGAAGAATCCACACTTTTGAGTCTATTGTCTGACTTCAACTACTTCCCAAGAACCATTGAAATCGTCTGTTCATTTATGTCCTTATATGTATTTTGTAAACTGACTTCTGATCAAATTTATTATTCATCTTACAAAATTTGATTTGTGTTCTTTGCAATATTGTTGTTTCAAAAATTCCTTTATTTGAAAATGAGCAAATATGACTGTTTTTTAATATTTTTTTTACGGTGCATTTTTTTAGTTCACAAAAGCCTCTTCCAGTTGAACAGTTTACTGTAGGTTCCTTAATTTAACAAATCTACAGCAAAACATATGTTACAAAAAAAATCTGCATTTTCTTCAATAGTGTGGCGTTGTAGAAAGTGTTTAAATTCTTAGATGTTTAATTTTCTCTATGAATACACAAAGTTGTGAAACAAACATTTCCATAAAGACTTCAACAAACTGTAATATTTTCATCACCAGGAGATAATATTTCCATTCAATTATTAACGTTACATTTGTTCCCCCCCAAATTATCCTGGCGTTATTCCGGCTGCCCTAAGCCACATCCTAGGACAGGATTAATTAGTTACTGCAGATGTTCAACTTGAGTAAGATCCATTCATCCATTGCAACAAGGACGGATGAGCGTTCACCTCCCTGCATGTTTCCTCACCCTGGTGAAATATTTATGATGATGATCTTATAGCTTAGGTCCCATTCATGCCTTGGGCACCATAAATTTTGACAATAACGATTTTTTGTTTCAGGTTGTTTTTTTTTTTTTTTTTTCGCTTTTGCATCACTGCTGATAACCTCAGCTGAAGCGTTGATGGGTAATGAAATCCATGTCGTCGCAGGTCGTTCGCCCCGCAGGAAAACAACAGAATGAATAGTAGCTTTGCCTGAAGGTCACCGACGAAGACACTGGGTAGAAGGTCACCCGGGCACGCAGCATTCGTCAATTAAACAATTTGTCAAGTCTGATTTCTCAAAGACGAAGGCATCACACACAAAAAAAAGCTCTTTTGCAAAGAGTGTTATTAAGTACATGTAAAGCTACATTGAGGAAGACTTAGTGCTAGATCATCTAGCATCAAACAGCTACCAGATAATTCATGTGCAGATCATCCATAGGTAATTGCTGAATTCAAAAGACTGGATTTTTCACACACACAAAAATTTAAAATTAAATTTGTGGACAATAGTTAAATTACACGTATTATGCAGATAGATCTTGGTGCATTGACGTCAGTGGTGATAACCCGTGGTTTGATTTAGACAATAATTCCACACTTGGGTGCTGGAATCCTAAGCTAGGGATACTCTGAATTACACTGAAAGAGCTGCCTATACAAGGGCCCTCTTCCGATACCAAAAGGGGGGGGAGGTATCACATACATGTACAAGGTCAATGCAATTTCAACAACATGAGAGGTTTACACAGGATTCTCCCCATGCACAAGCTAGCGTATCAAGGCCGATACGCGCGAACTACAGGCCGATATGAGAAATTACGGCCGATACACAGAAATTACGGCTGATGCGCAAAAAAAATATATATAAAATTTTTTTTTTTTTTTTTTTTTTTTTTTTTTTTTTGATTTTAATATCGAATTTATAAAAATTCTAACATAAAACCATTTTAAATGCTCCAGATTGCACAGTAGAGCTTTTCAAACCAAACATAAACATTAAATAAAAACATTCCAAGGGCCTGCTACCAATTCAGTGTGCTTGGGCCACACTTTCAAAATTTGGGTCCAGAATGCCCCCCAGTTTTGAAAAATCCTTGGGAGAATCCTGATTATTACACCTCTACATACACTGTTATTGGGCAGTCATACTCTGATTATTGCATTGGGGAAGCAATGCGATTTAGGATCGCAATGTAGGAAATAATTGCACTGCTAATGACTACTAAGCAGTGAAAATTCAAGGTTGCTTGAGGATAAATGCAAATAAATTGAACACACAAGTCCCTTTCACACTTGACAAATTTCCTGGGAAAATCCCGGGGAAAATTTGGGTGACCTTTCAAATACACTCCAATGGCTAACCCTGGCAAAATCCCGGATAACAGCCTATTTCCTGGGAAATGGCTAGCCCTGCTTGGGAGTAGGGTTAAGTGAGATAAACCCGGGGTTAGCATACTAACGATTACATTTAGTGTTCATTTTCCCCATGAAAACTGCATAAAGCAGGCATAAATTTGGCCCTAGGGGAAAAGTACGAAAACAGTGGCCGAAGCACACTGAATTGGTAGCAGGTCCTTGGAATGTTTTTATTTAATGTTTATGTTTGGTTTGAAAAGCTCTACTGTGAAATCTGCAGCATTTAAAATGGTTTTATGTTAGGACTTTTTGTGAATTTGATATCAAAAATCTAAAGAAAAAATAAATAATTGGTTTTATTTTATATATAACTATATTTTTGGCGTATTGGCCGTAATTTCTGTGTATCGGCCAATAATTCCCGCCTATCGGCTCGATACGCTAGCTTGTGCACTGGGAGAACCCTGATACTTGTACATATGGTACAGGCTTTTATAGACTTTTCAGGCTATTTGATAACAATTTTGCTGTTTTTTCTAAGGACAACAAAATCGGAAATCTGATTTAAGTCGGAAGGATATCATGCCTGACAAAGTGTGAAACATGGGGCAGCAGCAGGGTTAAAAATTCCCCAGGAATTTACTGGGGTCTTACGTCCTGGGAGTTGGCTCTGAAAAGAGCTTAATAAGGGGTTGATACTTCTGTCAACACAGATACGTAACACAGGTACCCCACTAGCCAATTTAAGAGAGCAAATTTCAGGTATATTATTGGAACCCATTGTTTGAAAAGCTAACTTGTACAGCAAAAAACCAAGGTGTAATTCAAACCGCCTCTAACTGAGCTTTCGGGCAAGCTCGGTCGTCTCGTGATAACATTTGCTCTAACATGGCAAAGGTCATGGGTTCCAATCCCACCCGTTGATGTTTTTTTCTCTTGGGGAAAACACTGGCTTATCACACATTTGGTGCCTTGCTTATCACACATTTGGTGCATGGTCAAAACACATATGAGAATATTCTTTATCCCAGATGCAGATTTAACATTCCTTAACAACTAGCGGTCAGGCCCTTTAAAAAGAGGCTTCAGTAACATACCGCTGCATCATCAATTCCAAACTGTCATTTGTTAAAAAATGTCCTACATGTGTGCACAAAACTGCATACAGTGTATTGCCTGAGGTAGGATCTTGATGCACTGAGACTTCCTTGCAAAAGTAAAAAGAATCATGATGCACAAGCTTGTTGATGTGCAATGTATGCTCGTGCACAGTTTGAGTATGATATTCAGTGTAACATGAAGATATTAGTCCATTTTTCTTTGTTCGCCCCAAATATAACAGTACAGTATTCCAGTTCTGTATTTTGTTACAGTATCCTATTTGTGTTTTCAATGAAAAAAAAACCCTAAAAACAACACCATCAAGCACAACTTTCAAAGTTCCCAAATGTGCAACCCACACAATTCAAACTTTGCGGACAAAAGAATAAGTTATGTCAATTTGATCTTTTTGTTTTCATTTTTTTTTTACGCTGCAGATTTGGCAATTACAGATAGCAAATACTGTTACAAGTACATGTATTGGTTCATTTAATAATAATAATAAATGTATTTATAAAGCGCTTTTACTAGAAATAGAGATTAAAGCCTAGTACAAGAATAAGAAATATCATAAGTATTCAAGATGTTTCCTGACTTCTAGTTATTCATTTTATTTTTTCAAAAATGTGATTTAACTTTTAAAGACAATGCCAATGCATAAGAAAAGCTGTTGATGAGCAGTTTGAACGCATAACACTACATGTATTTATCCGAACATAAACTAATCTGTAGTAGTACACATGCAAGTGAGGTATAAGCCAATCAATATTCTTCTCTGCAAGATTTTCTTCTTTTTTTTTTCCAGTCAAAGTAACCCAAAGTTCAGATTACGGCGTAACCCGATCAGGAGTATTCAGCTTGGGCACTGATTTCACTATGTAAGACTTATCAACCGCAGAAGGTATGCTGGTACACGGCAGCCATGTCTCGCATCCCTGCTTTATTCATGCAGTACACCGGTTTAGGATCTGTTACACAATACACTAATGCCGCAGCGGCAGGCAGTGCAGAAACGGCGGCGGTGGCGGTGAGAGACACTACGACAGCCTGTTTCCTACGATCACTGTATAACATCTCCCTGTTCTTGGGGTGTCGCTGATGGCACTACCAGATAGCGTACTGACCCACTTCTACTCAGGCCGGGGATCTGTGGGGGGGGGGGGGGGAGAGGGGCAAGCCGCTGTGGTACGTGGGAGGGTACCATCGATTTGGCGCTGGATCTTTTTGCATATCAGTTGAAGTGTCTCTTGCTTTATCAAATGCCTCATCTTCAGCCTCGTATTTACAACAATCTAGCTACAGCATTGTCAGGATTTTATCATTTTTTATTGTCTTTTGCGGCTGGATGATTTTATAAAAATTCATATGACTCATGGAGTGTCACTTGACAAAGTAAACGTTACTAGCAGAAAACATAAAAACAAAACCAAGAACAGCTTGAGAAATAAAATATTGTGAAAACTTCAACAAAGAAATGATGGGATTATCAAAATTATAATTCAATAGATATGTAATAATTGCATCCGGGATGAAGAATATTATTTCGGATTTTTACCTTACACCAATGTGTGATAAGCACTGTCAACTCAGTGCTTTCCAAAGTCCTATGGGGAAAATAAAAACCACGGGCATACTACACGGGTGGGATTCACACCCAAGACCCCGCCATTCTAGAGCAGGTATCTTAAACATTAGACCATCAAATGTGCCCAGTGATGAGAGTTTAGTTCGCATCCTGTAATTAGCAGAGGCTGCTGGATTTATGTTGTCGTGGCCGAGCGGTTTAGTGCATCGGACTCAAGTTCTGGTTGCTAAGTCATCAGGATGTGGGTTCGAATCCCGGTCATGACACTTGTGTCCTTGAGCAAGACACTTCACTATAATTGCTTCAAAGAGGGGAAGAGGCAGTTATGTTTGTCTCGCAGGGGATTCATTTACCCCTCTCTGTTCTTAGCTGTGCTGTGAAGAGACTTGCGTTTATATCTCGCCATGTCTTGTTTCTGTGCATTGAGGCAGGTTTCTATCCCTTCAAAATGTAGTCCACACCTCGAGTGGCTTTTTGGCCTTGTGATGAGCGAATTACATTACAAAAAAATATTTAAAAAAATTATTAGATGTGATAATGCAGTAATGCATCGGGGTAAAGAATATTGTTTGGGGTTCTTACCCCACACCAAAACTTTAATTTTCTTTTTTTTAAACTGTTTTATTGTTTATGTGTTTCATAAAAACAAGTGAAAAAGACTGAATACAGTGAATGAAGTAAAGGACGATAACATAGTACATGTAATTTATTGATTCTATTAATGTATTGTAGGTGATGAATTCATTATATTTACGTATTAAAATCTATTATTTATCACTTATACAGGCCTTGATCTTAACCGAGGCCATTGGCCTCATGCCCTGTCGAGTTGGCCAGCATACCCTTCAGAAAAATTGCACTGTCACTACCACCTTGGCCAGCATGCGCTTGTACAATTTCTCTGATTTAGCCAGCAAAGGGACTGCCCCTGTTTTTCTTAAGATCGAGGCTTGCTTATAATATATCTTTCAATTTGATAAATCATGAATTTTATAGCTACATTGTGAAGAGCGAAGACCTAGTACAGGCTTCAGCTTCTTGACCTCCCCATACTATTATTCAAGATCTGTTTAAGCTGTCCCCTTGTATTTTACTAGTCTTATAGTGTGGGAATCAACCTGAACCGAAGTGCAGTTCAAGCTACAGCGGTTAATGTTGATCTCTGAAATTACACTTCAAAACCTTTGTTTTAAAAAAGGTGCTGGTACTTAAAAAAAAAAATCGCACCACGAAACCGAAATAAACTTGTTTAGGAAGGTCTCTCAAATTATTAAATGGGAAATTGAAATTGAAAATTCACATGTACAGTGAAGTGTGTATGTGTATAAGCTGTGCTTATACGATGTGTTAATAACTACCAGCAATACATGTGTATATCTATTTTGATAATGCAACTCGTATACCATAATCAAGCACATGTACTCTGTACCACAACAAAACTGGGTCATAAAAAATGACAGCACAGCATCGGGACTGTGGGATATAAGCTACATAGCCAGCTACCCTAATCTGCCGAGTTGAAAGAAAACACGCCAAGTCAAAGAAAGGGCCAAACTGATACCGCTATATTTGTCAACTGATACCAATCCGAAGATAAGCATTCACAATAAATCGTTTCAGGTCAAAGTTATTTGTAAGTTATTTTTGGTGGTGGATTTATTCACAAACAACAATCACCAGTATAAGAAGAGAATGTCAAAAAAAAACCAAACTAAAGAACTGGTAAATGTTTAGCACTTTGAGATGCCTGTGATTAATGGCACTATTATAGAAATTCGTATTATTATTGTTTTTCAAGGTTCAAGGTTCAAGGTTATTATTATAAACCACACAAGAAAGAACAAAAGACAAAAAAAAAAAAGGAACAAAATCATAACTTCGTACTCTTCAAGGTTGAACCAATGGGCAATACCCTTTGTATTTAGCACTTGCCTGTAAAAAAATGGTACCTTTGGTCTAGGATTTCTTATGCAGTGAACAATGTTTTTACTAGAGAGTAACATGGTAACGGACTATCAATACATGTGAAGGCCATGTCACACAGGGCAATTTACATACATGCAAGCTGGAAAAAGAAACATTGACATTTTAATTTTCACATAGTATTTTTTTTTTTGTACAGTAGGATATTGCTAGAAAAATTTCGGACTTGTGCAACCAAAACGGTCCTTTTTTGCATGTAGTGCAATTAGTCGCCTCCACATTGCCCGTATGAATAAGCCATTTGCGAGTTAGATTTGAATGATGTCTGGTACAACGCCTTGCTCGGTAACAAAGGAATGTTCAATTTGGAATTCCCCAGACTAAATCCAGTGGTTTTGGGGCAAGCTTTTGCAATGCAACCTCCAGATCAGCAAAGACTTATATCCTTATGCCACACATTTCATTAAGAAGTGTGTATGGCAGTTTGTCACCTCTTATCTAACTAAGAAAAAGCTTGGCTCTTCAACCATGTGACACAGCAACACTGGATGTAGTCGGAGGACTTTAAGATGAGCATTCACCTTTGACCAAAACAAGGCATCGTACCAGACATAATTTAAACCTTTTCTCGCAAATGGCAATATTTCCATGGGTGATAAGGCACCCCAACTTCAACATGTTAAATTCATCTACATGTTCCTCCCACTTGGAAATATCTCAATATTCCAAAAAATATCAAAAGCATATTTTGAAAAAGTTAGTTAATTTCTATTATCGATCAATGTACTTACCCTGGTCTATGTCTAGTATCCTCATTAGCCATTGAACTAAATCAGCACCTGCGTTCACAATCGTAACCAAAATTATAGTTATTGATCCTGGAAAACACTCACGTATGAATTTTCATGACCTCATTCAAGTTGAGAAACCAGAAAATGAGTGCCAAAACAAGGTACTTCCTGCCAAAACTCAAAATTTGCTTATCATCACATCACATTGGTATCATGACGTTTCAGTTGTTTTCATTTTTAATGCCATTTCACTAGTTCTGAGAAGTGCCTGATTTTGGCGCAGGGCGTCACATATGATAGCCTTATATTTGATGAACACATTGTGGAGTGTCATAGCCAAACGGTCAAGCGCACCAGACTCAAGCTATGGTGTTTTTGATCCGCAGAGTGTGGGTTTGAGTCCTGGTCTCGAAACTTGTGTCCTTATTAGTTTGACAAAGCGGATAAGAACACCGGACTTAAGCTCTGGTGTTTCGGATCAGCAGAGTGTGGGTTCGAGTCCCGGTCGTGACACTTGTGTCCTTAAGCAAGACACTTAACCATTATTGCTGCGTCCTTTGGATGGGACGTAAGGCCGTAGGTCTCGTGTGTTGTGTAATGCACATAAAAGTACCCAGTGCACTTGTCAAAAAGAGAAGGGGGTTCGCCCCGGTGTTCCTGATTTGATCGGCTGCAGATTGCGCCACAGCACTTTGTAAACCATTACATGGTGCTACATGTATGTAAAGGAACAGGTCTCATACTTAAAAAATAAAACGTAACTCATCATACCTTGCAGGAAAAATACTGAGCGCTTTGAGACGCCCATTGGGTGTGATAAAGCACTATACAAGAACTGTGTATTATTATTAATATTAATATTATTATCATTATTATTATCACCAAGACACTTAACCATTACACTTATCGTAAAGAGCAGGGGTAAATGCCTCAGTGTTTCTGGCATGGTCTGGCAGCAATATGCAAGAAAAACCAAGAACCCTTTTTGAATGACATTTTCAACCTCAGTTTTCAGAAGATTTAAGGCTGTAATTCCTCAACTGTGAGGAAATTATCAAATAAAGAAAGTTTTATGGGGTTAAAATGTTGATCCGTTGAAATGTCAATGTACAAAGATCACAGGTACATCTGGCCTTCAAAGTGGTTGTTACCACTGCAGGCCTTGATCTTAACCGAGGCCATCGAGGCCATTGGCCTCATGCCTTGGCGAGTTGGCCAGCATGCCCTTCAGAAAAATTGCACTGTCACTACTACCTTGGCCAGCATGCCCTTGTACAATTTCTCTGATTTGGCCAGCAAAGGCCTGCCCCTGTTTTTTTTAGGATCGAGGCCGGCACTGAGTGACCTTCAAAAGGAAAAACAATACTTAAAAAAATGGGTTGTGGTCTCGCGATGGACCCTTTAAGTAACCACAGCTTTGGCTACAGCTTCTGCTGGGGATCCATATTTGGAAATTTGCGCTTTCGCTACGGGCCTTCAATTCAAACAAGCGGATGGAACCTGAGCCGGAGCCAAAAAATTGGTTTCAAAAATGGTTTTCGTCCACCTGATGGCAAGTTTGTACCTGATGGCAAGTTTGAAAGCAAAAAGAAGAAAACAAAACTGAAATCAGGAAAAAATCCTGACAAATCCTTAGCAGGTACATAAACCATAATTGAGTTTTGGGCTATGGCTTCTGGCTGCTGACTGCAATATTGACCGACAGGCACTTGCTGAGATCTAGCCAAGGTGCCATGATACCCAACTATTAATCTGTCTAATGCTCTATTTCATTTATCTGGGTTTTTTTTTTTTGTTTTTTTTTTTGACAGGACCATAACTTTTGCATTTGTAAACTTTGTTTTGACTCTACTGTGGTGTATGGTTTGATACTTTTTATACTGCTACACTCTTGTAATTTAGCCTGCAGGCCACGAGTTGAATGAAATAAACCAATATATACTTAAAGTACCTTTAAGCAAACTTGAAGCCTCGATTCTGATTGGCTGATCCAAAGCAACAACAATGTGATATTAACCTATTGCACAGCCCATATCACATCCTGTTCTAGCGCACTGTTTTAACTTCGTGTATTGCTCTATTATAAGCTGCAAGTCAAGTTTGCTTGAAGATAAATTTGTTGTCACACGTGAGCTCCTGGGATAAGGAAAAATATAGCACTTCTGCGCCCCATATCCATGGGACCCATGGGATGCAGAAGCGCTGTATTTTCCCGTATGCCACTTGTGCTTGTGTGATAACTAATAATCAAAGATTATAAAGCACCGAAGGCGCAAGATGGGGAACTCTGGCTGAAACGTGAAATCTCACTGGACGCCATTTCGGCAAGTGACTATATTGATACAACAATAGATCAGTGCAGATCAAATGACCAGCGCTATCAATGGGAAACAAAGCATTCGCTTGCCGAAATGGCGCCCATACTTGTTTTATGTTCCAACAATAGATAAAGCCCCAGTTCCCCATCTTGCGCCTTCGACGCTCTATAATCTTTGCTAACAATACCATACATTGTAGGTGAAGTCACAGAACCTGGCCAACATGACTTTACATTCAATGGTCTCAACAAAGACACTAGAAACACAAGATAGGGCATTTGTGCCGTTTTGCACGGTAGCAGACGTAACGCCTTTATACCTACCAACCGCGTAATGGCGCCCTTCCCCGTGTGTCAAATTTGCAAGGATTATTGAAACAATTTATTGCCGAACACCAAATTTTTGATCTGCCTTCCCCTTTTCTGGTTGGTGGGATCGTTTGGCGTAAGTTTTTCCATTTAGTAGGCCCTACTTATTGCGCAAACGATCTTTGGTTTTACCTACCAAACAACAGCGGGCGCCCCAATTTTGCGTTTCATGTTTCTGACTAGAGTGTCCCATCTTGGTTTTGTAGTATCTTTGGTCTCAATCTTGAACACTAACCTGTGAAGACACTTGGCACTTTGGACATGAAGCTTTTCACGGTCCGTACAGGTACGCCATTCTTTTCATCTTGCATCTTTTGTATTAGCTTTTCCACCTGTAGAGTTAAAGAGATACCACAATAAAATTAGTCAGCAATCTTTAAACATCAAAAGCAAATTATTTGCAGATGCACTGAGCAGATTTCAGTAGACTGAACAATCTGAATCTTTCTGGAATTTTAAAAGACGACGATATTTTGTAACCGACATATTGAGATCTCAAGAGTGATTTTCAAACATTGGAAGGGGTAAAACTGCATCCCAATGCTAACTGATGATTCTGCCTGTAATTTTGCACTAGACCTGGCCCATTTTGAGGGTACAGTCGGTAAAGTACATGTAGGCTCACAGAGCATCCCTTGGCTTCAGATGTTGCTATGTATCGACCTATATCGGCATACAAATTTGACCACAGACTTTTTTACATGTAAATGTGGGAGGACATATGAAATAATGACCTTGGTTCTCTTTTATTCACATGGGGGTGGGGGGAGGGGTCTATATCCCATGCGGCAGTCAGTGCTGTAGTCGAGGCCTGGAAGTCTGAGACCGAGACCAAGACTGACACCAGCCTTTCGGGGGGATGACACCCCTCCGAGACTGACACCAGCCTTTCCGAGGGGGATGACACCCCTCCGAGACTGACACCAGCCTTTCCAAGGGGATGACACCCCTCCGAGACTGAGACTATGATGGGTCCGAGACCGAGACCAAGACCTCAATAAAAGGTCTTGAGACAGTCCCAAGACTGAGACCAGGTTTTGAGACCTACAACACTGATGGTAGTCATATGTTCATATGACACTGGTCAGTTAACAGTATACAAATACATAAACATTAACATTAGTGACAACTGGAGAACACAGTTCCATGTTACTGTAATACCTTGTTGTTGTTATCATTGGCCAATATTTGTTGCCCAAAAAGAAAACAATCACTTTGGTTATATTGAGATTTATACAAGTTTCGTTACTACCAAACACAGGTAGGACATCTCTTTCACTTTTGACTTTTTCTGTGCATTTCTAGAATTCCTGATAACTGATCAGTCCATTTCAAAGCAATGAAATCTGCCCACATAAGATCTGAGCTCATTGCACAGTACAACAAGTTGTAAAATAAATAGGTATCTTTCTTCTTTGTTACGCGCCCTATGTTTAGATGTCATGATGTGACTTATGGTGGGTACAACTTCATCTCAGCTGATGGCAAAGATGAGCAAAGACTACATGCTGTCACGGACAGAGTCACACTGACAGTTGGCTTTTGGTAATACTAACACAGTTACTAAGCCCTTTCATTAAAGTTGTATGTTGTGACATTGATTTTTAATCACATTACTTTTTCATAAACTACCAGTATTCCACTACAAAAGAGGTTTGAGTTATGCACTACCGGCATCAGACGAGGATGTAGACACTCGATGATTTTGTTTGTTATACTAATACTAATTAAAATCACTGTAATAAAACTAAAGAAAATTTATACCTAGCAGAATTACCTAGCCTAACAGACAAAGGAATTACACAGTTTTGAAAAGCCTTTAGTTTTGGATGATTTCAGCTTCAAAAGCGTGAATTTTTTGTTGAAAAGTGAGTGGTCGCGGTCGTCTGGCCCCAACGTTCCACGCAACTACCACATCGTGAACATAATTTGAACCTGCAACCACTGGTTTAA
Source organism: Marthasterias glacialis (assembly GCA_911728455.2). Lineage (NCBI taxonomy): Eukaryota > Metazoa > Echinodermata > Asteroidea > Forcipulatida > Asteriidae > Marthasterias > Marthasterias glacialis. The sequence continues at coordinate 4,662,384 of OU452219.1, forward strand.
CGTGCGGGTTCAAATCCCGCTTCACTCAATTTTTCACTCAAAATTGATTTAAAAATTTACCCAGCCAGTGTCCCTTGTGGTTTCTAGCTTATAATTTAAGTTATAATTTAAGCAATGGTACCCAAGAACTGGGACGCCTGGCCCAAGAATTTGAATGCCTGACAATGCTATCCGAGAGGTTTCAATTCAACAACAAAGACAAATCAAATTAAATATTTAAAAACATGGGAATACAAAACTAAATATTAAGATGCTTTGCCCTAAGTACTTGCTTGCAAACTTATCCAAGATGACTGAATTTGTGCTTTGCAACGTGACAGACAGCCCAGGCAAAAAAAATAGTCTACTCAGTTTACGTAATGCAGGGGAAATGTGACAGCTCCATTTTGGCGTGTGAATAAAACATTCATTGTGCCACAACATACATTGTAATCTACTTCCATCTTATTTGATTAACTTTATCTCAAATAATATCAGTTAAGGCCAATTAAAAGAGCAGTGGCATCACATATCACACGGTTGATTGATTTGTGACCGGCCCACTTCATAGAAATTGCAATCACTTTGATGTTAGAGGTGGTGGCAGCTGTCAATAGACTGTGCATGTCTACTGTGTATCAAAGACGAGAAAACAAGTCAAAAGAAGACTACAATTTTTTTCATGAAACCAAGTTTTTTTTTAAATTTCATGAAATACAAAATTCTTGAAAGTAAAAATACTCATAGCAACTTTTTACAAAAACAATTTCAATTTTTATGTAATTCAAATAATTTGCTAAAATAAACATTGACAAAAAGTTCAAACTTGGGATGAGGATGTTTATTCAACCTCTATTATTCTAGACAATAAGCAGTACGGATTGCGAATCATTTCATTGGGTTTGACAATAACAGTTGGGCAAAATTCTTAATTGTTTACAAGCAACTGAATACTGAGGTCAAGGCTTATTCTCAGGTTTTTTTGTTAATTTGTTAAATTTATTCACTTTCATGTATTTCATCGCTAAATTTTACTTTCCCAACAATATAATATAATTTGTATAGCCATAAACCATGTAAATCTAACGTATTTGACGACAAAGAATCTCGCACACCAAAAACTCCATATGGTTGGTACCAGCTTGGTCCCGAAAGTTCAAATATGCGCGAGACTTGCAAAGTCTACAGGGATGCTTTTGGGAACACACATATGGGCTATTGCCACCACGGGTACTGAAGGCTTCAGGGGCATCCCATTCTTTGCAGGTACATTACAATTGACCACAGAAATTCTCCCTGATATTGTAGATAACGAAATTGATGGCGTCAAAGACAATATTGAAACATGATTATCACCCGGGGGGGCAACAAGGGCAACTACCTCCATGCCCACGATCATTGCCTTGGTGCCCCTTGAAATATTACAGTAGATTTTTTATTACCTTACTGAAGTGCCCTCTACCAAGGCGAGACTGTCCTGCCCCTCCAAGTGCACTAGTGCATACATCAATTAATTTGGAAATGTATGATTAACCCCATGAATCAACTGACTGTTGAAATTCCTCTGAAATAAGACACTGCCCCTATTAAAACATGGGCCGGATTACAGATGCTTAAGCAGACAACAGTGCTTACAAAATTTCCGCTAACCAAAATTAAGAGGGAAACCAGTTGCAAACTGAACGTATGACTTTTTTTTTTTTTTTTTTTTTTTTTTTTTACAGATTTATCAAAACAAGCAATTAAACCCTAGTTAGTGTGAAAATGAATACTGTTTTTACCTTTATCTTTGATAATAACAAGCCTAAACTAACACCCTTCATTTTTGTAAACAATCTTCTGAAAACAGTCCCCTCATTATACTCCGAAGATTATCGTTATAGAATATTATATCAATAGCCACAATGTGTAAGGGCCAATCAAGGTTGTATTTCGCTGTATCCCATCTGAAGATGGCGAAAACATCTTTCTTTGTCCAGGGTCCTAAGCATGCTGGTGGATGCCTGACTCTTTGAAAGCTGTGTGTGAGGGCCCTGTGGAGATGTTATGGCCACAACTAATGACGTCAATGGAAATCTTCAAGCCGTACAGTGGTGACTGGCATGGTAACAAATGTGCGGCACACATCACGGCGAAAACAATTGTGATAGCCCTCGTGTGGTCTGTGTGTTGCATGCAGTGTGCAGCTTCATCATCGATGCACACGCACTGTAACAAATCGGCACAGCAATCGCTGTGTGTCTCCTGTGCCGCATGCAAAGTCCGTCGTCGGTTGTACAGAGATTGACTTGCATGGAATTTGTGTACCATGCGTGATCAACCATGGTTCAACCTAGAAATGACTACTTGACAATTGTCTGTTTATATCTGAGGGTTTTACTTCAACTGTATTTATTTGTAATGTTTTTGTTATTTCAGCATTTTAACTCTGAGAGTTGAGGGTTTTGATGGTTTCATGTTGTTTCATGGAAACTTGAGCACTGGGAAAAAAAGTAACATGAATATATTAAAACCGTTATTTTAAAACTAACACAGCAAGATGTTTGTTGGTTACATTTCTTTACATAACAGGGGTTAGAAACATATAGACTTGTGTTGTTAACCCACTGTAGGTCTAGTGGGTATTTTGAACCTTGTGGTGACTGTTCCAGCTTTTGCTAATATGGCTTAACTCTGGCCAGTGGTCCAGTGGGTATTTCTATCTCTGTGAGTAACTGACTCTGGCCAGTGGTCCAATGGGTATTTCAAGCCCTGTGGGTTACTGACTCTGGCCAGTGGTCCAGTGGGTAGTTCTAGCTCTGTGAGTAACTGACTCTGGCCAGTGGTCCAGTGGGTAGTTCTAGTTCTGTGGGTAACTGACTCTGGCCAGTGGTCCAGTGGGTATTTCTATCTCTGTGGGTAACTGACTCTGGCCAGTGGTCCAGTGGGTAGTTCTAGTTCTGTGGGTAACTGACTCTGGCCAGTGGTACAGTGGGTAGTTCTAGTTCTGTGGGTAACTGACTCTGGCCAGTGGTCCAGTGGGTATTTCTATCTCTGTGGGTAACTGACTCTGGCCAGTGGTCCAGTGGGTAGTTCTAGTTCTGTGGGTAACTGACTCTAGCCAGTGGTCCAGTGGGTATTTCTGGTTCTGTGGGTAACTGACTCTGGCCAGTGGTCCAGTGGGTGTTTCTAGCTCTGTGGGTAACTGACTCTGGCCAGTGGTACAGAGGGTTTTTCTAGCTCTGTGGGTAACTAACTCTGGCCAGTGGTCCAGTGGGTAGTTCAAGCCCTGACCATTGTTTTAAAAACCACATGACCTCCCCCTGAATCCCAGAACATTGACTAAATGTGCTAGATATTAAACTTGCTTTCCATAATTAGTAGGTTTTCTTGCACAAATTTTTGTATTCTGGTTTGAGTTTCTACATTTGGCATGAAATACTGTATCCTATGCTGTGCTCAGTGACTGACTGTTACAGTTTGCAAGTGAACACCAGACTGCATGCACACAACAGGCCTGGCGTTTATCTTTGAGAGGGCAAGGCCATTGTCATTTTGTAAAGGGGACTTCCATTGGAAAATCTTAGAGTCTATGGCAAACTTTTGAAGGGGCACCAAGGCCTCTGTGTAATTCCAGACCTGATATAGCTGAGACCTCAAGCCCAATAGTTCTACATTTTACAATTTTACATTGTAAAGTGATGGCCATGTAATTAATAGCCTTGTCAATTGATTGATTAAGTGTGATTTTTACAATTTTGCATTTATCAAATTATGGTGGACCTCCCTGTTTACACTGTTTTTGGGGGTAATATTTCTATATATTTTGTATAAATATTTTTTACTACAGGATGTCTTCTTCATTTACTGTTTGTCCATTTTAGTTACGGGAGGGAGTTACGGGAGGGAATTTTTTTCAACCCGTTCACTCGTCTGGAATTTATTTGTGAACATTTCAGTTGTACTTTATAAATGTGTTTGCTGGAATTTATACATAAAATAAATTATTGCCATTTTCCTCCAAAAAACAAAGAACAATTCATTTAAAAAATGCTTTTAATATTAAAAAAGATGTTACTACAGTAAACAATATTTAAATATTTATATATCATTGTCTTTAAAAAAACAACCCGAAGGTTGAGGCACGTTGCTAGATGAGTAAAAAGTATTTATTTGTTGCATTTTATCAAATGTGTGGGAGTTTTTGCATATATGCACACACATGTTTACCCTTTTTTTCACAGCCTCATTTATTATTCTTGAAATGCAGACATGACAGAAGTGGCACATAAAATATCCATACAAGTAATGCACACTTTGTCTGCCCACACAGTAAAGTACCCCATGATCTCATGAAGCAATTAACACACTTTATCATGCCGTCCATGTAGGTGGTTGCAATAATACACGATAAAATACACAGCTGACATCGCTGGTTGTTCTGAGTGTTGAATGTTCAGAGGAGAAACTTGTTGTGCCCACCCCCCCCCCCAAAAAAACAAAAACAAAACAAAACAAAACAAAACACACACACACAAACACAATAAGAGTTTTGAGCAGGGTGGCAAAGTGTACAATTTGTACATAAATATCCAAACCTTATCGTCCTTTTTTACTCGTAGATTTAAAAGGAAATATACTGCTTAGTTTACAGAGGGAAGCAATTTATACTTTCTCTTCTTCAACTTTGAACTGTTTCAAAATCCTCCCACTTTTTTTCTTGCTTTTGCCTGGCTTTGATGGAGTCAGAATTGTACTGATAAACAAACTGGCTTGGGGGACACCCACCTCATCCATGCCCATGACATGACAGGCTTGGAATTAAACGGAGGCCCTGGAGGCCATGGCCTCTGTTGCCCTGGTCTTGGCCCCTCTTAAAGTTCCCCATAGACTTTAGGATTTTCAAAAAAGGAAGTGCCCTACCAATATTCTTTAAATACAAGACGGTAAAAAATTACACTCCATCAATCAATTGACAAGGGCATTAATTACATGGTCATCACCTTACAATGTAAAACTGTAAAACGTCGACCTTGTGGGCTTGAGGTCTCGGCTGTATCACGTCTGGAATTACACAGAGGCCTTGGTGCCCCTTCAAAAGTTTGCCATAGACTTTAAGATTTTCCAATGGAAGTCCCCTTTACAAAATGAAAATGGCATTGCCCTCTCAAAGATGAAATACCAGGCTTGCCATGAGGTTGAGGTGTGGAGTTACCATATGCTGCAGGCTTCTGACGGACACATCCCTGCCAAAATGAAACCGGGAGCTAACATTGGGAAGAGTTTTGTCCTAATTCTCGCTGGTGTGTAAACATATTTGTGAAAACAATGAGAAATAATTCAAAGTCCATGGCAGTGTTGGTGACGTACTTCACTTGAGATATCAATTCTTAATCTAAAACGTTTTCGGGGTGACTTTTACTTCCAGACAATTTTGAGATGTGTTATTCATGTTTTTCTCTCTCCTTGTCAAGCATCACGAATGCCCCAATCTTGACTTGTATGGTACGGTAAGTTGGCAGGAATCATTTCCACATATTCCCAGCAACTCGACCGTGGTCCATAGTCCCAACCTTAAGCGCTGGTACATGAAATCCAAGCAGACGATGAATAAAGGGAAGGCAACTTATGCAACGGAACGTTTGAAAGATGGTTCACCTCATTGATCCAAGTCTGCCAACTGTCATGAACATATAGAAATTCCACATCTTGGGGGCATCAATCAATAATTATGAGGAGGAATTCTTTTAAGCGGACGCAGCGCGGTCAGGATGTGTGGGGATGCAATAAATAGTGTGGCAGAGCCTCAGCGGCTAAAGTTTCCCGCTCGTCGTCATCTACACCACTTGCACTGCACATCATGACGTCATCGGAAGCTGCAGGGAAAGGCTGGAGCACAACAAGGTGCTGGCCTAATCGTGCATTATGTACACACACACATACACAATTTTTTTGAAAAACCTCAATTGAGAATACCTGTGCATATCTTGGCCTGTCCTTCCATTGTCTAGCGAAAAAGCTAGTGGAAAGGCCGTGGCCGTCAACCCAGCTAAACCGTGTCTTTAGCCGACTGGTGCCATGCTCTAGTGCTATTATTAGATGGATGCATGGAGCTGTCATACTCTCTGCTTGCGTCATTCCGACGGAAATACCCCCCCCCCCCATTTGGGAGCACACAGCGCAAGATAAATGAAGGGTGCATGTAGCTGAAGAAGAGGCAAAACTATTAATAGTGTTGGCTGACACAATTTGGGATAATTGGATTTTAATTTCAGAGGTCAAGAGTGGTTAATAAATAGACATGTCCATTTAAAAAGTAGCGTCTGTAAATGAAGGTCTCAAGTTTGATGTATGCACCATGTAGAGGTTAGTGGAGCCCAATGCAAATGAACACAACGCATAAGATAACCATACTGAAACGTATGTACCTTATACAGTAAGGCCTACATGTATAATTATGTGGACAATGAATAAATACCTGCATAAAAATTTGATAAATGATATCCGCTTTTTATCATAGAGATCAATTTCAAATTAAAAATTGCTTAATATAAATTGAATTTAGCTGTGTGTAGTTTTCTCCCAAAGCATACCACAGCTTCGGACTTTCGTGTGTAAGGACATGATTTACATTAGATGCCATGTACATGTAGTATGAAAAGATGCTTTGAGTGAGTCTGCAGCCTGAGTCAGATTTTTTATAATTTTTTTTTATGCAATTTGCCCATCACAAGGCCCAAAGGCCACTCCAGGTGTGGGCTACTTTTTGAAGGGATAGAAAACTGCTCCAATGCGCAGAAACAAGACATGGCGAGATATAAACGCAAGTCTCTTCACAGCACAGCCAAGAACAGGGAGGGGTAAATGAATCCGCTGCGAGACAAACATAACAGCCTCTTCCCCTATTTCACCACAGTTTACTCAAATTGGACCACAAACTGTCGAACCCAGTCTTGAAGTCTTTGACAAGACATAAGAAATACAAACACTTCTTCATTTATCTGTAACCAATAAAGAGTAAATTACATTGTTTGCAGAAATAAGTAACACTACAAAAGTTCATTAAGTCACTGAAGTACATACTAAAATGTTGACGACAGAATTCTGTACAATGTAAGAATACACAGTTTTGACAATACCCAAAACCACTTAATAACAGCATGTCAGTTTCAGTCTACTCAACCCATTGTCCATCAAACAGTAATTCAGGTTGGCTCAGAGGTTTCTGTCCCTGCCTTCCACCTCTGTGTCCCCAGTTCGAATCCTGGACCGAAAACGGAAGTGTACTTTTCTACGTTACATTACACATACTTCTCAGGAGGTGGCAACCATTTTCATAAATGTATACTTCGCGCAAACTGCAACAGCGAAGCGAATATTCTCATGTCACAATCAGAATAACAATAATATAATAATAATCAGTTCTTATATAGCGCATTACAAAATACAGTCTCAATGCGCTTTACACTAGTGCCCTGGTCATTGGGCCAACAACACTCTGTAATCTTTCTCAGCTCCCTGGGGAGTATACAGCCCCGAGCTGCCGTGGCGCTCCGAAGGCTTTTTCAAACACAATATCAACCTCTACCATCGCAGGTACCCATTCATATCCCTGGGTGAAGAGAAGCAATTATAGTGAAGCATCTTGCTCAAGGACACAAGTGTCATGACCAGGATTCGAACCCACACCCCGATAACTTGACCACCAAAATTTGAGTCCGGTGCACTAGACCGCTTGGCCATGACACGCAACTGAATAGAGCTTGTCCTGATTTGTTTTGTATTTGCTTTCGCACAAACGATCCAGGCTTTATGCTTTTGAATTAGAATTCAACGAAAAGCAGATACCTCTCTGAGAAAGGTTCTGGGAAGTCTTGTTGGGCATTTATTTGTATTTGAACAGAGTTTTACCTGATCATTAGCAACTCCAATGCAACAATTTCTTGGAAGGTAAATGCGTAAGGTTTGTCGGTTCGATTTCTCCTCTCTGGAACTGGGGATCATTGCTCCCCCCTGCTCAGCTTGCCTGCCGATGGCCGTTGCAACCCTAGTCTTTAGCAGTCAAGCTTGACAAGACTTGCATGACTGAGGGCGTGTATACACAGGGATAAGCAGAGATTGTCTCCAATGCGATGTATAATGTTCTGCAAACTTTGTCTCTAGATCATGAGGAGACAGCTCCCAATTGTCAGGATTTATTTTTGTTTTGGTAAAATCACATTCCTGTCTCTGAAAGTACCTAAGTTTGTTCTGGGTTTTGTTTTGTTTTTTTATGCAATTCACCCATCACAAGGCCTAAAGGCCACTCGAGGAGGAGGCTACTTTAGAAAAATATTTTTAAAAAATTAAAAAGTAGCCAACACCTCGAGTGGCCTTTGGGCCTTCTGATGGGCGAATTGCATAATTCTTTTTTTTGGTACTTTCAGAAACAGGAATGTGATTTTACCCCCCAAAAATAAAAAATCCTGACAATTGGTAGCCGTCTCCTCATGATCTAAAGACAAAGTTTGCTGAACATTGAGGGGATACAAATAATGGATTTGTAGACACTCTACATCACTACAACTGGAGAACTAGAGGCTTTGGACGCAAGTTAACAACTTAATAATAAAAAATACTCTCAAAGCGTGCAGTATTTTTCCTACTAAGTATGCGGATTTACGTTTTTGAAGTATGAGAACTGTTCCTTTACATAGCACCATGTAACGGTTTACAAGGTGCTGTGGCGCAATCAGTGCAGCCGATCAAACCAGGAACAACGGAGCAAACACCTTCTCTTTGCGATAAGTGCACTGGGTTCTTTTACGTGCATTACACAACACACGGGACCTACAGCTTTACGTCCCATCCGAAGGACGCATCAATAATGATTTAGTGTCTTGCTTTAAAAGGACACAAGTGTCATGACCGGGACTCGAACCCACACTCTGCTGATCAGAAACACCAGAGCTTGAGTCCGGTGTTCTTATCCGCTCGACACGCCACAATCTTTGAGAAAGTCTGAAGCCGAAGGGAAGACCTGTGAACAATCCCTGAAATCAGGGGAAAAAATGTTGACAAAACAGTCCTGAAGACAGTTTGAATAGGTACATATGCACCCCTCAGCAATGCTAACTCTTTTGTCCAAATGGTTAATTTCAACGTACATGTGGATACTATGTGCATAAAGTTGGGGTTTTTTTGGCATCTGATGAAATTTTCATAGGTTAGTTGCATGGTGTATTTATTGTAAACTAGAGGATGAGAATAAACCCACTCTAACCAAAAAAAATGATGTACTTTTTCTTTTAATTAAATATCACAATTCTTCTCTTTTGACATCTCAACCAAAATTGTATTGCAACCACATAGTGTATGGAAACACTGGACATTTCTTGTAGTACAGGCCTAATGAATCAAAGTTGTTTACATTCCCTTTTTGTGAGTGGAATAAAAAAAGAGCCTCAGTGAATTCAACTTGGAATTGTTCGCTTCAATGCTGTAGGGGAGGGTAAGCAAATGAAAACAGAATGAGCAATATCCATGAGTATAAACCATCCGTCTGTTTCATCATAAACTAAGAAGAATTCCCCCAGCCCTGTGTGTTCAAGTAAACCATACAGGTATAGAACTAAGGGAAGGCTTACATGGTACGTTTCAGCTCTGTACATTTTATCATGAATCGCCTTTTATTGTATATTTTCCTATTTAATGTCCCTTCTTCTGAATTTTATCTTTTTATGATTTATCTATTTATTTATTTATTTTTTTAACCTTTTGTGAATTTCACATAATTAAGCCTTGTACTGCCAGTTTATTAATATTAATAATATTAATATTTTTTAAAATCTTTTTTAATAAATGTGAAACGGAATGACAAAAAATGTCTGACTTGGTAGACAGAGGTTGACACCAACGAACATTTAAAAAGGTAGCAGTTGTAAACGAAAGAGCATTTAAACAAAGAAAAGATTTCAAGTGCATGAGTTAACCTACAAACTGTAACAAATGCTTTCAGAAGTAGCTTACTGAATATCTTCCTTTTTTTTAAGTTAAGAGTTAATGTGAAACTTGCAACCTGTATGTACAGAGCATTAAACGTCATTACTGTTGGTATTGCACGCTCAATAAAAACCATCAATGAATTCATAGTACTGTGTCTCCTTCCCTTATTTCTGAAACCAACCCCTTTTTTTTTTTATTACAGCCCCGATATCTACAACACATAATTTTCTTGTACACCAGCCAAGCATGAACACCGAGAACTTAATGTGACTACCGTATGTATTTTCGTACACACACAGTCTATCAGCTCCAACGTATTGATTGGCAATATACACACACTGAGAGATGATCGCATATGAACACAGTGACAACTACACGGGGTACGCCGGCCACAAGTTCATCCTATGAAAATGAGATCAGTCACGGATGAGAACATACCGTTCACTCATTAACGGGTACAGGATCCCCGCCACACATGCACACGACAAGGCTTCAATGTACATGGACTACACGCTTGGGTTAGACATGAAGCACTACACCGTATATACTCTGTACATTTTAATTAATGATTGCATCGCATGCTGACCAGGGCTGGGTTAAACCAGTCATAACCAGTAACTGTTATTGTTGTGGCTTACACATTTTTGTGTAGTTAATTCATGTACACAAACGTAGTTGATTATACAGCATGGCAACTGCCCCCCCCCCCACAAAAAAAAAGAAGTAAGCATACACGTAAGTCTGTGCACAAAAGGTTTGTCAGGACATACTCCTTCTGCACAACTGCACCTCAAGGCATTCCTGCATAATTATGAAGACTGATATTGGGCGCCTGTTTTAAGATTTAAGAAGAAAAAAAACAGTGAAGAATATAAACAGGATAAGTTGTAACCTGCGGCTGAAAGGTCACAATTTAGGACAGGTTGGCTCCACAACCAAATTTCTTGAGATGAGATGCAGAAACTGTATAGACCCAAGTCACCTGACGTCATCATCACAACGATCTTGGTTGCGCCATTTTGGAAGTCAATGTCACTGTGTGTTATCCAGTGTGGTGCGCATTTTAGGCCATGCGGCGTTTACACATAAACCTATTGACTTCCAAAGACGTGTAACACAAATAATGTTATTTTTTATCTTCCAGTACATGCTCATCCTCCAATCAGATTGCTCAAACGAGAGACTCCCAGTAAAATATATTGCACTCTGCGTACTGTGCGCATCAAGCGTCACGCTCCGTGTACAAACAGTGCAAAACAAAACTGCGTGTTGAACATGCTGTTCGTTATAAAACAACGCTCAAAATTGTTAAACTTTTCGACTTGCGCGTGAAAAAGGTATGAAGTTACATGTAGCTGGAAGGAAATATCAGGTTAGTATATGTTCGTTTTCCACACCAATGTTCCATTTTTTCTCAAACTGCGTGCTCAAACAATAATTGCTTTTGGTTCAGAGAGAGTAAAACTGTTCATGTAGACGTTATATATTCTGGACATTACAGATGCTATTCAGATAAGATATGCAACATTTTTAATGCTTTTATTTAAAAACAATAACATTTATATTAAAAGCATGTGCTTTCGAAGACCGGTATCCACACTTCATGTGAACCAACATTCCATGAAATAACAAACCTACGAAAGCTTTATGCACAATCGGTCATCAGAGTCATGAGAAATTAAGTGGGGGGAGAACATTTTTCACTTTTTTTCAAACGTCAAGTTTTGGCTCACAAGTTCAAAACTAATTGACGCACTCATTTCTCAAAAACTAGCATTTGAAGCAACAATATTTCTGGAGAAGCTTTCCATTATGACCATCTTTAATTTGTATTTCCGCTCTTACCAAATTTTTTCAGAAATGATAGATAATTTCTACAGACTAATCCAAGCAGCTCGTTCATGGGCGTTTACACAACCGCGGCTATGGCCGCTGCACGCACCATTGACGCACACGCACTGTGAATCCTTCATGCTGATTGGAACAGATGCGCGCCGACGCGCTATTGTTGTGTCGCACTATTGCCGCGTTAACGGGCTATTGTCGTGCCATAGCTGCGTTCATGTAAAACACTATGAATCAGTCAGGCCCTGGTGTCATGTACAAAACAAGCTGAGGTAACCCTTCTTACTGTCCCTCAAAAACTCCTCTTTTTTAAAGTCACTGCCTTACAGCTGACAGACTAACGGTCAAGGCCTGCCTATCCATTTGTCATACCTCACTGAAACTCTCCAGGGTCTTGCGAACTTTAGTTTCCATTTCAGATTTGAAGAAACTTCCAGGACTCTACTTATGGTAGACTCTCAGCGGTGAAACACAACAATTATCACTGCTTGTCCTCTCCTTGCCTGACTTGCTAGTGACGAACAAGAGCTTTGAAAATCATCAGATCTAACACAGGTGAGAGAACGAATCTACAGTGCATATCTACTTCTGTTCCTTTGATCGCTGGGGGTAACATATATGAAATGTGAGCCGTTTGTCTGATGAATCTGATTCAGGCGTAGCAAAGTTTGAAGGAAGCTGGCTCTCTTTTTTTTTGGAACAGTCTGTCACCCATCAACTGAGCAAACCGCAGACTGCATCACTGATGCATGCCCCACTTCATCAAGCCCTGAATAGAGTGGCAGAAGTACAAGTAGATTCCACTACTCAAGATTGAATAAATGTTGTAACCATCACTTAGCAGCAGCACTGGCAACACACAGGAAAAGATGAACAACTCCGACGACAGACCTAATGCTAACATGACTGCACCGCACATTCACAAGGCTTGGGCAAGAGGCTCCCTTGGACGTGTTCATATGCATTAACACTAGGGCTGGTCCAATAGATTTGTACGTGACATGTAGCAGTGGCACTTATACTGCAACCCTCTTCAGGCCTTCAGTGATCTTAAGATGATAGGCGGGACCGCTAAGTCTTGGGTTTACACAATTAATGACTTCCAAATGGAAAATGAATAAGTTATTAATAATATCATTTCCACGTACAAAACCACTAATATTCATAACGTACATGTATTCACACCTGTTTCAGTCTGAAGGATTTAAGGAAATACTGATGTGGCATTATCTCTGACACTTCAAAAGTGTCGTCCTCAATATTTTAGGGACATTTGTCCACTTCATAAAAATAAAACGAGTGTAGTTGTAAAAATTCCACTCCAGTTCAGCACTTTCCCCAATGACTGAATCCCATTTTGTAACTTACATGTACATGTAGAGGCAGGATTAGTCAAAATCCCATTTGTAAAATTATGTCGTTTCAGTTTGTGATCACGACATAAAGGCATTAGTATATTTTAATTAAAACAATTTTAAAGATGAACAATTGAATTTGAATTTATCTTCTTGGTTGTTTGGTCACTCAATGTGCATTTACTTACAACCTGAAGTGTGGATGACAGTTGACAACGTACATTTAGTTGCGACAGCATACTCTCTTTTACTCCGATGAAAATAAGCTCCCGTCTGCCTTCCCTTTCGATAAAACCCCAAGCCACATTAGGCAAAGCCGTGAATAATGTAAGTCTTTTGCCGTGTAAAATTTGCCGCAACTGCCTTGAAAATTCATGGAATTTTCACAATGTCCAAGAAGATGAAGTCTATGTTCCTAAAAAGTAAGACATCTCTGTTTGCACTTGGATACTGAGGTATACGATACCCCTCCGCTGATGCCTTGATAGCATCAAGTGAATGTATGCGCTCTCAATTGCCTCCATTTTCTGAGAAAAACACACAAAATGCAATCACTGGCTTTGGTGGCGATCATGCCCACTGCCATCTGTGAAACCTACAAGGTTCAAAACTGAAAAACACCAGCAGTAAACTGGAAAGAAGGTCGAGCTGGATACCTCACTCTTGTGCAAGGGTGTTTTTCCTTAGGAAAGAGCACCTTGATCAGATAATATAAAAAATTGCACAGTCAGGAACATTTCAAAGGGCCCCGAGGTTATGACCAAAGATTATAGAGCGCCCGAAGGCACTTGATGGGTAACTCAGGCTGAAATGGAAAATCCCACTGGACACCAATCCAGCAAGTAACTCTTTTGGTGCAACAATAGATCAGTTCAGATTAGTGCAGACAATGACCATTGCTATCAACGGGAAACAAAACATTCGCTTGCTGAAATGGCATCCATGCCTATTTCACGTTCCAACAACAGATAGAGCTCCAGTTTCCCATCTTGCGCCTTTGGCGCTCTATAATCTTTGGTTATGACCAGGTAAATGGAGGCACTCGCCTCCATTGCCTCAGTGAGGTATCCGGACCGGTAAGTTCACTAGTGTAGATGAAAAAAAAGGTGGAGATCGCGCATTAATCTTACATAATAGTTAAACAACCCTATCACATGCCTGCCATGGTGTGTGGCTAGAGAGGTGCATAGTAAGTATTAGCTTGACCCACGTCTGCTCTTCATAAGCAAGTTTGTGTATTCCCATTTTCAAAACCTGAATGGAACTAATTTACCCCCCAACCCCACTTAAAAAAACAAAAAACAATACCATGTACCTTTCCTTTACACATTCCACAGGCAGTGGAGTTACAAAGCAGCTTGGCAATCAATTTGACATCCCTTAAATCGTTGTGTCAGTGCAACACTGTCATATCTTGATTTTGTAAGAACGCTTGTATCTTGCAAATTGGTGTACATGTACTTGAATTGATCAACCAAATGTATACAAGCAAGTGATGAGTTGACACTTCTAAATGGGAAACAGTACATGTATGTCTGGAATGTATACATGTATGTACTTACATGTAAAAAATAAATTATGCACAGTTTGGCCATGTCCGAATCAAGTGACTTTGGCTAGGGCTATGGCTAGTGGCTTCAGGCATTTTCAACACTAGCCATTGCCGAAGCCGTCCAATCGGACACGGCCTAAGTAACCCAAAGTAACCTGAATACTTACACATAAGTGTAAGGGTAAAACCCAAATAGTATTCTATTCCCTCGCTGCCGATTATATTAGTAATCACACATCCGCGAGTGAAATACGGAAAAATATAGCTCTTCTGCAGGTCACGCTATATTTTCCGTATTCCATGAGCGTGCGTGTGATAACAAATTTATCTTCAAGCAAATGCGTCTCTTTTGAATTTACAGTGAATTTACAATGAATTCTGAAGATGGGACTGGGAGTTAGAACAGCGCGTAACAACAGCACGTTAGAGAACAGGGTGTGATATGGGACGTGCAATATGACTATATATCACACTCGTAATGCTATTATTGAAGATAACAGGATTTATCATCAAGCACTCGCTGGTCTAGTGGTTGACCACTGACTCTGGAGAGCGGGGGGTCGTGGGTTTGAATCCCACTCGTGTGTAGCCTGTAGATTTGTTTCCCTGCAAGACTCAGAAAGCACTGAGTATACAGTGCTTATCACACATCAGTGTAAGAATAAAGCTAAAATAATATCCTACATCCCCAATGCAATTATAACATCAGTTAAATCAAAAACCTGCCAAAATCCTCAGGAGACTGCTTTTACCTGAATTTGATGGAAACAGTCTTGTAATAGCCCAAGCAACCACATTTGGCATGAGAGTGGGCAACCTATCTTATCTATCAACCTTACCGAGTATAAATATTTGGGAATTACCAAGCTGAAAATAACCTTCAGGCTCACTGGGCATATTTTTGATAAAAAAAATAAAAATAAAAAAAAAGTATCTTTTGTCCATAATTTTGAAAAATTTCTTTGCGATAGATTTGTAACTTTTTATATTTTTTTCCCAACACTTTTTCTCCCCAAAATACTGCTTGTTGTACAAACTTTCATTTTTTTACGACTTTTTAATATCCTACCATAGAAACGGTATCTTTCTTGTATGTGATTTGCAGCTAAATGTCATGTGCATTTACTGTAGTACAAAAGTGTAAAATAGTTAAAGGTCCTATGAAGTGGGGGTTTTTTTCACAGTATAATTTTTCGGGCTTAATAAGGTTTGATATTCTTCAAAATAAATTAATACTTACTATTTTTATGAGTTTGTTATGAGTTATTACCTTTAATTTATCCCTCAATATTTGTATTATCCATTTTGATATCACCTGGTGCGCGCTTCC
This sequence comes from Marthasterias glacialis, assembly GCA_911728455.2. Taxonomy (NCBI): domain Eukaryota; kingdom Metazoa; phylum Echinodermata; class Asteroidea; order Forcipulatida; family Asteriidae; genus Marthasterias; species Marthasterias glacialis. The sequence goes on from OU452219.1 coordinate 4,678,408, forward strand.
ATGACATAGATCGAGGGACTGAATGACAATGCAAATGTAGTGACAATGCACATTCCTGTCACCATTTAGCTCTGGTATGTTTCGCTGCATCCGTCCAAATTCGTCGTTATTTTGGATCTGATGGGAATCTGTGCAGACTGTCGCCATCTTTAGTAGTGTTGCAACCAGCAACAACACACCACGATGGCAAATATCAAGAGATTTGTCCAAAGAAACTTAGTGCATGAAGTCACATAAGTTTGCATTTAATGTATCACATCCAGACGTTTTGATCGATGCGCACTGAATAACAGCATTTGCCTACATCACAAATTTTCCCCTTTTTAGGGGTGGGGGTTTCAAACCCTAATCGTACATGTATTATATATTATATGTACATTGACCCCTTGCACGCACGTCACACGCGCTGACTGTGCCATGCTCACCATTTTGATGGCCAATAGGTTTACGTGTAAACGCCGCGTCTCCTAAAATGCGCTCATCACTGAATAACTCAGTGACATCGACTCCCAAAATGGCGCAACCAAGATTATTGTGATGATGACGTCAGGTGAAATGGGTCAATATTTGGTGAAATACATGTAAACCTATAAACTTGTATAAGAATGAAAAATTAAATCAGTGCTTACCAAAACAAAATAATGTTAGGATGGATGAATTTTCAACCCAACTGGGTCTTCTTCTCGGCTTCTTATATAACCTTGTATACACATATGGGCATACTTTATAGCTTACACTGGACAAAATTCCAATTCATAGGATCTTTTAAGTATGGCAGAGGAATGGTGAAACTGTTTCCACCCCACCCCCCCCCCCTACCAAACGGTCAATGTGCCATTTTCTAGGATAATTTGAAAATCTTCAATTCTCAAGTCTCAATTCATTTGTTGTCCCAGTATTTTAAAATATATTCAGCTGATGACGTCCCTTTTTGTACATGTACCGCCTTAACATATTGTCAGACGTCACGTCTCGCATGTACATTGTAAATGTATGGATGTTGGAAGTTTGAATAAATTTTAAAAGAGAACCCCTCCCAACAGACCCCCCACCGTCTTGCCCGGCAAGCAATCGCAACAAATGTCCTTGTTACGATAACCCGCCGCCTTTAATCCGTGTTGACATTCTCCATGCAATCCACGGGCCGATATATGCCTTTATGCTGCGCCTAGAAATATAGCCGACTGAATGCAATTATTTCTCGTTTGACAGATGCCTTGTGAGGTGAATATGATTGTTGCATGGGGGTCAGTAGGCTGCAGTACATGTACATGTACACAGTCGGCAGACATAACCAGTTTGGTCCCCCCAGCCAGGCTGATCATCTAATTAATATGAACACAGAGTGCACGTATTAACGGACATGCTTCATGTCATAACAAATGATGGTTGAATCGGGAATGATCTGGTCAAACACTGTACTGCTGTTGTACATGTACATGTACACGGGTATTCATATTGCCAACTTGTTATTGTTATTATACAGTTTATGCTTCTCCTTTTATCAGTAGCTTTCAGTGTGGACATACCAGCAGATATCCATCTAAGCATTGTGTCAAATACCAGTATAACTATGAGTACACAGAAACTGTGTTCTGGCATTCTAACGGGAAAGGAGATACGTATTGTTTTTGGAAAATGTAAAGTTCAATCGAGATCCTCTGCACTTCAAGGAAAAGTTTCACTTTCATATTCTTGTTGTACTGAGAATGTATGCTGACTTAACCACACTTCAAGTACCTGTTGGCTAACATAACATTTCACAATTTTGGGGGGTTGTTTTTCGAAGAACAATTTTGAAGAAAAATGACTTAATGCATGATTCCTTTTCCGAATCTTTCTGGGCATGACTTTTCCAAAACACAACACAGGCAACATCCTTTGCCTTGCTGCCCTTTCAGTTTGTCTAATCAGAGTTGAACTACGTTTCTATGTATTCAAAGTCCTACGTTTTTTTCTTTTTTCCAGTGCCTTGAAAAATGTTTAGTCATAGATAGATCACGGCAAAAATTAATTTAGGGTAATAATCCACAAGACCACAGGGCTTGTAGATCAAACGGTTTACTGGACCTGCATTATTTTTACAAGACCAGAAACTAACTGAAAAAAAACAAACTTCCTAACACAGTTTAACATGCATTTGACTGATTTTATTTGAACAATCGCTAAGACATGTAAGAGAAGACTTATCTCATTTGTTTTTCTGGGTGTTCTTCATTGCTCAATAAAATTGAAATGTATTTTATCAGACTCAAGTCAACATTTGAACACAAATTGTTTTTGTTCAAGATATTACACAGTGAGGTATTACTATTCAATTGAAAAACACAAGACCCCCGGACTTGTCTGGTCACAAGTTTACTGGCCCAACACTAAAACTACTGGCCTTAGGCCGGCAGTCCAATGTAAAATTCGCACCCTGTAGACGGTGCTTTACAAATTTGCATTATTACTAAAATCACTACTATTATTAGTTTTTGCGGTTCTACTTGATGTTGAATTGGAATCAGAGAGCTGGAAGCTCTGTCTTTACCAAAGAAAAACTATTTTGTCCGATCCATGTCTGAAGTTCAAAACCAATGTTTACCCAAGAATACCTACAGTACAACAAAAATGTTATTTGAGAGATCTAAAGCATGTATTGCAGAACAAAACAAAAAAGGAATGCCAAATATCGTTAATTCTAAACTGGAAAAGAGACTACTGGATTGATGAACTAATATTTTGTACAATACATGATATTTTTTGCATTGAAGTGTAGACTTTCAAACACAAACACATTAATTTATTGATCTTTAATTCATGACATTCACATTTCAGTCTCAATGCAGTAGAAGTAAATTTACATTTATGTATGCACTGAAGTACATACCTATGGAACACTGTGAAAGTTTAACATAGACATAGAGCTGTTTTTATAAAGCAAAGTAGGCCAACATTTTGATTTGATCTTTAATGCCATATTTCTGTCACATCAACAGTGTAGAATTATGTTAGAACATGCACAGTTCCAGAGAGTTGTAATTATGAACCATACTTTAAAATGCAATGTATATTTTGCCATGCTATACTAAGCTCCAGTTCATGGAAAACATTGTCTAACCTACCTACAAATATTTTGAACAACTAATCAACATAAAAGACGTTTTTCTTCCTTTTGCCTTTTTGGAAGTGTTCCCTTTTGGCATTGGCCCAGGGTCTTAAACATAGCATTAGAGGTGCAAGCAGGAGCCAGGGAACTATGGGTTCAAAATACACCATACGTGTGGGTGTATGGTACATGGCACATGAACATGTACAAGTACATGTGAAAAGCAAGCGCAGAGTCAGTCACTACGTAATATTGCCTGTGCTCAACATTAGTCTATGCTAGGAACCTATTTGCTGGGGCTTGCATAACACACACAGCAGACAGCATGATGATGTGAGCATGACTGCAGCTGACATTTAAGTATTGTGATTGTCATGCAGTCCGTCTATTACTATGTAGACCTGTGTAGCATCAGTTTTCTCTGCAGTACACATGTACAATATTCATTTCTACCTCCATGGTTGGAACAAGACTAATGATTTTTGATTTAAAAAAAAATAGTTTCAACATTTTGAAAGATTGAATATTTGAAAACACTCCACAACACTGCAAATTGAACATCCTCTGTTTGTTGAATTAAAATAGCATACATGGTTAAACCATTCATCACATTTAAGTTCTTCTGTGCATGTGAGAACAGCACTACAGTGTTTTTTTTTCTTTACACAACATTATGCATTTTCGAGCAATGACCGTTTTTAATTTGGCATAGATGAACATGTACTTTTGTTTTTTTGTTTTTGTTTCATTTTGTTTTTGTTTTTGTTTGTTTTTTTGTCTGTAGGTTTATTTGGACTTCATGTATATTTTTCTTAAACCACAATTTACTACTATAATATAAATTTGTACCAACGTTTTAATTCGGTCTGTGGCTGTAAATACATTCTCATTTCAAATCAAACAAAAATGCATCTTGCATATTTAGTGAGTCTTCTTTTCTCAAAGAAGAAAGCATTTTTAAATTGAGCATTTATCACAGTAATTTCCCCTCGCAAACATATGCGCAATAAGCGACTCTGTTGCACAGCTCTTAGACAACATTGGTAACTTGTCAAGGACCAGTACATGTGGGTCTGTTCGCACTAATGGACACATTTGGCGTGACATTTTTCTCTAAAATGGGAGTAAAAAATAGGAATTACAAAAGTTTTCTCTTTAGTTTTTCCATGACATTCCAAATAACTTGAGGATTGTACTTACCAAAGAGCAAGACAAATTCCCGTGTATTTCAATAATAATAATAATTTTTAATAAAATATCTGTCCTCATTACAAACATAATGTCTTGAAGACGACCCTGTAATTTCTTAAATAGTCAGACATTTTTCTTATTCTTTGGTGAACACAATCAGTTTAAGCTAAGGAATGTACCATGACAAAATAAAGGGCAAAGGGCAAACATTTTTGCGCCCTCCCAATCACAGCCCAAAAGTTATCTTGAAGATTCAAATGTATCCATTAGTGTGGACAGACTCATGTACGTATCCGCACTTCAAGCGACCCTAGAAAAGATTTAACAAACCTGTGAAAGTTTCAGCTGAATCCTTCATCGGCGTCACAAGAAAATAGTGACAGCCCCCATTACAAGTTGTCACTGTTTTCAAACATCGGATTTCAGACTCGCAAGACGTAAGTGTTTTACTCGTGTCTCGAACACTACAGCATTTCAAGCAAAAATATTTCAAGGGAAGTTTTCCACCATGACTATCTTTATACTATGCAAGTTCATTGTGTAACTCTGTGAACATTTGTAAATGTCGATCTTACCAATGTTGTGCATACCCTTAATTAAATGTGACCTTGTTTTGGAATGACATCTACTGTTGACAATTCCAACTACATGTACATATGTGTGTACCATTATTTGACATGTTTAATGCCTCAATTAAAGACTCAAATAATCCAGAAAAAAAGGAAACAAACTGTTTTCAGACTCAGTAATGAAACCTTGTTGCAATAATCAATCCATAGTACATTTTCTTAAAACACCACAATGGACCTTACGCATGCGATGTAATCACTGCCATAGGGCGACACGCAACAGCGCCCTCACTGAGGTCACGACCGGCGTAAGTTTACAATTGGGAAAATGGTCATATGCATAAGGTCTAAAAATACCAACAGAGCTCTTTCTTTTATATACAATTTTTATTTTTCCAAATCAAATTTCTAAATGTCAGTGTTCTACAGTGGCTGTACACGTAAGCACATGAAGCATGCATACTCTTGTACACTTCAGTATCGTTATTTAAAACTAGGCAGATAAGTCAGAGCTACCAGAATGTACTACATTTACAGACACTGTACCATAAAAATACAGAATTTTTGTCTGAGCTTTGAAGGTTCTCGTTAAGTCAAATTAAACTAAGCTTTCATTTTTCTTGTAAAATGGCCCGTTAGGTGTACTGGTTGTATCTACACACTATACATGCACCGTGTTTTTCGGTTACATCTCACCTTGGGAAGCATTAACTCCACACAAAATTTCTCGTGATATTAAACAAAAAATATTGAATATTATGCCAGATTAAAAATGCTGTTCACAAGTAATTAAAACAAATCTTTAAAGTATAAACAGTATTTTATTATGATTTATACAGTTATATGTACAAATACAGTGTACAACTAACAAGCAGCTGTCTTCAGTTTCAAAATATTAACATCCATTTTAACAGCTCATAATTTGTTGTATTATTTACTGAATACTTAAGAATTAGAAAGAAAGTCATTTTCCCCCATGCATGCTGTACATCTTGATACATCTATCATATTTAGTTTTATTTATTTATTTATTTATCGATTTATATTTATTTATTTATTTTTATATTTATGTATTTAGCTATATATTTATTTATTTACACATTTATTTATTTATTTATTCATTTATTTATTTTTTATTTTTGTATTTTTTTATCTTTTTATTTTTTTTATTTTTGTATTTTTATTATATATTTATTTACTTATTTATTTATTTATTTATTAATTGATATATTTATATTTATTTATTTATTGATTGATGTATATTTGTGTATTTATTTATTTTGGTTTGAAAACACAAAACATGGTCGGTAGCATCACAGGGCAATGACATGCTTGCAGTATAAAAACTACTTTGCCCCATGCATATCCTTTGGGCTCTATACATATTTAATAAAAATCAAACCCTTGATTTGTATTTTAAAAAAATCACAAGACCACATCCAATTTGCGATTATTTCCTACTCTACAACCTGTTATTTTTTTTTCTTTCTCAAAGTTCTTCAGCGATTACATGTTTGCGTTGCTTCAACACCGGCATGCATCACCAAGTATATAATGTCGCTTCATAAGCATCCAAGCATTCAAATTTGTATTTCACTTCAAAATGTAAATTTATCGAGGCTCAGAGTATGCACACTGATCTGCAGCCGTGCCTGGGAGTAAAAATATGTTCTTATATTTCTGTCATTCTCAACGATGAATAGAATTGAGCCATTGCTGGCTCGCTTGCTCGTTCGCCAGCTCTGTCTCTCTCTCTCTCTCTCTCTCTCTCTCTCTCTCTCTCTCCCACACATAGAGACGGGTGGAATGGGAAGCCTCCAACTGCCAATGAATAGTTTCTGACCCTCATCACCATAGAAACTAATTACTCTGGTTACTATGGAGCCCCCGCATTGCAACGTCCGTCCCGTTGTAGAGCTGTGAGCAGGCACATGTATAGAATTAATAAGCAGTCACATATTATATTACAATTGGTGAGGATAGGCTTGGTGCATATGAAGCACAGGTGTTTATGTGATGAGGTATATGTATGGGCTGGAGGGATGAGAGGTTAGCCATCTTGGACATGCCCTTGTTGCCTGTCTTCGTAGTCTGTGGCTTGTATTGTTTCTTGCTTCAATGGGTCGTCTGTGGGTTTAGACTCTCCTTCATGATACACGGATTTGTTAGCTGCAGGAATCTTTTCTTTAAACCGTTTCAGTTATCTATTTGTTGTTATTTTTCCAGCTGTTTTTGTATCGATATTCCTTTGTTTTGCTTCTTTTTAAACACATGTTTTGTTTGATAGCAAAAAGGTGAGGTTGTAAACAAATACATAAATAACAAATTGGAGGGGGGGGGGCCTTACTTTTTCAATCATCTATTTTTTCACGAAACATATTGTGGATACTTGCAGCACAAAAAAATGCTCACAGTTTACAAAAAGACGTTTTTGTTCTGTCCTGTTTAAGGGCTGAAAGTTGCTTCATAGAGATTTTTTAACTTGGCCATTTATTAACGATGAGAGCACTTCAATCATAGAGATCTCTGGGGTGATTGGTTCTTGTAATGTTTGATATTCACATACATAATAAACAATATTTGAATAATGGATTTGGCATAACTTGGAATTCTACCCCCTTCCTCTTTTCCAATATGTCACTAGTTTATTAATTTTGTCACGGTTTGTTTGTTTATTCAATTGTCCTGTTTTGTACTCTCTTTTTTTCAACACAAATTTACATCCTTTGTTAGAATCAAAATCAATTTTCAAATCCATGATGTTATTAAAAGGGGTGTGTCTTTTAACATTTAAATGTAAAAGTTATTGTTATTGTGGGGTTTTTTTTCAATTTGTTTTTTTCTGTGTTTCTTGTATCCCTTGTCAACAGAATTAAACGGATCTTGAAAAACAAAATAAATTTAAGATCAAATTCATAACAAAACACAACATAAAACCATTTCAAATGCTCCAGATTGCACAGTAGAGCTTTTCAAACCAAACATAAACATCAAATATAAACATTCCAAGGACCTGGTTTCACTTCACCCTGCTTTGCCCACACTTTCAAAATTTGGGTCCAGAAATACCCCCCCCCCCCCCCCCCTACCCAGTTTTACAATTATGCAACAGCAAGGCTTCATTAAATGCACATTACATTAATAAATAAACATGTACAGCAATCCTTTTATAAAGTGAATTTGAATGTAGATCATATATCAATACTATAATTGATAAATGAGTCCTGCTCTGGAACCCCACCCACCCACCCACCCAAAAAAAAACTTCTCAGCATTTCCCATAATGCATTTAAATAGCCATGGAAAGGTCATAAATTGGGACCAATTTGAGATTGTTATCAAGTCACATATACATCAACAATTTGATGGTAAAAGAAAAATTTCTGAAAAAATGGTTGGGGAAAATTGTTAATTTTTATGATAAATGCCCAAATCTGGCGTAGCCAGGTTTTTTCACTGGGGGCACAGGGAGGGGGGGAGGGGCAGTGCTTTTCATTGGAGGGGGGCATGGGCCATGTGTTTTAAATGAATTACATGTATCTGGATTGTTTTCGTGGGGGGGGGGGGGGACCTGGGGGGGCACTGGAAATTTGGGAGGATATCGAGGATTACTAAATAACCCCCGGAAAAGGGAGATTTCTAGCATAAATTCTAGTATCCTCTGTCTCTCTTTGTATGAGGGAAACAAGGCGTAGCACGGTAGGTACATGCATACGCACGCTGTACAATGGAATGTCCGGGTGAATATACACGTCAGCCGGTCAGCTGACCACAAAAAATAGAAGGGAGCTCTGAAGTTGTTCCGGGCATTAAAAAAATATCAGCTGTATGCCAGTTGGCGTGTATTCACGTCATCCGATGTGAAGTGGTTTAGGCAAAAAAGTAACCAAGTTCAAAACAAAGTTGCTTACCAGTACCAGAATAAGGTTGCCTGCAAAAATACAATGTCACACCTACCATCCCCGCTAATTTTCCCGCCAATTTTTGCTTAGCAGAAAAAAAGTTGAGCACTATTGTCTGCTTAAGCAACTCTATGAAATTGGGTCCCGGTGACTCAAACTTTATGAATGATTTGAGGCTGTGCTTCAAGGACATGGCATGTAGGTTTGTATTATGGTATAGCGTTTGTAGGTGAAATTCTTTTCTTGGAAGAACAAGCTGATTTTCTCTCTTCAACCATGCTTTCCTCTGCTCTGAGCGATCCTTTCTTCCAAGAAGCCATTGTCAGATGTTATAATGTCAAAAGAACCATTGAATAGAGTGAACTTATCTTGAACGTTTGTAAACGTAAACCATGAGCCGAGAGCCAGCAATCTACACATTGCCGCATTATTTTGATGACACCAGGGTATTCAGAAAGTTCACCGTCAACAACAAGCTATTCCACGCAACCTGTTGGCACAATACTGGCTCAAACATTGATCATTTCATGTTGAAATCCCTCTAGAGTTTACTGAATGATCCCATGGGAGACAGGGTACAATACAATGCCCCTGGCCCCACTTTCCTCATAATACAATCATGTACAATGTTTCATCTGTACAATGTCGACGAAATACTTCTCTCTCCGTGAGAAACTCATGAGGAGAGTGGGTGTTTAAGAAAAGGTTGCTAAAAGCATGGGTCTTTCCACACCAATGACAAAAATGGAGTTGGAAATGAAGAATGTGGGAATAAAAACAAAGTACCCTTTTAATGTTGTTTCTTGTTCAATGCAGTGTATGCCTTCAGTAATAATTGTTGAAAATGAATACTTGGAAAATATTTGGAAAATGAAGGGGATTCTAAACAGGGTTAGTTTTAAACATAAAAAAAAACACGAATATTAAGGATAGATCTGAACAAAAAAAGGATAAAGATACAATGCATTTAACTGACAGTCAGGCCTTGATCTTAACCGAGGCCACCGAGGCCATTGGCCTCATGCCCTGTCGAGTTTGCCAGCATGCCCTTCAGAAAAATTGCACTGTCACTACCAAATTGGCCAGCATGCCCTTGTACAATTTCTCTGATTTGGCCAGCGAAGGCCTGCCCCCATTTTTGTTCAGATCGAGGCCTGGACAGTGCTACATAATGTACAATGTAAGTTCTGTACATTTGCACACTTGCGCATTACAGCCAACAAATAAAATATTAAAGAACACCAAAACACACATGTTACTGATATCTCATCCCTTTTCTGGTCTTTGCTCTGGAGTTGATGTGAATTAGAATTAGAAATCTACATTTTGTGCAAAGGATTTTCATTTATGAGTTTTGTTTATCCTGCAATTACATGTAGGTACAATTGCAAGTTCTCAATCGTCTCAAAAAGCAGTCCAGAATGAGTTACTTGTGGAGATTTCTCCAGCTCTACCTTTATGAAACTCCATTCATAAATACCCAAGACAGTTTAGGCATTCCCATTCCTTGAAAGGTGGTCACATGACCGTATTTACCTGACACTAAACAGCTGATAAAGACACGGCTGGAGCCGTTTAAGACTGGTTATTTTAGTCCTGCTTTGATACTGTAACACTAGAAAACCCATATGAAGAGGCGCGAAACAGACCCATAGTGCAAAGCTGGGCTCCTGAACGTAATGTTAACATCAAAAATCATTGCAACGCGAGCAAGGTTTATTGTGTCTTTCTTTGATTTTTTTTTTTTTTTACATTTAATTTCTTACTAATAAAAGGGCATTTATGAGTGGGAATAAAAGAGTGGTGACTCGGTCTTAATCGGTCATTTACAACCTTACAGTGTCGCAGCACTTACGGTTCTAAACGGCCAATTAAGACCACGTTGCCACTCTTCTATTCCCTTGGTTAAACATTTTACTGTTTAAAAAGAAAAGTACTTTATTCTTGATTGAACAAAGCATACTTGTAAAGCAAGTTTATTTTTTCTTAACTAAACAACACCCCTTGAACACTAAAAAACATATATAATACAGCATTATTGAAAGGGCAAAAAGCAAACAACATAAAAATGTCAAGGCTAAATTAAAATGCTGAATCAAACCACTGCCTTCAGTTTCAGTGACAAATCAAATTAAAAATACAACAAGTTACATGTAAATTTGTATTTTTGTTTTAAGCCATCGGTTTCAAACTAATGTTTACACAAATGACGACAAATCTCCACTCAGAAGGTCAATCCTCATTCCTCATGTAAATTTAAGACCAAACAGCAAAAAAAAAAAAAAAAAAAACGGGGAGAAAAACTCACGAAAAACCAGACAATTGAAATTCAGTTATCCTTGAGCCCAAGTTTGTTTGTTTGTTTGTTTGTTTTATTTGTGATAAAAAACAAGATAAAATTCCTTCAATGTGAGTTCAACGCGAGCGGATATCGGATCTGTTCCTGGGAAAGGCTTGCTGCTGGGTATACAAAGATGCATTCCTCAGTCCACTGTTTGTGAATCGCGAATGAGTTTTACCCGAAATTGCCATCTTCCACTGCCGGTTCTTTTCAGGGAAGAACAAACACGCATTGACCGATTCAGCGAACGGGGCTTGAGATGCCCCGAGGTTCAGTTTCTTCCTGAAATTAGTCAAACAAACCTTCAAGGTGTGGAGAGTCTTCATCGAGGGGAACTAATAATAATCAACTGAGGCCTTGTTATGCATGACGGAGAATAACCACTGTATGAATATTTGGGTGAGAATTGAATGGAACTATGGGAATCTAGTAGTAAGAGTTAATCTGGAAATACATGTATGTTTCTGAAAACTGTAGCTTAGGGTGTCCATCATATTAATGTATGTAGCGTGTTACAGCTCAATAAAACCATGGATTCAGAAAATGGAACTGAATGCAATACATGTATTGTAACTTCCACTATTACCTGTATCATATTTCCTGCATTTATTCAACGTGCATTAATACAAATTAGACACTTTTCAGAAGCACTTTTTCCTACTACATCCTCATGGTACAGTACATAATTTATTAGCACAATCTCAATGGTATCATTGAGAGTAGAGTGTACGTGCACACATAATGTGAATGTGGATACACATGCACACTCCGCGGGTTACCAGACCCCATCCCCCCCAAAAAAAAAAAAAAATAATAATAATAATGAAATAAAATCAAAAATCAGAGCTTTGGGAGAAAAATCTACATGTACAAGACCACAGGACTTTTAGCTCAAAACATTTACCGGACCAGAATGTTTTTTACAAGACCAGACTAAATTGAGAAAAAAACTTCCTGACACAGTTTAACATGCATTGAACTGTTTTTTTCTTAAGATGTAAGAGAAAAGTTATCTCATAATTGTCTTCAGTATTAAGTGTACTTCATTACTGAAAGGCATTTTATCAGACTCGACGTCAACATTTGAACATAATTTTTTACTTTTTTTCAAGTCATTACACAGTGAAGCGTTACTATTCAAGTGAAAAACACAAGACCGCCGAACTTGTCCAGTCAGAAGTTTACTGGCCCGGCTCGAAAATCACTGGCCTCGGGCATGCAGTCCAGTGTTAACTTCAAGCCTTGCCCATAACCGACCCCCACCCCCAACCCTCACCCCCCATCCCCCAAATCAAATATCTGTATTTGTAACATACACTTTATGATGTGTACATTATACGCAACATGAGTTATAATGTGTGGTGTATGAACAAAACAGAGCCATGAAATACAAGTTTGTAACCTTCAACGGAAGCTCTGGAAATCGCTCTGTTTGAAGTCAATAACTTCAATAGCTTTGCCTTAAACAACAGCACAAGTTACATCTGTTAATTTTACAAAGTCAAGTAGAAATTATGAGTACTAAAATATGTGCAAATTAAATTCATTTATTATTGATTTTACTTATTTTTGACATGATTTTCATACTATTTAGACTCGGTAGAAACCTTTTTCCAATTGTAGTGGGCACATCTCATGGCTTCCTACTGCACTCTGTAACCCTCGAAAATCACATCCGGTCTATCGCAATATGAGAGGCACAACAGTTTGATAAATAATGTAAATATTTTTGGGGGAGTTTGACAAAATATGCAAACTTTTCCTCACAAAAATAAGTTCCTTAAACTCTTTCAGAACTTAGGCTTGCAGTACAAAGACAGTTTTGATTTGCTAATTAACACAAACCTTCGGCTGGTGTCGCACCGGTGTCCCTAAAACACCAACCACACTGCAGCCTATTGTGACGCAGAATAAAGTTTCTTTTTTTTTTGATAGACTCAAATTGGTACGTCTTTCGTCGGGCACCAGCAAATTGTTACAGTTGGTGCATGACACAACCAACAAAATGAGTGTGTGTAGTCAATGACGTCAGTTGCACAAAGTACATGTAATATACTCATGTTACGAGAAGCTCTCGTGTTACCAAAGTCAAGCAAAACTAATATCTACACACACGTCATGTATAGCTACTGTACAGTACAGCAAAATTATGTTATTAGGAAAATTTAGTTGGTACTCTGCATTGTTTCTTCAATCACAACACCAGAAGAAGAAAAAAATCAAACAAATCTCTGGCTCAGGCTTTGAAAATGTCGACTAGAGACAGCATCTTGTTGGGACTCTGAACTGGTTACACTTCGACTCAAGAAGTAGGACACAATTGCTTAAGAAGCTGAAGGGTACTTTCAACGTGAATTTTATAATCAATTTATAAAATGCCCAGTTTCAAAACCAAAACATTTGTTATTCTAGAAGGTAAGGTTTTACACCATGTAATTATGTCTCTAACAAGTTGTTATTATTTTTGATACTATTATCTTTTTGGTAATGAAACCAAGGTACCCTCAAAAGTGCCTTGCACCAATAGGAAGGAAGATACCTGTGGAGAGAAGATGCTGAAGACATCTCAGTCTTGTGGGAGGAAAAACCCCAAGTAAGGACTGAAAACCCAATCCACATGCAAAGCTCTTGTCCAAAGCAGGATTTGAACTGGGGTCCACCGGGCTGAAAGGCAGGGAAGAAACCCTTAAGCCAACCAAAATGAGGTTGTTCTGAAAATAGATGGTGTAACCATAAACATTTTTTCTCCAACATTGTCCAAGGTGTAACAACTTCACCAGATTCATCCCAACTCATGGGCAAGATAGTTGCATTGTGTTATTGCTAACTATACTTTCTAGATTGTTTTCCCACCATGCATAGTTTCAAATGCTAAAATTTATCACAATGTTTCATACAAGTGGTGCACTCCACTAATTTCACGGGAATTGCCTCTACTTTCTGCTTACTACAGGGAGAAAGTAACTGTTCATAGGCACCTAAAGTACATAGAAAAATTGATTTGTGACTGAGGTTTACAGTACTTCAATTCATGTAGGGATTTGTGTTTGTTAATTACGTTCATCCTTCGTACGACTAAAGATTTACCACCGAGCAGTGCTGCTGTAGAAAATCTGCTTTAAAATGGTAGTAATTCAACAAAAATTAGTGGTGGTAATTAAGCAGCAATTGCCAGGAATTGTTAGAGGTGCCATGAAGGAAGGCCTTGGTGTAAAACAATTTGTACTGATCCAAGCTACAGGTGTGGTGTGAAATCCAATTATTAAGTATACTGAGTTTGCTTCTAAGAGGTCATTGCTGCAAATGGGTTGAAGCCTCAACTGTTTGATACATGATGCACTCGGTGTCAATCAAGTACAAGTGAAATGTGAGGGATTTGGTCATGATACTGTTTCACCCCAACAATAGAATAGGCCCAACTATAGTTGGGATGGTCCCAACTATAGTTGGGAAGCACCTGCATACAGTTGGTCCGGGCCCAACTATAGTCAGGCTGATTCTATAGTTGGGGCGCAACATTACCATGTGTGCACAATACATGTAACTGTGCTCATGATAAAATCAACACACTCCGTACAAAAGACAAGGTGGTAAAAATTGTTATAAATTTACCTTTTTGTAGACGATTTGGTGGGGATGGCGACTGCATGTACTATCCCCATCCTCTTCCACACCGTTGACTCGCCTCCAGTGAGCCATTCTCAACAACACAAAGAAACGCCTACTCCCCAATTTTCCACGCCCCAAGACACAGGGTTAAACACTTGTGGTAGCATAGGTCCACTGGGTTGGGATGACAAATAGAGGATGTTAGGAGGCAGTTCAAGTTAATCAAGTCAGAGACAAATCAGTGTCTTCGATGAGAGACAAAAACGTACACTTAACCAAAGATTATAGAGCGCCGAAGGGGTAAGATGGTTTACTGGAGCTCTATTTATTGTTGGAACGTGAAATACGCATGGGCGCCATTTCAGCAAGCAAATGTTTTGTTATATATCATTGATTGAAACGGTCATCATCTGCACTGGTCTATTGTTGCATCAAAAGGGTTAATGGCGTCCAGTGGACATTTCAGCCGGAATTCTCCATCTTGCACCTTCGGCGCTCTATAATCTTTGCTCTTATCTCTCAAATTTTACATACAATAGTTCACTCTTACACAGAATGCGTACAGGTACAGATGTGTAAAGTGTGTGCTTTGCACAATGAGTACCTGTCATGTAGCTCTATGCTGTCATTATATACAACAGACTGTGTAATAGTCATGTACAGAACATAACATTGAAGAACCTTTGTGAGACAGTGTCCATGTCATGTGCTGTGTAGTATTCATCACAGAACATAACATTGAAGAACCTTTGTGAGACAATGTACATGTCATGTGCTGAGTAGTATTCATCACAGAACATAACATTGAAGAACCTGTGTGAGACAATGTACCTGTCATGTGCTGTGTAGTATTCATCACAGAACATAACATTGAAGAACCTTTGTGAGACAATGTACCTGTCATGTGCTGTGTAGTATTCATCACAGAACATAACATTGAAGAACCTTTGTGAGACAATGTACCTGTCATGTGCTGTGTAGTATTCATCACAGAACATAACATTGAAGAACCTGTGTGAGACAATGTACATGTCATGTGCTGTGTAGTATTCATCACAGAACATACCATTGAAGAACCTTTGTGAGACAATGTACCTGTCATGTGCTGTGTAGTATTCATCAC
Organism: Marthasterias glacialis; assembly: GCA_911728455.2. NCBI lineage: Eukaryota > Metazoa > Echinodermata > Asteroidea > Forcipulatida > Asteriidae > Marthasterias > Marthasterias glacialis. The sequence continues at coordinate 4,694,234 of OU452219.1, forward strand.
AGAACATAACATTGAAGAACCTTTGTGAGACAATGTACCTGACATGTACTGAGTAGTATTCATCACAGAACATAACATTGAAGAACCTTTGTGAGACAATGTACATGTCATGTACTGAGTAGTATTCATCACAGAACATAACATTGAAGAACCTGTGTGAGACAATGTACCTGTCATGTACTGAGTAGTATTCATCTCAGAACATAACATTGCAGAACCTGTGTGAGACAATGTACATGTCATGTGCTGAGTAGTATTCATCACAGAACATACCATTGAAGAACCTTTGTGAGACAATGTACCTGTTATGTACTGAGTAGTATTCATCACAGAACATAACATTGAAGAACCTTTGTGAGACAATGTACCTGGCCTTGATACACAGTATACTGTATAAGCCATGTAGCTCATACATGTACATTGCAGAACTACATCTACATTACGTTAGATCTGCATCTACTTCATGGAGGCAATGGAGGCATTTGCCTCCGTTGCCCCTGGTCATTGACTTGGTGCCCTTGAAATGTTCCAATGGAAATTTTACAATTTCCTCATAGAGGTGCCCTTTAAATGAAAATGCCTTGGTGCCCTTGGCCTTTGAAGAAGGAAGCATACAGGGCGCAATTTCATAGAGCTGCTTAAGCACAAAAAGTAGCTAAGCACAACAAAATTATGCTTTCCTGAATAAGGTTACCAGCCAAAATACCATGTGGCATGTACAATTTGTGACTGGTATCCTGCTCATTTCTGCTTAGCAGAAATGATTTAAGCAATATTTCCTGCTTTAGCAGCTCTATGAAATTGGGCCCAGGCCTGCATGTGCATCCACATACAATGTACATGTGCAAAGCATTATCATACAGGGTCATGTTTTGTGTAATTAAATGCACAGTTAGAAATACTGGTACACGAAGGGATACATATGTATGACTTATTTATTAGTTCAATATCATATATGGTGGTACTGGGTCATGCATTGCAGGTTCAGGAATTTCAATTTTACAATGTATTGTTGTGACACAGAGACACAAGAATATTTTTGCAAACCTTTATTCGTATGATTTATGCGCTGAATAAATCTTAAAGATGCTAGGTCCGATTTTCGGCCGATTTGACCCCAAAAATTAAGATTTACATTCTAAATAGCTATTTTTATAGATTCAAGGAAGTAATACAATTTCATTTAAGGTGCTGAACGAAAACAATCTGCCAATGGTAAAAGGTAGTTAATTAAAAACTAAAAATTAATTATTGTTAGGATCTCAACATTAGCCTATCTCATATCCATCAGCCATGTACAAACATTTTTACACGTTACATGTATTTTTTTTTGCACTGTTTGTGGCATTAGGCGAATATATGCAAAAGTTTTTGTGTTTTTCAGTTTGAAACATCTATCAAAATTCGTTCAGAGAAAAAAATTCTTGAAAAAAATGTATGTGATGCAAAACAAGTACAGCAAACTGGGTTTTTTTTCCTTGATATATTATTATTATTATTATTTACTTTGCCATTAATACAAGAAAACAACATACAGGCTGTCAAAATAAGATATAAACAGTTATTGTGATGCAAGGAAATTGGCCATTGAAAGTGCCCTCATGCGGTCACAAATATGGTCAATAGACTGATTGTGCGACCAATGTTTCCATGTCAACATGTGACCTGTAGTGGGTACTGATAAAGTTTCAAAAAGAATGTGAGTCTTAAAAACTTTTGATCAATGATTCTATGCCAGTTTGAACTCATTGTGCTCTTATTCACAATGAATATGTATGCTACAGAATCACAAACTCATTTTAATATTGAATATTCATCTTATCATCAAGTGACCATGAGTCGCTGAGAGCTAGGACCTGATTTCATAGAGCCCCTTAAGCAGAAAGCAAAAATGAGCAGGATACCAGTCACAGATGGTACATGTGGAATGTCACTTTTGCTGGTAACCTTAATATGGTGTGAATACTTTGATTGCGCTTAGCTACTTTTTGTGTTTAAGCAGCTCTATGAAATTGATTGGGCCCAGTACCCCACTGCTGAACACAGAGCGTGAGACCATGGTGAGACTAATAAGTAGGTTTCTCATTCAAGAAGTTAATCAACAGTCAATGAGGGAAGTCAATTCCACAGCTGGACTGGGGACCAATGGAATTTGCATTTGAATTGTCAGTTTGTGCAGAGTAAAGAGTATCAGAATGAAGTAGACAAATGGCCCAGTCTGGTTGTGATTTTGTGAACAAAGTTGCATTTTGGCGGGAAAGTTTAATCTTCAACCAGTCTGGCAATGTATGTGTGGATTGTCAAGCACTTTGATCCCAGTATTCGTCTGGAATATAAATGTACGAATTTGAAAAATAACTTTAAAAAGTTTGTTGAAATGAGTAGTTAACCATGTTAAACATGTCAAAAAACAGACAGCTACAAGGACAATAAGCCATAACTGCAAGTTTGATTTGAATAATGTCTGGTACAATGACAAGTTACTGCTTCAAATTTGAATTCCTTGCACTATAGAGACAGTTGCTGTCACATGGTGCGGGGCAAGCTTTTGCGTATTTAAGAGACGGCAAACACCCGTACGTAATTTTGAATGAATGTGTATGGCACAATGGTACCAGGGTTTGCTCATCTGGAGGTTGCTGTACAAAGTCTTGCCTGAACTATTTGACATAGCAACTGTCCCTATAGTCTGAGGAATTCAGCGGTAAATTGTGACTAAACATGTCATTGTACCAGACAATATTCTTGAATCTAACTCGCATGGCTTACTGAAAGCTGGCTGACCAATTTGTAAGTTTCATGTACCGTCATTTCCTTCCCAATGCAGCCCAACATTGAAATACTTCACAGACGCAACAGAGGCAATTGCCTCCATGCCCCTGGTCATTACCTTGGTGCCCTTCAAAATTTTCCAGTGTGAATTTCCCTCAAAGAGGTGCCCTTTACTCAAGAAAAACTGCTTTGCTAAGAATGAAGTACCAGGTCTGAAAATGTACTCGGAACAAACTTTTTACATGTTAACCAGTTGCCAACGGGAATCTTCCTTTTTTCCCCCGTCCAGCCTGACGGGATATTTTCCCAGAATTGCAGGAATCTTTTTTCTATTTCTTCTTAGAATACCACTCGCATGAAAAAAACCTTGACTTGACACTGCCAACAGAACAACTTTAGATTATCTTTTAGCACAGGGATTTTTTTTTTCTACCGAGAAAATGTCACATTCATGCACCATGAATTGCAAAATATTGACCGTTACCTACGGCATAGGAATGGTACTAAACCCGGAACCATGGCTGATCCCCGGTCTTCTTGGTAAAAAAGGACAAAGGTCTGGAATCGGGGATTACACAATAACCCCTGCACAATGGGCGAAAATCGACAAAGTGTTCAACACCATCTGTCCTCTTTGTGTGGGTAACACGAAGCGTTGCACGTTGAGTGCCTACTGCATGCACACTCCGAAACAAAACGTCCTGGCGCCCTTTGTTCCAGTATTCCGATTTTACACATTGGCGTGTTTAAATGTCGCCTATTTGCTGGCTCGGACACTATCTGCATACCTAGGCCATCCAGCATTAATTGGTAAAGTAACAGTTTATAGAGAAAATGGTCAGCGTTAGTCATAGCCAAGAGTCAAAACCTGAAATTCCGATACTGACATCAAAGAGAGCAACCAAGAACCAAAGGTCTGTCATTAGGACTCGGACCAAGACTTGAAGATCCAGGAACAGACTGTGCAAGTCTCGTGCGTACTAAAAAAATGTTGAAAACGTTGAGTTCCCACATGTTAGGGAGGCAGAATCGCATTACTTTAAAAACATCCCATTGTTCCAATACCTCCAAGACTTGCAGAACCATAATCCCAACAGCTTATTACCCAGCCATCATTTCAAAGTAAGATAGAAAATCAAACTTAAACCAGATGTTACATTATCAGTACAATCAGTGTTCCCCTGGCTAATGAACTGAGCAAGGTGGTAAACATTCAATTGATGACTGAAGCAAAATTTAAACAGTCTGCTCCAATTGACAGGAATGCAGCACTCCCACAGATCATTCCACCTACACCCAAATTGTGAGTTCTTGATAAGTAGAGGCCAATGAAAAAGCTCATTTGACAGAACATGAAATGAAATTTTGTCAACTGGTATTTCTTTTATGGCAAATCTCCACAAGTGAGGTGTTGATATTGACCCCAAAAAAAAATGAGTAAGGTGGTCACTGTCAGTGGGCTACCTCATGTTTGAATTAGTGGAACACGGTAAAAATACTGTACATGTACTAGTGGTCCAAAGGGTAGTCCCCGAATATCCTCACAAGTACTTGCAACTTAAGAAAGATTTTTGAGCATTCAAAAGGTGCTTTTAAGTCTTCATCATAAGGATTAAATGTCTGTGCACAACTGACAATACTATTTTAAAAGCACCTGGTGTAGGTTGTTCCACTTCCCAAAAGGAACAGTTGCTCTTTTTCAAGACAATGCGGTTGTGTAACTCGACACATTGAAATTATATTTTTTGCTGAACCAGCTGTACATATGACTTAACTCATAAAAATGTTGACTTTCATGTAAAATAGACACATATTAACACCTTGTAGGCAAGTTGCAAAGTTTGTGACCAGCCACCTAGGCTACCCAAGAGCCAGAAGAACTCTTGACTGGTGTTTGTAGGCACTGCCAGATAAAGGGCGAACTAAGGCCGCGTAGGCATTGGATTAATATTGAACCGAGAGCACGGGGAACTTCCAATAGGTAAATCTTACCGGTGTCCGCATTTGTATTATTTGACGTGGGTGAACTAACTGAGACGATGATGAAACAAACCAACTGAGGCATCAGCGTCGACTAAGAGCTGCGTCACGTTCTAATTTTACCGTCGCACAACCAACTATATAAACCAGCCTTTGCGTATGCGAACCGGAGGTGGTATTTTACTGACCGGTTTTACCGGGACGATGCGTCCGCTTTTGACTTTTTGGATCGGTTAGTTTGACCAGGTTAGTTTACCTTGGAAGAAAGTGGCCGGTTTAAACTACCCATTGGACTCGGTTAAGTTACCTGGGTGTAATTTTTCGGGGGTGTTCGCACAGGCCTTAAAATGGTCAGGTTACCCAGTTGCTTGGTTAGTTTACCACAAAAAAAAATGTCCAATGCGAACATGGCTTTAATCGAACCATGACAGTACCATTAAACTAAACATACTTTTCATGTGCTTCATGTTTCCATAAACACACAGTTTTAAGTTTGTCTACATTTTAACTGACTTTACAAACATGGCTGACAGACTTGTGGGATTACAACTAATGGAACAACAATTTAAATAATTTTAAATGACCTTCATCAAGTTAGCCTGGTCACTTAGAATAAGTGCTGTCCATCATGATGAAGCTTTTAATTAATTAGTACAACTACTCTGTTGCTTCATTGTCATACCCTAGACGACAAATATTTATATATCCCCAGGGCTTGAAATTAACACTGGACGGCAGGCCCTAGGCCAGTGATTTTAGAGTCGGGCCAGTAAATTCTTGACTAGACAAGTCCAGCAGTCTAGTGTTTGTCAACTATACTTCAACTGCTGTAATACAAAAAATGATGTTCAAATGTTGACTTTTTAGTCTAATATCTTTTACTTTTATTGAGTAGTGAAGCATACTTATATAACATTAAACTGTGCTGAAAATATTTTTCTAAAACAAATTTGATTTTGATTCTGGTCTTGTGAAAAAAATTTTGGTCCAGTAAAAATTGTGAACTACAGGTTCTGCCGTCTTGTGAATTTCTCCCCCTAATTCAACCCTAATCCCTTGTAGTTCATGTACACAAGTAGTTAAACTAAACCAGTTGCTGCCGTGATTCTTTTTTGTTGTTGTCCCATCCCCTTGGCAGGATTCTTTTGGCAGAATTGCCGGAATCTTTTTTCTTTGCGGGTACCGCTAGCACAAAGAAACCCTGACTTGACAATGCCAAGAGAACAAAGATTCTCTATTGGATTGTCTGTTTTGTTTCTTGACCAAGAAAATGTTTGAATTGCAAAACATTGGCCGTTACCTCCGGCACAGGAGTGGAACTGTACACAGAACTATGGCTGGATTGCCGGCTCACTCTGCCTTTCCTCCATTAAGCCGGATTTGAATGAACAATGGTGGAAGACTCTCGATGCCTCGTAATCCCCTTCTTGGAACAAAAGGACAAAGGTCTATATTACACAAAAAGTGCCTCTCAATGGCCACAAAGTTTGAATATTTCTTCAAGACCTTGTTTTGTCCTTGGGTGAATCAAAGCATAAGATGGCATGTGTTGTCTGTTCATGTTTCGCAGTTGAATGACCGCGCGACCTTTACTCTAGTGGTCCGAAATGACATAATGGCGTTTTTACACGGCTTCCGTTTCCAGGTGGGGGAAAAATTTGCATGTATTCACATCATCCGGTTTGAACTGGTTGAACATCGCATCGTCATAATGTGCGGCTAAGTTTAACAAATGACAGCACGTTTATTAGTAAAGTAGAACTTCGAAAATTTGCAAGTTATGCTGAAAATGCACGAGGACAATGCATACCCAGGGCAGGGGCAAATCCTGGATTTTTAACAGGGGTGGGTCCAAAACATAAAAAAAGAATGAGAAAAACATAAGGTCGCTATGATTAAATGGGTCTGTCGCAAGCAGGCAATAGGAGTTTAGGTCTGTAGCAAGATCAGGAATATATGTGATGTAACAGCGCAAGTCTTAAGTTTTCAAAAGAAGAGAGTACGAAAGCAGGGGGAGGGCTTTCAGTTACCTTGGAACCCCCCGCCTGCGGTAAATATCCAAATAGCTCCCCTATTTTGTATTTTGCAGATGGATATAAGAGTACCTTATAAGGAGCCTCATAAGACGGGAAGACCACAAAACTAATAAAATGAAATTTTAAACTTTTAAACTTATTTCAAAATCGAGGGGAAAGTGACCAGGAATCGCCTCAGACTGCACTACAGAGCATCTAAAATCACAATTTTTACCAGGCCCTTGAGCAGACCCCAGACCCAGCGCGGTTAGGGCTTTGCGCTCGCATTATCCTCTCCCCCCCCCCCCCCCCTCTCCCATCCACCTACTGTTGTCAAGGTTGGAGAACACTAAATGTCAAAATGCAAAGTAATTGTTAAATGCAATATAGACAAGTTGTGGGGCACACATATTGGTCGTAGTCAAGGGTAGGCTATACTAATTGTGTATCCATGTTGTTGGTTTTAGATTCACCATGGAAGAATGCAGTGTAGTATGGGCATGTTTGTGCATCCGCTTCTGAGATGGCTTGACCAATAATTCTGAGCTTCTTATAGGCTTGAGCATTGGTGATAATTCTCAAACAGTTGAATTTCTCAGTACCTACAGCTGTAATAATAATTTACTACAATATTTTTGAAAGGGGTTTCCCTAAATAAAGGATTGTTGGCTTGTGATATTTTGCTTTTTTCAATAACCAAAATAAGTTGGGGTTGCAACTGTAACTAAGGGTCGTTGACCTTTAGTAAGTAAACAGAAGTATTTCACTCAGTCGGAATGCATTGTATTGTTGGACTATACTCTATAGTCTGAGAAAAACAAAGCCATTGTGAGTAGTCATTACCGGCACATGTTATAAAAGCCTCGAGGTTAAAATAACAAATGCCAGCTTCAGACTAACATTATACATGTTATATATGTGTCGTACACAGATTTATTTATAGACAAGCGCAAAGGCCATCACTCCAGAATGTAAAATTAGAAAGCCCAAAAATATCCACACAGGCCCGACACTGACACTGACACAGTGATCATGACAATGATCAGATGATGACACCCTTTTAATTGATATCAATGCTATCTTAAAGGTGCAAATGAATAGGCAATTTAGACTCCAGTAAAACAAATGTGCATGAACATTGATATTTATAACACAGGAGTTTGACATGATCCAAACTTAACCAACCAACCCGGCCCGGCCGTGGTGGTGACAACAAGAACGAGAGGGCCACAGGCGTGTGAGATTCGACCCACCACACACTGCTGAACCACAATCACCAGTCTGCAATTATTGCAAGTACAACAAACAGACCTTACATTTTGATTGGTAATTCAACCGCAAAATACTCACTCAGTTGAACAGGTATCCGTCACGAAACTGTCGATAAAATCCAAAACGATAACAGCATTCTTAATTCATGACAAACACTGTTGTTTTCGTGTAAAATTCCAGAGCTTGACAGCTAGCCGTATCTCCTCCTTTTTTTCCCCTGATTTAGTCTGGTTAAGTATCGCCAGAAAATACTTCCATATTATGAATAATTTTTACAGTGACTAAGAGTGTGGAAAGACTGGGTACAAGATCATCCAAATGGGTGGGAGGATGGACTGAGCTGAAAGCTGCTGGCACATTGAAGTCAGCTGCCCAATCGTGGATCGCCATTATAGAACGTATGCAGTACAAGTTGCTTTCTAAGCTAGCCAGCCATTTCTTTTTATAAGAAAAAAAGATCGCGTCGGTTCGGTATGGTGGCTTAAATGGACATCACTGTCGCCACCTTTTCAATTTATCAAAGGTAACTATATAGTGGCGACCCCAGATTATAATTAACTAGCAAACACCAAGGTTTTACTCAACAACAATAATAAAGACAATATGAAAAATTCTTGAATTTCTTTATATATTAACTATAAGTCTCTTCTCAAGTATGTACAATAATATTTACAATTTCAAACCACTTTAAATTATCTTGGGTTTGAGTTTCAGTATATTCAGAGTCAATATTTACAATTCTTTAAGTTTCACTTAATACTGGTTGGTCTCTCACTAGACCTCTCTGAACTTATAATCCAGTTCAAGTACATCCAACACTTAAATAATGTTGCTAGTAATGTCACATTGTTTCTGTTTGTTTGTTTGCAACCTTCTCGCAACAACGCCGTTCGTCACTCGGACCATGGAGGAAGAAATCTGGGCGTAGGCATCCCTGCTACTGCCTTTCATTAACGTCGGTATGTGTGTTCGCTTCAGTGCCTTCACTCTGGGCGCGTCTCTCGGCACCCGTGTAGTCTCTTTTCAGTCGGCAGAGAAGCACTACTCATTAACGGCCATCTAGAATGATTAATGAATAATACAAAAACCTCCCTAATACATGTATTCAACTCAAAACTTGGATGTAGTTTCGATAACTTTACTGAGACAGAAAAACTATACATTAGATAATAAATGACTGATTCGAAAAGCTGAACAGGCGTAAATAGCATCGTGCTCTTTTGCCGGGAAAATGCTTCACACTTCGTGCATACAATTTACAGTAATATATAAGTAGCTTCATAATAATAAAGCATTATTTTGAAATACAGCAACATATCTAGCAATAGACCGATTGCGCGACCCGCGTCACAACCTATTGTGGGTACTAAATGTAAACAAACACGACGTGGCTGAATAAAGCCAGTAAGGACAGTTCCAGCAAGTCTTGGAAATTGTACAAGCAAACGTATTAAATGTGCACGATACTGCACGACGGAACGTTTTGGGCCAGACGACCGCGATCAACACACTTTTTAACACAAGAATTTCAAAGTTTTGAAGCTGAATCATCCAAAGAAATTGCTTTCCAAAACTGTGTGATTCCTATGCCTATTTGAATTTTTGCAAGGCTATGTACATTAAATGCTCATTTTTCCAATGTTCTTTACCCTTTTTTTTTTACAGTGATTTGAGCCTACATTACAAACAAATTAACAGGCGGGTGGATGCATAGTAGTCCGACGACAGTAGTGCATAACTCAAAATAAACCTCTTTTGTAGTATAGAATACTGGTAGTTTATGAAACAGTAATGTGATTAATATCAATGTCACAACATATGACTTTAATAAAACGGCTAATAGTAACTGTGTTATTCTTACCAAAAGCCGACTTTTGGTGTCGGTCACGGCATGTATTTGCACGTAGTTTGCCATCAGCTCAGATGACGTATTACCCACAATAAGTAATGTGATGACATGTAAACATTGGTCGGGCAATCGGTCTATTGGAGCTTAATTGCACCATCCAAATAAATGTGCAAAACTTACTGTTTATTGCTGTTCATGAAGACTTAACATGCGGGAGATTGAATGTTGCAGTGTCGGCGGTCTTGACCGTATAAGGCATAGAGATATTTTAAAATTTGCCGGGGAAATCGGGACTGGAAATTCCCTTATCCCGGATTAAACTGATCCAAACACTATAAATATAGCTGCTGATTTCAGGTTTCTGGCGTAATGGTTGCCGGTCACTCTCGCACACTCCCTTTCTGATGTTGTCTCGATCAAGTCTTGATTGATTGCCTCTCCTTCTTTCTCACTCTCACTCAGAACTGAACAGTACATTTACCCTATAATCACTGTATACAAACACCTATTATTCACACTCACAATAGTTCCTTTAAACGTTCCTAGAAAATCTTGTACTTAACAATGTGCGCGTTTACAATAACCATTGCCTGCATGGTCTGCTAATCATTACATAAGATAGGGTCGAGCGTTCGCGGCGTTTCGCTCATGTGACTACTCGCGGGCTTTTAAAATTTTGCGGTTGGCTAACAACTTTTTCGGCTGATCGATTACCCCGGAGGGTAGTCAGGTAATTTCTACTTGTTGCATGGTATTTGGTGCTCGATATGCCCTCCTATTGTGTCTTCATTATGCTCTGGAAACCTCTGGAATTCTTTTGAGGATTTTAGGGGGTTGCTTCTGTACAAGAGGGCAAGAATGTGTTAGAGAACTTCATGGGAACATTTGGGGGGCCTCCCTCTGCCACATATCATGATATCGGGCATGGTATACTGCATGGAGTGGCATCGTAGCTGTGCTAAAACACTGTGACAATCGCACATAATAGACCGATTGCGCGACCTGCGTCACGTGACCACTTCTGGGTATAAAATGTAAACACACACGACGTCCTCCATAGGAAAGTGCGGTACGGTACACGATGATTAATTAGTTTATTCGATCGAGGCTTTTCTTGCTCGAAATCTGTGAAAAATATTCCAGAGTTTGTACCAGAGACCTTCGAGTGGCTGAATAAAGCCAGTAAGGACAGTTCCAGCAAGTCTTGAAAAATGTACCAGTATTGTGCACGATGTGTACAGCGCACGACGGAACGTTGACGACCGCGATCACCACACACTTTTCAACACAAAAGTTTCAACGTTTTGAAGCTGAAATCATCCAAAGAAATTGCTTTCCAAAACTGTGTAATTCCTTTGCCTATTTGAAATTTTGCAAGGCTAGGTATATATTAATGCTCACTTTTCCCAAATTGTTTATCCTTTTTTACAGTGATTTAGGCCTACATTGCAAACAAAATTACAGGCGGGTGGCTACATAACAGTCGTCCGACGCCGGTAGTGCATGGCTAAAAAAAACCTCTTTTTAGTCGAATTCTGTTAAATTATGAAACAGAGATGTGATTTAAATTAATGTCACACACTACTTTAAATAAAGGGCTGATTAACTAATTTGTCACTTAACGAAAGTATAATCGACTGTTTTCGAACTCACTCCGTGTCACGGCATATCTCTTTACACGTACTTTGCCATCAGCTGTTCGGCGTTATACCCAATAGGGGTCACATGACTGCGTGTCAACATTGTCGCGCAATCGGTCTATTGACGCAATACTGCTGTCAAAATTCACAATTTGTACCACAAGTTGCAAATATTAACACCAATTTTGCCGTCAATATTCACGACCCCGTACCCGAAGTCACAAATATTGACGGCAATACTGCCGTCAATATTTGCGACTAAGTTCACGACTCTTGTAAACCTATTCATGCGTGAATTTTCATTCCAGGAATAATTTTGTGTAATTCATGTCCTTGTTAACCAGCAATGCATTTATTGACACATTTCACGGTGCGTAGCACTTTCACACACACGCCTAACCTATAGCCACCATTGTAGGAGTCAAAATGTGCGCAGATAGAAATTAATTCCCTTAATTGATTCCCTCAACAACAAAAACAACAAAAACAACACAAAACAAAACAAAAAGAAACAACTAGACGTAAGTTTTGTGACATCACAATAGCTAGGTGTTCGGAATCTGATGATGGCATTCAAAATATTTGTTTGATGTATTACAAGTGAAATCAAAAGAACTATTTATGAACATCAATACTATTAAATAGAGCTTTATAATATATATTTTATACTTCCGAATTGGACAGGAAGCGAGGTCAAATCAGTTCACTAACAAATATAAAAACCTTCAAACTTTCACATATTGCAAAGACTCAAATAATAACAGCCATGGTTCTGAAGATTCCAGTTTTTGAAAGAATACACTTCTTGTTCTCAGCAAAATAGTTCAATATTAAACATGTCACAAGAGGGCGCTGTTGAGGATGATGAAGTCATTATAAATCTTTAACTAATCCTAGGGGTTTTCATAAAAAGAGACCATGTCCAAATTCCAGTTCATAATGTCTGCAGACCTCACAATAATGTCTGCAGACCTCACAATAATGTCTGCAGACCTCACAACAAGGCTTAGGTTATTCTGTTCTACTCAAATTCCGGTTTCCACCAAAAGACGTCAAATTGGATGGTCACGACAGTACAATTTTGTAAACTATTTTAAGACCTTTCATATGACGTATAAATTGAGATAAAATCTTACGTAGTTTTTTTGAAATACTTAACTTTGAATGCTGACATTTGACTTAACGCGGTTAACATAAAAGACAAATAAAGCGTGAAGCGCGCACCTAGGATAGAGACTAAGAGCACCCCTCGGTAATAATGTTATAGACCTTTCCATTGTTGATAAACAAACCACGCTGGTTGGCATGGACGGCCAAATGTAGCAAAACCTTCAAGTCATGTTGACAGACATTCTCACCAAATTCAACTTTTTTGCAACTTTATATTTAAAGAAAATACATTCCATTATTGGTTGGTTTGTTTCCAACAAATTTTGAACAATTTTTGAATATTTGTGTAACATTTTTGCAAACTGTGATTTTCTGTTTTTGCTTTGCATTCATGGCTCCCCTTAGTTTTTCCATCTTGGTTGGCAAAAACTCGGGCTGTGACGTTGCAAAAGAAAGTTCTATATACATGTACATGCATGTCAATGGGGCGCCAGTGTCACACAGCCACGTGCACACAGGCACAGACGTGTCTACGGCATTGGATTGTCTATACTGGGTTGCACACGTACAATGGATTTGCGTTAATGTCCGGTTTGAACCGGAAGACAAGGTCAATTTGGGGTCATGTCAAAGAGGCTTTTATTCAGTTTCAAAGACCTTTCAAATGATGTATTGATTGTGACAATCAATTTTGTATATAAAGAGATATGATTTTTTTTAAATATTAAACTTTGATTTCATGTAATCTGATACTCGATGACGTCATGATGACGTTATAACAACGGTTTCATATCATAGATATGTTTCGTTTAGTTGCAAAGTTTCAAGGTAATAGGAGCTTTGCAAGGGTGTCTTTGTTACCAGACAAAGATCAGAGAGAAGAAGGAAAAGTAAAAGAAAACTAGATATTTAGAGTTTGTCTACCAAAGACTCTAGGTGTTCAGACTCTGGAAGTTAATTGATGAGTCACACATTAATGAAGATACCATGTAAAAACTTAAGTTTGGTTTTTAAACTCCAGTTGAGGTCTATTTAGGGGTTGGGACTCACACTATTTCATTCAAACGAGATATACAGAAAGTTCATTTGTGTTGGCGGCACATCTGATATGATAGCTCCCTGGATTATTTTGTTATTTTCATAATTTCATTTCCGTGTTTAGCCGGATGGCATGGTCAAATTTTGGTCATGTTGATATCATTTTAGTTCGCTGCTCCAAGAACTTTAAGGGCGTCGTCGTTTTTAGAAAGTGATAAAATGTGTTAAAACACCAATGTAAAAACGAACTCTAATAGAAACATAAGTTTATAGGACTTGCCAGCATTTAACGTTCGTGGAAATAGACCTTTTCACAATTTACGGTCCAACCATTCAAAAATACACAAATATTATTTGCATTTGCGATCGCTTGCCTTATCAAAATCGCGTTTTGTAGAAATGGTTATTGATGCCGATGTCACCTTGACTTGACTGGGATCTTTATGAGAAAAAATATCAATCAAAATAAAAGTTTTTATCCACACAATAATGGCAAATCAAATTGATTTGGGAATATTTTTCTTCAACATACATTTATTTTATTTACTTCAATCTTTATGTTCCATTTACTAAGTGATTACAGCTATGTTTATTTATTTGTGTATTGTTGACTTTTTTTGCTGGGTTCTTATGTACATCTGATTTATGTTTCTTTATGCGGGGAAAAAAAATTAAAAAGCCAGACAGAACAAAACAGAATAAAACACAAGTCAGTTTCCGACTCATTCGTCAAGCAACGCCGTAATTAAATTAACCCGAATCATCTTATACTGTATGTGTTCTTGAATTGCTGCCCGATTAATAATCAGGCACCAACAAGACGGTTTGATTCTGCTGGTCGTCTGTGCATGTGATCAGAATTGTGTACTGGAACTGGAAGTGGAAGTGATGAAATTCACTGCATGTTAAGCCAGGTCCGAGCTGGTAAGATTTGCCCAAGTGGGAGAAGGGATTATGTGTCTGAGATAACAACATGTGATTTTTCAATAATTCATTTTTAAGTTTGATAGTTTCGCGTGTTATTTTCAATTCATATGTTCACCCATATCAATATCATGATATCGACAGTTCATCGTCGGTGTTTCTAGTGTAGTGTACTCTACTACTAGGGTGAGGGTGGGGGTAGTAGTCCACAGAGAGAGAGAGAGGGGGCGCTGGACAGTGGTTTGTGGGTAAGGGTGGGTGGTAGACCCAGTAACTGGGGCGCTGTATTCCTTTTTTGAGATTTTGACATTATCTGTCGTACTGCTACTGCTAGTAGTACGACAGATAATGTCAAAATCTCAAAAAAGGAGTACAGCGCCCCAGTTACTGGGTCTAGGTGGGTGGTTAATTAAAAAAATTGGGGTCAAGTCCCAGTTTTATTGGGCAACCTGGGAGGGCCCCATCAAGTAAAAAGACAGTATCACTTGTCATAATTATGATCAAAATCATAGCCTAAAAACTCAACAATGTGAATAAAACATTTTTGGTAGTTCACAAAGAGTGAACAAGTGGTGTTCATTCAGAGTACCTCCCCCCCCCCCCAAGCCCAAGGTCAAAAGTGCACACGAGATGTGAGAGCCTTTTCAAGAACCACTCCACTGCCCCCTGGACTTCCTCTAAGTGTGGTTAATATTGGTATTCTTCTTAGTCTTATAAGTTATTTAGAGAGCCACAGTATACACTGCTCTAAAATTGGGCTAAGTTTAAGCCCCATTAGTGTCACTACAGTGGACTCCTTCCGCTTCTTCTTAGCCCTTAGCCCACATGGCATCAGGGACTGACATGACCTGTCGAATGAGAGCTTTTTATAGATATTTTTCTTCTTTCTTTTTGACCAAAATTTGCCAATGTTCACTTACCTATAAACACAATTGTGGCGAGTACATTAAAATGATTTAGTGCCGGGTCGTTTTAGTGTAATTTTATGTAAACAGTGCACTAAATCAATTTAATGTAGGCCTACTCACCACAATCAAATTATAAGTAAGTGAAACATTGGGAAAAAATGTTGACCCCAAAATGCAAACTTTCATTCAATTGGTCATTTTAGTCTGTGATGCTATGTTGGCTTAGCGCCAAGAAGGATCTAGGCTAAGTTAAGGAGATGTTGATTTGTAGGTTATTAGGCTTCACTGAACACACAACAAGGACCTCTGACTGGACTGATTAAACCTTGAAAATCACCTGTATTTTCAATGTCAACAGATTAACTGTTAACAATAACAGTTTGGTAAAACTTGAAGCTGTTCATGGTGGAAATAGGGATAGGTTTGTGTTAACACCATTCGCTAAATCTCTTTTGAGTAGTTGTGGCTCTGGGAAGAGCCGGTTTGTACTTAATGTTTTGACCAGTATGCTCTGGTCGTCTTCTTGAGAATGCTTGAGAGTGTCTGTGTAAGGTAGTGTTGGCTGGGTTGAATCGGTGTGTACTGATGTGTTAACAGTTAGGTTTAACCTTTTAAGATTACAATGCCACCTGACTGTCGGATGGATATTATGAATCCAAAATAGGCTGCTGATCTGCTGACCCCCCCCCCTTTCATACTTGGGCCGTTTACGAAACCCAGGTGGCAAGCGGGCTCAGGCTTGGGCTTAAGCTCTGTCAGTTGTTTAGAAAACTTGTGCTTTCCTTACAGGGCTTCAAACAGGCAGACGGAGCCCAGGCCAGAGCCATGGTTTCTTAAACGGTCATAGAATGATGAGAAAGTTTTCAACATCATTAGATTCAACACCCTCAAGAATCAGGCTGGCCAAATTTGATGGTCTTGCAGTTCAGACTTCTGGGTTCCCTACCCCACCAAAGTTGCTTGTGCACTCATGACTTGGCAACCACTTCGTCTGCAGTGCCTCAAAATTGATGTACCTTTATTCTTTTGCAGCATATGGTGTTGGTTTGCACGACAGGTTTGTCCGACAAAGCTGCTAACTGTAGACAGATATCTGAGTAGTGTTGTTGGAAGAGGAGGATGGATGGTCATCAGATTTGAGCTTCCATGGATTAAACGACAATGTCATCTTCGGAGAAAAGTGTGACAGAACACCTGTACAAGGTTCTTGTCATTGGAGAATTTGGAGTCGGTGAGTGCAAGGTTACACTTCTCAGGCTGTGTCTGAATGAGCGACCCTGGCTTAGTCATCAAGTGAACATGTGCGGTTGAAGCATAGGACAGGCTTAGCAACAGCCATAGCAGTAGAGGCAGCTGCCAATAGACCGATCCATTAAGCCCCGCCCCCATACAAGTTGACCAATCACAGCCTTGGATATGCCACCGAAAGTCTGACACGATAAAAAACCTATTGGAGAATGTAAACATGCATGCGTGTACTTAAAGCGCGCGTTCATGTCGTGCAGTGTAGCATTGAAGAGACGCACATTGTGCCGCCCATGTGTACAGTGGTGATTTAGCCAATGCTGTGATTGGTCAATATGTTTAGGGGTGGGGCTTAATGGATCGGTCTATTCGGACACGGCCTCACTTTAGAACTGCACATCTGAAAAATAACATAAACTGACAGTGGTGGATGGGTACTTTGTATCAATTAAAAAATAGAGAAGTTAAGCTACACGTTATTGCGAAACACGTACGACAACATAGACATTCTGCATTGTCATTCAGGTGCATTTTGAGTTACATGTTACACATAGACGTGTCTGGGAGAATGGCCCACAAGTGTCATTCAGTTTCTCTTTGTCAGGGCGGATCAGGTGAAGAAGAATCGATTTGTGAAAAACTTTCCCTCAAAATCTTTTATAAAAATAAGATGATGGTTTATAACATTGCTTTCTTACCCATTTCAGAAAAACTACCCGTTTCAGAAAAACGTCAAGGGTGCCATTTTGATGTTGTATGTAAATAGCTAGGCGTAAGCCAACATGGGCTTTCGTGACGGTGTAGCTGCGTATCAGTGATGTAGTTTGGGCGTTACACGTTCTCATTACAAGAGAACGTATAGCTCAAACTCGCTAATTTTAAAGATCTACTTACCCCAAGACTTAAGTTGTATTAAAAAAGTTTAGTGTATCAGATGCAAGTTGCCAGGCAGCGTTTGCTTAGAGTTGCCTACCCTTGCCAATTTTTATATCATATCATTTGCAACTATCAGGCTTATTTTTTTTGCAGCTCTATTTTGGGGTGAACCGTTTTCTGATTTTGTTTTGTTGCAGGAAAGGTACGTAAATGCTTTGACGATCTTTTGAAAACATAAGAAATAAGGTAATCATACCAGAAACAGTAATCATCTTTGCTGCGTTGAATTTATAGAAGGAAAAACCTGGTAAGTTTGATTTTTTTTTTTTTAAAGCTACCCTCCGTGTAGGTATTCACAAGCAAAATTTTGTTTTGATGGATTGTTTTTAATTTTGTACATTTCATGTCCCTGAAGGGCTTGCCAGTTCATGTGTTGCACGGCCCGCAAGTTTTGAACTTGCCCGGGCAGGTTTTAAAACTTGCGTAGGCAACTTTTGCCAGGAAGTTTTAAACTTGCGCTGATTTCTCTTTTGAGTTGAACACATGTAATACTACCTCATACTTGGCTCAGTTATAAGCATCTCAGTTAGCACAAATGGAATAAAAAAAATTATATAAAATAGCTGTTACATTTAACAAGCACATAAATTTATCTTGTTTTTTCTTTTCAGACATCTATTATAAGAAGATATACAGAAGGTGAGAATTATTTGGTATCCGTGAGAAGGGGCCATTAAGAATAACCAGTGTTTGAAAATGCTGATATTGTGGTTGGGTGGGTCAAAAGAAATAACTGAAAATCTAAATTTTATTATAAAAAAACAAAAAAACAAAATGAAGTAAAAAGCAAATGTGACAACCTCTTGCAGATCATCAGTGCTGTTCCATTTTCAACAGCCTAGCTTCTCTCGATAGGCAACCTCATCTTGATAGGCCACTTTGTTCCAACGATATATAGACAAAAGTTGTGCAAGGTTTTGTGTGACTGACAATTTTCTGGCATATAGTCCAGTCATGGACTTAAAAAAAAAAGGGGGAGCACACGCTGTAGAATGTTCAAGTTGATTCGCGGTGGAATCATCTTTACATCTTTATGTTTGGCTTTTAAAGACTCATTTGGTCATTTTGAAATTGGAAGTAAATATCTCGAAAATACAAAGCCCTGAACAAACAATTTTGCTTGCAAAAACAGGTTACCAGCTGAAATGCATAACTTGAAACTGGTTCCCTACAAGTATTTTTTTCTTTTAATCGTTTGAAGTATTTCATGAAATTTGTACAAGTGTTTGCAGTATATAACACGTGTCAGTCGTTTTTGTTTTCTTTTACACTTAGATAAATTTTCACCCAACTATAAGCTGACAATAGGCGTTGACTTTGCCCTGAAACCTATTGAATGGGATGCAACAAAACGAGTTAACTTACAGCTATGGTATGTTGTGACTAACAAATCTATGGACATAATTGATTAAACTTTTAAACAGCGCACTTCGCCCATCACAAGGCCCAAAGGCCACTCGAGGTGTGGGCTACTTTTTGAAGGGATATAAACCTGCCCCAATGCACAGAAACAAGACATGGAGAGATGTAAACACAATTCTCTTCACAGCACAGCACAGGGAGGGGTAATTGAATCGGCTGCGAGACAAACATAACTGCCTCTTCCCCTATTTGAAGCAATTATATTCAAGTGTTTTACTCAAGGACACAAGTGTCTTGAACGGGATTCGAACCCATATCCTGATGACTTAGCCACCAGAACTTGAGTCCGATGCACTAAACCTTTCAGCCGTGACACGCTACAAAAAACTGTAAACTGAAAGTGCCCCCAAAAAAGCGTATATTCAAATAAGTTTAGTTTTCAACATAAAATTCTTTTATTGTGTTCATGATTCTCCCCAGGATTTTTCAAAACTGTGCGGCATTCTGGATCCAAATTTTGCAAGTTCGGCTGAAGATCGCTGAATTGAAATGCGATCCTCAGAATGTTTGTTTAACTTGATATTTATGTTTGGCTCTACTGTGCAATCTTGAGCAATTTCAATTAATTTAATTCTGTGGATTTGATCTTAAATCGAACACAATAAAAAAAAGGAAAGGAAAAAAGTAGTTTTTGTTTGTTTGTTTGCTGGGCTTTTTGTTTGTTTGTTTTTTCAAATCGGCCGCAATTGCGGGCATTGGCCCAATATGCTAGCTTGTACATGGGAAGAACTCTGATGTTGTGTTACTTGGTCTAATAGATTTTTGTGAGTTCAAGGAAATCTCAAATGAAATAAATTTTATCCTGTCTTTGATTTCAAAGGGATATTGCTGGACATGAAAGATTTGGTCATATGACTAGAGTTTACTATAAATATGCGTAAGTATTTGCGGGGGTCATCTTGATAATGTCAATAGTTCTGAATGAATCCAGATGAATCCAGATAGAACTGGAAAGAGTCAGATTGTTAAAACACAAGGAAGTTTGTTTGGTAAATTGTGAACATAAATGTGACAGCCTTCGCCAGTGGTGTATGTATAGGTATAGCAGGTGTGGCACGTGCCCTGAGCACCACTTGAAGGGGGGGCGCCAGACTAAACTAGCAGTTGTAATTTTCGTGTAGTGCCATAGTTGGTTACTTAAAAGATTAACCAGCTTGACTTGTATTTTTGAGCTGATAATATGGTGAAGTTATCTAAACGAAGTTTGGACAGGGGGGCACTTTCAGTGCTTGCCATTGGCACTGTGTTCCGTAGATAGACTCCTGCCCTTCTCCAAAGAAAGTCAGTCTTGAATATATGGGAAATGGCAATAAAAGTGAAGACAACCGAAACATTAGCCATGATGTCAATGAGATGCGATGTCTTGAACATTTTATGTTGAGGAATACTTGCCTTATATGCCCTTATTAGATGTTATTTGAAAGCTCTTCTTCTCATCTATTTAACGAGCAAATAAACCCAGCTTTAAGTTTTGGCAGGAAGTGCCTGGTTTTGGCATGGAGCATTACAAATAAAGTTTTCTTACTCAATAAATATGGTTCGGCACAAGTATTGTAACGGACAGGTCATAGGTGCAGTTCACACTCCATTTGAAATATTTGTACTAAATAGTTGGCTTTCCCTACAACAATCAACTTTGATTTTATGATAAAAACTTCCAACTTATTTATGAGGTACCTCAATTTAACAACATGTTGCCAATTTAAGTCTTCTGTTATTTGCAGGATTGCTGCTGTCATTGTGTTTGATCTATCAAGGTATGACTTCAAATTTATTTTGTTAAAACAAATAAATTTCTTGTTGACATTTTAATTTTGTATTTGAACATTGTTTTAGTTGACACTTTTGACTCAAATGGCTGGTTGGCATCTAGAAGTATCGATGCGAAGGTGTAGCATTAAATAGTCAACAAACATTAAATATAAAACATTGCTTGAGTGCGCAGAATGGTGACATGCTCTCGACCAATCAGAATGGCTAAACTGTCTGGGGTATTTATGAATGTGGGTTATTGCCTCTTCCAGAGTGAGTTACAGAGTCTGGGTCTCTCCAGACAGTTTGTTTGTTTGTAAAAATTGTTGAGGGTACTTTTCGAAGGGGCATGCTCTGAATTACCATGCAAGAAGAGATCCTA
Source organism: Marthasterias glacialis (assembly GCA_911728455.2). Lineage (NCBI taxonomy): Eukaryota > Metazoa > Echinodermata > Asteroidea > Forcipulatida > Asteriidae > Marthasterias > Marthasterias glacialis. Next base: position 4,715,479 of record OU452219.1, read on the forward strand.
GAATAACAAACGAAAAGAGAGAAACATGGCTCAGCAGTGAAAAAATGCTATCCAGCGTCACATACTCCAATCTGCCTTATGTTCAGTTTGTTTTCTCTTTTATATCTTAGGATCAGTAATATTTCATTTTTATGAGTTTTATTGGTGACCTTGTGTGGTATAACAAACATGTTGTTGTGTTTCGTATATTTCCAGACCAGCAACTTTTGACTCCGTTTTAAAGGTATGCATTTTTACCTTGTTTTGTATCCTTTTTTTAATTAAACAAATGTCCAGATTGATTGCATAGTTACCTTTATTTAGGGACGCTCTTTGCTTTTGTAAATAAACCAAGTAATTTTTTTTTTAGAATAAGTGTTATACAATTAGTGCAGTCGATCTTTGCTTTTGTAAATAAACCAAGTTATTTTTTTTTAGAATAAGTGTTATGCAATTAGTGCAATCGCGATGACACGCTAGTCATAAATAAAAATGGAAAACATGCCGGGAATTTCCTGTCAGAAATCTTTCAAATTTGTAAAATTTTAGAATACAATCAAATGTCTCCTAAGGAGCCAGTTTCCCTTTCCTGAGAATTTTTGTTTTGCTTTTGGTTTCAATATATCGTACCTTAAAAGTTAATTCCTTTCGTAAGTAACAGCGAAAGTGAAAAGTGAAATCTCAGGTTTCTGCCTGACAACTCTAGAACCACGCTGTAAGATAAGTCTTCATTTTGTGCACAATCTTTTCCTTGTAGTGGTACATGGACGTCAACCAGAAAGTGATGCTTGCCAATGAACAACCCGTCCCAGTTCTCTTAATAGCCAATAAGGTAAGAGAGGCATTCCTTGATATAGATAGTTCCTGATATACGCCCATCTTGACGGGCAACTTGGGTTTTGGTTTTGAGCTGTGTCAAGCGTTCTAATTTTTCTAGACAGCCAAGTGCTTATCCAACTGATCATGCAAGGAATTTGATCAAACTCCTGCGTACAGCACGCAGTGTTTCAATAAAATAATTGATTTGCTCACAACGGTGGCTGACATTACACTGTGTGACGTCAAGTTGGAACTATTGTGCAGTTTGTACAAACACGAGCTCTTCAATCTTGGTGCTCATAAAACCTTTCCTCCCATTCTGTTCTGTAATTGGAAACCTTGAAGTGCTAGGCGGCAGAAGACATACCTGGGCCAATTTTCATAGAGCTGCTTAAGCAGAAAACATTGCTTAAAACCCTCGCAGCATCCGAGAGACAAAAAATAATCCAATTGTTACCAAATATGGTCATAATTTATTTTTTAATGGGCCAATAAGGCCAAGATTCCATGTAATCCTCACCCCTGGTATACCCCACAAGCCTGTAGATTCCCATTGGCCAGACCCTAACCACTGCAGAGTAAGGAGTGTTGAAAGACAGCAGCCACCTGTCTCAGTGTAGTAATTGATTGACCGTGTTGCTAAGGATCCTTGGCACAAGGCAGTATGCAATTTGTGAAAACAGCTTGTGCGGCACGTGGATCTTAAATAACACAAGTCTAAGTCTTGACTAGCACTCCAATTCACCCACACAGTGATTTATAATGGCTTTGGGCTTGCAGGGTGGGTTATTGACCTTAAAGACAGAGTGGACGAAATTTTAACCTCCTGGATCCAGCGAAGTTGTTGATTAATGTGGTTGCGCTGAGGGTTAACATTTTTTCTGCTTTGCAAAAATGAGCAGGACACCAGTCACAAATGGTGCGTGTGACATGATATTTTGGCCGGTAAACCTGATCATAGTTTTAATGAGCTTAACTACTTTTTGTGCTGAAGTAGCTCTATGAAGTATAGGCCCAAGTAATTTTCTATTGTTGAAGTGATTTTTAGCATTTGCACATTGACAAGAACATTGAATTTACCCGATAAGTCTGCTGCCACCTAGTGTCCCTTTAACTCTCTCGATAATAAGCAAAAAAATTAAGTATTCAGACTCCTTGTATTTTGACTGATGTGGAGAAAATAAGTAATTGGCTATGGACCACTTCTTGGTTCATGGTTTTTTCCCAATTTTTGGACTGTGTACATGTATTAAATCAGACCTATTTATAACGTATTTTTATTGATTACAACACACCACATGACCTTAAAATGACCTTTGTAAAAGTTCAAGTTGTGACCAAAATGAAGTTTTGGAAGTCAGCCTTTATTAAATTGTGTATCCCTTGACTGCAGTCATTGTTTACAGAATTTTTATTTGCAATTTCTAAACAAAGAGGGCGCTGCTTGGGTTAATGTCACATGACTACGTTAGAGATGCTATGACAAATCTAAGGTTTAATTTTGTCTCCGTATTTCATAGATGTTAATTTTGTGGCCAAGCAGTCATTTTGAGCACAATTTATTCAAGTTCTGATACTTCCTGACATTTATGTTTTTGGCTGTTCTTTCGTGGCCATCTTTTACTCACACAGTGTGACCTTGAAGATACCGTGCTAGATTCCAAAATGCTGGAGGAATTCTGCCAACAGCATAACTTCATTGGATGGTTTGCGACATCAGCTAAAGACAATATCAACATTGGTAAGTACCGGGTTGGAGGAGTACAGGGTTCGATTTCACAGAGCACTCAGATTCATCTAAAGATGAGTTGTCAGTATTACCATAGTGATTTGTATTGTGACATCACACTTTGCTTAGCAACTAAGAGTGATTCACAGTTAAGATCAATCTTAGCTCTTTGTGAAATCCAGCCCAGGACACACGTATAAGATACATGTATAAGATACATGTAATGTACTCTAATATCACAGTGCGCCCACAATTAAGGCCGTTTCACACTACCAAAAACCTCTGTGTTGTACACTGGTCTGACCTGTGTATGTTTGTCCTTTCACACTACAACATTTCAAGCTGGCATTGTTCTGTGTAGAGCGCTCGATCAGTGTCAAAAACAACCCTGCTTGGGATGTGGGTTGAGGTTTTTAGACCGGAAGAATTACACACAAAGCAAAAAAAACAAACTGACTTTGTGTTGGGCAGTGTGAAAGCTGAGCGGATTGGAACCATGCTGAAATTTTATGAAATCAACAGGGGTTGGAAATTTGTAGCTTTCGACTTGAATTGGAGCTTGGTAGTGTGAAAAAAACATGTTGTAATGCTTCCCATGTACTGCTTTTGTTTCTTGTACATTCTAGTATGCTCATCTTGCATGTATGTACTTTTTATGGTCATTGGACTTGCCTTTATCTGTCAGTATTTTCAAAAAAAAATAATTCAATAAAAAAAAAATAGAAATAAATAAGGCAAAACCCTGGCTCAGTTTAGAATACAAAAGGTGATATCCGAAAAATATGCTTACTTTGGTCTGTACCTTTTACATTGATATGTGATATGTACTGATACTTAGTGCTTTCCCGAGTCCTGCAGAAAAACAAAATGTCCATGGGCTTCTCAGGTGGATTCTACAGTAGATGTTTAAACTGTTCCAAGGTGTATCAAGGTTAAAACCAAACTAACATTCTTTATCCCGTTGTGATTATTACACCTACAAATATACTTGTAGTGGCATAATTTGGTACACCGTTTACTTCAAGTAATTTGCTAGTTGACAGCCAGCATGCCAAGTACCACTCAACCAATGAGGAATATTTCCACGGTATTGCTATCAAACCTCAAGAATCCATTGAGGAAGCCAAGTTGGCAAATAACCAACAAAAACACCTCCACAATCGGACTATCAGAATCTCTAAAAATTAGATGATTTGAATGGGCCTGTATTTCCAATGCTATGTTTTCTGGATAAGACTTTTTCCTCTCGTCGTATCATCACAGAGGAAGCGATGAGGTTTCTAGTCAAGAATATTCTGGAGCTGACGGCCGAGGGAACAAAGCCCAGCGAGCACATCTCTCTCCATCAAGACAAAGACTACTTTGACACCATAGACGAGGAGGAGGAAATCACCAGCGACCCGGAGGAGAATACCAAGTCAAAATGCTGCTCTGTGTAGGTCCCAAAGAGGTACTACGGTTAGATGTCAGGGACTTGGGTGTGAGTCACATCAGGACAGAAATTACAAAACGGAATTGAGATCAGGAAGGTCAACTTGGCAGTGCTTTCAACTGATGAAACCCTAACCCTGAGTAGTGTACCATGTCAAATGGCCGGTCTGTATAGGTCCAAGTGGGATTAGGGGTCGTCCAAAGTTTTCAACATTTTTACAGACGAACGGAGAGTACTACTTTGCAAGACCCCCTCCCTCCTCTTAAAGTAGTACTTATCAACATTTTGTGTGCTTGTCAGTATCAATGTGCATTTATTGGTTATAGTAACACACCATATCATAATCAACATGATTTCTTGCTAGATTTTCAAGTAATTTTGTTTCCCCTGTCGACTTTTCTGTAGAAATATCAACATTTTTAAACACCTTCTGAAGTCTTACCCCGCCCCACCTCTATCCATATTCTTTGCATGACCGTGAAAATGTTGAACACTTTGGACGTCCCCCAAGGTAAGCAAAGTGGTACATGGTTTAGATGTCAGGGACTTGGGTGCGAGTCACATCAGGATGGAATTTACACAGCGGAGTGGATACCAGGGAAGACAGCTCAGCAGTGGTGTCAAACTGACAAAACTAAAAGTTCAAATTCTGGCAAGACAAACAGTACTTTTGAGACCCTAAGAGAAGAAGCAGATCATATCAGTGGAAATGAAACTGAAGGGCAAAACAGCATGGTGCCAACATAATGCTTCCTTTGCTTGCCCTTTTAAGCAATGCAAGTGCTAATTCCCCTTGGGAACTGTTTGACCTTCAACCACTCATTTTAGGACCTGGAACAAATCTCAAACAGTCACTGAACAAACAAGCAAGCTTGCTGAGAGTAAGGAAACAAAATAAAGAGGAAAAAAAAGTGAACTAGTCAAAGGGAAAATGTAATTCAAGTTGGCAATATTTTCTGCAGCATGTGCTTGCTGGAAGAGTATTTTCTGCTAGTCAGCTTCAACAAAAAATGGGGTCCCAACTCAAGAAATTTCAGATATCAGCTCTCATTAAAGGCTATGGCTGTCTCGAAATCGAGCGACTTGGGCTACTGCTATGGCTGTTGGCTGCAGCGACAACATTGAAGGTTAGGCTTTTTCAGCATTCCCGTTGAGCCAAAGCCACGGCCTGACAACCCTTTCCAGTTTAAAACAAATATTCAGTGTAGTGGAAAATATTTCTGTGTGTAAGTTAAGAACAGTAATTTTCTTCGGTGTATTTTCAATTTGGTATTAAGAGGTCTTTTTTAATCAGCATTAAAGCCAAATACTGATATGAAAAGTGCCTTGTGGTTCGTTTTTCAGTGCATTGAAGATTAATATATTTTGTTTTTGTTGAATATCTTTTGGAATTTTGAGTATTAGCATCAAAGATAATTTACTGTATGAAAATGAAACTGTATATTCTGCGGACTTATTTCAGATGCAATGGCAATATCAAATCTAATGTATTGTACATATTTTAAAATTGATTTGGTTATAAATTATTTTGTATTGTTTCAAAATATTAACAAACACGTTGAATTTTTACGAGGTCTTAAACCATGAAAATACAATTATCTATGCAAACAGAACAGTAACATAAATCTAAATGTTTTGTTTAGATCAAAATTTTTTTATTTTTAGAACCTTATTAGGGCGTAAAGAAGTAGTCTTTCGGTAAATATCTTCTTTTTAAAAAAGAAAACGTGTTGGCTTCTCCTAGTGGGTAGTATCATTGTTGGAAAAAATTGAATTGAGCTTTGAGCTGTTTTAAAGTTTGCTTTTAGACAGATGGGGTGATATCCAAGTCCCCAGTTTGGATTTATCTTTCCTGATATGTGGCAGGCGGGGGCCCCTCCCCCAATGTTCCTATACTCCCAACACACTCTTCCCTTCTTGTAGAAAGTACCCCCCCCCCACCTCAAAAATCCTCCAAAGTATTCTTGAGATTCCCAGAACATAATTAAGACACCATTTTTTTGGGGGGGGGTAACAGCATGTCTTATGTTGAGCACTAAATGAGATTAAACACTCTTCTGTTTTTCAATTGTTAGCAATTTTTTTAATTCTTGAAAATTCAGCCAAATTTTCAAGGTCCTGTCAATCATTTCATAATATCGTAGCGTGTCGTGGCCGAGCAGTTTAGTGCACCGGACTCAGGTTCTGGTGGCTAAGTCATCAGGATGTGGGTTCGAATCCCGGTCATGACACTTGTGTCCTTGAGCAAGACACTTGACTATAATTGCTTCAAAAAGGGGAAAAAGCAACGGATTCATTTACCCCTCCCTGTTCTTAGCTGTGCTGTGAAGAGACTTGCGGTTATATCTCACCATGTCTCTTTTCTGCACATTGGGGCAGGTTTCTACATCCCTTCAAAAAGTAGCCCACACCTTGAGAGTGGCCTTTGGGCCTCGTGATGGGCAAAGTGCATAACATTTTTAAAAAATATATAAAATAAATTATTAACTGATGACTCTTATGGGGAAATTCAGACTGATGTAACAAGTGAAACAACCATTTACACTTTTATATAAAAATCAAGTTTGAAACTTTTGCATGAAATCCTTTGAACTAGAGTTGACATATGAATATGCAAATACTTTGTAAAAAAAGGCTTATGTAGATCGATTGTTTTTTTGTGTGCGTACAATATAATCAAAAGCATTGTAATAAGTTATAAAGAAGAGCAATACTGTAGACAAGTGCATGGGGGAATAAAAGAAAAAAATAAAATAAAATAGTAACTTTGTTTTAAAAGTTAAGATTTATTAAAGTAACAATTTAGCATCTCATATTTTAGATTTAAATTTTAAACAGCTATTTTTATAGATTCAAGTTGTTGGGATCCCGCCATTATCTCATGTCCATCAGCCATGTACAAATAACTCTGCATGTTACAAGTATTTTGTACATTTTCCGTGGCATGTGCAAAAGTTTTTGTATGTTTTTGTTTTGAAACGGCATCATTCGTCCAAATTTGTTCAGAGAAAAAATTATATACAGTAAACTTCTTTCGGCAAAAATAGGGCCATGCCACTGAACTAGTAAGGCAATCGGACGTAGCAAATGTCAAGGAAAGTGCCGTCTATTTGTTAAGTTAATGATGTATTAAACAAACAAAAAAAAATTATGGACTGAATATAATAAAATTTCAGTATTTATAATTGGTCCAATTTTGCTGGAATGACAATAGCGCATACATTTATTAAACAGTAATTCTATAACTAACTAGATTTATTTGGAAATTTCTAGACAGTATTAATGGGACAATAAAACTAAAATGTGCTCCCGTTTGATACTAGATTTTAACGCCTTATACAAATCAGTACTCAATTTCATAAAGCTGTTTAGCCCCCCCCCCCAAAAAAAAAAATGCTAAGCAGAGATTAATACTACTTAGCAGTTTTTATACCATTAGGCAGTTGATTCCAATTTGAGACTCCAGAGAAACAGATTTCATGATGGAAGGCTGTTGTTCTGTGTTTGGGAAGATGAAAATTAGAAGAAGATCTGGTATTATGGCGATGAATATTATGGTTAAGTTCAAAGTAGTTGTTAAATGAGAGAGGAAGTAATCCTTTCATGTGTTATACATGAAGATACACTGTTGGTATTTGTTGATACATTTTAAGTTGAGTAATTTAAGTTTACAAAATAAAGGACTTGCATGGGCCCTAAATGGGGAATGTGAAATAATACGACCAACTTTCTTTTGGAGAACATTCAGCTTATTAAGATTGGTGCTAAACGCGTTTCCCCATGCAACATTACAATATTGGAGATATGGTAGTATCAGAGTACAATAAAGTGTACACAAAGTGTAAACATTCCGTTCAAGCATTTTTTGTAGTTCACAGTTGAATTGCCAATGTCGCATGTTCCAATCCTGAGATTTTTCTGTCTTGGAAGTTAGAGAAAACTGATCTATTTATTAAATGTTTAGTTTAAATCTAGTTTGTGATGATTTTTGGATCAACTCTCACTCAAGACAGTAGCTGTTTTAGGGATTCTCCTTAAGTAATTACTTTATGTATACAATAGGCGATCCTGTGTATTTGACCATTTAAAGATTAAGTTGTCTAATTTTGTTTTTAAATTGTACCATTGCCGGCTTATGAATAAATCACGCAAATAAGTAAATCTTGTTAAATTAGAGTTTCCTTTGTTGTCGTCTTTTTCTGTGTAGTCCTTTGGTATCGAGTGTCAAGTTACTAACTCAACTTATGGTCTGGGGCTAATTTCACAAAACATTTAAGCAGATTTTTTTCTGCTTACAGAACTGAACTTAGCACAGTTTCTACATCACGGCGGTTCCTGTAAGGCGAGTGGCGCAAGAAGGCAAATCTATTGTGAAGGCAAATCCATTGTGAATGCACACAAGCGCAGTGACATCTCAAACATTCGTGAAATATTTTCTGTTACAGTAAGCCCACACAGTTGTTTACTGGCAAACAGCTTCACTATTGTTTATTTTGTTAACTCATAGGTCTAAAGATACTTGTGAAGAGAAGAAAATGAAAAAATTTCAGTTTTAGATGTGGGAGGAAAACCCACGTATATCAAGCAGGGACTGAGAACACAATCCACATGGAAGGCTCCAGTTCAAAGCAGGATTCAAACCGGAGTCTACAGAAGTGAAAGGCATGGAAGAAGTGAAAGGCAGGGAAGAAACCACTAAAAAACCTGAAAACCCTCATGAAATTGGCCCTGTTTTTTGTTCACCATTGAAGGGCACAGCAATAGTTACCACCATCTTTTTCAGAGTGATTATCGGTACACATTTTCCTTATTGTATGGCTGGTACAAAAAGAACGATGATCAAACAAATTCCTCAAGGACCTTAGTCAGCTGGAATGCTCAAACTTTTGTGAAATCGTCAAATTTGCCAAATTGTAAAAACGTACCACGAAGAAGCTCTCAGAAGGATTTTTGTAAGCAGCTGTTTTCAATTTCAAAAATAAGCGCCTCTAATCTTATGGAATAAACATATACAGTAAAAACCTGTTGATGTACCTTCTCTCCGAATGCCATCTAGGTCTCAAAACAAAAGAGCAGTTAACCACTTCCCGAAAAAAAAAAATATCTTTTTAAAAAAATCTTTAATGTGCCTCCGCACAGTATTATTTTTTCTGAACTTTCGCAACAATTTTTTTTTTTTTTTTTTTTGGGGGGGAGAATATTGTCACAATGAAACCTTGACTGAACAAAATACAACAAAGGTTCTCATAAAAGACACCTGGATTTTGTGTTCTCTTTTAAGAAAATATGGAATGTCTGCACTGTGAATCGGCCAATTCTTGGCAGTAAGCCATGGGCGTTATTCGGCCTAGTATGCTGGAATCTCGAACTTGTCTCCTGTAATCCGAATACATTTATAACAATGGTGCCAGCCTGTCGATCTCTTGTATTCCTCGTTTGTACAACAATGGGACAAGGGTCTGGAACCAGGGATTACACAACAACCCCCAGAAAAAGGGCGATTTCAAGCATGAATTCCAGTACCCTTTGTCCCTCTTTTCACGCTACACAATGGAATGTCCGGGCATTATTATACGTAAACCCGACATGATCGAAACTGCTCTGATAAACAAACATTAGCTGGGAACCAGTCACAAACCAAAGAAATTAAATGGTACTTTTTGCTGGCAACCTGTTTCTGCCAAGCAAGATTTTTCCGTGATAAACAACTTTGTGCGTTATGAAACGGCTTTATGGAGTTTGGCCCTGCACTGCTCTAATTTGCAGGGAACTGGTCACAAACATTAGGCCTATTCATCCCAGCTGAAAGAAAGAAACTGACTGTTCAGCCTAGATGACATCCCTTGGAGGCCAGTCCTAAACATTTAAAAGTCCTGAAAGGCAGACCACAAAATTAACCAATCCTATAAATCATCGCTCTTGTTTGAAATTGTGTTCACTTTAATTGACATCTTTGATACAATGTATGAAGCACAACAGGGTAAAACAAAGATTTTCATTCTCAATCACATCCTACGTTTAGTCTTCCTTAACCCTCCTACTCTCGGGGAACAACTTCCAGCGAGAAGACCAACCATTTTCAATCATTTAAATGCACAGGCTTCGATGGTGGTACAGCTTTTGCTCAGTACTACTTGTGCAAATGTGTGTCGGGGAAACGTATCTTCCTTGTGATGGGTTTGACTCTTGGGTGGTCTGTTGGTGTACTTTCAGCAGGTCCTACAGAAGCAATTGTGCACGAATTTACTGCCACTATACACCAATCCATATGAGGTCAGTTTTATATGTCCTCCACCAGTGTTTTCTAACATTCCTGGGATGCATTCATACTCACGTCATGTAGCGTGCGGCCTTATAGTTGTGTCAAGCTAGCGTTTTGTATAGTTGCCTCAACATCATTGGTCAGACATGCCTGTGATGCGTACAAAATAAACGCCTGGCATAACTGCTTCCCAGTAATGGTGGAAAGCACTGGTGCAGGACATCCACAATGGACTACTTTAAATACCAATTCAGTTTTTTAGAATGAAATCACATCTCATCTAATCTCATCGTTCAGCAGAAAACTCGCACAAAAATTAATAAATATCAAGCAATAGACCACAAGGGAAATTAATGATGACATTTACTATTTGTAGATTCCTGGCTTAAATTAGAAGACCTCTGCTTGCGCAGAGTCTAAATAAAAAACAGGAACTATCATAAATGTTGTAAATAATTCTTCTGGACTCTCATAACCTGGCAGTCTCAATGATCTGTTGGTTGAGATATCTGCCCAGAATGAAGACTGTCAGGGGTTCAAATTCCAGCTGACCTGCCAGCAGAATGTTTGTTACACTGCAAGCATCGTAAAGCTCTGCAATAACAACATTAATGTCGGGTAAAACCAAACTAAAATGTAAATTCTCCTGTCTCAAGCTTAACTTATGGACCATCAGTATTCCATAATGCCAAACCTTTTGATGCACAAGTCTGGGTATGTGATGCTCCTGTTGTTACTTCATAAGAAATTGCCAACAGAGGGCGCTATCACACATGGACAGCTCTGACCCACAAACTGCTCTGACCCACAAACTGCTCTCACAGCGGTTTGTTGGTGAGAACAGTCTGTGTCTGATAGCACCCTCTGTTGGGGATGTATTGTGAAAAAAGAACAACAGGGAGTGTCATGAACCAAGACTAGCTGGTTGTTAGAAAAGGCAGTCTGCACAACATTGCAATGGATTCAAAAGTTGACAGACAGTTATTCAGGAAAGCTCCTTTACCAGTACAGCCTCGTCCGTCGTTGAGCTCTCTTGCCTGCGCTACCGCCCACCAGCCATCGCTTTTTGTTGTGCTGCTATCAATCCTTCATTTTGTTGGACTTGATACTCCTGGAAGCGTTGAGAAACTCTCAGTGTCATCTTCAGATATTTCTCCATACAATTCGATGCACACTTTGACTGGAAATAAAAACCCGTTAGAAATTACCAAGTTGTACATGACAAGCATGAACTACTGGAAGATGATAAAAAAATTGTGTAAAAAGATTTTTACAAATATAAATTACATTCCAAATGCAATACGGTATGAATGGCGAAAATGAGGAAAGACAGAGAGTTTATATCCAAACAAATATATATGTACAACAATTGTAAAGGGCATTAACATGAATTAGTAACAAAAGAATTAACCCAAAAATGAATCATAAACAGTAAAAATACTTGTAACACGTGGAAAGAACAAACATTATAAAAATAATAATAATAATATAGACTTATAAAAAGCACTTATCCGTAACCCGATCAAGATGCCTACATAAACAAGAAGTGTGAGTACAGAAATTCATGCTCAAGTCAAAAATAGTCAAAACTAGCAAAGCAAATGAGATTTCAATTTCTTCTTGAAGACGTCAAAAGATGTGGTTTGACGGAGCCGAGGCAGGGAGTTTGTTCCAAATGGCAAGTGCAGCCCTGACAAAGGGCATGCTGACCATACAAGTATCAATGGCAGGATGGAATCTCATTTTAAGGTGCATAAGGGGATGGCTAGCAACCAACCCCCAAAAATGTAGGCTTTTTGACCCAAAGAGTTGAGGATCGGTCACAAAGGAAAACACAGAAACTGATGCTGGAAACAAAATTAGAAGGGTAGATAAATCAATTTACATGATTCAACCAGGCATAATACTGACCCTTGAAAACAAGTCGGACCATTTTGACATACATTAGTACAGGCTTTTAAGATGTTTTTCAAGCTATTGTACTGATTTTCTGAGGGCGTCATAATAATAATAACAATAATTTATTCATTTATAGCGCAAATGCCAAACAAGTTTGTTCAAATGCGCTGAACAATAAAAAAAAAAGCACACAAAAATACATTTAAAATATTCCAGAGAAAAAATTCATAAAAATACTGACAAAAAACAGAAATATTACACAAAAACTAAATATGAATGGACAAATGCCCAACACAAAAACATTAAAAGACATCAGATTTAAAGTAAGAAGAATATCATGCCTGTAAAACAAAAAAAGAAGTACAATACACAACGAAAAATGGTTTTTGATTGAAAATAATTATCATCAGTTTTACCTCTTTGTCCAGCAGCTTCCTCCCTGTGAAGTCTTTGATGCAATCTCCAAAGCAAGATTCAGTCAAGCGGTTGTAGGAGGATAGGAAGTCTCGAAACTGAAGGAAAATAATCACACTAAATCAGGCCTTGATCTTAACCGAGGCCACTGAGGCCATTGGCCTTATGCCCTGTCGAGTTGGCCAGCATGCCCTTCAGAAAAATGGCACTGTCACTACCATTCATTTGAACTTGGCCAGCATGCCCTTGTACAATTTCTCTGATTTGGCCAGCAAAGGCCTGCCCCCGTTTTTCTTAAGATCGAGGCCTGACTAAATTATCCAAGAGTTGTTTTCTTAACGTTTCTCAACTATGCCCGATTCTGAGAGCAAGCATACGATGTTATGAGGAGAATGCATCTACAGAGTACACAGGCAATCCTCCTACTGTCTGACCATTCAATATAATCCACTGTGGTTTTTGAATGGCAGACAAACCTTCACCGACGCCACGAACTAGCACCTTGTGTACAAAACCATATTTTATTCAGTTTTCAGTTTTTTTACATGTTTATACAACATTCATCATGCCCTACAATTTCATGAAGTCGCAAAGCTTCAAGAGCTTTACTTTTTTAATTATGATAATTATGTATGGCAACATTTGCACGAAAGTGACAATCTGCATTTTCACGAACTAGCACACAGGTTCCATTTACCATTGAAATGCACGGCACGCAACATACTCAATGTGAACAAAACAATTTCACAAACTAGCACCCCACTTGTGTGCAAAGGACATGCGCGTACGCACGCCCACAAATTTGCATTGTAATATATTGGGGGGTGCTAGTTCGTGAAAACGGAAATAGTCTATTTTTTCAGTTTCACGTACTAGCACGCACCTTTCTTCCTTTAGAATTATTGTTAACTTAGAATGCAAAGCGGACAAAAGCAGTATATTTATCAAGTTCAAAGCATCCAGAGTCCACAATGAGAAAACCAGTTGAAAACACTCTGAAATTTTAAAGGATAGTGGCGTTTTAAAAAGCGTTCAGCTTTAGGCGCTGTTTTCTCCGATTGCTACTTTTTCACTGGTATCTACGTGTGTGCTAGTTCGTGGTGTCAGTGACGAAACTATACCAGCCTGCAATATATCATGTGGTGAATGCGTTCACAAACAGTTCTGGGCACAGTTGCGCACCATACACAATCCGTAAAGTCAAATGGTTTCAAATGGTTGGTCAAATAGCTTGAATATGTCACAAGAGGTATGATTAAAACAAAGGTTATTCGACAATAAAGATAAAGGCCAAACCAACCTCCTTAATTTGCATCTGCTGCTGCTGCTGCTGTTGCTGTTGTTGATTTGGCAGAAATGCCATCGTGATCTTTCAGTGAGAATGTTCGGCGTCAACTACCATTCATTTCATAAGTCTGGACAGAGCTACAGTCTCCAAGCTGAAACAAATTTGCGTAAAAAAAAACAAAAGACAAAAACAAAAACCCTGTTTAAGAAATCTGAGAAATGTACATCATGGATCCTTGCAACTTTGCAAGGACAGAGAAAAACAAATAATAGATGAGGGTTCATCATTTAACATTGACAACTTAAAAAAGATGCAAACAATTGTTAATGGCCTCACGTTTCAACCCTAGCAGAGTCTTTCTCAAAGGCTGAATGGCAACACAACACACACATATACAAGTATACTGGAGTAACAGAATGTTGTCGCTTAGCTTTTGAGAAAGACTCTGCTAGTGTCGAAAAGTGAGGCCATTAACAATTATTCTGCATTTACACAACAAGTCCATGTGGTTGGTAAGCAATTTGCAACAGCAAATTTTACTTTTTAACATAAAAAAGATGTTAAAATAATGGCACTGTAGGGGTATTAGGTGCAGGACTGGTCCATGTTCTATAATTTTACATCGTACAGGAAGAACTGTTTAGTATAAGCCCCGAGGGTTTTGTGCCACACCTTAACCCTCGATCCTCCCAATGGTCACAATAAAAATTTAATAATAAAACACTAGGTTCTTATATAGCGCTACGTTTTCACCAGTTAACGCCTAATGACGTGTATACATGCCAATCATTTCCCTGCCAGAAATCGGAAGATGTGAAATTAGTCTTTTTGTGTGAAATCAGAATACGAGAGCAAAGGTTGCCAGACATTCCATTATGGTACTGGAGGTCATGCTCAAATTCTCTCTTTTTGCGGGGGTTATTGTGTAATCCCCTTTGTCCTTTTGGTATTAGAGAATTACAGGACATCGAGAAGCTGTCACTATTGTTATCATTGTACCTGAGCTCAATGGAGGTAGGTCCGAGTGAACCGAGATTCCAGCATTGATACTGGCCATGGTTCCGGCCATGGGACCACATTATCGGTGGCTAGGTCACGGCCGAGGTTTTACTGTTTGAATGGGATCTGAATTACGGTGAGAATTTATCCCCTTTTAACAACTTTTAGTTTGCGGAGTGGATTTTCTGGACCCGTGCAACGCTTGATGAGAGTTGAAAGAACACATAGAGCCTAGTTTTGGCGAGATCTGATTACAAAAAAGAACTGTAGCCATGTAAACGTGAAGGGCAGAAAGTTTCGAATAGGATTTTGTACATGTCACTCTATGAGGTTCGTGGAGACGATAGCGGAACGAACCTCATAGTCATAGTTCTAGTAGTAGTCAGGCCTGATGGCTATGACTGCCTAGCCTAGTAATATATCGATATAGTAGTAACCAGATTTGCCTGAATTTTACACTTTAAAATATCACAACCATTGGGAGGATTGAAGGTTATGATTATCACAACTACTGCAATATAGCATGTTGCTTAATCTTGAGTTTCCAAAGCGCATTCTCGAGATTGCACGCTGCAAACTCGGGATCATAAGCAAATCCCCAAAGTGCCCTCAACGTCAGACAATCATACATACAGTGCAAAAAAAAATACAGTGCAAAAAAAAATAATAAATTGGTGAGAGAATCGTCTTTTATGCAACTTGCAAGTGGCCAAGTTTTTAGTTCACTCGTGACCTCTATGGTCATAGTCATCACGATTAACATTTAACTAAGTCAGACGTTTTAAAAAGAAAACATGAATTTATTATTAATTTTGGCCTTACCAAACCAACCCGCAGACGGCACAAACAGCGCCAACATGTGTGAGGATGTGATGAAATAATGGAACATTTACTATATCACATGCAATACAAGATTCACTATGATGTCCACGAGCGTACATTTTGAGGGGTAGGTGGGGTCGTGGAGGGGGGGGGGCACAAGGATCCGGGGAGCAAGAACAAGAATGGCCTTGAATCATTTGATAAATTGTCAAAACTGTTTCAATTCATCGATTAACTCAAGAGCAATTCAACAATATTAAAGGAATGCTTTTAGTTTCAGTAGATTCATTTTTTTAGTTGCTGTTCGCTGTTCAGACCATGGGAGGGCGTTGTAACCAGTCAAAAATGTTGAGTCTGCCCAGTTCGGGAACTATTTCCCACAAATTACGCGCACATGATGTCTTGACACGCGTCTAGGTCACAGTGGCGCAGACCTCATGCACAAGCCTACATTAGTTAACCCTACGTGACCGTGTTTCAGCCAACCACAATACAGAACCAGCAAGAGGTGTGTTATGAAACAGGATAGGGCTTCTGTTGAAACCATACAATCAATCATTGGTCAATTTTCGTTGAATGAAATGAAACCCAAATAAATGGCATTTCTGAGAAACCGTATTATTGTTAACTGTACTGCATGTGTTCTGACAGGCAAAAAGCAAAAGTCAGAGACCCTGACTCATATTGCACCACAAGTTTGGGTATGGTTATCTTGAACCTGGCTAATTTAATGTACGCGCGGCAAATTCAGCAGTAAACAGACTTGAAACGGCACACAGTATACACATTCGCTGCAGCTGTTTGTTGTAATAACAAATCGTCAAAATGTTTTGTGAGAAGGTTTTAGAACTGATTCGGGAATTAAAAAGGTCACTTGATGGAACGTTATTACCGTTTAATGTAAGTCATTTTACATATGCAACTTATTATCTTGCCATCCTCCATGCCATAGCAATTACTATTTTAGCATGTTTAATTTTTAATCACGGGCCTGGGTACTCCTAGAACTATGAGGTTCGTTCCGCTATCGTCTCCACGAGCCTCATAGAGTGATATGTACAAAATCCTATTCGAAACTTTCTGCCCTTCACGTTTACATGGCTACAGTTCTTTTTTGAAATCAGATCTCGCCAAAACTAGGCTCTATGTGTTCTTTCAACTCTGATCGAGCGTTGCACTGGTCCAGAAAATCCACTCCGCAAACTAAAAGTTGTTAAAAAGTGATAAATTCTCACCGTAATTTAGATACGGTGAGAATTTATCACTTTTTAACAACTTTTAGTTTGCGGAGTGGATTTTCTGGACCAGTGCAACGCTCGATCAGAGTTGAAAGAACACATAGAGCCTAGTTTTGGCGAGATCTGATTTCAAAAAAGAACTGTAGCCATGTAAACGTGAAGGGCAGAAAGTTTCGAATAGGATTTTGTACATATCACTCTATGAGGCTCGTGGAGACGATAGCGGAACGAACCTCATAGTTCTAGGAGTAGGGCCTGGGCTGGGTTTATAAAATACAATGTATCTTTAAAACAAAACAAAACAACAGGACTTGAGACACAGACAACATGACACTGACATTGACAGTGACATAGACCCAGTAACTGGGGCGCTGTACTCCTTTTTTGAGATTTTGACATTATCTGTCGTACTACTACTACTACTAGTACTAGTACGACAGATGATGTCAAAATCTCAAAAAAAGAGTACAGCGCCCCAGTTACTGGGTCTAACTATTACTATTCGATACACATCGATGAAACTACTGTACTATTATTGTTTACTGGAAAATGTTCTGGAAATGTCGCCACAACTTATTGTATGGTTTTAAATTATGATACTGCACAGTGAAATCGACAGAAGTAAAGGGAGGACTTGGAGAAGTTTAACACGGCTCAAACAGTGATTATTGCTTTGAGATACTTATTCCAGTGAAGCAGTGATGAGCGAAGGATTCTCCAGATTTCATTATTTTTTTTCCCCAGATCTTCCTTTCTACGTTTGTTTTCCTTCCAATTTTTCAGTAGTGTTTAAAACTTAATGCGAAGTTAGTAAGTTTGTTTACATTTCATTTGCAATGTTAAACTACATTTTTAATTTGTTTTGTCTGTGTTTTTGGCTTGGATTGACTGTTACAGGAAGATGGTGTGAGGCAAGTTTTGGAGGAGATGAAAGCTCTGTACGATCAGAATCAAACTGATGTGTAAGTAGATGGATCAATCACATTGCGCGATCAGTCGATTCTGAAAGATATCCTATAAAAAAATACTCCAGAGTTGTGAATTGTTGGACTGGTGGCAGCGGGATTGACCAGTCGTGCGAAAATCGAGTTATCGTGCAGATCAACCGATTGCACCCAACATGGACACAGTTTGAGGAATGGTCTAAGTATGCCTGATGAACAAGGATAGTAATGTTGTAAAGCATCCTGATCTACAGCTACTAGGACATGTGCGCTATATAAGAACTGCATTTTAGTTAGTAGTAAGTAGTAGAAGCAGTGAATCCACTAGACCCAGTAACTGGGGCGCTGTACTCTTTTTTTGAGATTTTGACATTATCGGTCGTACTAGTATGTCAAAATCTCAAAAAAGGAGTACAGCGCCCAAGTTACTGGGTCTATGAATCCACCTAAAATTCTGCCCAAACTACAAAATTTGATGTCCTTCAGTAATTTCTTGGTTTAAACTTGTTTTCTTTTCAAACTGAATTCAGATGTTTTTTCGCTATTTTTCAGGAGTGCAACAGTTGATGGGGAACGTGGTCTTTTCTCCGGGGTGCAGTTTCGTCACACCTGTCTGGAGAGGAATAAAAGATGTCTCCTTGCCTATTTGTAAGATCATACCTTCTCCATTATTTTGTAAACTTTTGTCTCAGTATCTGCCATAATTACATAGTTTTAGAAAAGGAAGTGGGGTTAAGAAAAACGTGGATCTGTTCTGGCGTTAATTTAAATCTAATAGACGTGGTATTTCGCACCAGGGATAACAATTAGTATTTTGGTGGTTACCCTTACACTGATTGTTTAGCAATGAATACCCACTGCCTTACGAGTCCTGCAGACAATTCTTTATCCCAGATGCAATTGTTAAATCCATTAAATTGTTTATGATGCCCACTGCTGATGGCAGGATTTGAACTGGCCCCTGGTCACCGGACACGCTCGGTGGGCTAGGGTTTACAACATCTGCTTATGAATGCAGGGGTTGTGGGTTCAAATCCCACCCAGGTAGCCCAAGGATTTTTTTCCCCACAGGACCCAGAAAACAACCAGTATACAGTGCTTAGTCCATAAGGTGTAAGTGCCAAAATAATACTAATGGATGACATTGAATGGTCAAACAGTAGGAGGGTTAAGGATAAGATGTTTGTACTTGACAGGTATAATCGACTTGCTGTTATTCGTAATATGAGATGGGAATTTGGCAGCGTACTTCCAGCCGACATCAGACAGAATCTTTCAGAACAAGAGGTGAGAAGACTGTTATATTTCCAGCAGCTTCAGAATACTCGGTTATTGTTGTTTATTTGAACTGAATATTGATTCTCATAGACATTATGAATTGACGTCATCACACCGCCATCTTAGAGGTAAAACGGTGATGCAACAACGGAAAATGCCTATCTGTGTACGAGTGGTACACAGGATGGGTGAATATGCGACCTTCTTTTGACCTCAAACCGAGGGCGCCCTACTCAAATGACGTCATGCGCATAAGGTCTATTCTTTGGTTTAAACCTAGCTTGTGTGACAATGCAGCGATGCAAAATGCTTTAGTTTTGACATTTCACATGGTTCACAACATTTTCTCAAAAATTAATTTATTGCTAGGTGCATGATTATTTCCTAAGTGTTGATTACCTTTTTCTGTGAGTCCCTGGAATGAATTTATACTTTTACTCCTAAGATCTTAAGTAGTTCTGTTCGTTAACTTTTTGTTTTAATTTCTACGGTGTGATGTTTTTTGTGTTTTCTTAAATTTGTATACTTCCACTGCAAATTTACTTACAAAAAATTTGGCTGATGTCCCGATTTGTGAACTTTTAGAAAACCATTAATGAGTGAATGATCTGTGAACACATCTGTACTTTATGCAAATCAAAAGATATGTATGTTTTTCAGGCATGCAGCTTTTCTATGGATCAGCTGATTTCCTCTCTTTTTTTTAGGAAAATGACAAACACTACAATGACTTGTGTCGAAAGCAATTTCTTCTTCTTTTTTGCTAACTACAAGTTGCATGTGTGGTTTTGGTTTTTAAATAATAAATTCTTTCAATTTTGTTATGTGTAAATTTCAACTTTCAAATTTAATTTATGAAGGTGCTGTTGTTTTGTTTACAATGTAGGTGCAGTGGTTTACGAAATACAACAAATCCTTAGCAACGTATATGAGGTCATTAGGCAATGACGGATTAGACTTGACCCAGGTAATGGACTTCCCAGTGCATAGTTGAACTTTTAATTTTACTAAAAAAAAGTTTGAAACCTAAAAAAAGAAAAAAGACGACTTGCTTGGTAACATGATTTCGTTATGTTTTAGGATCCAGAGATGATAATATGCTCGATGGCAAAAAAACGGTGCTGCAAAGTGTTTTAGTAGCATTATTTTTACAATACACAAAAGCAAACGTTAATGCTGAATGAAATGTTTCAATAACAGCATGTCATTGCTAAGCGGTCTCGTGCACCAGATTCCAGTTCCGGTGTTACGTGCAGAGTGTGGGTTCGGGTCCCAGTCATGACACTTGTGTCCTTGAGCAAGACACTTAAACATAATTGCTTGTCCTTCAGATTGGGTGTAAAGCCGTAAATACCGTGTGTTGTGTAAATGCACCTAAAAGAACCCAGTGCACTTATCGTTAAGAGAAGGGGTTTGCCCCGGTGTTTCTGTCATGGTTGGCTGTAGATTGGGCCGCATCACCATGTAAACCATTATAAGGTGCCACCGCACACTTACAAGTACAGTACTCGTATTCTTGTGTGTGTTGTGTTGTCATTTAGACTTTGAAAAAGACTCTGCTAGGGTCGAAACGTGAGGTGGTTAACAATTGTTTGCATTTATACCATTTGTCATTTTAGTTGGTAAGCAGTCCGCAACAGCTAATTCTAATTTCTCAAAGTGCTATATAAATGGGTCACACAAATAAAAACATAGCTCTGCTTATCCTGTTGTCAAAACAAATAATGGGCGCATTGATACGCCCCTAGGGGTGTGATAAAGCGCTATGAGAGCCCAGTATAAACCCATCCATTAAGCCTCGCCCACTGTACACGCGCGACATATGCACTAGACTTTTGGTTGCACAATCACGTCTGTGATTGGTCAATACAGCAAGGGCGGAGCTTAATGGATCGGTCTATTGTTATAATGGAAGCTATCCGTCCAAACCAAATCTTTACAAAGAATTTTCAAAATTGTGTTTTTTTCAGGATCGTAAACCACCAAAAAGCTTGTACATTGAGGTAAGACTTTTTCATATTTATATTTATTTTTATTCATTTTACTTTTCGTGCAGTCATAAAAAAAAGAAGCCTTGAATGTGCCCAGCTTTTGAGATGCTCCATTACCATTGTGTGTTGATTAATGCCCAAAAATTCATTTTAATCCATTTTGTTAATCCATCATTTAATCCATTCGGGGGAAATAATTGTTTATTTTGTGTGTGTAGGTTCGGTGTTTAGTGGATCATGGAGAATTTGAGACAGAAGATGGAAGTGTCATCGTCCTCAAGAAAAACAGTCAGGTAAACTGAATGCCACAAGAATATTTAACAAAAATGTTTATTTAAGGCTGAAGATGTTGCTTGGAATTCTTCCTTTAGTTATAATCCTCTCGATATTGAAATATGCATTTTGTTTTTAAGAGCGCAACACTTTTTGTGACCACGCTGGACACACTGAGCTTCAACAAAATTAATGATAAACGTTGTCGGCTCTTTTAGACCTCAACAGAGAGCATGAGATTTAAATTTGTGCTATTTAAAGGTTGCAAATGTTTCAGTTGTTGGGACTGGGTTGCATAGTCCCAATTGTAGTTGGGTAACTAACTCAAGTTGGGATGTAACATAAGGACATCCTATTTTCAGTGCACACAGTCCCAAATGGTCCAAACCATATTTGGGACACTAACTTAAGTTGGGGCGTAACATTGAGGCATCCTGTTTTCACTTGTTGGATTGTGTTGTGCAGTTCAAATTATAGTTGGGATACTAACTTAAGTAGGGGTGTAATATTTTAGGGTGTAAAATTTCTTTTTTCAATTAATAATCAGGCCTCAAAGAAGAACCCAGTTCTTATATAGCACTTTATCACACCCGATGGGTGTCTCAAAGTGCTTAGTACTTTTTCCTGCAAGGTATGCAGAGTTTTTTGAAGTATGAGACCTGTTCCTTTACATAGCACCATTTAACGGTTTACAAGGTGCTGTGGCGCAATCTGCAGCCGATCAAACCAGGAACACCGGGGCGAACCCCTTCTCTTTGCGATAAGTGCTCTGGGTTCTTTTACGTGCATTACACAACACACAGGCCCTACGGCTTTACGTCCCATCTGAAGGACGCAGCAATAACCCACACTCTGCTGATCAGAATCACCAGATCTTGAGTCCGGCATTCTTATCCGCTCGGCCACGACACGCAAATTGTTCAAATTGTTTTGCAGCTTTGTGTGGCACAACATACCCGCCCATTTAAAGCGTGAACACAATTAACACTTCCAAAGAGATATTTAAAATGATCGACCGTTTCTTTATCATGACAGCATTTTCTGCAGAGATCTCAGTGTGAGCAGCTGATTAGACAAGGAGTACTTGAACACATCCTATCTTGAGCAACAAGTCTTTTGAGATGACATGATTTTTCGACCATGAGAAAACGGGGAAATCAACGTTATCACTTTCCTGATAAGTGGTCCCCTCCGCACTGTGCTTATAAAATGGCTATTGGTAACTAGCGATGCGACCAACCTCGATAGCCTGGTTGCGAGTAGTCGACTAGACTAGTCCAACCATCGTCAACTAGCATGGGTTCGGTCAGAGTTAGTCGAACTATGGTCCTTGATTGAAGTTGCTCTTGGATGAACTTCTTCTGACAAGCTATCGCATTACGTAGGATCGTGGATTGTTTTAGTAATCCTTCCTTTGCAGTTATTGAGAGGGTTAAATGAAACATTGGTCGATGTCACGAGTTGAAGATGATGACAACCCTCGGCAGCAAGAACCTATTGCATACAGCAGGGTGTCCAGACCATGTAACCTGTGACATCACGTTTACATAAGAGCCACAGAGCCTGGTCTTCTTGCAGGCACAATTTGTACAGAGCTCAATGGAGGAAAAACAAACTATTTTGTTTTGTGAAAATTGCACCGTACGATTTTTTTTTCAACTTTTTGACATGAAGAAAGAGGGCACATCTCAAAACTTATACTGCTGTCAGTGTTACTCTTACAATTCGTCAATTTATGTGGTATCTGTGACACAAAATGTAAAGTTTCTCAAATTACCAGTGTAGTATCTTGCCTGCCAGAAATGCCCTGGAATGTACAAGGTCATTCTTTGTAAACAAGATGACATGGTCCATATGAAATGCATGTTTAGTGCGGGGGACTATGGTATTTCAAGTGCATTGACACTTTGATCCTCTAGCCTAACCTTTAAGGCATGTTTTGCAAATCTGGAATTTCAATCTTCCATTTTCTCTTAAAACATTCCAAAATTGTTCAACAGACCTGGGCCCTATTCCATAAAGCTGCTTAAGCACAAAAAACAGTAGCCAAGCACAAATCAATTTTGCTAACCAGAATAAAGTTAACAGCCAAGATACCATATCACACATGCCGTCTGTGACGTGTTTCCTGCTTGCTTTTGCTGAGCAGAAAAATTGTTAAGTAAAACTGGAGAGCGATAAATAGTGACGTCATCAGTTTTACCCCCCCCCCCCCACACACACACACACCCACCCACCCTTACACATGGCCAGTTGCGGGGTACTTCATTGTTCAACTTATTGTCCCTTTTCTAAAGAATTCCCTTGTGGGGTAGCACTAGAACAAAGAAAACCTTGTGGGGTAGCATTGTTCCATTGTGTAAAGTGCCCCGTAAGTTGGTGAGTGTAAGGGCACACACAAGTGTGTAGTCACCTGCGATCGGGGACACCCTATTGTTCCTCTTTTGTTTGTACTCTAACTTTTTTGCAACACCTCCCATATGTTTTGTACATGTTTGGCAACCGTGGACTCTATTGTTCCCTTATGTCATATGTCCCTGGTCTGAATGCCAAGACAAACTCACACACACACAAAATATAGTCTCAAACCATGTCTTTGTAATAGTGCATTTTTTATTTGTCAAAGTAGCCACCAATAATCTGGTGATCTTAATAAGAATTGTATTTATATTACCCTCCACTTCCGTTCTGACTTTTATAATGTTTACTGTATACCTTTGTTCCTACAGCTTCTGTACGGGGGAAAGACTATGTACATATACAATAATACTCCATTGTATTTATAGTATCATTATTAACAACAATACACATAACAATACAAGTTTTTGCTGCATAACAGCAAATGAAATAATAAATACCAAAAAAAGAAAATACCCAAAGTACACGTTACTGTTAATATTTTTGACCGAAAAAGTCGCTAATTTAAAAAAAATAAATAAATCCTAAGTTAACTTAAAACAGGTAATACACTCCACATTTCATATGAAGTTTTGGTAATTTTTAGTCAGACTGACCGATAATGACGGCCATTTTAATTCTTTTCCTCCTACGACATTTTAACTTCCACATGTTCCCCCGTCTTTAGATACACATACTTCCCAAACGCGTCAGTAAGAAATACGTTATAAACGACGATCATTTATTCAGTTTATTTTCTGTATATTTGATCCCATGATATGCTTATTTTAAATCAAATTTGATCCAGTGTTGTAAAGAAACGCCTTCCCTCTTTTTAGATGTCTATTATTTGAAGAGTTTTTTTTTTTTTATTGATTGAATGATAACCCTATATTTTCCACGGAAAAATATTCATCTAATAATCCTTTCAACGAAATACAACCACTGATAACTGACCAACATCACAGGAAATAAAGCGTCACAAAAGGGGGCAATTTCCCAGGCATAGCTGGCACCTCTTCCTATCTATCACAAAGTATTGATGACTCAAGTCCTACAGTTGAAAAAAACAAAACAAAGAAAGGGCACAAATTTGTCTTCATTCTCATCCTACGACACGATTGACTTCCAAATACAAACATCAACATTTCCCACCGTTCAGTAATCAAAACTGCATTTCTACAGAACCTGCTGAAAGAAGTTTCTTGTTTTCCTAGGGAGAAATGTTTGTTGAAGGTTGCAAGGAATGTTGCACAGGTATAATCTGGGGGGAAAAAAAGTGTGTGCATAAGATTTGTCAAGACACATGGTTGCTAGATCTTTGATGAAATCAAAGGGAAAGTTTTCCAGTAGGCTTGATTGTTTCTGAAACTGTCTGGCTGTGTCCTAAAAAAGCCATTTGCGAGTGAGATCTGAATAATATCTGGTACAATGACTTGCTTAGTCACAAGTTATTGCTTAAACTTGAATTCCTCAGACTATAGAGGAAGTTGCCATGTCGCATGGTTCGAGGCAAGCTTTTGTGTAGCAACCTCCAGATGGGCAAACCCTGGTACCATTGTGCCATACACAATCATTCAAAATTGTGTATGGGTTGTCACCATCTCTGACGTAACCATGTAACAGCTACACCACCAACGACCGTGATGGTTCTCTGACCTTAGTAATTGCAGGGGTGTGCAATATTGAATGCAACATCGACTTAACATGAATTCTCTGCATAAATAAATACGCCAATGTAAATATGGCACACACTACTTCACAAAGTAATTAAGGATATCAAAACGTCATTACGAAAGTGTAGAAAGTAAACAACTTTAGGGTGATCACTTCACCATATCACGGTCTTAGAAATTGTGGAAAGGGTCTACATTCTAGGTACTTGATGCATACAGTTCATTTTTTCTACAGAGTTATAAATGCTATATAATCAACACAATTCCGGACTTGCTGGACAAATCTGTGCTTATGTTCAGCAAATTTGTAAACAAAACATTTCCCAAGTCTACTCACAACGTTTACCTTTGAAATTTCTTATGTTACGCCGACACCAACTCAGAAGAAATGTAAAAAAAAAACACCCATTCACAACTTCTCATCACATCAAAATGTATTCCAGAACAGATGTCTGCATTTCTACTACTTCATATTTTAGTTTAAAACCAACTGCACCCCCAAAGTTGACTTGTCATCAGGGCCAAATTTCAGAGCTGCTTAAGCACAAAAAGTAGCTCCAGCACACACAAAAATATGCTTACCAGACTAAGGTTACCAGCCAAAAAACCACGTTACATGTACAATTTGTGACTGGTATCCTGCTCCTTTTTCGCTAAGCAGGAAATTGTTAAGCGATATTTTCTGCTTAAGCAGCCCTATGAAATTGGGCCCAGCTCAAATCGCTTCTAGCTCAGCACCATGTATTTATTAGAAAACAATTTAAATGTTGACATTTTCACCAGGACAAAGGCAAATGAAGCGTGACAATCTTCAGGGTTGTCATAACACTGATGGATAAAAGCATGGATTTACCAACTACTGGTATCAGAGGTGCAAAATATCAGGCTGGCACACTGAGCGACAACATTAACAAAACTGATTAATTTGCTCAATACCAGAAGTAACTAATGTAATGTCAGCATCAAGATTTCAAAACAGCTTTCCAAATTGAATTGTGATTCACCTAGAAAGTATGAGTTTTTTAAAAATACAGCAATAAACAAAAAAATGTCCCCTTCTTTCAACAAAATTTGGAGTTCGGTCATGTTTGAAGTCAAGTTAAAAGAATAAGAGTGGAGGTCGAAAGAAGAAGATAGAACTGTCTCGGCGACGTACTGAGAAAAAGAGAATAGCCACCATTGCATGACTGCCTTGACAGGCAACCGGAGGGCAGGGGAAATGTTGGAAGGCCGAAAGCAACTTGGAGAAGAGCTACTGAAAAGGAAATGAAGGAAAGCGGTTGGAAAAACATGGACTGAAGCATGGGGCTCGGCAAAAGAAAATGGCAAAAGAGCATGGAGGCCTTTATGCGCCAGGTGTCACTCCAAACCCCCTCACTTCAAGTAATCATGGGCCACAACAAGTTTTCTTTTAAACGTTTTTTTTTAAACGCTCACAGCTACAATTTCCCTCAACCCGACTTCTGAATACTTGCTCTCTGGAAAAAATGTGCCAAAACATAAACTGGTTAATAACATTTTAGATTAGTTTTCTGAAAGAGCAGTAGATTGCATTCTCCTTTTTAAATCAAGAATCATGCACATACGACAGCAAACACCAAATAGTAAAA
Organism: Marthasterias glacialis; assembly: GCA_911728455.2. Classification (NCBI taxonomy): domain Eukaryota; kingdom Metazoa; phylum Echinodermata; class Asteroidea; order Forcipulatida; family Asteriidae; genus Marthasterias; species Marthasterias glacialis. The sequence goes on from OU452219.1 coordinate 4,742,529, forward strand.
AAAAAAAAAAATAAAAATAATAAAACAAAAACTAATATTGAGACAGGACATAACACAAACGTAACAGGCAATCTATAACAATGCCTCAATATACTTTGTACATATCCTTATATATATATACAATTATGTATTAACAAAAAAATTCAGAATACAGTGTTAGACTGAAGTGCTCTTGCGTAATTGCTTTCTCCCCAACACAAAGCACTTTGCGTAAAAAGGAGATAAAAACGTAGATTTGTACACACATAAAAATACACACCATTACCCTGACAAAGAAACCATCAAATGAAAAAATAACTTTCAAATGCAAAATGGAGACAAGGTGAAGCTGAAGTGTGGCTTTTTAAAATACATAAAAAAAAAATTATATATCAACAGCTGACGAAAAAACAGTAAATTTATTACCGTTTGGCATGCCTCTCTTGAAAAAACAAAAACAAAACAGGCGTGGTTAAAAAAACAACAACCGACTTACATATCCTTGCATCAGTGCAAAGATGTCGTATCCCGGTTGTGCAAGAACGTTTTATCTCGCACGAAAATGCTCTGTGCAAAAACGTACAGAAATCTCGGCGTCTGTTGGTTTTTGTGTGTACATCCGGGTTTATTCTAAGCAAGATACGACATTGTGACACTTTCAAATGCATATGTAGCATAAATGCTGTTTTAGGAGATACAGCGTTTTTGCACCGACAACAACATTGTTCTGGAACAAAGCTATAATTGTCTTTCAGTTTATGGTTGATGTGCTACTCGGTTTTTTTTTTTTTGGGGGGGGGGAATCCAAAGGAAAACGTGGGATGAGCAGTTTACTATTATGATGTGCTTGTCTCCAGAGACTCCAATACGGAGTGATGTTTGAAGCTTTGCATGGTGGGGATAATAGAAAGTAATTTTCACTAGTAAACTTGAGGTTACAACCACGTGTAAATCTTTTTGGAGGAGTGTTGCCTTTGAACTCATTCTCCTGAAGATGACCAGGGTATACTGCTTGAACCGTCAAGACCACAATAGCTCTTTTCAGAGTCACTTTCTACTCCGATAAGGCTTTTAACAAAGTTTCTTTTCTCTTTCAACCAAGCAGTAAATTTGCAGGTACAAGCATGCGTAAATCTCTTTCAGGGGCTGTGTTGGCTCTGAAAAAAAAGCTGTTGTGGTCTTTTTACTCCGATAGAGCTTTTAAAAAAGTTTTTTAGTGTTGTTTTTTTTTCTTCTACAAAACCACAACCTTTTAAATAAGCAAGGTGGAAGCAGATATACTCGATAAATTATTGTTGTTACAAACATCATTCTTGGGATTTTACCTGGGGTGCATTTCTGGAGACCCTGACCAGAAAAACAGCTCCGGGAGCTCCATAAAAATTGGTCTGTAACCATGAAGAGTTTATGATGTTAGGTACATCTAGTGTTTTAAAGATATGCTAATCACTGATATGTTACGTGCCCATGTTACAGCTGCTCCTCATTTGCATAAAGGGCTCCCTCAGCATGCACTGCACAGAAGGAATAAGTAAAACGACCCGACATACACAAAACTAACATCTGTGAGGTATTCGTATTTCAGCATGCTGTTAAAGATGTATGGCTGGTACAGTCTTTACAAAATTGGAAGTTAGTTTGATGTGTTTCGAAACCAATTTACTTTCTCATGGATTCAATTTTTATTTTTAAATCACTGTATCTGATGTCTTATATTGTGTCTCGTTTTATTGTGAATTGAGAGTAATAAATTCATAGAAATGACAAATAATTCAATTAAAAAAATTGTAAATATTACTTTACAGACATTTGGTAATTAAGATTTATGAAAAAAAACTTTAACCCAAAACACAACCATTTTCTCAAACCGCAACAAGAGAAAAAAAAAAAAAAAGTCAAACAGGAATTCTCAGACAAAGAAGAAAAAAAAACCTTTCAAATTATTAGTCTTTCCATTTGCATTACTGATTTAGTATGAAAACCGATATGCATATTACCAATGTTGGTTTGAATATCACAGTTAGGAAATATCTTTATTGACAAAATTTACAATGACTGTACACGCCGGTCGTAATAGTTTTTGTTTTTTCTCTCTCTTCGCATGATTTTCCAATCCAGCGGCAAAAAGTCATCACAGAGTTTCCATTCTTCAAAATCTCTTGCTTAAAATTTTCTGTACAGGTTACAATATTATACCTGATCCATCATGGAAGTTTGTCAGTTATATAAACCCAAAATATAACTTTTTTTTTTTCTAAGCGAAATATTTGCTTCAGATTTAAAACACTTGTACCTGCATAATTACATTTAGAAAAAAAAAAACGTAAATCAACAATATTTGCACTGAACCAGACAGGGTTGTACTGTCATCCTGCTTCATCGTGTCCTTGAAAAAAAAAATGGGGTAAGAAGTCTCTAGATATAATTGACGTAATAATTGCATCGGGGGTAAAAAAAAAAAATTAATTTTATCTCTTAAACCAACGTGTGATAGGGTTAACAGGATTCTAACTGTTCTGTAGTCACGAGGGTATGTTCATTCATCAAGTAGTTTAAAACATCCACCCTAGAATGTGAGGGATTATGGTTTTGAATCCCGTAAACTGATTTTTTTTCTTCTCCCCATGCAGGACATGGGATGCACTGAGTATACCGTGACTATCACTGTCTAAGGGTAGACTCAAAATTACAAGTTTCTAGAGACTCTGAAATCCATCAAGAGTTGATTTTTGTAGACAGTTTGAAGTAGACTACTCCTGAGACACAAGCAAAACTTTTGTCTTAAAATAGATAATAACAGTTTGCATCTGGTTCCCTGCTCATTTCTAATCTATTAATATGATACATCGTTGGTGAACGGAAGGAGTGCATTCAAGTACCGTTCAATAAGCACACAATGGACCCCCTTGCACAGGCTGCTATCCCCCGAGGTCAAACATGCCTGTACGTACAACTACCAACCAATGGGAGGTCTTCCTTTGACCTCAGTGAGGTCGCTGTTTGAGCTTGTGATGTCACATACAAGGGGGTCTATACCACCGACCAGATATTTCTTTTTATAAAATTAGGTCATTTTTAAAAACACAGAAAAACAGTTTATGCTTTGGATGGGACTTATTCATGTATGTTCTTATTATGATTTGGCAATTTATTACTTGGGGGGGGGCATGCCACAATTTTCTTGCTTATTTTGATATTTCAGACAAAACATTTCTCTGGACAATTGTTACTGGTATCAAGTTTTTTAAAAAGATTTAAAAATGATCAATTTATTGTTATTTTTGTTTCAGTCATTACTGATCATGTATTGTGCCTGCTTGGCAGTTGCTTGCATCCCAAAGATGATGAAGACTAACATCATTTGAACTTTCTGTAACAAATACTCGCTGAGGTAGCTTACAATCAGAAGCCAATGTCTTATCCAATTAAAACGCTCTTTTTTTTCATTTGTTTTTTAAATATTTTATTCAAACAACCGACTGACGGATGTAAGTCCCCACTGTTGACAACTATTTGACAATATTGCAGACTTTGACTAAAAGTAAGGTAAGGTGCAACTCTGTTGCAACAAATTCCAATTTACAATTTTGTATAAAATGGCAAAATTTCATTGAACAAATTTTCATTAAGTTGTAAGTTCTGAATGTTTCCTTAAGCTCTGGAATCTGGACAGATTTGTTAAGTGTTCTCTTTACCTTTATGAAATTGTTGATTCGTGAACGAATTATGAAACTTCTTCACAATTTGGATCAATGCTTTGCTTGGGCCGCAGACAACTACAAACTAATATTGCACAGAGTGATGAGATATGGCAAGAGTCGAGTTTGATTGAGAAGAATTCGATTCAAACCATTCTAATAACGGTCTCGGGGAAAACAAATTTGAAAAAAAACAAACTATTCTTCAAAGGTGATCCCTGCAGCATTCTGTTTTCCAGTAAATAACCAGCAAATAAAACATTTTTCAAAACGTTTTTTGGATTTAAATGCTTATGGAAAAAAAAACCTTGAGGCTTGACAAGTTCCTTATATGTGTTGTTGTTGTTGTTGTTGTTGTTATTGTTGCCTTTTTTAAATGGAGGGAGTGGGGGATACTTTCCCTTTTTTTAAAGTGATGTTTGAAGCTTTGCATGGTGTGAAGGATACTAAGTAACTATAATTAGTAAACTAGTTAACTTGTGGGTACAACCACGTATAAATCTCTTTTAGGAGGAGTGGTGGCTCTGAAAAGTGCCGGTCTACTCTACTCTGCTCGTCTACTCTGAATTCTCCTGAAGACGAGCAGAGTATACTGTTGGAAACGTCGAGACCACACCGGCTCTTTTCAGAGCCACCACTCCTCCCAAAAGAGATTTATACATGATTGTACCTGCAAGTTAACTTGTTAACTAGTTATAGTTACTAAGTATGCTTTACACCATGCAAACCTTCCACCATCACTTTAAAAAAAGGAAAGTATCCCCCACTCCCTCCATTCAAAAAGGCAACAATAACAACAACAACAACAACAGCAAAAACACATATAAGGAACTTGTCAACCCTCAAGGTGTTTTTTCCAAAAGCATTTAAATCCAAAAAAAACGTTTTGACAAATGTTTTATTAGCTTGTTGTTCCCAGCAAGTTTACTGGTTATAGTTAATTATTTCCTTCTTTTTTTTTTTTGGAGGGGGCAAGGAACATATTGTTTTTGAGGAGTTTTAAGGAATCTAAACCAATATTGCCTAAAGGAACCAAGCAGTAAGAATCCACTATACCACAGATGAGAGTTACTGCTGACATAAACGTCTGAAACTAGAATCCAACTTCAAGGAGGTATGTTGAAATGATTGCATTTCCACCTCATGGTAACCCCTGGAGTTAGAGATTGCAAGAAGCGTCTGGAAACAGTATCCTCAGTGCTAGAGGAGTAGATCAAAGAGCAGGATTTCTTCATATCCGAGGAAAATAACAGTATTTTTTTTTTTTTACCAAGCAGACATAAAACAGCCTGATTTCAGATAAAAAGCCTGAAATTTCTCATCCCTACAATACAGTCTCTCCACGATGGATGTTGGACTTAGTGATATACACAAAAGGTTTGCCTTCCCACTAAAGGGGGGAATGGCAGACGTTTTTTGTCCATACCATGACAAGCCAACCATGACAAGCCAACCATGAAATTAAAAAAGAACACATGAAAACCCGGAGTTTCCAAAAACACGTACATGTACATCATATAAATAGTCTGGTACTTTGAAAAAACACCATGGGGGTGATAGAGAAAAGACAGGTAGGGGGGGGGGTTAGAAGGTAGACTTCAGAGGAGGCAGGGTGGAGTTGTTTGTGCATCATCGGCCTCCAATAGAGGTGGGAAAGAGATCAGGGGATTTTTTATTTTTTCCAGTCTCACAGGGTACTGACACGCTCCATGTGGCGCCCTGGGCTGAGATGAATCGGGGAATTACTGGCTTTGTTGCAGCCGTGGCCTGAGCTCTTGTTACCGCCGCCCTCGCTGTGATCCCTACGGTATTCCTCCCAGCGCTCGTCGTCGCTCTCATGGGTGAGGTAGCGTTCTCCTACTTGGGTCTCCAGCTCCCTCAGGTCTAGCCACGTCTTGTAGTCCTGCAAAAAAATGTTGCACTGAGGTTATCGCATGTAAACAGGATATGTGGCCAGGAAGTGAAGTGATGAGTGGTAAGGGGAGTTGAAGAGTCCCCAAGATAAGTCGCCCAAAACGGCCTACTTTGTTATTTTCAGTGGCCGTTTTGTTCATTTTAACAAATATAACTGCCTTTGTAAAATATAAATTTGAATGTTAGAGTATTCAGCGCGTAGTTTCTTTAGGAGTGTTGCTTATGCCTTACATCAAACAGCAGCATAAATTTGGGTTCAATAATTTTTTTTAAATTTTTAGCACCTTGTCCCCAGTCATCAATCAGAGCCCTTGATTCCGTAAGTCGGCAGAAACAAAAAAGACTAGAGTTTGCAAAATGGAAACAGCTTGCCGTATCAAATATTCTGTGTTATATTCATTGTTAATGGCTGGGTTACCTTGTATTTTTTATTTTTTATTTATTTATTTTTTGGGCTAAGAAAATAAGATACTTGTTAAAGCAACATTTTGTGCACGACTGGGGCCAATCCTGTGGGTATGTCATTGCGTCACACAAATGTGTATCTGCCGGATGCCCAAAGTTTTTGCCACTTCCAGCTCTAAAGCAGGCATACATTTGCTTTTAATTTTACCTTAAAAAATCACCCATTTCATCAATCAAAAGCATTTTTTTTATGACAGAAACTTTGAATTCTGAGAAGATCTTCCTCTTAGAAAAACATATGTAGAAGGGTTCGAACTGGCCTCTTGTCACAAGGCACGCTCGGTAGTCTAGTGGTTAAGATATCTGCTCTAGAATGCGGGGCTCGTGGGTTCGAATCCCATTAGCACACCTGTGTTTTTTTTTCCCTGCAGTATACAGTGCTTATCACAAAAGACTATAGAGCGCCGTAGGCGCAAGATGGGGAACTCTGGCTGAAATGTGAAATCTCACTGGACGACATTTCGGCAAGTGACTCTATTGATACAACACTGATACGTGCGGACCAGTGTAGACAATGACAATTGCTATCAATGGGAAACGCAGGCATTCACTTGCCGAAATAGCGCCCATGCGTATTTCATTTTCCAACAGTAGATAAAGGCCCAGTTCCCCATCTTGCGCCTACGGCGCTCTATAATCTTTGCTTATCACACATTGGTGAATAGTAAAAACCTAACAATTATGAGTATTCATTGTGGCTTATTATGTGATCTTTTACGACCGAGGATGCAATGTTCCAATGGGATTTCAACATGACATAAGTTCCCCCCCCCCAACCCTCAAAAACACTGGGTGACTCCAGTATTTTCAGCCTGGTTAACCGCTGTGTAACGAAGGATTACCTATACAACATCCTGCATGGTTGGATATGCATCCTGATGACTTCCTGGTACTGGACTACTAAGTTGGATTCAACCAGGAAATATTAAACCAGTGACCTTGTGTGATGGATCATGCCAACCCTCCCAGAGGAATTTTGGATGTCTGTATCGTTCATGTGGTTATCTAAATGAGTAATTAATGCTACCAGGCATAGGTCTGTGTATTCAGTATGATTAGAAGACCAGGTGCTAGGACTAGTCTTATCTCGAGTTACAATGAGAAACTAGTCCTAACTTATAGGACTAGTCATAAGTTAGGACTAGTTTTGTGAAATCCACCCCTGGGGCAATGTCATAGATCTGTTTAAAGCAGAAAAAGGAACTATACACAAAACAGTTATGTTTATCGGAATAAAGGTTACCAGCCAAAATACCATGTCACATGTACTCTTTGTGACTGGTATCTTGCTGTTGTTTTTTTTGTGTGTGTTTTTTTGCTCAGCAGAAAACTGTTCAGAATTATTGTCAACTTAACCAGTTGGCGCCGGCTGACTTGTATCCACGAAAAGATTTTTCAAGCCAGCAAACGGACGATGTTAAAACACACCATCGTGTAAAATTGAAATACGGGAACAAGGGTTGCCCAGAACATTTCATTTCATCTACACATACAGGACAGATGGCATTCAATATCTTGCCAAGTTTTGGCTATTGTGCAGGCGTTGTTGTGTAATCCCCGATTTCACACCAGCGGTGCTCTCAGGGAAAAATGATTCCATCAATTCCAAGAAAGTAATCCCGTCAGGGTGGATGGAAAAAAAATTTGAAGAATCCTGGCGGCGATAGGTTAAGCAGCTCTATAAAGTTGGTCCCAGGGACAAGTTCATAAGCAGATGTTTTCTGCTTACGAACAGACCCTTATGTTTCATGCTGATGTTTTATGTTGGATTTGTATAAGCTTCTCAATTAACTTGTTTCAGCAAATGCACTTTTTTCTTCATTTTTCAGTTTTCATGTTTTTTTTTTTTTTAGGTCCACCCTGCTTGCCCGTGTGTTCTTGCTCCTGCTCTATCCCTCCCTCAGGCATCATGCAACAAGCCTTGGCTTCAAGAAGATGCCTCCATACCTTTTTTCACCCTAGCACACTTGAGTGATTCAGGCGTGGTACTTCCTAGAGGCAGTGGAGGTTGCCTCCATACCCCTGGCCATTGCCTTGGTGCCCCTTGAAATGCTCTCCTCCACACTTTAGCTTTCCTCATAGAGGTGCCCCTTTACTGCGTACAAACTGCCTTGCCCTCACAATTATGACGTATCAGGCCTGACAATGGTTGCCTTTTATTTAATGATCCATTCTCCCACTTGTTCTTCATTTGGTATGGAAATAAATGTGAAATTTGAATTGAACTGAATGGGAGACTTTTGAGGCGTTAGCGGGTGCCTCAGTAACCGGTCCTTTTCTATTGCTCTCATAATAGAAAAGGACCGGTTACTGGGGGCGCCCGCTAACGTCTCAAAAGTCTCCCATTCAAGTGACTTGAAATGCCATCTGCCTGTTCTTGAACGCTTCAAATTTTTGTTTGTTTTTTGTTTTTTGCCTTCATCTCTAGATCTAGACTTCATTAAAACAAAAAAAAAAGACCTTAGAAACTACTTCAGTGTTTGTTTTTGCATCAATCTGGAATTGTACTGTATTAGGGAAATGTCTGACTAGGCGGCTGCCGCTCTGGCTGTGGCTTGATCATCAACAAGCATTGAAGCATAGAATGCCCATAGCAACACCCCTAGCTGCAGCCACAGCCGCCAATCTGGACACTGCCTTGGCCAAACGTACCGACCTGATATGTTGGTTTCTATGTTACTAATCAGTAATCCATTACTCCATTCTACCAGACGTCCTTGATTAGTAATTATATAACTTACCTGTAGCCAGGGATGTGCCAACGATTTGTCTGCCGTGTAGCGTTTCCGCAGTTTCACCTGCAGCAGATTCTTGATCAAATCAACAGCTGCAAGAAAAAACAAATGGAGAAAGGAAACTTTCCCAATCGATCAAATAATCAAGGATGTCATTTATTTTTTATTCAATTTAACAAACCCAACTTGTCCATGTTTAGATCCGCGGAAGTCGTTTGTACTTTCTACTCTCGCCTCTTGTACAATACATTAAAAACTCGAAAATCAAGTTTTAGGGTTCAAAACTGGAGGGGGGGGGGGGGCATTCCGGACCAAAGTTTTGCAAGTTCGGCAGAAGCAACCCGGAATTGAAATGAGGTCCTTGGATTGTTTTTTTACTTGATGGGGGTTAAGCCTCATAGATGTTAGTCCCAAAGGAACAAACAGGAAGAGCCTGCAAATTTTAGTCAAACTGCCATTCACAAAAATAAAAGTCAGGAAATGTGTTTCAATTAATCCCCTTACCATCATCTGAGATTTCATCCCACGGATTGGGCGGAAACATGAAGGCTGCATTGTGGATTTGATCCGTGATCTCTTCGTCCTCGTTGAAGGGGAAAGTCCCACTTAGACTGCAACAAATTAATATTGTCATCACATATAATTCAGGAATCTGTTTTTGTTTTAAAAATATGCACCAAAAACAAAACCCAGTTGAGGCCATTATCAATAATGAAAATATGTGTTTTACCCATACACCCAAATGTGTTAAGCACTGTATACTCAATACTTTCCAATAATTATTTAAAGAAAAAAAAATTCAAAAAAAAAAATCCAATTGCATATTACTTGGGTGGGATTCGAATCCTATACTCAAGCAGCGGTTACCACATTGATTTAATAGAATAGATGTTAAATTTGCATAATAAAGAAAATGATAGATCAACATCTATTAATTAAAATAATAACAATAAAAAATACTTTAATTTATGTAACAATCGATGTCTGGGTAAAACCAAAATCATAATAATATTAACCAAAATGTAAATACTGTAGCACCAAAATCCACATGTAAAGGCAATCACAGTATTAATATAACAAACTTTAAAGAGAGGCTGAAAGGTCAAATTTTGTTTTGTGATGCCACTCATTTTCCAATAGATGAAGTCCTTATGAAAGTGGGAAAAAATCCCGAGTCTCTAAACCTCACATCAAAATAGTGTAAAAAGTCATTTTATTTGCTACTCTTTCAGAGCAAAATTTGAAAAAGGACTTCACTGGACGTCAACAATAAATTCCGGCGAGGAATTTCTCATTTGTCGAAAGGTCAAACCCAACACCGTTTTGATCGAATACCATGGAAATTCGGGAGTGATCCACAAATTTCCTGCAAAAAATGTACTGACCCATATATCTGAAATGTGACATCACTGGATGTTTTTGGATGTTAAAAATCTTCGCACTGGAAGGATATCAAATAGGATGGTAATTACATACCGTTTTAACATGAGGTTTATTCTTTGGAGACTATTTTTTTTTTATTTTTCCACTTTTATAAGGACTGTATCTATTAGAAAATGATTGTATTACTAAAGTAAATATGACCTCAGCGCCCTTCTTTATAACAAGGCCAATACAAAACTCCAAAATGACACTTCAGGCAGCTGAAAGTTAAATAAGGAATAGAGAAAGCACAGTTTTAAAAGGAATAAATGCATTGATTAGTTGAGAAAAAATCTGGGAAACAAAATAAAGCAGATCACAGCAAATACAATATATATATAAAAAAAAAAAAAAACCACAAAGAAGCAGAAGGTACTTTAAATACAGGTTTTCCTGGTCATTTTCTGCACAACTCCCCCAGCCTATTTCACTTTCATGCATTTGTATTAAACCGATTTTGCCTCTTCAGTTGAAACCGTCATTCAAACTCACTTGAGGCACGCACATTTATATATTATTATATTCAATTACACTTATAAGGCGTTCTTTTTAGCGATGAAAAATTGGCATTCAATTTAGCAGAGTAGGGGCAACTAGAGTTTCTATGCGAAAAGCTGCTGCAAATGTGAATACTGTTCGAGTGGATTGTCACAAAAGAACAACTGCTTCCACATTCAAATGAAATTGAATAACTGTTTTGAGCTTTCTATTTTTTTGTAAAATAGAACAACGTAACGTTTAAATGGTTGCTTATTTGCCAAGAAATGACAGGGAAAACCTGTAACAATGGCAAAAGAATATTTCAAAATGTCACTTCTGAGCATATTTACAATGTCCATAATGTAACAAATCAAACCTTAAAAACAGCAAATGATTTATCTACAAGAACCTTTAGTTGAGTTGGAGTGGGGTGGGGGTGAGGTGGGGTGGGGTGTGGTGTGGTGTGGTGGGGTGGGTTGGGGTGGGGTGGGGTGGGGTGGGGAATAACCATCGATTATACAGCTGATTGAGTGTCCTTATTTTATTATTGACTAGCCATACCTGACATAGATGATAACACCAACAGACCACATGTCCAGGGAGCGATTGTATCCTTTACTGCGCAGCACTTCAGGGGCAAGGTAAGCTGGCGTGCCTACAACGGAACGCCTGAATGACTTCTCACCAATGATCCGAGCAAACCCAAAATCACATAGTTTCACCTGAGAGGGGGGAAATGAAGCAACAAGATACAGCTTGCTCAGAGTTTCAACATTTTAAAAAAATGATTGTGAAAAAAAAAAAAAAAATTTGTCTGTGATCTGAAAACTTGTGTATTGGTATTTTTTTCAGAGATACTTCAGTGCATGGCCCTTTTCGAAACCCCGGCTTCAACTCCGACTAGGCTTTGGCTGTGGCTAGGCTTAGGCTATGTCTTGTCATGCCCGGAGCTTCAAACAAGCGGATAGTGCGTAAGCCAAAGTCGATCTTGACTACGAAAAGGGAAAATATTTCTGTCATTCTTGGATTGGAACAATGAGGAAGACCCACTTTCACAGCTCTGCTTACCGTGAGTGAAAAATCGGCTGTTACAGATACAGCAAAACCCAAGCTTAACATAAACTGATTAGCAAGGAATTGTTGCTCGTCGTGTTCATACTTAATCATTTTTCACTTGCACGGCTAGCGCAGAAATTCAGTGCTTACCCTGTAAGCAGAGAATGGCGACTGTAAGCGTAGAAATCCACGATAAGCAGAGCCATATAAATTGGCTTAATGTATCACTACACTAAAACAATTCCAGTTTTCTTAACTCTGCAGAGAAAAAAATATCTATCCGTTGCATTCTACAGCAGAAAAATCTGACACTCACAAATTTTCCTAAAATCGGGCTACTCAAAGGAAATCTCTGACTCTGCAAATTCAACACAATACTAATAGGCAATTTACCTGCGGGAAATCACCCTCTGATGACAGAAGAACATTTTCTGGTTTAAGGTCACAGTGGACAACATTTTTTATGTGAAGGTATTTCAGTGCAATCAAGATCTGTAAAAGAAAAGACGAAAAAAAACCAAGAGAATTCAAAACTAAGCTATATTGGCAATTATTAGGGATGAGAGTGGATGGAAATGAAAAATCCATGAAAGACCGATGTAAGGTTTGGTGGCTACCAACCACGCCATAACCCGTATCAATGGCAGCATTCTGTGCTCAGATGTAGGTGGGAAAAGCACCTTGTTGTAGTCAAAATACAGTACATGTACATGTACTGTATTAAGGCTTTACAAGGGCCTGGATGTATGTATATGATATTAAAAAAAAAAAATAATAGTAATAATAATAAAAAAAAAATTGTAAAACAATTCCTCAATAATTTTGTAATATCCGGAAATCTATGTGATGTATATTGTAACTGGTTCCTTGCAAATTTTTGCTTAGCAGAGGAAATTTGCTTAGCACCATTTTCTGCTCAACAACTTCATGAAAGTGGGCCCTGACATATAGCTCACCAAATCACCCTCCAAATTTGCCTTATTCCAGGCTGATTTCAAAGCAAGGCTGTGATATAAATAACCCCTCATTTGTACCCAATCCCCTCCTTACATTGGTGAAAACAACCAATAGAAAGACAGTTGATAACAACCTTTTTAATCTCGACAGCAAGAATAGAGAACTAGATGATCCAAAATAAGACAACCAATTTCAAAAGCGGGGTTGCAGACTCGTCACTATTGGGCTTTACCTGGGAGATAAGGAATCTCGTAACTCGTTCATCTAGTCTTCCGTTGACGCTTGACAGAATCATCTCTAACATGTCTCCTTTTAGCTTCTCCATGACGACGAAGACGCGCTCTGGGGTCTCAAACATCCTCTCGAGGTTGACTACGCCTGGATGTCGAACTTTCTGCACAGAGAAGGAAGGCAAAGCAGGCAGTAGAGTAATTACCACATGCACACTCTGCTACGAGCAAAAGAGGAAAGTCTCCACGAAGGCACCTTTTTGACATTATTGAGATTCAATAGAACCCAGAGAATACTGTGTGTAGTTATCTGTGTGTATCTGCTTTCAGGCAATACGTGCAAACTACAATTTTGAATAGTTGAAGGCAAATTTCCCATTGGTTGATCTGGTTGATTTTGACACACAGGCATGTCACATGATACTGATACTGTGTCCACAGCTGACATAGAGGGCGTGCACAGCAGACACAGACGACAATTGAGCTCAGCATTTTTGGTGCTGTATTTCTATGGGTTCAGACAAAAACGCACCCTTTTTAAGTTACCTCACTGTGTTGAAGTTGAAACTCAAAACATGTGATGTGTCTACTCAACTAATGAAAACAGCATGATTTGATATACCGTAGTCCCCATATCATGGCAAAGTTAACTTGGGCGTTCTGTTCAAAGCACTGAATATCTACTTGAGCTTTGTGAAGCACAGAATCATTAAGCCCCGTTTATGTACTTCATGCGAACTGCAAACGCCTTGCAAGTCTTACGTCATCATCCCTTCACAGTGCAAAAACTAACCGAGACACGAACAAAATGATTCGTTTTGCAGTCAATTTTGCCCAGGTTGAGCACTGTTAAACTTTCTGCGAACGTTCGCGCAGCTTTGGCCAATGAACCAATCAGATGGCAGTGTTAGCCATCACTAGAGGGCTCAATTTGGTGAGCCTCCTCAAGTGGTCAGTTGGATTCTTCTTTGGACATAATACTACTGTCTTTTGTGTCCGCGTCATTTCTTACGACATAGCCGACAGGCAGCGAGGAGCAAACTATTAACGAAATCTTTGCAAGTTGAAAAACAGTCAAAGGTTTGAGCGTATATTTCGTGACAAATAAGATTCGACCGTCCTCAGCAAATTATTTGTAGTCGCATCACGAATTTGCCACCTTCGCATTTGCTTCCAACTTGAGTATGAACCGGGCTTTCGTTGGAATACAATTTCCTCCCATTCGCTGGAATACCAGACTTACATGTAAGATGGAGACCTCGTTCTTGAGTTGTGTTTCTTGTTTTGTAGGAAAGCGTAACTTGTCAATCACTTTGATTGCAACCTGTCTGGCTGAGGTACGATGGACACCTGTCACACACAAACAATATTGAAAAAACACGATTCAATTTCATCAGATTACAGCCTTGTGGTGGTAAATTTGGGGATGATTTCAAGACAAACTATCTCACTGATATTGTAGTTCCCAACTGCTGACATGGGATACCATTGTAATTATGTCCTGATAGATTTTACGAGTTTAATATATATTATGGAATGTCGTGGTCGAGTGGTCTTATGCACCATACCTAAGTGCTGGTTTTGAGAGAGTGTGGGTTTGGGTCCCAGTCGAGGCACTTGTGTCCTTTAGCAAAACACTAGGATCATTAACTGTTTTGTCCTTTGAATGGGACCTAAAGCCATAGGTTTGGTGTATTGTGTAATGCACGTAAAAGAACCCAGTACACCTTTATCTTTAAGAGACGGGTTTGCCCCGGTATTTCTGGCAATGGGAGACTTTTGAGACGCTGGCGGAAGCAGACACAACGGTCCTTTTTGACAGTTCTGCGCATGTGTGCACACGCTCAGTACTGCACGCGAGGCTCCGAGCACGTGTACTACTAGCGAGAACCGTGAAAAAGGACTGTCCACAAGTCTCCCATTGGCTGCAGATTATGCCCTATCACCTTGCCAACCCTTACAAAGATGCTGCATAAATGCGTCTCATCATCATTCAAACATAGCTCTGCATACCTGACAAAAAAAATAATAAACGTTTAGAGACGCCAGTCAGGTGTGATATAAGGACTGCAGATTACTATTATTATCTAGTCAACCAACCTCCGTAGACGATGCCAAACTGACCCGATCCCAAGATCTCATCTGGGAATATCTGGTAGTATTGACTGATGTCGTTCTTCTCTTGCTTCACCGTCTCGTCCAAGATGTAATGGTCGCCGTTCTCGTTCGTAGCACCAGAACCTGTCCACAATGTCCACAAAATGTTTCCATACAACATTAGTATTTGTGTTTCATTACATAGATTAAAAAAATGAATTATTTTTTTTTAACTTCCTCAAGGTTTCTTTCACTACAAAGGTGATGTTCCTAATATTACAAATTCTCAACCCATTTTGATTTGGTTTCGAACATCGTCTTTGAGATTGACTAATAGGGATACTTTAACATAGGTCTGGACAGCTCAGTTGGTAGAGCGTCCGTACGTTAAGCCGGTGGTCGCAGGTTCATATCCCGCTCCAGTCAATTTTTCTTTGTTCACCCCCAAATTGAATTCAAAAACAATGGGCGACTTTGGACGTTAGTGGCTTTACTCGAACCTCGTCTTAGGCTCCGATTCTGGCTCCTTTTGATGCTGGAAACACCGAGCAAAATGTACACTGCTCCAAACAGATGACAGAGCACAAGCCAGAGCACAAGTCAAAGCCCAAGACCAAGTCGAGGTTTGGAAAAGGCCCTTGGTAGCAGCTGACATGTCAGGTAAATAACTATTGTTTACAAAGCTCTGTGTATGCCCATATTTCCTAAAACAACAGATTTACCTGGTATGTCTGCTGCTGCCACCTAGCATCCCCAAAAGTCTCCCATTCATTCCAGCATCTCATTACTCTAACTTAAAGTATCTTTTAATCAAGCTTCCCTTAACAAATTTTGATTATTTTTTTTTCTCACAAAAATGAAATGCTTCATAAAGTATCGGAAAACATATGTCCAACATCTGTTAGTGACCCCAACCGACTCTGATATGTGCCTTTATGCAAAAAAGAAATGTGCGACTATCTACAAGTACATCTTTTCACAAATTTTCAGAATATCACATTTTTGTAAAAGTTGTCGACTACATCAAATTCACTGAACGAAATACTGAAAAATTAGTGTTTAAAGCTTGTGTTAGTCTCTGGAAAAATGATCACAGAGGATGTTAATGAGTGTTATTGTGGTAGAATTTGTCAGTTTTGCAAATAAAAAGTAGATGCATTAGTAGTTGATGGTCGTTAGTTAAGCCTTTCATAAAAGCTGGGGTTTTTTTTTTGGTTTTTTTTAATCATTTAGTTACAAAATAAACAATTTTTCAAAATATGATTGTTCATAAAGACCTACAAATGATGCATAATAAAATTAAATCATTCTTTTATTGATGAATAGGCAAAAATTTAAGCTTTGTAAATGTTCTTCTTTAATTGTTTATGATCGATAAAAATCACAAATGGACCAAATTAAACTGGTTCATAAAATGTTTTTAAGTTGGGACAGAAAAGGCCAGTCCAAGAGTTCTCCTTCAAACTGGTTCACCATAATCTTGCTTTCTCTCTGCTCAAATTACTTTCCACAAAGCGACTGCAATATCTCGATGCAATGATACAACCAAACTTCTTGGAGATTTTAAACTGTAATCTTCCTTGGTTGCTAGTTTGTTAATGACTAAAAATGACTTACGGAAGTAAAACATAAAGAGTTACAAAAGTTACAAAGTGAACGCAAACAAATCTAGTTGTGAACATCGCTATATGTACATGTATGTAACAAATAAAGCATTTAGAATGGAACAACATCGGCTTGTAAGAAAGTACATTCTTTCCCATTTAACTTTTTGGAGAAAACGGTTTAAAATGAGATGTTTCTTCTCGCCTGGTCCAGAGGTATTAAACAAATTCGGAGTTTAAATTGTTACCAATGTTTAACCATCTCTCCAAGTTAGAATTAGGTGAATATTAATTGACCATATCATGTTTTATGGACAATCAGCACACTAACATAAGTGCAAGGTGGAGGTGGGTGGCACTACCTCTCATGTGGCCAAGCAGATTTTGAACGTGTGTGACAGACACTGTTTTAAAGGAAAGCCATCGGAAACAGCACTCTATGTTAAAGTGTACACACTGCGAAGGTCGGTTTGTTTCACAAGCACTGCTGGTTGTTCAAGCATGTTAATGAGCTACATGTACAAGTCGATGAGCAATGGCAAAGCTTTGTACTTCAAAACGGCATTACTGTGTTGCAGAAGCATGTGTGAGTGTATAATGTGCTCAGTTTCAACTCAACAGTCCCCACCCCCCTCTTTTAATCGACCAGACACAATGGATTCAAAATATCAAAACTTGTTCAGGTTGATTCAGAAACAAGCAAATTAAGTTAAAGTTATTCAATGAATCAAAACCCTCACCAGAAATACACCAGAACCTCCATTTTGATCAAATGCCTTTTTAATTTGTGCATTTTTGTCAGGAGCTTGTTTAATTGTGTCGGTTGATATTCCACAAACTTTAGACAACAGTGTAGTTTGACCATTTTTCAAGAATATTTCCATTTTTTTAAAGGAAAAACTAATCCAAACCCCCATCCAGCAGGCCATGCTAAGATGAAACTGACCACAGAAGCAGTTGCGTTATCAGCCATTTTCTTTTTGCTTTTTTTTTCTTGCATATCTTCACTGTGCATAATTATCATACAATTATTTCCCGCATACACACGGGCCAATGTCACAGTCAGAATCATCCAAATGTTTATTCAACGGTAGGACGGTATTTTTTTTTTATAGTAGAAATTTTGCAAACTAGTAGCGGTTCCAAAATGTTTCTGCATAGTTACAGCTGTAAGTATTCAAGCGAAGCATACATTTACATTAATATACTGTGGGATATTTCTAACCGTAAGATTTAAATTTGTATGAATCGTAAAAAAAAAAAGAAAAGTGAAATGCTAGTTTACAGCAGGAAATAAGTTATGGGAGTTTATTGGGATTTGGTAAGTCCACTCAAGTGTAGGCAAAGATGGTTTGCTACAAGCGCCTCAAAGAAGACAACACACAACGACATAGTTAATTTCTAAGGATTGGTTATTGAAGTCAGTTGCCGGCAACAGTTAAGGACCATCTGGTCAAAAGTGGCTACAGTGGTTAAAACATCACGAGATAAAAAGGGCGAAATAAGACTGCGGGTTAAAGACAGTTTCGTCTGTAATTGGGGATTAGTGTGCGGAGGTTAGAGCTGCTTGCTATTATGAATTTAGAAAGCTGTGATACGGAGACAGTGACAGTATTGCATTCTGACTGTGTTAGTTGGCTAGTGGTGAAGGGGATGGGTAGGGGGCGGGGTCAGAGAGGACGACAGGTGGTGATGTGTGAAAAGGAAGGAGGAGGAGGAGGAGTAGGAGGATGAGATTATGTACCAACTGTTGTATCGCTCCCTTTGCTCGTCCTCTTCGTGGGCGTGTACCCCTTCTGCTGGTATTTCTCCATCGGCTTCGTTCCAGACTTTACCCGAGGTGGCTTTTGCTCACCGCCCGCCCCCGGTGATTCGACCGGGGGGGACAGCTGCATGACCATGTAGCGGTGACCCATGGATTGGCTCTTGTGCGAGGCGCCGGGCATATAAGGCACGTTGCGAGGAATGGACGAGGAAGAAGAGGAACGATGGGGGTGATGGGTGTAGCAGTGTGGGGACCGGTTGTTGCACTCGGACGCTGGCTCCACTGTGACCATCAATGGTAGTCGGGACATCATTGGTAGCCGGGAGTGTTTCAGGGAGATTAGGGAAAGGGTAAGGAGGGGGGGGGGAAGAGTAGGCATATGGAAAAGAAGATGAGGGTGGATATCACTGGTGTCAAAATATTGATGAGGACTCACCATCTGCTAAGTTACACTGCAGCTAATTCCGCACAATTCAACTAATTCTCTTATCTGTTTCAGAAGCATGACAATTTACCATCATCATTCATAAAGTACTGGTCTCATTAACAGATTCAAACATGGCTACTTAAAAAAAAAAAAAAAGAAGAAATATTCTGACAATTTCTACACCAAAACTTGATCAATCTTTGAGCGTGTTTTACAAAAAAACTTTGTTTCATTTACGAGTCAAAATGTGGCCAAGTTATTCATCATAAATGGATAATCATTCGTAGAAAAGCCCGACTTTGTCAAGGTATATTTTGTGTGCACTTATCATTTAACTCAGTGTAACTCAGTTAATGGTACGTGTTACACACAATGCCATTGTCTTCAAAACAAAACCCGCTCTTAAACCAAAATAGCTTCAACTCACCTTGACCTTTGACCTACATGTACAGTAATTAACCAATCAGCATATTCTAAGGTACTCCCAAAAAAAATTAAATGAATAAGTATAGAAATAAATTAATAAACAAAACCAAAGAAAAAACAAGGGGACAATCACTTGTGACGACCTGCACTAATGAACACAACTGGGTGCTTTCAAAACTTAAATAAAAAAAAAATAAAATAAAAAAAAAGGAGTGGCCAACAGCGAAAAGTGAAGAAAAAGTAATGAAAAAGTAACTCAGGAAGAATTAGCCGATTGTACCCATCCATAGCTTGGTTTTTCCTTCATGCAATAACAAAAGCTCCCAGAAGAAGTGGGGAAAAAAGCAGGACAATCACAACTTAATCTGACGGCAGTACAAGGATTTATCCCTTTTTTTTCAGTCAAATGACAGAAATGCGATACATTGGAAATGTGAACAGAACAATTGTTGGCGTCCCCGAGGGCAGTTGGAAACTTAACTTATTCAATCCATCATGAGTTAAAGGCTCATTCCTCAGATGGCAAGGCTTGCAAACTAGTATTGATATTGGGCTTTTACTAAGTAATTTTTTTTTCTTCTACTTTTTTTCCCTTTCTTAAAGCAATACTCTAGCTGGTTTTAACAAAGTTTCTTCGTCAAATACACATCTGAATTTGTATATATTCCCAAATTATTGAAAGCCTACTATGGAAATTTGTGAGCACATTTTTTATCGAACATTATTTTCTTTTATTTCTAATCTAAGCCAGTCTAAATTATAGCAGGAGTGAAAAATTAATGTGTTAAAAATGTCAAAATTTAAAGATTTTTGTATTAATATGGCTCTAAGAATTTAAGACGAAGCTGTTACAAAATGCCACTAAATCGCAAATTAAACAGTCGGTGTGAATATTAAGTGCATGCACTCTCTACTCAGGGCCTGCTGCTAACCTCTTGGAAGGGACAAGGCAGTTTATTCCCATGGTAAAGGGCACCTCAATGATGGACATGTCAATATGTACGAGAACATTTCAAGGGGCACCAAGGCAATGACCAAGGGACATGGAGGCGATTGCCTCTATCACCCCCAAGAAGTGCCAGACCTGCCTCTCTTCTGAACTACTTTTTCAATCAAGTTTACAGTAACGTTTAAATGCACTGGATGCAAGAAAAAACATGTCGTGTCACAGTCTACCCAGCCAAAAACATAAAAAATAAACCAGACCAAAAAAAAAAGAAGATAAAAATAAATAAATAAGTGTGAATGAAATTATACTGAGCAACCCTGTGTATATGTATTTTTCAAGAAAAACAAAATCTAACAAGTTCATCTTAGGTCATTGTGTAACTCATATGGCATCAGTGTAGATCATTCATTTCTTTATGTTGCAGATGGAAAATGAGTTGATTTTCACATCAAATAACCTCACCATGGCCAACAAGATTTTAGAACTCAGTGCGAAACTCTTATCATTAAAAGTACATATGCCTTTGAAGTCTTACAAATACTTGTTGGATTCTCAAGCATTACGCAGTTAGCTTTTAAAATTAATGCTTGCATTGAAGAGACTTTGGTCACGGTAATGAGGCAGGGAGAGTGGGACTTACTCGGGCTAGAGCTACTGGTCACACTCGTTGTGCTCTGTTGGGGAGTAACAGGCATCAGTGCCTGGCGGATCTTCTTCTCCCAGATCTTGGCCACCTCCGTCCCGATCCCGCTCTCTGTCGGCGACTCCTCCCCATCCACGGTTAGCGTCGCCATGGTCACCTCTTTCTTCTCACCGACCAGGTAGGTGGTCCGCGCTGTCTGGACTTCAAAGCAGTGCATCGACTTCTCGTCATCGCTGGAGACGGTCTTGACGGCAAGGATCTCAGAAAGAGGGATTTCCTGGATGGTTGAAGAGAAGCATTTTAAGGAGTTTTTAACTGTGGTACAAATCTTTTGCGAATACAAAAAAAAAGGAGTTGTAAAAAACAATTTGAGACAGAATCTGCAGGTCCAGATAGAGATTACAGTGAGTGAATCAGGCCTTAGCTGCGGCTATGTCCAGATGGCTAAAAAGTGCTATTCCACAATGTTGCAGCCAATGGCCCATAGCCGCAGCCGAAGTTGCTTGGTTTGGACACAGCCTCTTTCTCTCATTGTACCTTTTAACCAGGTGCTGCCAGGATTCTTCCATTTTTTCCTGTCCAGCCTGACAGGACTATTTTCTCGGAATTGCCAGAATCTTTTTTCTTTGAGAGTACCGCTGGCACAAAGCAACCTTGGCTTGACAAAGCCAAAAGAACAATCATTCTCTTTATTGGGCCGTGATTTTTGTTTTCTCGATCGAGAAAATGTCAAATTCATGCACCCTGAATTGCAAAATCTCGGCCGTGTGCCACGGCTTACAATTGGTACTAAATCCAGAACCAAGGCTGAATCCCTGGTTCACTCTGACTCACCTCCATTGAGCTGAAATACAATGAATGAACAATGGTGGAAGCCTATGTCATGTAATCCTCATCTTGGATCAAAAGGACAAAAGTCTGGAAGCAGGGATTACACAATAACGCCTACACAATAGCCATAAATTGGCAAAATATTGAGCGCTATCTGTATTTGTGTGGGTAAAATGAAGTGTTCTTTACACAGAGGCGTGTTTCAACATTGCCAGTTTGCTGGCTCGAAAAATATTTTCGTGGATACATGCCAGGTTCAGTGAAAAAACAGCAAAAAGGTACACAGATTTGCTTAAAAATGTTTTCATCAAGAATCTACAACCACATGTGAGTTTCTCTATATACATTATTTTTTTTCCAAGCAAATTGTTGACAGCGTTTTTGATTGCTGATGAAACTAACACAGGTGATAAGAACGGAAAAGCGGACATATAAACGTGTAGATAGAGACGCTTTCAAATTGTTCCAAATATTTATGGAGGTGACCAACAGCAAGGTAGACCAGGTCTCCGTTTCACAAAACACCAAGATGCATCTCAGCCAACACATCAATCTTAAATACTACTCAAACAGTTAGGCCACAACACAGATCACCATGGCGATATGGGCAACTCATCTTAAGGTGAATCTTACAGCTTTGTGAAAGTGGCCCCCCCACCCCACTCCTCTCTCAGTTCTGAACAGTGCAGGGAGTAAAAACTATTGGTAACCTAAGGAGTACACAT
This sequence comes from Marthasterias glacialis, assembly GCA_911728455.2. Lineage (NCBI taxonomy): Eukaryota > Metazoa > Echinodermata > Asteroidea > Forcipulatida > Asteriidae > Marthasterias > Marthasterias glacialis. The sequence goes on from OU452219.1 coordinate 4,764,932, forward strand.
TCGTTAATGTTACTGACCTTGTAATACCTGGTACTACTATCACTCTGATACAAGGTGATGGACTTGGTGTCTATTCTCCAGAAATGCCGCTTACGCTGCAGGGAAAGTACAACAGCAAAGTATAATAATAATAATGATAACAATAACTAGTTCTTATATAGTGCATTTCACAATAACGTCTCAATGCGCTTTACATTAGTGCCCTGGTCATTGGGCCAATAACATTCCTGTAATCTTTCTCAGCTCCCTGGGGAGTATACAGCCCCGAGCTGCCGTGGCGCTCCAAAGGCTTTTTCAAACACAATATCAACCTCTACCCTCGCAGGTACCCATTTATACCCCTGGGTGAAAAGCATGTTAGTACCAACAAATGGGGGGAAGGATTCCCAAAACGGCACAAGTAAGATTTATCTTGGGATGATGACGTCAGGTGAATTGGGTAAGTAGACTGTTACCATGGTAACTGTTTTTTGTAAACATCAATACAACCAAAGTGAGGCAGGATGGAGGGGGGTGGGGGGGGGGAACATAGTCTGGTTCATTCTTGTCAAATGAAAAACAGAATGCATTATGGCTACTGCATACAGGGAACAAGATAAAGGTCTGTACATGCATTCCGCCCCCTCCCCCCCCCCCCCCCCGAAGCCCCCGAAGCTTACCATACTGTCCTTATCTGTACAGTGGACCATCCATCCTTCCTTCAAGACCTGGGAGCTTCTCCTCTTGGTATGTTTGACGGATTGAACGATACGCATCAGTGGAATGTTATTACTCTGTACGGGGCTGTCAAAGAATCCATCCAAAGCGTAAACCACATTTTATTCGTGCTCATACCAAAGCAGGTTGTCGAGGTGAGGATTTTACCGACACCTCTTTTCATTGTGTAGAAGATAAACCAGGGCCTGATTTCATAGAGCTGCTTGAACAGAAAATGCTGCTTGAACAGTAAATACTGCTAAGCAAAAATACGCAGGTTACCAGTCACAGATTGTACATGTGACATGGTCTTTTGGCTGGTTGCCATATTCTGGTAAGCATAATTGTAGATAGATGTTAATATTTGCATCGGGGGAATGAATATAAATTTCAATTTGCCTTACACCGATGTGTGGATTCGAACTGGCTCCTCGTCACCGTGTGTGCTCGGTGGTCTTGTGGTTAAGACATCTGCTCTATTCATGCGGGAGTCGTGGGTTTGAATCCCACAGGACTCAACAGCACTGAGTATACAGTGCTTATCCCACACCGGTGTAAGGCAAATTGAAATTTATAAGCATAATTTTGTTGTGCTTGGCTACTTGTTGTGCTTAAGCAGCTCTATGAAATTGGGCCCTGTGCCATTATCAAATGAAACATATAAGGAAAACATACAGTAAGTAAAAGATAATAAATCAAAAACGAAAATTGATGTTTAAAAGAATGAACAAGAGCCTAGACCTGCTAGGAATACTCAAACTACCACTCCCATCCATGAAAATGGCTTATCAAAATATAAACAGCGAAATACAATATTAATACAATAAGAATTCAAGAATGAAAAGCCCCCCTAAAAAGACAGGTCTTAAGAGCAATATTTGTGGAACCAAATAAAGTATTTTAAATGTTTAACTTTGCGGGAAATAGCATGGTGAACTGCACATAAACTGGTGCATAACAAAACATCTATATAGACTAATCCGAGCAGCTTGCTCATGGGCATTGACACCACCGCAACTATGGCTGCCACACGCGCGCGTCGAGGCACATTGGTACACATGCGCGTTGACGGGCGTGTCGTGTCACGAGCGCCGTGCGGAGGCCATAGCTGCGGTGGTGTACAACACCATAAACGAGCGCTGCTCCCATCGGTGTATAGGGACCACACCAATCACGGGTTCTTCATTATCTCCAAACACTCTAGCAGTACAACAAAGCGTACTAAGGGTGGTTTGACTGATTTGAAGGTCTTTGCAATCGTTGCTTTTTGCACATTTTATTTTTGTTCGCAAAGAACAGCGGGCCAAGGCATGACGTTGATACTGAAAAAACACTCATTCAGGGGAAGGGAAGGGGGCTTGGAAGGGGGCCTTGAAAGGGGGCTCTCTCTCTCTGCTCCCTTGCAAATGAATCCCCGCCCAAGCCCTTTAGGTTTTTCAACGTCCCATTGGGAGGACAAAGCGTTATGGATAACATCCCAACCTGAGTGGGTTATCTGGGCCAGGGGGGCTGTCAGCCTCTGCTCCGACATCTTCATCTGGATTGTCTCCTATACTGTCTCGATTTGAAGATGTGTCGTTGTCTTCTGGCTCGTTCTCATCGCTCTCATTCAGCTTCTCTTGGTCTTCCCTCTCACCTGAGGAAAATATCATTGACAAAATACACCAGAGAGTTCATTATTTATTTTTGTTTTGATGATAACGATTGACAGGGGCCATTCGTTTATTTATTCTTATTTATTTATTTTATTACACATACAACGGCGCAAGGGCCACTAACAGGATGAACACGTGACGATGAAGAAACGTTCAGTTTTAGATATGGGAGAAAAACCCCAAATGGGAAAAAACTCACGCAATCAGTTAGCAACTGATAACCCAAGCCACATGCAAGGCTCCGGTCCTAGGCAAGATTTGAACCGGGGCCCACAGAGGTGAAAGGCAGGGAAAGAAACCACTCAGGCCAACCTGAACCCCTAAACACGTAAACAACATTTACTGAAAACTGTTTGTAATAAAATTTTGTAATCCCCCCCCCCCCCAAATGTAATACAAAGCAAACTTATTATTCTATTTCGTAATTGCCTTCTTCAAAAGAGATGTCAATTATTGGGAAGAATGTTGAATGTAAAAAGTACTAGTTGTAATTTGTTTGATTTATTTAAAATCATATTTAGGGATGGTACACCTGTCCAGCAGAGCTGATCATTTTGGTCCTTCATTATAAAATAAATTAAAAAAAAAACACTAAGAGTTGAAAATGAATTGCACATCAGGATAAAAACATTGAATACAACCCCCGTAGAGATTTGAATAAGTAAAGCATCCCCCCCCCTAAAAAATATTAAGTAAAATGAAAGCAGTTAGCACCAATAATGGTGAACGAAACCTAATATAAACCAATGATAGTCGTTACATCCACTGTAAAAGAAAAAAAACCACAAACTAATAACACGCTATAAAAATTTTTGAAAAAGATAAACATTTGAAAATGGGTAGAGTTGAAGACTAACTTCATGGGACCAACAAAAAATGTCCATGGGCAACTATAAAATCATTCAACCAATAATTTACCACAAGAGAAAAGCTTGACAAAGTCAACAAATAGTTGAGCAGTTACCTTCTTACTTCAATGTGAATTTTGAAAGATACACAATCTTTTTGACAGTGCCTTCACAATATATCTTGCAAAATGAGTTCTGTATATATATAAATTTTAACAATCTTCACAGTTTAGAGATGAAAACATCTTCAGTCTATGACATAGGTTATAAGTAGGATTTGAAACTTTGCATGGTGGAGATACAATCTAGTAGGGTTTGCAGTAACACCATGTACATGAGTAGGATTTGAAACTTTGCATAGTGGAGATACAATCTAGTAAGGTTTGCAGTACCACCATGTACATAAGTAGGATTTGAAACTTCGCATGGTGGAAATACAATCTAGCTAGGTTTGCGGAGACATCATAAAACTCTCTTTATGAGGTTGTGGTGATTCTGAAAAGTTCTGAAAAGAACTGGTGGTTTGTCAACTCAATGTTTCCATCAAGGGTACGTTCTGATCATCTTCAGGAGAAATACGATGATCAGAGCATACTTATTGAAACCTTGAATTGTCAAACCTCCGGTTCTTTTTTTTAGAACCACACAGCTCATAAAGAGAGTTTTATGTACATGGTGTCTCCGCAAACCTCGCTAGATGGGCTTTGGTGCATTGTTTTAGTGGAAGAGTTTCCCATTTACCATGCAATATGTTATTAAATGCCACGGTGCACAATACCTTGATGTTAATAAAACTAAATATCGTGTTCTCCCTAAAATGTAAATATTTGAACATCCCCGGACAATCTTCTTTTTACTTACGTTCATGTAGCGGAGCTTCCCCTAAGCAGTCTTTGGGAACTTTCTCTGCACATCGCTTGTGACAATTGAACTTACAGTCTGAAAATGACAATAGTAAACCGTACATTTCTTATGGCAGGAAACACAGTAAAGGGGGCCACTTGTCTACCATCACGTTAGCAGTTTTTTCCTTTTGCTAAAGTTCCTGAAATCATCCCAAAATGTTTCAGCATGTGAATGGCCATGCAGGCTTATATTGAAAATAATTTGAGTTGAATAGGATTGATAATGTTAAAATTACTCTCGAATGTCAAATTTTTACAAAGTTTTGAGGGTGATTCAAAAATAAAAAATAATAACATCAAATGAATCAACTCAATTTTTCTTTCAGTTTAAGCCGGGGGGGTGGGGGGGGGGGGGTGGACGCAATATTGTGCAATATCGAAGGTTGTCACTATCGGAACCCGTCCATTGTAGTGGAGGGTTATTCCTTTTCAAATAAACACAAAGGAATTTTTTAATTATGACGTTTGTGATACTAAGTTCATTTTCTACGAATGTATGATACACTGTGCTTTTGAAAACAAGTCCATAGACTAATAAATTCACCTTGAAAGAAAAAGAGGAGAAAAAGCAGCAACGACAACACAACATTCACAGCGTCTGCAGTTAACTGCGTGGCGAGCAGCAGCGCAAAGCCAGTGAGATACAATGTAGACACCCCTAAACACTGCCAAAATGTTCATCTAGTTTGGAAAAACTTATCGTCCTACCCCAGACTTTTTTCTATTAATGGAAAGAACAAATAGTGTTCTTTAATATCGGAAAGAATTAACAAAATCTGTTCGTTCTCACCAATCGATATTTGTAGTTTTAAAATTAAACGTGCCAAAAGAATGGAATTGCCCAACGAGTGGTTTGTATACGTTGTTTTGCTTACATTGTACTGTACATGTACAGTGTGTTTTGACAGCGACACCCTGACGACTTGACCACCAGAACTTGAGTCCCCCGCACTAGACCGCTCGGCCAAGACACGCCACAGTGTCAGTTATTCATTGAAGTCCGAATTCTAAGGGTAACGTTCAAGTCAGACTTGAGTCCAAGACCATACTTTGTGTCTCGGACTCCAGACTGACCAACCTGGTGACTCACCTTTACATTGGATTCCCTGCCTAAATAACCCAACCAAGAGCCTCCTGCAGTACTGGCATATTGTTGGCTTGGTGTAGCTATGCACAACAAAAGTGTGTGGCACCTTGATCCGGCTTGCGACTGCTTTCTCTACCCATAGAGGGCGCCCTCCACACGACGGTGACCGCTTGTCCTTGTAGCTGTCTGTCTTTGATAGAAGCAACGTCTGAGGGAGTTGGGAGGGGGGAAAGTTTAGAAATCAGTTTGATGTGAGATTTTATTGAAAAGTAACATCTATAAATTTGAATAGTTGTTTTTGTTTTGTTTGTTAAGTAAGAAATCTTAAAAAACAATTTCTCCGCCCACCTTAAAGGACAGGTCCCCTTAACTACATGTCAATGTTTGCTGTGCAAAGTCAGTTTACACAGGGGTTGCCCTGAATATGTTTGGTGACTAGCCAGCTGAAGCAGAATGGTATATTATTCTGATTTGTATGAGGACCCAAATTGTAAGCCACATCAATAATACGTACTGACCAGTGGCGGAACCAGACTTTTTCATTTGGGTGGGGAGGGGGAGCAAGCATGGGTAAAGACATAATTGGGGGGGGGCCTGGCTATTTAATGTTATCAAACTATTCATATGCGCATTTTTCGATCTCATTTAGGGAGGCAAGAGAGGGTCAAGGGTTCTGAGCTGGGTTACGCCACTGTTATTGACCCAATTCACCTGGCCTCAACATCACAACAGTCTTGGTTACGCCATTTTGCGAGTCAATGTCCCTGTGTGTTTTACACGCTTTTTAAGCTACATGGCATTTACACGCTTACCATAATTTTCCCATGCATTTTGACTCCCAAAATGGCGAGTATGGCCAAGAGTAGCCCTATTTGATGTTGGTGCAAGGAGATCAATAGGCAGTGGATTACATGTAGCTTTAGGAACTATCTAGCCAGGACTGCTTGGAAAACAAACTGGCATTTGGCCTCCAGACCAGACCACTGTTATGGGACATCGCTGGTTACATAATTTGGGAAGTACAAAGGCATTATCAGTTTACCACACTGTAACCACTTTAATGGGTGAACCCATACAACTGTAATGGTTCGAAGGATCTGGTGCAACTTGTTGCGTTCATACTGATGTTTTCTTTCCAGTTACAGGCATCATAGTTTTTGTTGGACATCTGACAATTTTGTTTAACGAATAACACAAGTAAAAAATCCTTTTAAAAAAATAATGATGAGCAATTTCCAAAGGGGGGGGGAATGACAAAAAACGGCAATCAGTTAAATCGAAAACAGATCCTGTAACAAGTCTGTTTGAAGCATTGTATAATGTTTTTTCGCCCTAGGGAAAACTGTTCCACTTTGCTCAACCCTTCAGCCACCACAGCGACCAAAAGCAGCTTGTACCAAAATGCCCATAGAGTGGACTCAAAAGTGTCGACAAAGTTTGCCTTACTTCCATCCAATAAAAAACTGTCAAAGTAAAGATCACCTCCCAAACTGAAAAGCTTTCCTTGTTTCATAAGTTGATAATTTACCAAGAGATGTCTACAATCTAAGAAAAGTTCTGTTTCATATTACTTTTTACTGGCAAAGAATGTCTTCAAAAATCAGCGAAAGTAGACATTTCTGGGTGTAAGGCGATAATTATACAGAAATGCATGGTCTCTACTGGTTAACTTCATCTCATAATTTATGAATTCCAAACCCAGAGTAAATACTATTAACTAAAATGAAACCTTCAAATAATTCTTACGTGGTGTGTTGTGGCCGAGTGGTCAAGCGCACTGGACTCAAGCTCTGGTGTTTCTGATCAGCAGAGCGTGGGTTCGAGTCACAGTCGTGACACTTGTGTCCTTATGCAAGACATTTAACCATTATTGCTTCGTCCTTCGGATGGGACGTAAAGCCGTAGGTCCCGTGTGTTGTGTAATGCACACAAAAGAACCCAGTTAAACTTATCGCTAAGAGAAGGGGTTTGCCCCGGTGTTTCTGGCAGTGGCTGCTGAATGAGCCGCAGCACCTTGTAAATCCTTACAATGTGCTCAAAAAATGGGTCTCATAAAGAAAAAACTTCAACAACAATAACATGTCTTAAAAAAAACGCCTTGAGCACCTTATTTTTGGCAGGTACATGTACAAGCTCTATATAAGATTTTGGTATTATTATTAATATTATTATTATTATTATTTCAAATTTGTCACTGCTTAATAAATTGCATTTCTGTTTCCTCGCTCCCAACATTTGTGTTATTTGCCACCTGGGTTTTAAATCCAGCTTTATTGACCATTCATTTTGCTGTTGATAAATGAGATTATTTTGTTGGCCAAAGTTTGTTCGTGCCACATCTAGTATCACTTCCTCATACAGATTTGGTCTCAATGCCGTCTTGCAAAACCAGTGTTTGTCTTTTAAAGACTAAAAAGAATGGCTTTTCAATACAATGATGATGTTTCGACTCTCTAGATCTCTTTTGTTGTGTTGTTTGTTTTTTTGTTTTTTCTTCTTCCCCTTTTCACAACCTACACCCATTGTATCGTGTATTGTGAAGGTAAAGTTACCTTTGCAAACATGTAATGCACCTTAGAATAATAAAATGCACAGAACAATGCACCTGCTCTGTTCTCCAACCAGGAACTGAAAAGCTCACAGAAAATAACAGTGGCTCGTAATGATTTTGCATTTTTACTGTGTGAAACAAGTTTAGTTTCCACCCAGCACTGATCTAATAGACATATATGATAAATAAATAATCTTTTTATTGCTTTTTACAACTTTAATGAGTAGTTAAAGAGGCCTTGCTGAAAACTGACAGGGCGGTTTAACTGTACCCCTTTCTTTACAACTGAGTGCACCTAAAGCCCTATTCACACTACAGAGCCAATTCCCATGGAATTAAACCCCAGGAAATTCCTGGGGAATTACATGGGGGGGGGGGGAGCCAACATTCAGACTGCTAACCCGGAGTTGACTCCCTTTACCCTACTGCCAAAGCAGGGGTAGCTTGTCCCCTGGGATTTTCCAGTTCTCCAGGGGTTAACAATGAAAAAAAGGTCAACCAAATTTTCCCAGGAAATTCTACGGGAAACTCATTTAGGGTGACAGGGGTTTAAAACACAATGTTGCAAAAATAACAAGAAAGTCTAAATCAGGGAGATATTATTTTTTTTTTTACCATTGGATCGCTACTCTCACTTGAGAGGCTCATCTCCGATGACGACCAAGGCAGACTGGCTGAGCTATAGGCCACCGAAGAAGGACGCCTCTTGGATAAGGTACAGTCATTAGGAATCTTAAATGCACAGCGTTTATGATAATTACCGCCACAACCTTACAGAATGAAAGAAAGAGAGACAGACAGAGAGAGAGTCCGTGTTAAAAACATGATCAATGACTCGGTCTGAAATATATTCGACAGAAAAACTGCCCGTACAAAAATTGCACGCAATGTTACAATTGTACATGTACCTTGTTAAAAGCAGAAAAAATTCTACTTGGAGGCCAAGCAGTAATAAGCGGGGAACCAGTCACAGTCCATTCAACATTACATGGCATGCTGTTTTGGCTGGTATTAATTTTTTTTTTTTTTTTTTCACTTACCAATTTTGTTTCTACTGAGCAGCATTAAGACATTTAACCCCAATGGTTTAAAAACAAACTGAAGTTAGCTGGCAAACTTGAAACAGACACTTGCAGCATGTGTTTTTGTTTGAAGTTTGTTAAAAATGCTTTGTTGTTGTGCAATAATAAGCAGCTCCAAAACTTTGTGCATGATTTCTGACAATTCTGTCTCGATTCTTTTAACAAAATGAGTAAGACAAGAAATGTCCTTGTCACTTCAATGTCGCCAGAAATTTGAATTCATCAGCCTGTCCAAGTATCTGGAAACCCCCTCTGTGCATTTGTACTTCATTTGTATGTTTATTTACAAAAATCCTTACAGATGGTAACTCATCGGCAAAGCTGATCAATGGAGCCCTCTTTATCCCAAAATTGTACATGTTTATCTGCTAGTACGCGCTAATCCTCCGATCAGATTGCTCAAAAGGAGTGTGATAATGAACCACATCATACTCCCTGTAAAATATATTGCACTCTTCTTATTTTATCATGCTCCGTACGGACATTGCAAAATAACATTCTAAACTTTGTGCAGTGAACATGCCGCTCGTTATAAAATGAAACTCAAAGTTGTATTATCTTCCAGTTGGCTGGAAGACAAATTTGCTAGGTGCAAAAAAGTCAGGTGCAGAAACAAACATTAAATGTAACATCACCTGGTACAACCAACACATTTTAGGGATGCCATAAACTTCTGGTGAACAGCCCAACAAGCCACCACATTTAGCAACAAGCTACCACATTTAGCAACAAGCTACCACATTTTATTTTAGAAACTAAAATAAATATAATTCTGTTCACCAGACATTAATAGTGAGTTTCTTATAAAAGGCCATGGATATATATATTTTGTTGCCTGTTTGACAGACATGAGCAGACAAGCTTCAAACTTTGCAGACCTGGGATTATATCTTTGTGAGGGCAAGGCCATTTTCATTTTGGGAAGGGCACTTCCTTTGGAAAATCTTATAGTCTGTGGGAAACTTTTGCAAGGGGCAGCAAGACCAAGACCAGAACCGCCATGAAGTTCCACGCGAGATTCTCCACCATCAGCAGTTTATCTGCTTCCACATTTTGCACTTTAAAATTGAACACATATCGTTGTGTACTTTGAGGTTAATTCCAGGGACCAATTAAATGAGTTTGAGGTCAACCCCGCCTGACACAGAGCGGGAGGACAAAACTAAACACGAGAATGTTGACAGTGAAAACAAAAACACCCAACAGTTGCAGAAGTTCAGACCATGTACATTTCTGATCAGACTTGCGGGGGGGGGGGGGGGGGGGATGTACAGTACGAGGAGATAGATGCGTTGAATGAAAGAAGCGGATCGTCCGCTGGATACTAATCGTACGTGTTTACATTTTCAAAGCAGAGTGTGCTGCCCACCAAATGATAACATTGGAAGCAATTTATCACTGCACATGACATTGGTTTCACACACACTTTGAATTAATTCCAGGTTCCAGGGACCTACTTAATGAAATTGCTCGCCTCTTGATTGTCAAGTGATGGAAATTGAAAGAAACCAAATAATACAAAAATTATATTAATCTACCAGTATTGAAACTGACAGCAAAATAACTCTTCTTAACTTGCCCATTGTTAGAAGTTGGCAAAAGCAGCTGACACTGCATCAATACTGACATGACATTAAGGCCAGCAAAAATTTATAAATAGTTTCTCCTCAGCGCTCGCATGGTATTTTGGCCCTGAACTTTCTATATTCATTATCTTTCACAAAATTCATAAATTTAAGAGAAAATTCCAAATTTTTCGTCGAAAAAAAAATGTTTTTAGTCAAGTCAAGTACCAAGTACTTTCCAGCAAGTACACGGACAACACAATTCTATAGTCTATCGTCATTTTTTTGAAACCACTGGGGAACAAAATCAGGAAAATTAGCCGTCTTAAAAAAAAAACCGCATTAAAGTATTTTGACATTGGTGGAAAATAATGAAAGACAAATACTGAAAAGATTTCTCTATTCGGTTGTCAATGATGGGTTAACGAGAAACTAACTATTTTATTTGGCCTAATTTCAGCTGTCAAAAGCGAATGTGTAACACCTATTTCAAGCTCCTTGCAAATTGGAATTTAAAATTAAATGGTGCTGTCAAACAAATACATTTGAAGTTGAACAGAAAATGCCCCCTACAATAAGACTGATCTTCCAAGCCCCGCCCACCATACCAACTGCTTAGCGACTTGGTTTGGAGGAAATGTGGGCCACCACCACACAGTTAGCGAGCCATCAAGTTTCATGGCTCTGCTTATGGTGGAATTGTGTGCTGATTGTGACCATTCTCTGCTTACAGGGTAAGCGCCAAATTTCTGTGCTAGCTGTGTAAGCAAAGAATGCTTAGCAATGTGATGCAAGTATGCACACAAGCAAATATTCCTTGCAAAGTGTGCATTTTTCTACTTCCGTAATCAATGAAATTGGGCCCAGTAATAGGATTTTAACGTATGCAAATTTTGGGATGGGCAGCCGCACAAGCGATTGGTCGATGCATTAAAGGGCGGAGCATTATGCACTCAAGTACAGCTTTGCATTTGCTTGAAGTTTAACCCTCGCAATGCCCTGTCATAAATACGTGCAATGCCATGCATTTTAAGCAGTATAACATTTTTCTTTTTCGAAACTGCAAATGAAATTCTAGAAACAATGACTGCAGTCAAGTCATACACAATTTCAAAGCTGACATCCCAAATTTGTCTTTGGTCACAGGTGGAACTTTCACAAAGGTCATTTTTAAGGTCACGTGGTGTGTTGTAACCAACACAAAGCGTTATAAAGAGCGCCAATTTTAATCGACCCTGCAAAAACACAGTCCGAAAATTGGTGTCCGATATCGTCCCAGGACACAGCTAGCGTACAAATTAGAAGCCTAACAGCAACACACACACACAAACAAGCAAAAAGAAATTGTGATATTCCACTGGAAATACTAGTTTCAAAAATGTGTATTTCAATGGTAACTTACCATGACACTTCAGGCCCTGTCTGACAAGGCCAAAGAGCATCTGTCCACAAAAATCACAGAAGGTTGGACTCTTGTAGGAGTGTACATAGAGTGTGTGCGGCCGAATTTGTCTATCTTCCACGGTCGCAGTGGCTGAAAAAGGAAACGTACAAAGAAAGATCATCCGTTATTATCTACATTAATGCTCACTTTCCAAGACAGGCATGCATTTTTGAAATAAAAAAAAACAAAACAAAAAACAGCTGAACACACATAACTTTGTACAGTATTTTTTCCGTTTTCTATGACAATAACAGTGACGAAAAAAGAGGGAATCAGCTGATCCACTGAAAAGTTGCATGCCTGGCAAGAGTTTGACCTATCTGGTGTTGGCAAAAAAAATTGCATTTCCCTGAAAAAAGGAAAAAAGAATAAAACGAGAGGAAAAAAAAACCCTCCTTCAAACAGCAAACAGGAGACTGCTGAAAAACGGATGCGATCAATGTTTCAGCAAGTATAGAGTAATGTTTTGTACTTTTTCCTAGAAACAAGCTTTAAAGTTGAATGGTCCGATTTTTGCCAAAAGAAATTTAAATATATTTTGTTAACGAATGACAGATGATGCCGTTTCAAAATGAAAAACATACCAAAAACTTTTGCATCATGCCACCGACAATGCACAAAATACAAACAACATGCAAAGCTGTTTGTACATGGCTGATGGACATGACATAACATCGGTATCCCAATAATTCATTTTTGGTTTTTAATGAACTACCATTGGCAGATTTGTTTTATTTTCACCTGATTGCCAATTTTTGCTTTGATGTTGCTTTCTCTGCCCCTTGAGCTACTTATTCCGATAGAATGGCACATTAGAAATACTCACCGCTGTTAATGTTATCCTGTACATTATCATTAAGATATAAACATCATTTTAAATGCTTCTCCGGAGCAAAGTTTGGGTCACCATGTTTAATCGAAAAGTTCCATTACTCATGGATTACTCATGGGCTGAACATCACACAGAGGAATGGCATTTATAAACCTATGTAAGGACTGCTGATGAAGCTTGTTCATATTGGTCACATTTACATTTGAATCTCCCTCCCATTTGTGTTTTTTAGTATGTTTTTTAGGAGGGCGGGGTGGTAAATTTAGGGATAAATCAGTGCTTGGTAAACTTCTGGAGAAGCAATTAGTCAGAAGAATTTTGACTTGAGTCATAAGAGCTTTTGAAAATTGTGAATTACAATTTGACAATCAATATTGGTCTGAGGTTCAGAATGTCTCGTGGAGGGATCACATAACCATTGCTGAGCTCTACGGCAACATCCCTCTATTGAGCGAGAAAGTCAAGGAGCGGCAGCTGAGCCTAGCTGGGGCGCCCACTCCGACACCCAGAGCTACCAGCCCCCCCCCCCAAAAAAAAGGCATCGTGTGGGAGTCCACTCATGGCAGGCGCCATATCAACTTGGGATGACTGACTGAATACTATTGTGCCCTTTGTAAATTGTACTGGAACATTTCAAAAGGGCACCGAGGCAATGACCGTGTGAAGTACATGTATCATCGGACGCTGCTGGTGCTTACAATCTCATACGTAGGTGGTGCATTACATACACACAGTAGTTGGTGATGATGTTATCTTTGAAGTCGCCTTGCAATAAATTATTCGCAGTGTCATTGCCACGCACGACATCATCAGAAGGAACAGAAAACGAACAAAATCAAAGCCACCTCTTACAGCTGAGTAATTCTTCCTGGTTAATGACATTTTCTGAAAAAAACATAGCACCACATCCACCCACAAGTTATGAAGGCACTCAACTATAACAATCAAGGTGGTGGAGAAGCCGTACAAGGGGTTCTCCACATGGCACCATCTTGCTAGAGTACATTGTAAGATAGACCCATGCAATGGTAACACCCTTATTCATGGATGTGATGTACACCTAATTAACTATGACGTTATGTGAACATCGTGTGCACATATGCTCCCTTGCCAAGACATATCGCCATCAAGTAAATATTTGTCTGTGACCTTTGTTTCAGTGCATTATACGTGCGGTTAGAATCCAACAGGTTTGATGTTCAGGGACCCAATTTCATTGAGCTGCCTCAGCAGAAAATAATGCTTAACAATTTTCTGCTTAGCAAAGTAAGGAGGACACCAGGTCACAGATTGTACACGTGCCATGGCATTTTTGGTTGGTAAACTTATTCTGGTAAGCATAACTTTTGTTGTGCTTAGTTACTTTTTGTGCTTAAGCAGAAGATTTATGAAATTGGGCCCAGGCTGTAGACTAATCTGAGCAGCTTGTTCATGGGCGTTTACACCACCGCAACTATGCACCACCGCCACACGCACACTACGAGGCACACACACTGTGATCCCTCCATGCTGATTGGTACATATCCGTGCAAACGCGCGTGAAACGAGCGTGCGGAAGCCATGGCTGCGGTGGTGTATTTTAAAACAGCTCTTTTCGGATTGGTGTATAGGCAAGAAGATAATCTCCATGAGAAAGTAGTACATTTCCCTTGGCACATGGGGGTACCAGGGCAAAGACTAGGGGGCATTGAAGCCACCATGTTTAGGTCTCTATACAGTTCAAGATCTGTAGTGTTAGACATGTGTACCGTGAAAAAATTCATCTTTACCTTCATGAACATGGGAGCAATTTAGGTCTGGAAACAATTATAAGCTGGCTTCAAACAACTTTCCCAGCAAAACAACCTGTGGTCTAAATGCGACAATTGTGTATAAAAGCCTGACGTTTCGACCCTAGCAGAGGCTAAAAAGCCTCTAAGAAAGACTCTGCTAGGATCCAAACATCAGGCCATTAACAATTTTTGCAAGAGTTTTAAAGTCTGCGGACTTTCTTCAGAGAGATACTTATTTCAAGACAAAAATTAAATATTCCACTGGTCCCCGGAGAAATGAAGCCCTTTCCTCTCTATTATAAAGTACTTCTTTGAATAAATACAATCATAAAGGTTTATGTACTTAAAAGTATAAACAGACTGACATTAAACTCCCAACCCACTCCCGTCCCCCAAACTCCCACTGCCCTGAACCCAAACGCCCACTTTGGGGGCACTCGGCAATCCCTGGATTGGGATTGGAGGTGTTCGTTACACCCACAACTTGAAATTGAATTTGTCAATTTGTGAATGTGAGGTGAACGACTGGTGTTCATCGATTAAACGATTAGTTGATAATGACAGCGGGGCAAACTGGCTTGCATGAAGCGGTGATGAAATGCTTCAAAGGGAATCCAAAAATGCAACGTCTCAAACAAAATCTACAACATGTCAACCCAGTGAGCCACAATCAGAGACTTTGAGGGACACTAGGTGGCAGCAGACTTACCAGGTAAATCCTTCGTTCTCGGAAATGTGCCAATGCTCGTAAATAATGGAAAATCTACCAGGAAAATCTGCTGACACCTCACGTCCAAGAGTCTCCCATTGAGCGGCCTTCTAGTAAGAGGCCTGATGTCAAAGAGCTGTTTAAGCACAGAAAGTAGCTACGCACACAAATCTTTTTCTTTACCAGCACAAGGTCACCAGCCAAAATACCATATCACATGTACCGTCTTTGACTGGTTTCCTGCTTAGTTTTGCTTAGCAGAAACATGTTCTGCTTTAACAGCAGGTCTATGAAATCAGGCCCTGGTTGGAATGTTGTGAATGAGCTAAACCTTTCAGTACAATGATTAATGGCTTAATAACAGTAGAGGAGGAAACCCATTCAAAGTGATTCTCAAACAGAGTGAAGTGTTCATGTGCCAGGATACCGGTTTCCTGAGGGAAGAGCTACCGGCTGATACGGCAGACAGGGACCAGTGGACAGCCACTATCCGGCAGATATCACTGATATAAATAAAAAATGTTCATGTAGAATGAAGGAAAAGTTACCAAAATATCAGCACAGAGACCTTTTTTAACAATCATGAAAACCATCAATCCCATATTTCCCCGATTTCTATACAGTGTTTTAGGAGGGTGGGTGATGCCCCCATTCAGTTCTCAAAAATAGCGAAATGGCACTAAAAGTGAAGACAGCCAAAACATCAGCATTGATATGAATGTGACATGATGTCTTAAACATTCTATATGATGTCAGAAAAACTTACCTTTCAGGCCCTTATTTGGTATTATTTGAATGCTCTTAAGTGAGAGCTTTTCAAGTAACAAAATAGGAGCTTTCAAATAACACCTAAAAGGCAAACCATTTCTCACATTGTTTCAAAAGTTTAAGACATGTTTAAGACACTAAACTACAGAACTGGGTTTGCTTGCTCATAATTTGTTGATTTTGTAGCGCTGTTGTGGCTGAGCGGTTCAGTGCATTGGACTGCAGTTCTGATGGCCAAGTCATCAGAATGAGGGTTCGAATCCCGGTCGTGACACTTGTGTCCTTGAGCAAGACACTTAACTATCATTGCTTCAAATAGGGGAAGAGACAGTTATGTTTGTCTCTCAACGGGTTCATTTACCCCTCCCTGTTCTTAGCTGTGCCGTGAAGAGAGTTGGGTTTATATCTCGCCATGTCTTGTTTACTGCGCATTGGGTCGGGTTTCTATCCCTTCGGTAGCCCACACCTCAAGTGGTCTTTTGGCCTTGTGATGGGCGACTTGCATAGAATTAAATAAATAAAAATAAAGCCAGTTTTGAGTTTTGGCATAAAGAGTCTGGTTTAGGAATAGAGCATCACAATCACAAAAATATTGTAGGTCAGCAGCTTGTACATCTAATTCTTTCAATTCACAGCAAATTTTGACTCCATCCTTTCAAATTTTTTAGATGGGTCATTCCATGAAGGTGGGACCTATTTTGTGACATTTTTCAATATTATCATTTTTGTTTGAAAAAATGTTGATTCTAACTTATGTTTATCAATCATCAACTTTTATTTGGGTTTTGAAAGTGTTTCAGAGTTTCAAATCCTTTCCACACCATCTTACCTGATATTTTTGCTAATATTCTTAAAAATTCAAGGTAACGATGTAACAGGGACAACATGCTTGTAACACATATTTTTCAATATTATGGAAGTAATAAACAAATTCAACAGAAACTTGATGCCAAATCCAATGAGAAAAATAACTGCCTTCATGGGTATTAAAGTACACATGGCTGAGAAAATTAAGGATATATGTCACAATGTAACGGGGACACCAAATGTCACAACTATGGTGTCCCTGTTACATCAGTGCAGGCACTGCATCACGTTTATTTTACACCACAGTAATCAAGTAAATCCTTTTTATGATTCACGTTTGGTGCTATTTATGCTATGTAAAGCAAGACTGACGAAGTAGACTAGTGAAGTGGTGAAAAAGCATCATAGGTGGTAACGATGTAACGGTGTCCCTACTGTTCCCCCTTCATGGAATGACCCAGATGACAACCTGCCTATAAGTGCTATATTATCTTCCCTAGGTATTTTGAGTTCTTCCCTTTCAACAGTCCACTCTTCTACAGCAGCAAGATTCCCTGAATTACTGACATCTGTTCACCTAAACTGATTTCAATGACCTAACTTGCACAATATTTGTTTGAAAAATCATTCATGACAGTCACAAGGTTAGGTCCTCTACATTAAATACACAACTGCGTAATAGGAGCAAAATGGCCAAGCACACTTAACTTTGTACAGTGTTTTTTAATGGCACTATTATTTTAAAAAGGAAGAGGAAATCAGCTGATCAGATGAACAGTTGCATGCCTGTACATTTAAAGACGCAGGCCTGACGGCCATTTTCGTGGCACGAAAGATCATGTACAATATGAAGCATGTCGCTTTTTCTCACTGCGAGACGGCTATTTTTTCCCTACGTGCCTGTATCTTGAAGCTTTCTTCAAAATATGGCAATTATTTACAAACAATGCAAAAGAGCATAAGGCGTTTTTCTTAGACTTAAAACCCAGCAAGTAAATAATATTCAAATAATATTTAGTTCAAACGGCGTGGATTTCCTTCTTGGGTAAGACTCTGTAAAATCATATCCTCTTTACTTTGTTGAGTCAAGGTTTCATTGTGACAACAATATTCTCACAAATTTTTTATTTGATTTCGGTAGTTCCAAAAAATCTGTAAAAAATATTACCACGCACAGGCATGGTAAACATTTTTCTAATACCACTGGGAAGTGGTGAAACACATTTCCTGAAACCTACATGAATAAATGACTCTGTCATAACTGATGCAAATCTAATGTAGAGAACCTAACCTTTAGACTGTCATGAATGAATTTTCAAACAAAATATTGTGCAATTTAGGTCACTGAAATCAGTTTAGGTGAACAGATGTCAGTAATTCAGGGAAGGGAAGACATCGATACATCTGGGGTAAATAACAGAACTTGTAGGCACAAGACAGGTTGTCATCTTAAAAAAATTGAAAAGATTAGATGAAGTCAAAATTTAACGAAGTGAGACAATAAACACTCCAAAACGGTCCCCAATTTAAACAGCCGTCCAAAAGGTCTCTATTTACACCATGCCGGATCAAACAGGTTAAAATGTCAGAGTCTCCTCCCAGTGGAAGTAGCATTTCGTTTCCTCCACCGCCCTGGCCACCTTAGAAGCTATTTTTCAACAGATCTAACTTCTCCGACGGCGTTCAGGCCGTCTCAAGTGCAGATGAGCAACACATCCCAGGGTACGAATCCCAATTCAGACATCAATAACAAGAACGCAGGCAATAATATTGTAAATATTTCTAAATGCTAAATGTTCATCGTCTGACGAGAGAAATACATCTACAATTGATGTAAGGATATGTCCATTTTTTTTTTTTTATGTACCCAACTATTTTTCCCCTGATCGGATCATGACCTCCATATGTGTGCAATCTTAGCTTAAGGTACTCCACATGAAAATGTTCAAACACCTGTACTTATTAGTTTAAATACAATTTTTTGTTTTTTAATTCCACAGGATAAATATTCCAGTTGAAGGGTAACCAATGCTGAGCTTGTTTTTCGTTAGTTTGTGTACATAAGAAAAGAAAACTGTTTGCTGCATGTATTCATGAATTCCACCTACATGTAGTTCATTAGACGTCTCGACTGAAACTACTTACCGGCTCTAATTTGGGGGGTAAAACACAGAGATGAATCGACTGCTAACACTTCCACGTTCACCAATCATTTAAAAGCACACTCATGAAACTGTAGACTTCCCGAAAGAGTCCAAAATTGACAGAGATAAAACTACCAGACACACATCAAGCATCACCGAGCTTTCTCGGGGAAAAATGCCCGCGTAATCAACCCCCACAAAGAGGAGCAATTGGGAAAAAGTAGGTCAACATTAATACACCAAACCAAGATCCCTATTTCATCTATAAGAGAGGTTGAACGTGTACATACCTCCTCCACCCACCCTTTCCACATTAACCGCATTTGATTTATTTGTGGTTCAAAATATGAGGTTGATATTGGTCATACATGTACCTGACAGAACAGCCTCGATGAGTGAGCCATCTGGGATATCACTGGTGCAGGTGATGGGCTGCAGCGCATAGGTGTCGCCCGGGGTATGCTTGAACAGTAAAATTTTGTCAGACACTCCGTAGAAATCATGTTCAGGGAACTGCCACAGGGGGTCAAAAGAGAGAGAGAGAGAGAGAGAGAGAGATTAGGAAATAAACAGATACATTTAATCACAGCTGTTGTGCAATTGGGCTCCGCATGTCTCATGCACCGCCGACTCCCGTCAACGAGAAATTGCGAGAAATTGCAAGTGGCAAGGTGCTGTGGAAATGCGGAGGAATGACTATTGGCTATGTGACATCAGCCGTCACATCATCTGTTAACTGCCCTGTATTACATCAAAACTACTCGTAACCAAAGGGGGAGGATGCACTTACATGTCATATATAAAAAAAAAAATTTAAAAAGCCAAAGGTCAATGTACACCTATTGTACACTAGGACTGAACATGTAACTATCGGACTGTTTAGTTACCAATTTTCTACTCTGACTTATATTGGGTTCTTATTTCTAGGAAATCTGAAGAACAAGGTACTTTTTCTGGTGGAGAAGGTTTGAGTTTTAATTTCACGAATTGAGATTAAAACGTAAAGGCTTGTTACCACAGACCTTCACTTAAAAAATAAAGTCATCCAAACATGTACGTAAACAATTTTCCTATCTCGAAAACAGGTGTCTATTCAGTTGTCTGTCCATTACTGAACACTTTCAGCGGTTCCTTATCATATTGTTTGAAAGATAACGATAAAATATACTCATAGATACGGAAGGAAAAAATCAAGGCAACATGTAAAAAAAATTACAATGTTTGAACTGACTGCATTATGCAGCGGAACTTATGTTGTAGAATATTAATGAGTTTGGTTCATTGGGTGTATGCTTTCTATTTAGTAATTATTAAGGGAATAAAAGCGTGGTAACCGGGGTCTCAAATGGCTGTTTAAAGGTACACACCGGCTTACTGTTTACCTAATTTAGTGATGTGGAATGACAGACAATAATTTTTAAATGGTTGTTCTTAAAAACAAATCATCAAAATATCACGTAATTAACGAAAAATGTGAAAAAAACAAAACACGGTCAAAGGTCAGCTTATACGCTTTTCCAGCCGTTGCAACTGTCAAGTTTACGTGCCAATGTTGCGCAATGTTGTAAGTAGACTGGTGCTCTGTTTATGTATGAATTATTACAATGACGAGGCATGAGGATCCAGACTTCATATATCCATCCAGCACAAATTCACGTGTAAATAAAAAAAACAGACAAAACAGACAGTGTATTCTGTGTACGACGAACTGGACGAACTTACTTGCAATGGAGAACGTTTCTTCATTATATCGCAAGTAGGCCCTATGTTGTAAAAAATTACTTGGACGAATGCCAGTTGGGTCCAGGACTAATCTGTGTTGTCAGGTCGTGTTCAAATGTAGAAAGGGAGAGAATAAGCTTGACATAATGTGGACATCACAGACATGGTGGACCATAAATATTGTCAAAATGTGTGAGTTTTCATGAATTAAAATATACGCAGGCATATTCACAATACAGTTCTATGACACAAACATGTCCATCAAAATTATGGCAAAGACCACATCCTTCTTATTCTCATCGTGACCAGCCTGCTACAGTCTAAAAACTAATGGTAGTGTCCCTAATCTTGGACCATCTTTTCACATTGGCTTGGCCAATAACAGTCATGTGCCAAGCGAGCCTCCCGCTTTCGCTGCAAACGGATTGCCAATCCTGGCAGCTTTAGCGAAGGCATTCTCCCGTTTTTCGGGCGATGACTTCACTGGCCGGCCGCAGCCACCGCCACCGGTTTTTTGTTGTGGTGATTGGGGGGAGTGGACATTATGCAGCTATCATAGAAGTAGATAGATCAGCTGTATGGGATAAACATTCCCCATCGTCGTCGCTCGTGTGCGTAGCGCAGGCAACACGTTACAATAGTTAGGGGATAATAGCTAGGGGTACAGACTAAAACCCTCGTAAAAAGCGTAATTGTTGGTCTGGCTCCCTACTTCTCCGACAAGCTCCCACGCTTATGGCTAGACTGACCGGAAAGCTGGGGAGTTCATGCCCCGGGGTTTGTCTCTCTGGCCCCACGAGACACGGCACCGGCTGTACGGGATATGCCCCAAGGTTTACGTTCTGCTAGCTCCCACGCTGGTGCGCCGTAAGGCACGCTTCGATTGCACGGACACCTCTGAATGTGAATATTACGATCGATTTTTCATCATTATTTACAAATTGTATCAATAATCTGAATACATAAGTCTTTTTGTCAAATACTCATGAATAATTGTAAAAAAAAGGATTTTAATTTGGTTCAGTAATTTACTTTTATACGGCTGGAAGTAAAACTAACTCCGAAGATCACGTGATTTATCCGAACCACTTTTTTGGTTCGGATAAATCGTTTTTTGAAAAATGCTCGAAAACGGCAAAACTTGATGGTTTCTTTTAGGAACCGTTCTTCTCCATTCCTGAAAGACCTTTGAAGTCATATGTTAGCCTATTTTGTAGCCCAAATAGCCCAACGAAGCCGGTGTGCACCTTTAAGACAGGCAAGGGTCGTGGCTGTGAGATGAAGGACCGAGCCAAAGGGCGAGGTTCTTTAATCGCATGTAAACAACCATTTGAGACTGAGACACTACTGTTTTATTCCCATATTCATAAATACCTTATTTGTCAAAAAGCATGATAATGTAGGGAAAACCTGTAAAAAAATTATGGGATTTCCCAATTAATTTCTGTCACGCCCTCACGCTCACGTGCTTCACGCACTCATAGATTTTACATTGAGTACCGTATTTATCTACTGCGTTATGCGTAAATTAGCGCACTCGCATATAGCTAACGCGCCTACACGCGTATGGTTATGAGCACAGAGCACGCATTCACAATTCCAGCCATGTCTCTATCAGCTGGGTAAAACTGATCTTAAATGGTCATGTGACCACCTTTCAACCAATAGGAGTGCCCAAGTTGTCCAAAACTGTCTGGGGGTATTTAAGAATGTATTATAAAAGCATGTGGACAACAATGGTTATTGTCAAAGTCCAGTACGTGCACTTTTTAAACTTGGTCTAGATTTGGCAAGCTATTGTAAGTACCATTCTAAACATTGCAAAACGATTCCACATATCGACAAATACCATGTCTCTATTAAAGACACTGACAACTGTTTAAAGACACCACCAAGAATGGAAAGTCACTTGAACATGCTTTTGGAATATTTGAAAAATCAAACTATAATGGTCAGCTCCCAAAGTGGATAAGAAATGTGAGATGGTGTGTGTGAATTACCATCGGCAATATGGGCAGTGCTGGGAACACACACACACACACACACTTATTTACCTTCAATCGGGGACCTCCTATTGTTCCTCTTTTGTTTGTACTTCAACTTTTTAGCAACAGCTCCCATTGGTTTTGAACACGATTTCCAACTGGGGACCTTTTCCAATCGGGGACCCTATTGTCCTCTTTTGTTATAAGTCCCCGGTTTGAATGCCCAAACAAACTCACACACACACACAGGATTGATCAGCAACAGACAAGGCATTGCACCCATTCTCACCACAGTATCCACACCGTCCCCTCAAGCTTCCCGCGCATACGCTTTCTCCCTAATGCCGAAGATGCATTTCGGAAATTAACAAAGTCTGTTGACATCAAAAACGAGACCAAAGTTTGGACGGCATGAAATTTCACGTCTGATGCAGATTGCTCGAGCATGGAATACCTTACATGCTGCCTGTAAAGCGTGGACCGAGACAACCTAGAATTGTTACTTCCCCCAAAAAAGTTCAACAACAACATGTACCCGTGTGAGAAAACACCTCAGCATTTGACTTCAATTTAATCATTATCATATTACCCAATCCATCCCCCTGAAAAGTGAAAAATAATAAATAAATAACAAGAGCGAGCAGAGCTTTCGGACTGAGGGGGAACACTGTGTGAATTCCGTAAGGGCCTCAGAGTGTAGAGTATGAACCATTACACTGCTTCAGGGAAACCAAACACTTGGGGCAGATTATATGACATTACTAAACCAATCCCACTTTGCAATTTTGTGTACAGTTACGATATGTAATGTTAACACCACGCCTGCGACCAGTGGCAGATGAATACCAGGTAGCGTATAAGGTAAGGTGACCTACACGTTACATCAAGTTTCTCACACCAAACTCCCTGGTAACAACACCTAAAGTATATCATGTACGGCAAGAGACATTTCATCTGGACGAATCGGTCAGTTATCTGTAAGTCTCTGCATCTCACACCCACTATATACACGTATCCCTACTACCCACGGAAAGTTACAAAACCTTGTGGGGCAGGCATGAATTTGCAATTATCTCGTTTGGGTATGTTTTGCCATACTCGTAAATCAGATTTTGGTTTTGTTACATTTATGTACATGTAAGTTGTTGGGTTTTGGGGGTTTTTTTTCGTGGTTTTTTGTTTTTTGGACTGAATGTATAGTTTACAATGATTTAAAGTACAATATTTCCAAGCTTTCCAATGTTTTATTGTACAAATGACTTACAGGTAATGTACATTTCAAATGACCTGCTGTACAAAACATTGCCTCAAATGAGCAGCATTTCAAGTAATTTTGTTTTGCTTTTCTTATTCCTCGTAACAGCTATTTTTAAATTCATAGTCTGTATTGCATATGATTGACAACAAATTAGCATTCTGTTTTTTATTTCTGAAATATTTATTTAATTTTCATGTGAGGGATTGCACACAGTATGCTTTACTCAACAAGGAAATTTATAGATGAAAAGTATTTTTTTGGAGTGTCCTTACATTTTTCAGATGCAAATTTTTTCCGCAACTACTATCATAAAAGTGCCTCAGAGCTTACATTTAAGAATTTAGGCACTCTTAAAATGTTTGTATTATTATTTATTATTAAACTATTAAAAAGATTCACAATTCAAATACCATCACTATGAGAGATGCTTTGGTTTTTCTCTGGGCAGTTTGTGAAACAATTTCAGCTAAGACAAGCCCCCACTAGTAAAAGCAGCAATCACAATACACACAGTAACCTTCAAATGATTTAATTCTTTCCGCAAAGAATGCTTTTCCTGTTACTGAATACATTCAAATTCTGCAGGTGAAATGAAACACATAAGTCTTCCTGTCGAGGTAATGACTTTTCCTTACAAATGGTTCCTCGGAAAGAAAAAAAAATCAACCTGTAATTATTTTATCATTAATTTCATTTGAGCGATTTGTTTGTGGACACAAAACAAAAGCATGAAAGAAAGCATTAGTCCTGCCGAGCGAGATGCTACCGTGGAATGACAACTGTAAGAACCTCTACTGTATTTATGAAAGGGTTCATAGTGCTAATTGCTGCCGAAGATCCTTGGAAATTGATAATTTACAATGAAAGCCAAAGAAATGTTTGCATTATTTATTACATATGTGGGAAATTATTTATTATTTCTGCTGAGGTTTGTCTGCTTTCAGTATCTAAGATTTAAAGGTAAACCAAAAGGAAAGGGTTGTTTTAAGTTACACTTTCAGCTGCTACCATTTTACATTATAATTTGTACACCAAACTTTGAAAAAACTGAAACAAGATTATCAATTTCAATTTAAGAACAATTTCAATTTAAGAACAAATAAAGTACATGTTCTTTATGGGAAGGTACACTACATGTATTTTAGTGGCGTGTCATGGAGGAGCGGATAAGAACACCGGACTCAAGCTCTGGTGTTTCTGATCAGCAAAGTGTGGGTTCGAGTCCCGGTCATGACACTTGTGTCCTTAAGCAAGACATTTAACCATTATTGCTACGTCCATCGGATGGGACGTAAAGTCGTAGGTCCCGTGTGTTGTGTAATGCACGTAAAAGAGAAGGGGTTCGCCCCGGTGTTCCTGATTTGATCGGCTGTAGATTGCACCACAGCACCTTGTAAACCATTACATGGTGCTATGTAAAGGAACAGGTCTCATACTTCAAAAATTATACTTCGCATACCTTGCAGGAAAAAAAAACACAAAAAAAAAACCAAAACAATGAGCGCTTTGAGATGCCCATCGGGTGTGATATTTAAGCACTTTATAAGAACTGCGTATTATTATTATTATTATTGGAAGTGTGACATTTGAATAGTACCATGTAGTTTACAACAACACCATTTTTTCCTCTCTTTTTTTCCTGAAAATCTCATTTAAAAAAGTTTTCAAGATTTTTGAGAAGTGTATTATTGTTAAACTGGTTTGGCAGGTGCGCCTGGGCTAGTTCAACAAGATGGGAATTTAACACCTCTTGTCAGAACTAACAATCCTCCCAATAGATTTATACATGGTTGTACCCGCAAGGTTACAAGTAATAGTTACTTCCTAAGAAGTGGGAATTCAACCTGTTTATTTATTTATTCATTTTCTTTCTTTCTTTTTTTCGCGAAGGACGACAGTTTTTTTCAGAAAATTAGTATCAGTGACAATACTAAGTGGACATCTAGATGAGACTGAAAGTTGACTTTTCTGATAACTTCCAATGCTAAGTGAACTTTCAGTCCTGGAGACCTT
The DNA here is from genome assembly GCA_911728455.2 of Marthasterias glacialis. NCBI lineage: Eukaryota > Metazoa > Echinodermata > Asteroidea > Forcipulatida > Asteriidae > Marthasterias > Marthasterias glacialis. The sequence goes on from OU452219.1 coordinate 4,790,775, forward strand.
AAAGGTTTGCCAATGGAAGTACCCTTGGCAAAATGGAAATGGCCTTGCCCTCTCAAACTACTCTCAGTGCTTTGTCTTCTTATTCTTTGGTTTCCAAAATCACACTTGCCAAATAAAAAACAAACGAGCGATGAAAGTTTTATAACACAATCAGGTGTTACTGTACAAGTACAAAAAGAACAGGGCCCAATTTCATAGAGCTGCTTAAGCAGGAAATACTGCTTAAAAATTGTCTGCTAAGCAGAAATGAGCAGGATACCAGTCACAAAGTGTACATGTGACATAGTAAGTAGTTTGGCCGGTAACCTTATTCTGGTAAGCATAATTTTGTTGTGCATAGCTACTGTTTGTGCTTAAGCAGCTCCACGAAATTGGCCCCAGATCATGCAAGTTGGGAAGCATTGTGCCTTCGGTCTGGAGAAAAAAGCCAGCTGAATGTACATGGTATTACATTTTAGAGTTTTACAGACTCTCTACATCACCACAATTAAAAAGCTAGAGATTTGATCATAATAAGGGCTGCTTCTGCCTTGGTGTCGTTTCCGTCCTTTCCCTTTCAAGAACAAAGCAATCAGGCCTGATGCTCTGCGGCCCTAATGGCATCTTCCCCCCTTTCAAGAAAATCTGAAGGTTAAGGAAGAATACAAAATAAAAAAAATAAAAACAAATTGAAAATGGCCTACTGTTTTGACCCTAGCAGAGTCTTTCTCAAAGGCTAAATCACAACACATACAAGTATACTGAAAAAGAAAAATTAAAAATCCTAAAATCAGAAAAAACTTGATGAATAATTAATTTTTTCAGACAACAGTGACATTTGCAGACACAATATTTGACTCATAATACAGTATGGATAGACTTTTGGATACGTTTTTTGATTTATACTTTTGAGTAACAACTCCTTACTTTGTGAAGATAGAAAATCTAACAAAAGACCATTTCTCAGAATAATTTCAACTTCTACCATATTAACCCCAAGTGATATTGCAGCTCACCATTAGCTGCAACTGTGTGACTGTGAAGTTATCGACATTTGCATGTAATTGCTTGAGAAGAAACTTGATCTAAACTTAATAATATTTTTAGCGTTTTTTTTTCCCCCCCCTTCTCTCCTCCTCTCTCCCTTTTTATCTTGCTGGACATACAGAGCCTTACTTCTACATCTGTAAAGGGCAAACCACGTTTAATGTCAATATTCTCCATGCAAGAATGAAGTCTCCCAAAATCAATGACGTTGCGAAGGGGTCTTTTTTAGAGATGTAAGAAAATCCAACATGCAGCTCCTTGTCTTCTCTTTACATTCTGTGGAACACGTTTCTTCAATTTACTATATGGTTTTTTTTCCCCCCACCAAGGTCAATGCCTTGGCAACAAAAACAAATGCAGGCTTATTAAGCTCCATGCTTACACCATGTGCATGCACTTTCCAATTAGATACACACTTTGCTGAGCCATCTACCAAACCATCCAAGTCAACTCACTAGTGATCCTTCCTTAAGTATTGGTACAAGATGTCAAGAGGCACAATATGGTATGATCATTATCAGTTAATTAGCTTCTGATTTGAATGAAGGCTTCATACCTGTACATATGTGGATCCTTTCTGTATAGTATCAATACTGTCTAATGCATGTGAAAGGCTAATTTATTGCTGCATATATTTCAACTATGCTCAAGGAGGGAGACACACGTAATCAACCAAAATGTTACATAGGATCTGGAAATGCAGGGCATCCAAATTTGCTGAAAACTTAAAAAAAAAAATAAAAAAAAAAAAATTAAAAACTATAGTGTCTGAATTGTGTTCATTTCCAACACTTTTCCATGTAAATGACAGATAAATCAGGGAAGCCTAAAAAGAGAAGAAAGAAGAACATGTCCAAAAGCAGGTTAAAGCCCCAGCTCAACATTGGTAAGAAGACAAACAGAAATGTCCACGGATTTACATATAAACCGTACATGGTATAAAGATAATGATAGTAGAAAACTGTCCTTGAAACATTTCTGTCTGAAGTGTTGTCGTTTTTAAATAATAAATGAAATAAGATCCAAACTAGTTTTCGACTCGGTGAGAATGCGTACAAAAATGCTGAATGCATTTTTAACAACTTTCTCAAAGAAAACGTGCAAGTACAAAGAAACGTAAATTGTTGCTGAAATAATAATTGTAAAGATCTCCGACACTCTATCCCACCAGCTCCTAAAACCCTACATTCATAGCCCTGCCAAGTACGCAAACTTAACGAGTGCAAGAAGAGTTATCCCCTTGGGGAAAAAAAATCAACATTTGAAAAAGTTTGCTCATACTATCTAAAGAGAATGCATCCCCGATTTGTTTCCTAACAAGAAGGCACAAATAATTTATGGTGAGTTTACGTATGTGTATATATCATGCCGCCAAATTTAAAAAAATTAAAATATATGACTCTGTATTGGACAGCAATCGATGAGTGATTCAAGTTCTTTATCAAATTGGGAGCAGACTGCCATTGTGGGGGGCTGGTTTTAAAACTGTGATTAGACTACCAGTTTTTTTCTATTTTGGTAGAGCAGAGTATCAAACACTTACGTCTCGAAGATTAAAGATCAACACTGTCAGGGACCATTGCGCATGATGCACCATGCAGTTCTGTAACCCATCAAGTGTACAAGCCTAATAGAGAGTGGAGATTCCCTCCCCACCACCAACCCCCCCCCCTCCTTCCCAAACAATACTGTACCATGGCAATATCCGCCACTAAAGGAGTTCTTGGGACTTCCTCTTTCAATATTTCCCAAAGAGTAGGCAAACAAAACTAAGAAAGTTGGACGAGAAGAATCTTGTGACGAGGGGTGCCTGTGTAGAAGTGACTCACCCCCACGGATTCCTTGGAGATGGTTTGGGGTCCCCCCCCCCAGTGGTGAGCGAGTGTTTAGTGTGAACGGAATGTTTTCACAGAGCAGGATGCAACCTTGTTATCTGTCTAAGATGAGTAATCCAGCAGCTGGGTATCAGACATAACCACACATAACACCTTAATCATATTCAATCAAGTCAAACATTACACACATATCATTACCTCGCGGCCGGGGGAGCCTCGGTGATGCCTGTGATTTCAGCCATTTTGATGATGCACTTGTCTTCAAAGCTAATTTTGTCCATTTTAACAACACAATATTAAAAGATTGAAAACACTTCATTGTTATCATTTTTAGTTATTTAAACAAAATTCAAGAATTGATGGAGGCAATGATGTCACCTTATTAGCCCACTCATAATTTTGGCACTACCCTCTGACCCATGCACTCCTGAAATCCATAGATCTGCAGTCAGCACCGCGATGCTGTTTGTCGTAAAGGAGGAAAACAAACGACATTTCTCTGAATTCAAAGGCTTCCTGCTCTCACAGCATAACACTGTAAGCACACAGCGTTTAGCGGCAAAAGTATCGGGTCTAGTTTATAGGAACTGATCTTCAGCTGTTTCACTGTGGATCATGAGAATTAGGATGTATGAGTACATGACATCTTATTTGTGACTTGCAGGCTGAAATGTAACGACGGTTTACCAGATACAGTGTATTGATCCAATTCACCTGACGCCATCATCGCAACAATCTTGCTTACGCCATTTTGGAAGTCAATGTCTCCGCGTGTTATACAGTGTAGTGTGCATTTTAGATGACGCGGCATTTAGACATACACCTGTTGACGTCCAAAATGGTGAGCGTGGTACAGTCGCCGTGCGTGACATGCATGGGGGTATACGTCGTGTAAACGCCGCGTTGCCTACGATGCGCACCACACTGTGTAACACACAGTGACATTGACTTCCAAAATGGCGCAACCAAGATTATTGTGCTGATGACATCTGGGCCAAATTTTATAAAGCCTATAAGCGCAAAAAAATGCTAAGCACAGAAAAATATTGCTGAGCAGAAACAGGTTACTAGCCCCAATTCCATAAAGTTTACATTATTGCGACTGGTGCCTTGCTCATTTTTTGCTTAACAAAGACATTTGCTAAGCAGTATTGGGCCCAGGTGATTTGGGTCAATAGTGACAAGCAGTGCATGGAAACCAGCAATTATTTTGTAAAGGTATAGATCCCTTTCAGGATGTGGAACGCACCTCTGCACAATGCACATACACCATTTCCCGCTATTTTGGAAGTCAATTCCTTTGCATGCATTTTGACTCCCCAAAATTGAAAAATGTCGGACGGGATAGGCGTGTGTAATTGCGCTGCGCGTCGTGAAATGGATCAATACTCCATTGTAACACACAATTATTTAATTGCATGCACTATGTACCAAGGCTGTTACATTGTACATGTACCTTACATTCACAGGTTTCAAAATAAGACGGTAGCTGGTGAATTTGACCAGGTACTACCTTACATTCACAGGTTTCAAAATAAGACGGTAGCTGGTGAATTTGACCAGGTACTACCTTACATTCACAGGTTTCAAAATAAGACGGTAGCTGGTGAATTTGACCAGGCACTACCTTACATTCACAGGTTTCAAAATAAGACGGTAGCTGGTGAATTTGACCAGGTACTACCTTACATTCACAGGTTTCAAAATAAGACGGTAGCTGGTGAATTTGACCAGGTACTACCTTACATTCACAGGTTTCAAAATAAGACGGTAGCTGGTGAATTTGACCAGGTACTACCTTACATTCACAGGTTTCAAAATAAGACGGTAGCTGGTGAATTTGACCAGGTACTATCGACTTTTGTGCCAGCTAGTTTTATTGCAGCCGTAAAAAAAATCCTTTAGCAGGAAATACTCATATTGAACCTGATTTCTGGGGATCTAGGCTTGCTCTGGACCCCACGGATGACTTCATACCTGCACCCCATAAAAATTGCCGCCAACTGGTGATCATCTGCCTTCTATTTCTGTTTTTAAATCCCTCTTCCATATGATATACATTGTCTTTTGTTGACAAACAGTGTTCTTGTGTCTTTTGTTGACAAACAGTGTTCTTGTGTCTTTTGTTGACAAACAGTGTTCTTGTGTCTTTTGTTGACAAACAGTGTTCTTGTGTCTTTTGTTGACAAACAGTGTTCTTGTGTCTTTTGTTGACAAACAGTGTTCTTGTTTAGAAAGACAATTCCAGTACTGTTCCCTTGGATAGTTTCTAAGGGCCATGGCGATAAAAGTGTTCCAGAAAAGGCATTTTCTCATCCGTTTAACCTGTTGGAAACCCCCTGACGAGTATCAACGAAAACATTTTTCGAGTCAGCAAACGGCCAATGTTGAAACACGCCGTTGTGTAAAATCGGCATACCGGTACAAAGGTTGCACCGACATTCCACTGCTGAGCATGCACAGCACAGAGCAGGCACACACCGTCTGACGCTCGTTTCAACCACACAAAGAAAACATGGTCTTGAATATTTTCCTGATTTTTGACTATTGTGCAGTTTTTGTGTAATCCACGATTCCAGACCTTTGTCCTTTTGTTCCAAGAATTACAAGACATCGAGAGGCTTCCACCACTGTTTACTCATTGTATTTTGATGCAGGTAAGTTTGAAACGGGGATCCAGCCTCGTTTCCGGGTTTAGTACCAATCCTATACTGTAGCTCACGGCCAAGGTTTTGCAATTCACAGTGCATGATTTTGACATTTTCTCAGTTGGAGAAAACAAAAAATTACACTAAAAATAAAAAGAATCTTTGTCCTCTTGGCTTTGTCACGTCAAGTTCCTTTGTGCCAGCAGTACTCTCAGAGAAAAATGATTCCGGCAATTACGAGAAAATAATCCCGTCAGGGTGGACAGGAAAGAAAAATGGAAGAATCCTGGTGGAAACTGGTTTTTTAAAAAAATGCTTCATTGTTGCTTAATCTATGTGGTAGCAGAGCATCCTTTGCAATGGAGCCATGGCTATCAAACCTGAATAGCAGGCTATTTTCTAGTCCTTTCAGCCACGGGGCTATAAAAGAGATGGCTCCATATATTTCAGCCAATTGTACTGCGGGCATATTGTCAACAATCATCTTTTAATAACATGTCTGATTAACAAATAGGAACATATAATTAACCAAACAAAACCAAATCCAGTGCACATACATGTAGATGTAGATGCTACACAGTATCACAATTCACATGAGCACAAATGTGTGTAGGCAATGGGCCATTATAATTTACCCTTTAGCATTGTGCCTTTCCACACCTACATGCCAGTTAATGGTTATTCACATAAAACATGGCATAAATTACATTTTGTGCATTACTAGTACATCAGTCTCATCAGGAATATGAGCGTGAAATCTGCCTTCCTTTTTCTTTTACATCTTCTTCCCCAAACGCGAATTCTACCAAATAAAACATGAGAGCTTGTTTAACCAAAATTAACAATTAGTTAAAACCTTTGAGTACGTGCTCACACGTACAGAGTATTAAGTTCTTTCTTGTCACGTTACATGATTTCTCGTATTAAAAAGGAAAAAAATAAAATAAAAATCTGTCATGTTCCTCTGCTTGTATAAGATTTTGGTGATCAAGTGATACGTGATGAGCAACCGTGATTGGTCGATGTTGAAGACTGATGATAGGTCAGTTACCTAGCATGGTTGCAGCCCTTCTCGATGTGACAAAAAAGTACTCTAGCCGGCCAGTATTGTATTGTGTTTACGTCCTTATAACAAGATCAGGTGTACGGCATAACAGCACCAGCTTTTAGAGCCCTACATGTAGATATAAAGTGGTCTTGGGTAAAAGAACCGGTACGTTGATGCCTCTCAGCGGCAGAAATCTGAAGATTTCTTCAGATGATTTTAGCATTTTTTTTTTTTTTTTTTTCACTCTTGGAAATTGAGATGGGAATAACACAGGTTTAGTGCTGGTTTTCATGGCAGTGTGTAGGCGGCAAACAAGACTCTGATTCGTATCCAGTGTTGAAAGATTTTTGAATTTTTTTGTTTTGTCCATCCGCTCATTTTTCGTCTGGATTGATGAAAATGAAAATGTACTTTTTGTAATGCAGGCCTAATACTTCACGGAGGCAACTGAGGCAACTGCCTCCATTGCCCCTGGTCATTGCCCTGGTGCCCTTGAAATGTTCCAATAGAAATTTACAGTTTCCTCATAGAGGTGCCCTTTATCAAGAAGAAAATGCCTTGGTGCCCTTGCCCTTTCAAGAACGAAGCAATCAGGCCTGGTACATGTAATGATCTTGTTAAGGGTTTAAAACCATCCCCAAAAATTATTATAAAAAATGTTGAAACAGAATACACAAGATAAGTCTGGTCTTCTTTGTACAAAGTTGCAATGATCTTCCAAAATTACAATGTAATCCTGACAAAAAATATTATATAAGTGTTTTATATTTTGTAATATGAATTACATGTACAGTGTACATCAAAACAAAACAGGTACAGAACTAAAACTGTACTTGTTTCAACGTACACATGTACATGTACATATTTGTATGTTGGTTATAATTTTCTGATCGAATAAAGATGCCACTCAGTTTTTCTATTGATTATGGTTCTTTTCAATCACAAGACAAGGTCTAGCATCCCGTAGCACACACAATGAGGCTGCCCAGCCCCCAAGTGAGAGGCGGTGGAACCCGACTATTCGCATTGTACTGATTGATGAATCCAGTGCTCTCTTGGGCAGACATAAAAATTTACTACAGGATACTCCAGCCATTATTACTCATTGCTGGAAGGGTCTTATCTTGGGCAAGTTGCATCCAGGGTGCACTGTTGTGACTTCTTCATGTGGAACTCTCCGTGGGCCTTGGTGAAAAGCTGCCCGTTTCCTGATGAAACACTGCGGATATACCTTCAAATCGAATGCACTTCCACCGTTAAGTGCTCATTTACATTTCTTCACAATTTCAAATACGCAAGATACATGTACATGTACATGTAATGTAGATAACGTTTTGAAGGATACTGTACACAGACCATAGGACTACAAAGTAAGAAGGAATAACATTTTAGCCTTCTACAAACATTTCTAATTCTATGCACACAAACTTTTTCAACAGAAAGTTTTAAACATTTAATGAATGAAAGGGATTTTAGAGCACTGCAATCGGGCACAATATAAACAATGCTGATGAATTAATACAGCTCTCTTTGGTATAATATCATGCAGTACATGTAAATCACTGTGAGAAATGATTCCATACACAGGTTTATCAACGGCAAACAAAACCACGCTCAAAGACAATTGTTACTCTGTTAATGTCGACCATACCAACTTTGCACAACTTTAAAATAAGTTTGAATCTCTTAATTAAAAAAACAATAGTGCTCATTTGTTCCAAAATGATATAATCCACAAATGAAACAAAAGTCAATATATATATATATTATATATTATTTTCCCGCTTATTTCTTGATCCCTTCCCATGATTCCCTGCTCCCCTTTTCCCTATAAAAATGGACCCGTTTTTGTTTGTACCTGTGAAGAAGGTCCAGTTTGGATCGAAAGCTAAGGCCATCACCCCTACTAGTTTTATATATGTATATATATATATATATATATATATATATATATATATATACAAGTAGACTCATCGTACCACCCACTGGTATTTCTGTCGTCTGTTTTGGGGTTCAAACCACACAAAAAAGGTACATGTACAGTATGTAGTGTAAAATACATGTATGTACAATACATTGCAGTATGAATTTCAGCAGTTACAATTGCACAGGCAATGCAAGCAACGCATTAACAAACACCAGAACCCATATTACAAAAAAATTGCTTACAAAAGATAAATCCTGCTTAGCAGAAACAGGTTACCAGTCAAAATACCATGTAATCTATATTATTTATGACTGGTTTCCAGTTCCTTTTTGTTAAGTAGAAAATTTGCTAAGCACCATTTTCTGAAGCTTGCTAAGCATCATTCAATGAAACTAAGCCCATTCTCTGCCTCCCCAAACTAAAAATGGCGGCGCAGTAGTTTGATAGCGCCAAATGCAACTGCATGCAGTCAACACCGTACTCGTTTACACGTAATTCATTTTAACATAAATGAATTGTGATGCTGCAAAACCACCTCAAGTGTTGTTCACATTCAAGTCCATGAAACCGTTTTTAACAAAAATGTCCATTTAGTCATTGTTAATGGTACAATTGCTGCATGTTCCGTTGGGAGTGCCGTAATTTATAAATGTCTGATACACGTACTATAATGGAGCATTATGTTCATGAAGGTGACGACCTGCTTCTTCAGTGCACGTAATGCTCTCGAACAGCTGACAAACATAATGTACATAAACATATCGGCTTCAAAATCCGAACACAAAAAGTAGACCTTGTTTCACGCTGCAGTACAAACATGTACACCCATGCAGACTACTGGGTCTCGCAGAATGTTTGCGCCCAGCCCCTGTTACCCCGTGAACTCGAGGTGACCAGTAATATCTCATCATGCCTACATACTGGAATCTCACTGATTCCAAGAGGAATTCTTCCCAGCGCTCTGGGCCTTGACGACTCCGGCATATATTCCCTCAACATGACTAAGTGCCCCCGCAATCTTAATAATTAATATCTGGCATGTAAATATTCACGAGTAAGGACATTTGTATGAAATGATGGACGACAAATTCTCGCCTAGGTCGTATTATTGTGCTCATTAGATACAGGTATTATACACTTTCAAGCTTCAAGTAAAGAATGCTGGAGAGTACAAGTGCCACCAAGTCACCTCTCACTCGGTGAAGTGAATGATATATTATTGTGCCATAAATTTTCAAGATGTATTCATTCCTTGGATACCTCCCACTGGTACTCAGGTATGCTCATCAGTATTAGCAGGAGAGTTCAACATTCTGACTGGAAACGAGATGGGCAAATCCATTACACGTAAAGCATGTATTATAAATTTGTGTGCAAGCAGTACCAATGTTGAAGTTTGTTCTTTTCCATCTTTAAGAAGTTGCTGCATGTACATGTTCCGTATTTTCCTGCGTATAAGACGCGGCTAATCTGACTTTCAAAGGTACTAAAACATCACTGCGTCTTATCTAATGATGCGCCTTATCCTATGTCGCTGGAGATCAAAATGTATGAACACTGTCTGAATACTATAAAATAATCCTTTCGTTTGTCCAGGGTAATCCTACGCATTATCATTTTATTCAAATAAAACCTACACGTTGGAGTAGTTTTTAATGAACAAGCTGAAGACGAAAGTTTCTGAAGAACTGTGCGTCGTCGACCATGTTGCCGTCTAAGGCGCAAACCAGCAACGACCCATGCTGTGCACGGCTTAAGCGCCAAACACACCAGTGACAACATTTCGGGGAATTTTTATTTTATAGAGCATGCGCAGATAACAAATCTTTAGTTATCAAGTCGTTTACAAGTTATTGTATGTTATCATGTTATACACTGATTAGATTTTGGCAAAAGAGGGCGTATGCACTTATTTTATTGCATTGTTATGAAAGTATCTGTTAGCGTTTGTTGGTTCTTGCCTGTGTTGTAGCATGCAAAATAGCGCGATATCAAAGACTAGCAGCCTGTTTATTGTAATCGGGAAACGTTGAGACCACGTGTGTGTGCATTGTGTAAAAAAAGGCATGAAGCGATGTCTTTAGTAAAAATCTTTAAAAATGATAATGAAAAGAAATTAATTTCAAAAACCGAAGCGATGTTTTACAAATTTTCATGATAAAAAAATTAATGATATCTTCAGGTTATGTTAAGTTTTATGTACCAACACAATGACCCCTGTGTGGCCATGTTCCGACAATTAGTGGCCACGTTGACGCCTCATACGTTGACACTTCTAATCATGTTTCGGTGATTTGGGGGTACTGCATCTTATCCACCCAGCACCTTATACACCGAGTGCCTTATACACAGGAAAATACGATACACCGCGTTTAAAACCAAACTACATGTAAGAACCACAAACATACCTCACGACACTACAATTTCAGAGATCACTACTGTACACCAAAAGCACAACACACAGGGGTCATGTTAAAGGCAGTACCAATTTTGGGGTGAACAAAGAAAAATTGACTGGAGCAGGGTTAAAACCTGTCACCTTCGGGTTTACGTGCCGGTGCTCTACCAACTAAGCTAACTTAAGCCCTATGTTGGTGGTCTCTCCCTATTCTGTCAATATCATTGTTCAGGGGCGCTAGTTAGAAATCATACTTGTACCTATCACTACATTTTACACCCAGTTCAAAGTAGCACATGTATTCATTACTGATGTACCAACCTATTTGTTCCTCTCATTTTTGGGGGTGGTAACTTTTCTATTGCTGAAAATATTCATGCAGAGTTTAGATTCTTAAAATGTTGTAGTTGGTTGGAAGATTTGATTAGATGGCATTCAAAGTTGCACGGCTCGATTTCCTCTGAAAGAACTATTTTTATATTTTTGTTTCTCTGAACGAGCAAATTTTGAAAGATGATGCTGTTTCAAATTGAAAAACATACACAAACTTTCGCATAAGCCCCGGACAATGCAAACAATTAATGTAATATGCAAAATTGTTTGTACATGGCCAATAGACTTGAGATAATGTAGGCATCACGACACTTGAAGAATGTTAGCATGAACACACACTCCTAAACAATTAATTTCAAATCTTTATAAAAAAATTTATTTGTGTATGTGTACATGTTAATTTGATATGTAATTTGACGTACTTTTTCATGCAACACATGTACCTAAAATGAAAGCTTAAAACTTTCTTGGACCTATAAAAATGGCTATTTAATATTTTACTCTAAATTTTGGGGGTCATATCGGCCAAAAATCAGACCTAGCATCTTTAAGCTCACACACTGAACAACTTGAGCCAACCCAAGTATACATGTACTTAACATGAGCAGTACAGATGCATTCATGAAACGCATAGAGAATGTTAGCATGAACAATTACTTTCAAAACCTTATTCAAAATTCATTGTGTGAATGTGCATGAATGAATTTGCACAATTGACAATTATCCAATTAACAGGCAATTTGATACAGAAATTTAATGGGATGGCCTAACACTGCAGCATGTGCAAGCACATACAATGTGCTTATTTTCCATCGGTGTGTAGGCAGGCTGTCCACCACCATTTTGGCTGATAGAAATTGCCGTCGACACGACCTTTCCTTAAATTCCCGCAGTGATACCGAGAAATCCACGCCTAATTGATGTATCATCGTCATACCAACACTACACAAACAAAGCCAAGAGCCCGCCAGCAGCCCGCAACCACAAGACCCATGCAACCTCTCTTCAAGATCACCGGGATTCCCTTACAAGTGCAAATATTTTGAAAGGTGGTCAGTCATAATGAGACCGCTCAGCATCTGAGTGGAGGTTGTGTGTGTGTGTGTGTGTGTGTGTGTGTGTGCTCCCTTCAGGTCCAGACAGCATTCACTGAGGCCAACTTCTACAGCATGGGGCAAGCATTGTAGGCATTCCATAAACCATGCTGCACTCAACATGTCTGTTGAGAGATACTCAAGTAAAAAGGGTGCGGTGCGCTGCCCAAGTCTAAACATTCTTTCAAGTCTGCATTGTTTATATACAAGTAAGCTTGAAATTACAAATTTTGGATACACATTTTTTATAAATTTTAATAAAAGGATGGTGCAAAATTGTTTTTCGGTGGAGCACATTCATTCCAATCTTCTGGTTTTGAAGGAAACATGTGCTGCCTTAAACCAGTTGCCGCCGGAATTCTTTTTGTTGTTGTTGTCCCTTCCCCCTAGCGGGATTCTTTTGGCGGAATTTTTTTGGAATCTTTTTTCTTTGAGAGTACCGCTGGCACAAAGAAACCCTGACTTGACAATGCCATGAGAACAAAGATTCTCTTTATTGGATCATCCATTTTGTTTCTCGTCCGAGAAAATGTCAAATTCACGCATCGCCGGCTTACTCTAATTTTCCTTCATTGAGCAATGAATGAACAATGGTGGAATGAACAATGGTGGAAGCCTCTCGATGCCTCATAATTTCCTTCTTGGAACAAAAGGACAAAGGTCTTTAATCGGGGATTACACAGAAAACGCCCTTCAATGGCCACAAAATGCCAATATATTCAAGACTTTTTTTTTCCTTAGACGGAGTGTGTGTGGTCTGTGCGCGCTCCGCAGTTGAATGACTGGGCAACCTATGGTCTGGAGGTCCGAAACTACATAATGGAGTCTTTACACAGCTTCCATTTCCAGGCAGGAAAAACATTTGCAAGTATTTTAAGTCATTAAAATTAACCACAATAAAAGAAGACAAATGAGCTGTTGCAAAATGCTTACCAACCTCGTGTTGAAAAGTGAGGCGATTAACTATTTTTGCATTCAAATTAACTTGTGGAAAATTTCTTAAAAATAGTTTTTTTACAGCTTGAAACTTGTTAATTTTCTTTCATCCTTTTTTGCTAGCCTCTCCCCTGCCTTTCCGGATAAGAGACGAAGAAAAAAATAGATACAAGTATAACTCTCTTGAAAATGACAGAAACTCAGCAAATTTTTTTTTTAAAACACACCTCTCCGGAGTTAACCATTTGGAAAATCTTCGGTGTGGCACCAAGTACAGCATGAGGTGCCATCACTATAATATGAGGAACACAATTACTGTACATCGATCGCGAGATAATGGACAGCATATGGAAAGATTGGGTACAAAGTGCGTGCATACACTAATTGCTCATATAAGCAGAACTCCACTTGAACTTGAATGTCTACATTATGTGTTCAAACATAAATGAACCAGCAGGAATTTGTTCTCAGTGCAAGAATTGGTTTCTTACATGAACGTACGATCTTGAATCCATCTTTTGAGACTGCTCAGCATCTGATATATGGAATAAAGCGTACCGGTAGCTACCTCGTTTTTTAAATTACCCAGAAAACAGTTGTAACTTTTTGGCGTATGATTTTTTTCTTGTTCTGTTTTTTAAAATGGTGAATAAACATTTACTGGCTTAAGAAGTTACCTGTCATTGGAATTTTAACTAGTATACATATGTACACTTAAAATGCATCAACACATGAGCATCCTGTTTTCTCAAATACACAAGCCTCAGTCAAGCACCAGTCAATTTTGAAGCGTGTCGTGGCCGAGCGGTTTAGTGCATCGGACTCAAGTTCTGGTGGCTAAGTCATCAGGAGCAAGACTTAAAACTATAGTTGCTTTAAATAGGGGTATGTTTGTCAATAGGGATATGTTTGTCTCGCAATGGATTCGTTTACCTCTCCCAGGTCTTTTAGCTGTACTGCGAAGAGACTTGCGTTTATATCTCGCCATGTCTTTTTTCTGCGCATTGGGGCAGGTTTTGATCCCTTCACAGGTGCCCCACACCTCGAGCGACCTATTGGCCTTGTGATGGGCGAATTGCATTAAAAAAAATTTTTTTTTTACATTTTTAAAAAAAAGATTTAAAAAAAAGGATGCAACACCAGAGGTATTGTTCAGTTATTTTAGATAATTACTCAGATTAGATTTGACAAGCCATATGATTGTTACAACCCACCAGCAAAATGTCACCGGGCATTTTAACTTGACCTCAATAAAATGCAATCCCAAAGCTATCAGTTACTCCAAACTGGTTCTAATCTTTTTCTTTGAAAGAGGCAAAAAAATAATAATAATTTCAGAGTCGTACACTATGTATGAACTGACCACCTGCGCAGATGGATGTGAGTTTGTCTACACGTGGGCAATGAGGACTTTAGCCAAAGAGATTCGGGTGGTGTGACAGGCAGAGGACATCCTTACTTCGCTTTAGTGTACAAAAACCAATGCGGACGTCACTAAAAACAAACTAGTAACAAAACACATGGGAAACTGACTGGGTAAATTTTAATTCAGTTTCAGGATGTTCATCCCAAAATTGAATTAAACTTGACTAGAACAGGATTTGAACCTGGGACCTCTGGATTAAGGTGTCAGCACTCAACCACCTGAGCTATCTAGCCCCAATGTTGCCGGTCTCCCTATTTTGTCAATATCTTTCTTCAGGGGGTGCCAGTGGCTACTGACTGGTACTCTGAAAAAAAGACACTGACAATATAGTAGAGCGCCAGCACGTTAATCCGGAGGTCGCTGGTTCAAATCCTGTTCTCTAGTCAATTTTTCTTTGTTAACCCCAAAACTTTAAAAAAAAAACTAAGTCAAATCAACTAAGTTACAGGGTGTATGCCTGCTCTGAGCATGCTTAGTAGAGCAATGTCCAGGCCACCTTTGTTCCGGTATTCCGATTTTACACAATGGAATGTTTAAACGACGCCTGTTTTCTGGCTCGGACAATATTTTCATGTATACACGCATCTGGCACCAACTGGTTCAACAAAAAATTGATTGAATTTGTTCAAGGATGGTTTGTCTAGTTTACGCCCAACGGACAGGACAATAAAATATAAACCTGAAACTTATGCTGGTCTGTTTTTGTCACAATCAACCTTTTCCCTTTGAATTTATGTTAGTTTTTTTTTTTCGTTCAGGAGTCTGCAAATTGGGTATCAATAGTGTGGTATTATGTTTCATCCTCGTTTGTGGGAGAGTTAGGTCAGGTGTTACATCACTTGGATTATTGATACATTTGCAAATGATACTCTGTCAGTTTATTTCATCAAATTTATTTTGTGTCGGGAAGATTTGCAAAATATTTCAAATTTGCTTTGTTTAATCTTCCTAGTAATGAAATCAATAAATCTTCAAAAGCGGCTAGCACCGCGGTTTGACAAATTTTGATGAAAAAAATTCAAAAATTGTCAATAGAAGCTGTTTTTTACTGTTTTTCCCCATTTTTGGTAAAAAATCTTCTTTGCTTGGAACAACATCTTCAAGGTGATAATTGAGATTGTAAAATTGGCCTTTGAAACAAAAGCTTTCTATTGTGTAAGAACGTGTGCTTCACGCTTGAGTGGTCAAACAATGTGGTCCTCAGTGGTTAAAAGTTGTGTGTGTTTGTTGACACTTTCATCTGCTATTTTAACTAGATGTACAGAGTTGCATGCTAGAAACCTGCAAAAGCCACTTAAATGTTCTGAGCTGGGAGAACATCGATCTAAAGTAATTTGAGGCAGTACTTTGTTCTTCAGTGTATGGGTTGTACTGAACAGTCAGTCAACGTTTAAAAAAGCAAAACCATTTTTATTTAAAAAACAAAATTGTTTGACAATGAGAATTTGGAATGGCCCCTAAATACAATTGTTATGCAATTAAAGCCCCAGCTCAGCATGGGTAAACTGACTGTAAATGCCTCCATTCTTTGCACAAATCAAGATATTTTATGTAATAAAACCAGCCTGGGAAAATGTCAGCTGATTTCATTGTTTCATTTGCAAGAAAACGGTAAAAATGCATTCAGCATTTTTGTACGCATTCCTACAGGAAGAGTTTTCGTCGAAAACTAATTTTGGATCTTATTTCATTTATTATTTAAAAACGACAACACTTCATGCAGAAATATTTCAAGGAAAGTTTTCTACCATCATTATCTTTATACCATGTAAGGTATACCTAAATCTGTGAACATTTATGTTTTTCTTCTTAACAATGTTGAGCTGGGGCTTTAAATGGACATGCTTATGTGAAAATGTGAAATGTGCTACATGGACATGTACTAGTGTACATGTATGCTCCATAATCCATCTCGGATTGTGTAATTTCCATTGTACATGTCGAACCCAAAAGGTCAACGGGTGGGTGAATAATGCGAGCATTGACACTCAAATAGTGACAAAATGCTACCTTGTGCATTTCACCTTTGTGTGCTTTTAAGTGAACGGGAGACTTTTGAGATGCTGGCGGCAGCAGACACGACAGTGTATTTGTCAATTCTGAGCATGCGCACACATGCTCAGTACTGCGTGCATAGTTCTGAGCATGCATACTACTGGCGAGAACTGTGAAAATGGACCCTCCAAAACTCTCCCATTACATGTATGCCTATACGCATTTGCCATACATAACAGTATGCGGCGTCAGGTATCAAAACGCAGTACATTTGACATGCTGTTTGCAAGGTGGCAGGTCTTGTATGTATTATGAACATGTGTGTACATGTAGTTGTAGAGGAGCTCTTGAGATGAAGAGCAGTGACTGAATTGAGGTTCTTTGCCATTTGCTTTGACGAGGAGCCATTCAGAATAACCAATGTAGAAAATTCCTACAGTTTTCCTACTGTTTTCCAAAATACTGACTGACTATTTAAAAAATATTGACTGACTATTCAATATATCTGACATACTGACCAAGTGATATCTTAAGCATTTTCCGTGCCACAAAACGGATGACGTGTACTTTAATTTTGTGTGAATTCGGAAAGCCGGAATGAAGGTCGCCCAGACATTCCATTCCGGAGCGTGCACAGCCCGTGCACTCACCATGCAACACTTCGTTTCACCCACACAAAGAAGACAGATGGTACTGGAAATAATGCTGAAATTCTCCCTTTATGCGGGGGATATGCAGACCTTTGTCCTTTTGTTATAAGAAGAGGATTACAAGACATCCACCATTGTATATCTTTGTATTTCAGCTCAATGGAGGTAGGTCAGAGTGAACCGAGATTCCAGCCTTGGTTCCAATCTTGGGACCAGTCCTCGACTGTGTCCCCCGGCCGAGGTTTTGAAATTCACGGTGCTTAAATATGATTTTTTTTTTATAAAGAAGCAGTGCTTCAAAGAGAATCTTTGTTTTATAAGCTTTGTCAAGTCAAGACAGGGTTTCTTTGTGCTAGTGGTACTCTCAAAGAAAAATGATTCCGGCAATTCCAAGAAAATAAACCCATCAGGCTGGAGAGGAAAAAACTGAACGATTTCCCGGCGCTAACTAGTTAAAGGAAGTAGATATTTGATATCACTGCTCTCCCAGCTCAGTGCATTTCAATGGCTTTTCCAGGCTTCTAGAGAGTTTTTAAGGACTATTTTTTTTATCAAGACATGCAACTTTGCTGATAACAAACAGAAAACTGTCAAGCACACAAAACTTTGTACACTGTTTTCCTGAAAACATCCGTTCGAATGAGTTGGACAGTTGAGATTAGGTTGACTATCGAGACAAGGTTGGCTGGTGACAACGGAACGGCACAGACGTTCTGAGGTCACCATCGGATACTTAATTTTGACCTTTTTTTTTTTAAATGGACAATTAAATTTTAAAATATTTCCTTTGACCCATCCACCCACAATTTTGAATAAAAAGTCTAATTTTTTTAACATTGATTTTTCTGAATGGACCCTTCGAAGCAATGATGTGGCTCATCACCATGGCCACAAGTATGGGTCGACAGATTCCCATCCTAATTACCATCAAGACAATGAATGGCAACACGCCCCCAGTACAAGTTGAAGTCTATCACTTTTGAGTTAGCCGATGTATGCTTAAACAGTATAACTGTGTAACATGTACACTTATACGCTAATAACTGACAGAGAAGTAACTCGTGTTTTACACAACACTAGCCACTAAGTCCGACGACAATTTTGTTTTGTGCTAGTGCATGCTAGTGCATGGGCTGATTAAAATGGTGACTAAGCCATAAGCCACAGCCAAAGCCCAACAATATGACCACAGCAATCACCTCTGATAAGCAATTCAATACACTTAATATAATATAGTCCTAATTTTGGATCGTTTCCTTGCTGCGAATCGCCGTCAACTTTAGAAAAACTTCACTCATGTGAGGACAAACTGTTCCTCTCACCAGGCCTGATTGCGTCAGTCTTGAAAGGGCAAGGGGAGCCAAGCCATTTTCTTCTTGATAAATGGGCACCTCTATGAAGAAATTTCTATTGAAACATTTACGGCAACAGGACAATGACCAGGGGCAACAGAAGCAATTGCCTCCGTTGCCTCCGTGAAGTATCAGGCCTGTAGTAATTTTCTATCGCCAAGCAACGACCACTGTGAAGAAAGTGATAATAGACCTTTCCCATGAAATGTGTAAATTGGACATCGCGCGTGCGCATTTACATTTTGGTTGGCAAAATTGTGCGCCCTTTTACATGGGACTGATGGAAGCATGACGCGTACGCGCTTTGTGTGTCTGCTTTGTGCACATTTCAATGGCGTTTGCCAACCAACAGGGTCTGTAAGCATGCGTGAATGTATTTGGCATATTTCAAGGGAAAGGTCCATTTACTGACACCAACTCAGCAAAAAATTTCTTATGGGTAAAAAGAATGTTCACCACCACCTCTGAAAAATGTTGAGGTGATTTTGGAAATTTAAAAGAATGGTGGCTAAATATTTCACATTTTCTGAAATATACTTGTCTAGTTCTGCATCATGCAGACCTGTATGCTTCGTTCTTGAAAGGGCAAGGGCACCAAGACATTTTCTTTTATTGGAACATTTCAAGGGCACCAAGGCAATGACCAGGGGCAACGGAGGCAATTGCCTCCATGAAGTATAGGGCCTGATTTATGCATTGATTATGTACATATTAGTCCTCTTCAATGAATTTTGCTGTTTCTTAGCAACGCCAATCGGTTTTAAGTAGCTATCCGGAATAGATCCAACCACTTTGAAACTAGGAAGAAGAAAAAAACGTGATCATGTTTTGATCTGTATATGACCATCAAACCAGCACATCCATTTTGTTCAGTAACTTCTTTCCACTCCAGGTGCGTTCAGGGTCAGCTTATTAAGCCCTAAACTTACACACTGTACAATCGCACACACAGGTTTGACTTTGTAAAAACTCAAAATGAAATAAACAGTTACATGTACTGTACCAACGCTCACACGGGTTTGATTTTGTCAAAACTTATTAAGTAAACAATTGTCCATACACGTATGGACCCATAGGTTTGATTTTGTCAAAACTTATCAAGTAAACAACTGTTCATACATGTATACACGTATGGACCCATAGGTTTGATTTTGTCAAAACTTATCAAGTAAACAATTGTTCATACATGCTTACACGTATGGACCCATAGGTTTGATTTTGTCAAAACTTACCAATGGGAACAAATAAAAGGAGAAACTGTGTGAATCAAAGTGACTCATTCCTGACTTGACAAGAACAAGAAATGGAAATCTTAAGTTTATTGTGATAGTGCTTTTGTTATTTTGATTGTATGAATTGTTAGATTTTGACAGTTTCTGATGACTCCGTGATTTCAGTGACTGAAAACGCTGACTCATGGTGTTAGCAAGAGGGGCGTGTCTGGGTTTCTTTTTAAATGCTCTGTTCTGAATTTGAAGACCCCCACTGTATGTGACCACTGTGGACATCCTCTGTGTACTTTACAGACAATTTGGGGTGGTCTTATTTACAAATCTGGCTAATAACCTCACCCTTTCATGATGCGTATACAAACCACTGGGTGTAACCAGTGCATAGTAGCACTACATACATGTACAATGAAAAGCTTGATACTCATTACAATTCAGAAATGGATCAACATCCTTCTAGGTGCACCTGTAGTGGCCTTGGTAAACTGTTGGTAAAATGCTCCCCACCTTCTCCACTGGTCATGCATGATTTTGATTTAGATTCGGTCCACAGCCCGGCCAGTAATCTTTACATGATTGGCATGATGCCACGAAATCAGAGATGCGGAGATGCTGTGAAATTTCGGCGAATTTCAGAAGGTCTCTGCAATGGCTTAAAAGGCGTTAGGATTCGTAAAAAAGTGCTTGTCATTTTAAACCAATAGACTAGCTGCCTACATGTATATTGCATCGTATGAATATTGTTCTCTTGCCTTTGTAGCCTTTCTCTAAGGAAAGGCCACGACCAAATTTCATAGAGCTGCAAAGCACATGCTTAGCACAGATCTTGCTGTTGAACTGTGAACTGTTGTTTAGAAGGCATATGAACACGTACATGTAATTCTTCAGTTTTCATGTCATTTGTCTAGTCCCTATACAAAATTTGGCCCTGTAATGACATGGATGACTTGCTGGAGGGCTTTGGGATCATCACAAGGTTGGAGAGTCAAATATGAACGTGCAGACTACTGCCAAGGTTAAATGCTCCAAAACATGGGCCACTCTCCTTTGATAATCGCAACTTGACAAAAAAGTCCCACACATAACTTAGAGTAGGGACCTGTGTCATTTTTGTGTACATGTACAATGTACATGTACATGTTACACAGTGAACAAAAGCACACTCAACAGTGCACTACTCTTGAATTGAAAAAGTAAACAAACACAATGGAAAACATGTTGTGAGGAGTGTCAAGGTCTTGACAAGCATCATGGCACTACAACTTTTTAAAAAGCAGAAGTTTTCACATTTCTTTTATTGAGTAGATATATATCGCATACTACTTGTAATGCATTACACACGTCCCCCAAACTATGTTGTTGTACCACGGTAATAGATTGTGAATTTGATTGATTGATCGCGAAGGCAATCACGTGATGTGCTACAGGGAAATATGAGTGACATACCCCACGGGGTGCATTACCTTGATCGTGCCCACCGCACCGCCTTGTACAATACAAGCGAAAGCCCTGGGTATGAGGTGGTCCTTTCTCTGCGGTATGAGGTAGTTATTTCACTGGTGCTAGGTAAATTGATTCACAGTGCTCAACAATAATGTTTTACTAGTTGTTTCGTACTAGCGCCATGAGCACTTTTGTGAATTTGTGGATGATTATCATCATCAACCCTGGGTATGAGGTGGTCCTTTCTCTGCGGTATGAGGTAGTTATTTCACCGGTGCTAGGTAAATTGATTCACAGTGCTCAACAATAATGTTTTACTAGTTGTTTCGTACTAGCGCCATGAGCACTTTTGTGGATTTGTGGATGATTATTGTCTTCATTTTGTTACTAAAGAAATCAAAGATATTTTACTTTATAATGTTTGTTTCCCTCTCCTGCAATCTCGTACCATGGTATAACAAAACAATTGTTGCACGCTGTGTGATGAGGGTCCATGGGTTGCCCCCTCAGATGTACAAAACATCCTGGATCCCGTCACACATGCAAAAACAGCATTAACGTACCATGTGTACACGTATGGTACATCGCTCTACAAATTTTCAGGCCTTGATCATAACCGAGGCCACCGAGGCCATTGTAAATGTGTAAATGCCGCGTCGCCTAAAATGCAGACTACACTGTACACAAGGCGTGTCGTGGCCGAGCGGATAAGAACACCGGACTCAAGCTCTGGTGTTTCTGATCAGCAGAGTGTGGGTTCGAGTCCCAGTCTTGACACTTGTGTCCTTAAGCAAGACACTTAACCATAATTGCTGCGTCCTTCGGATGGGACGCAAAGCCGTAGGTCCCGTGTGTTGTGTAATGCACGTAAAATAACAAAGTGCACTTATCGAAAAGGGAAGGGGTTCGCCCCGGTGTTCCTGGTTTGATCAGCTGCAGATTGCGCCACAGCACCTTGTAAACCGTTACATGGTGCAATGTAAAGGAATAGGTCTCATACTTCAAAAAGTAACCCTGAATACCTTGCTGGGAAAATTTTCTAAGGCTTCTTTGTAAAGCGCATTGGGACTCTGTGTGTAATGCGCTATATAAGCATGCTGTATTATTATTATTATTATTACGGGGACATTGACTCCCAAAATGGTGCAACCAAGATTATTGTGATGATGACGTCGGGTGAATTGGGTCAGTACATTCATCTGATGCTCGGTAGTTTTTGCTCTGAAAGATCATGCCCATTTTTGCGATAAGTTAGTTTTAACCAGCTGGCGCTGGATGGCGTGTATATATGCCAACATTTTTGGAGCCAGCAAACGGTTAACATGTTTTTTGAATTTTCGCGTGGAATTCTACGCTACTTCGCATGCACTGCAATACACGCAAGAACCATCATACGGTAGCAGGCGCACCACAACAATCATAAAGTGAGAGCATGCCTCTGTCTGTGAAATATACTAATGCGTTACGCAATTTGCATTCACAAAATTTTATGAACGTGTTTAATAGCTCATCGGCTGCAATTCCCACTGCAATAGACTGATTGCGCGACCTACGTCACGTGACCCCTGTTGGGTTAAAAATGTAAACACACATGTAATCCTCCATAGGAAAGGGTGGTACGGTACACGATGATTAATGCATTTAGGTAATTCGATCGAGGCTTTTTTTGCTCGAAATCTGTGAAACATATTCCAGAGTTTGTACCAAAGACCTTCAAGTGGCTGAATAAAGCCAATAAGGACAGTTCCAGCAAGTCTTGAAAATTGTAAAAGTACTGTATAAATGTGCACGATGTGTACAGCGCGCGACGGAACGTTAGGCCAGACGACCGCGATCACCACACACTTTTCAACACAGAAATTTCAAAGTTTTGAAGCTGAAATCATCCAAAGAAATTGCTTTCCAAAACTGTGTGATTCCTTTGCCTATTTGAAATTCTGCAAGGCTAGGTATAAATGCTCACTTTTCCAACGTTGTTTATCTTTTTTTACAGTGATTTAGGCCAACATTACAAACAAAATAACAGACGGGTGGCTACATAATAGTCGTCCGACGCCCGTAGTGCATGGCTTAAAAAACCTCTTTTCAGAAGAATTCTGTTAAATTATGAAACAGAGATGTGATTTAAGTTAATGCCACACCGTACTACTTCAAATAAAGGGGCTGATTAACTAATTCATCGCTTAACGAAAGTATAATCGACTGTTTTCGAACTCACTCTGTGTCACGGCCTGTCTCTTTACAAGTATTTTTTCACCAGCTGTATGATGTCAAAGGAAATCAGCTGCTCAACTTAGACATCACATGTTTATATTCGAACATCAAAAAGAAAGTAAACGGTGAAATTTAAGATCTATGTGTTCTTACAAACAACCAAATTGATGCCCATTGTTTTTTATTTTTGGCTGAATCTGTATTTTTTAATTGCTGCTAGTCTTTGCTGAACTACATGTACTCTTTCCCCTTACAAAACATCCTTTTAGACTGTTTCCCCATTGAAAAAATTGAAACAGCCTACAAGTAGGCACATCAACGTCAATGAAATGGTTACCAGACGTTTCAAAAGAAGACTGTTTCTGAAACCATGAAGATGAACTTTCTCTACGTCAACGTGTAGTAGTATACACCTATGTTTAACTAAAAATAGTCAACTGTACATTTTTAGAGTGAACACAATCAAAATGAAGAACTGTATGTCATCAGCAACATTTGTGAACAGAAAACTAGTGTTTTTTCAAGCACATGGGACATTAGCATTGTACATTGTACTTGTACACCTGCACATTGATCATGTACATGTACATGTGCGCCTTGTGAACTGTGTATATTTTATGTGGATACACTTTACACGTACCCTGAATATGCCCTGAATATGCCCTGAATATGCCCATAAACAACACCGTGGGATAGAGCATGGAGTACATGAATTGAATTATGTGGGACAAATGTATCCACTGTGCATGTACCCACATTGTATACATGCATACTATGTACTGTTCTTCTCGTTCACAGAACCTAACACTCTCTTTCTCTTTCTTTCTTTCTCTAGTCCAATTCTGGTCATGACTAACCATTCGTGACCCATCTGAAAAAATTATGGCATTTCTGCCTGTTTTGAGAGAGGCAGTTGAGTATGTCCATGTTGAAACAACCCATAACCCATCTGCCCATCTCAGCTTCTCTCTTCCCCCCCATCTTCTTGTCCCCTCTATTCCTCCTTGGCAAGGATTTCTTTCAAGGTTTTCTCTGTTCTCCTCCGCCGATGTCCTAATTGATCATTGGTGTTGAGCACTCCACGGTGCTTAATCTGCTGGAGAACAGATTCCTCCGTCTTGTACTCTCGAACTCAGTCTAGGAGATTGTGCCATGGTTTTCCCAACGCACAATCTAGTGTGCATTGGGCCAAGTCACACAAAATCAACAGAAATCATCCAAAATTACTAAAAATATTACACAACCTTTCACAGCTTGGAGACAGAAATTTTTTTTATTTGGACAATAACAATCTCTCTTTCAAGATTTTTGTCTCTCTGTTCAGTATCCAAAATCAATTAAAATTAAATTTGAGAGCTAGACTGACATCATCATTATAATCAACTATAAATAGTTATAAATAATCATAAATAATTACGTTGACAAAATAAAGTAGCACTGCATTTCATTATGCAATTTTTCTTCATGATGGACTGAAAACAACAAGTTTAATTTAATTAAGCTTTGCGCATTTTTTAGTGCATACATGTATGTATACACACTGTACAATGTAATGTACATGTACGTGTATCATGTAGTAGCACATGTAGATGTACAATAAATTGAGAATTCATTGATACTATACAAGGTTCACACAAAAACCTTGAAAAAATTTGTCATCAAAGTAAATTTAAAGAATGCGTGAAGTGATCTGAATATCAACATAATTAATATTTTCTACAAAAATACAAAATTATTTAATAATAAAATTTGAAGCAAAAATTGAGAATCTCAGACAAATACGTCCCCAAAACCCTAGTATGATGATTAAAAATAAAAATATTCAAGGCACTCAGCAATTCATAAAAGTGCAAATGTACATCTGGATCTGCAAAGTCGGCAATTATTTTGTAAATATTTTCTAAAGCCAAAAAGGCTAACACCAAATCCTGATTTTTAACAACGACCCCACATCACGTTCCAATCCAGATTTTTCTTCACCGAGAAAAACCAAGAGAGAACCCCTCAAGTACTTGACTCCCATCTGAGTTCAACCGAGAATAATTAGATATTTCTAGTGCGTCTTCGGAATCACTGTCGCCCCCTTTAATGAAAATAGGCCAACGTTAAATTGTACCACCCCTGTGTTAGAGTGCTGGATCTAATGAGTCATATTCCATCTCTACCAAGCATGACCTTGGTGTTACATGTACAATGTACAGTTAAATTTATGTCATATTATGATAACACAAGTTGGGCTGAGTGAACGCGCAGATGCTCGCTCTCTCACAGACCGTACAGATCCTCCGATTATGGGCCAGTAGAAATGGCACATTCTATTCCCTGTACGGCGTATTAACATGTTGAACATTATAGCCCCCCCAGCAAGTATGCACACTCAATCGTAAAAACTGTGCTGGTCAAATTATAATGTAAAAAAAAATGCCATCGTGGCAAATCAAATCGAAGGGCAGTCAGTAAAAACATGGCTCTGATAAATATCTTCTTAAATAATTTCAGATTCCTTGAAAGTACACTTTTGGTAAAATGTCAACTTTGTGGACCGACAATTACTGTCCATCCGTATAATTTGGTATGATTTGAAATTGCTAAAATATTTCCTTGGGTTAAAGATCAATAATATACACATGTTATGGATGTTACTGTGCGAATGACGAGTGTTATCACATTTACATAATTTTATTTCATCGAACCTTTTATTTGCATTTTCAGTGCATGTTACAGTTGACGGCAAATTTATAGACTGGTAAGTCCTATGTGTTTCTTTTGGTTTACAAACAAACAAACAAACAAAGTGTACAAACAAACAAACAAACAGAGAAAGGAAAGAGTTAAAATAAGGTGTTTTGTAAACACTCGCTCCATTGAATTGAGCTACTTTCCTCCATGCCCTACCCTACTCAGATATTAGTAGTCATATAGTTGAGCTGCATGTGTACAGGTTGCCAGATCTTTGTTGAGGGTCACCCATAAACAGAGCCTTGCCGCCTGAAGGGTGTTTGCACAACTACCATGGGAGGAGTAGAAGCAAATTGGGGGCGCCCATGAAGTATACAAAAAATGAAAAGATTCACATCACAACCAGCAAGGTAACAAGGATTGGGAGGAAGTCACTTGCTCAGAGCAATTGGTGGCATGCTGTGTCAAAACTACAACTATAGGGAGATCCTTTCCAAACTGTACTTTTCTTGCATCTTGTAGAACTGACCATGGTTTGGGTTAAACAGGGACTCAAGCCTGTTTTTCAATTTTGAGTAGGTGGAATTTTCCAATAAAAAAATATTTAGCCCTTTAAGGTACACGAAAATAATAGTTCAATTCTCAAATTTTATCTTAAAATGGAGTAAAACATTTTAAATATCCACTGCAGGCCCAGCGCAACATCTGAAAAACTTTAACTTTGTGGCGTGGACCTGTGACGTCATTGAACAGCAACAGCTCCTTATGACTAACTGCAGGCGGGGAGCTAAAGTTGAAACCTGTGTAAGTTTAGAACTTGCCCACGCACGATTTAGGCATGCCGGACAAGTTCAACACTTGGGCGCACAGGTTTAAAACTTGCGTGGATTTCTACTACATGTACACTACGGAGGATGCGTTTAAGGTTTAGCATACTGGGTATAAACTTTCACATCGTGGCGCAATCTGATTCCTCAAATTGAAAAGAAATAGTATCGTGGAGGAGTACATGAGTGTCAAGAAGATGTCATTTTTGTGTCATGGGCAAATCACCGCTTTCCGCACTTATTCACTGCTTTTTGTCATGCAGCGGCCATTGTTCGGGACAACTCGATTGTCTTCTCTGTATTCCCTGAGGTATGTTATTCTTGACCCGTGCGCTCGTTTACCGCTATGGCCACAGTCTGCCACACTTTCATCATGTTTCTCAAATCTTACATACAGCGGCCGTTATTGCCCACACATGTGTGTGTCGACATTGCATGTGCGCAACATTACAAAACTTAGTGTGTGCAATGTTACGCAACTTCTCTTCATTCAGGGCATGCATGTTAGCACACAATAATGTCATTTGCACATTTCACAGCATTCATTTTAGCGCACACATGGTGTCGTTTGCGCATTTGCGCAATTTTTTTGATTCCCGGCATGACCATCAACAAAACACAAGGACGAACACTACAAGTTGTATACACCTATTGCCTTAAGTAACTTGGCTTGTAAATAAATAAATATTGCAGTATCAAAGAAGCCCGAAGCTTACTTTTGGCGTGATAACGATCTTGCTGTTCAATGACGCTTGGAGGGTCATACGCATATCATTTGCATACATAAACAGCTGGCACTGCTATTTTTGAGTTTGGGCAGAAAAAGCTCCACGAAATATAACAATTCTGAACAGTTTTCTTCATTACTCAATAAGCGTTTGAAGTAAAAGAAAGTCATTTTTGGTATCTGTGCAATATCAAATCACAAAGAGTCCCACTTTAATTAAGCTTTGAAAGACTAATACTGTACAAGACCTGTAGCTTGCAATGTTTACCAATGGACCTTGATTATGATTTGACTCTTTGTTTTCTTACCCGTCTGTAATCTGGCAATAAAAATGAGTGATTCTCATAAATTATACCAAAAAGGGTTCTTAAACTACATGTACATTTGTAGGCCTACCATGTTTGACTTTACTAATTTTGATTATAAAAACAGTAAATTGAAAGAAAACAAATTTAACCTTAACGTATAAAATGTACATACCCGATCTTCCTCCATCATGTCCATGTATGTACACTCATTGCCCTTGCTCTATGGTACTGGTACACTGTACATATTGCACACTGTAGTTAACCTAGTGGTCTCTTGCTATAACTGATAAAGACACTCCTGAATCCTATAAAATACATAGATCATGTACTTCACTCTACATATCATGTACTTCACTCTACACATACATGTACATCAGTTTGGTAACTCAACACCTAATAGTTTGAACTTCCATGTACATGAGATTGGTGACACTGTATGCCTAGCCCAATAATGATGCATTACGTGGACACTTCACATATTATGTACCGGTACAGGTGCACAGTACGATCCTGAAAAGTCTGACAACTTCCTGATTAGGATTTTGGAGGACTCGGGGCAGTAATGGTTGAAAACAGGAAAACACTATGTCGGTGTCAGCACTACCATGACTACCAAGAGTTTCTCAACCAAATTTCAAGTCACAAGACATACATTTTATGATAAGAAGCATTCAGAGCATCCACTGAAATCTTAAATGACATGTTACATCTATATTTAACACAGGGATACCAGTTAGGTTTTCGTCCAGAGCCTGAAAATCTTGCATAGACACCCTCATTCTACATGCAAAATCCTGAACTCAGTCTATAATTTTACAAGAAAAAGCCTGAATTCAAGCTATTGCCTGAAAACTGGCATCCCTGTTTAGCTTCAATGTTACGGAGTACACACCCATGCCCAACTTTATGGCTCTGCTTATACCAAAGAATTCTGCACTTTTGAGGCTCTGTAAAGCACGTGACGGTAAGCGGTGCCATGAAATTGAGCACAGATGTTTCATGCAGGAAACAAGGATTGCTAATTGAATGCCATGTAGTTACGATCCCAATGCAATTACATTAATGTAAACTGTATTTTAGGAAATGTGGACACTTGATTGCTGTTCGTACTTTGTACACTGTGTTTATTTTTCTGAAATGGTCATGCTGTATGGCTGCGCACTCCATGGGCTAAATCACTGGTCGATGAACCACATTCAATAATGTTAAAAGATCTGCGGTGTCATCTGTGACCTTTCACTATATATCACTAGGCCATGCAGGATGTTAATGTGTTAACATGGAGGAATGCCAGTCATCCTTGATTTGCACATTTTTATGCTCCGCACGTTTGTTTAGTGTACATGTTCACTTCTTTTCCAATGTTTCCGAGTCAACAGATCAAAGCATCATCATCTACACGTACAGCAACATGCTATATTTTTTAAATAAACAGACCTTACATGTGCGTATTGACGTCATCCCACCATCATACATGTATTCAAGGTAAAATGATGATGAACAATGGAGACGCAGTATTTGGAATTCATGTTTTAAAGATTGATGGCTTTTGTAGCCCGAAATGACACGAGACTCGTTTTAAGTGGTTTAATTGGTAAATGTGCAGTTCCTACTAATTGTTGCCATTTAGGTGTCATACAGTCATCGACCTCATCAATTGCCTGTTACCATGTTGAAGATGCGGTAAAATTTGGTAGTCAATCCAATATCAAGCTGTATCTAGACATTTTTTTATGGTAAGTAGTGTTCAAACACATGTAGACTGAGTAAATCAAGTTTAAATAAGGGCGCTATCAGACGACTGCGCAGAGCGCGCAAACTTCACGGCCCAATCTAAATTGGCAGCATGCAAATTTGGTTCTCGCAAGTTTGAAACTTGTGTGCACAATTTTGAAACTTGCGTGGCATGAGGAACTCAACATGGATAGAAATTTAACGCAGAATCGAGGTGAGCTGAGGCCAAGTCTGTCAGATTTTTCTCAACTTTTAAAGGTTTATGGATGTTTTTAACAGAAAGGCATTCATGACTGGGAATACAAGTGTGTTGAATCGGTTTTCAACAAGTTGTTTAAACATGGTGAGACCTACAATTGTAGTTCTTAATTTTACCTCAACTTCATCCAGGTAAATTATCGCGAATCAGGCCTCACCGTGTTGAAACAATTTTGTAGTTGAAAATCTCTACTTTTATTCCTTAGTGAAACATTCTCCAAGGTATGAAACTTGTGGGCAATTCCACAGTAAGCATTCCATCATGATGTACAATATGTGACGCTCCGGCATGCCAGAACTAGGCACTTCCTGACGAAACTGAAATCTGGGTCAATGCTGCTCATCAAATACATGAAAAAGAACTTTCAAATTTGACGACCAATTAGGCCTATGGTAAGCGATTCTCAACATTTTTTTACAGAACGTCAAAGATCTTTAAGAAGTCACATCACATTGATATCAAGCAAGACGTTTCACCTGTCTTCACTTTTAGTGCCATTCCACTACTTTCGAGAACAGCTTGATTTTGGTGTGGGGCGTCACATATGAAGCAGCCTTCTCACAATGGATGCTCCATTCAAATGTTGCACACACATTGTACTTCCAGTTAGTTTACTGCCTCAAACATACATGAAAAACCAATTTTCCATTTTAATCTATTTCTTAAGAATATGCCTAAATGTACACTTTAGGAACAAAGGCACTGATGAAAGCTGACACACTTTACGCCAACCCAACCTGATGTCTTCCATGGGTTTGTATCACAAGCTAAACAATTTCCAATGTACCATCACCCATGCCACATTCCGCTGTAAACCAAAGTACAGACACATGATGAAGACATTTTTCTTTTGCCAAATTGCTGTACTAGAGAGTCACTGCTGACGAATGGTATGAAACTAGGATCTAAATATTAAGAGGTATGTTGGAAATGGGATTTCCACCTTCTGGCAACCCCTGGAGTTCAAGATTTCAAGTCTGAGCTTCTGGGAACAGTATTCTCAGTACTAGAGAAAGGAGTTTTTTTCACCAGGCAGACAAAGAAGTCTAGAATTCCACATTCCTGCTTAACAACATGCTACCCCCAAATCCTCCCAACACCATCTCAAGGTTTTGCTTTAAATTGACAATAACCCAAAGTCTGAAACCATCCACATCTGGTTACATTGGAGATAACAATTGGTATTAATTTATTAATGCACTTTTTCAAGCCAAGTAGGCCACTCGAAGCGGTTTTCAGTGTCTAAACATTTGGATGCTACATGTGCATAAGTTACTGTAGAGTTAAGTATTTTGGTGGTTTTTCGGACAGCTCCTGTCAGGTCAAGACAAATGTTGAGATTAGATTTAGACCCTTGCTCTATGGTTAGACTGATTGTAGAGGATTGACAAAATGCAGGATTTAGCCTACAACTTGGATGTCAGTCAGACTGTCAAAATGACAACCCTAATAGTGGTCCATGTGCTGTCAATTTACTATAGAAGCATGTCCCAGACGGAGATGATTGAGCTCATGTTTTTCTTTCTTTCTAGGTTCTAGGTAACTGCACACATTGAAATTGAATGAAAGGAACACGGATGTACCCACACGGCTCCAAAATGCATTAATGGGAAGTTTGGGTTCTGTACAAACAGCTAAATTCATGAGTCACACAGTGGTTCCCTACCCAATTGACCTTTAAGATCTGTGGTCATTGATGCAGGGTTGATCAAATACGACACCTTTATATAATAATAGTAATATTATCAGATTTTATGATAAGCTTCCAACAGCAGCTGAACACATGCATTAAATAACAGATGTTGATGTTATCTGTCCTACACTGAACAGTAATGTTTTGGAATATAATCTTCATGTCTTTCGATTGTTTTTCGTTTGAAAATTTTTGACAATAACGGTGCATAATTGGCATGGGTAATGATCGACATGCCGCACCCACTACAAAAAAATAAAAATTTCTTTCCATTTTTTTATTTTCAAGGAAGGTTTTAAAATAACACAAAGTTTGTAAAACATCAT
The DNA here is from genome assembly GCA_911728455.2 of Marthasterias glacialis. NCBI lineage: Eukaryota > Metazoa > Echinodermata > Asteroidea > Forcipulatida > Asteriidae > Marthasterias > Marthasterias glacialis. Next base: position 4,822,882 of record OU452219.1, read on the forward strand.
TTAGGCCTAATAATGGATTTAAAAATGATTTGTCAGAGTTTATCATGGATGAGATGAGATGTCACACTCTCATAGTTTGCAATACGAGAAAATGTAAGATGATTGTATGATCATCTTACAGGCCTGATACGTCAAAGAGGCAATGGCCTCCTTACCCTCCTTGCCCCTGGTCATTAACTTGGTGCCTCTCAAACTGCCCAAGCACTGAAGTACATGGTAGAAATGAAAATGCAAAAGTGTCGTGCCCTTCTGTATTTTCAATGTAAGTGCTCCCTCCATCAGGCAGAGTGTAAACTCAACAAATATCCAGGTCTATTTGAGATAACTTTATTTTTAGACCTAGCCCTGGAGGACTTTCACTTTCGTATTAATGCTACTGTGACGTCCTGGACATGTACATGGAATTTTTTCCAGGACGGGCAATTTTGTTCCATTATATCTCACCTCCTGAGAAGCTACTAATTTGCTGCATTAACATGGTCGAATACATTCTATGCAGGCCTTGATCTTAACCGTGGCCACCGAGGCCATTGGCCTCATGCCCTGTCGAGTTGGCCAGCATGCCCTTCTGAAAATTGCACTGTCACTACCAACTTGGCCAGCATGCCCTTTTACAATTTCTCTGATTTGACCAGCAAAGACCTGTCCCCATTTTTCTTAAGATCGAGGCCTGTTATGTAGCTTCTGAGAGGTAAACAGGTAAGCTTTACTTATACTAATGGAACAAAACTGTCCTCCCTGCTCCAGACCCTTCCCGACAATGACTCTATAGATCTGTGTACAGCACAGAAAAACATGAGTCCTAGGTATAGTATTTCACAACCAGGACTTTCGCAAACCAAGTAGGCCTATGACTAAATGTTTGACATATAAAACAAAATTAGCCAAGCTTCTTTCAAATTAACGTTGAGATTTTTGTTTTTAACTTTAGCTTTAATAACAATAAATAACAAACAGCTAACTCATTTAGTAAAAATACAAGAATAGTTACGAGTATATTGTGTTTTTAAAGCTGCCAAATTTCAAACTGATTGCAATTAGTAAAAGTAATTTTTGTAAGGAAAAACTTGTAAAAATGTCAGGCCATCGCCTTCACATATAAATAAATAAACAAATAAATAAACAACTCAATTTATAATTAGTTTTTATAACAAAAACAATCAACAATCAACAACGAATAACTAACAATTTTTAGACGATCATGATGATGTAACTTTCTGATTTTTTTTTCTTTACAATGTTTACGTTTAAAGAGCACTTCATCCTTATTTATTAGAAGACGGTGCGATTGTCAAGATGTTTACTTACTCTCTTTCGGACCATGTCATAGACTTTCTCCTTGATGATAGTTGACCTGGTTTCGCCAACATCGTCCGGTATTGAGAACGTATCCCTCACAAAACCAATCTGAATGGAGAAGCACGGCACCGAACTACCCGCATTCGACGTTTTACTCGTCACCTCGTCCCCCATTTGTTTTTCGGCGATGAATCCACAAAATTGAGCAACCTTTTCGTGATGATTGTGCACCTTTCTGAACAGACAATTACTCTCTTTAAATACTGGGAGCGACTTCAACAGTGTCGTGCTGTTAGACAGAAGCAACGGTGTGTAAATTCTCGCTGTCCTGTCCAGGTTGTCCGATCGGCACCGCTGCCCGCTGCCATTTCTATTTAATGCATAACTCCGAGGGAAAAAATATGGCGGAGTGGTCACGTGACCATGGGAAACTAATTAATTTTAAACGAGAAAATTGTGCTAAGACATGCATTCGATACCGAAACTTGGATTTTCATGGAATAAACACTTAAAGCTAGCCTGTGCAATACTTTGATGGTTTTATGTCCTTTCCATACTTGTAAATATAAATATTGTTTTGTCCAGCATTACTGATTTTCAACCAAGTTTTCAAATACACGGTAGAAAATCATTGCATTAGAAAGTGAAAGTAGTTGCCCGTGAACAACTAACTGTTGCCTGCACGGACGTATGTACCATGTACTTGCGTCCGCAACAGATTTCGTGCACTAAACCTGCCTTCAGGTCAATTCAATTCAATGCAATTCAACTCAAAAAACTGTATTCATCCTCGATTAGACAATTACAAGAAATTGGACTGCTCCATGTTAAAAACAATTAAGATGGAAAAACAAAATAAAAAGACTTGACAGTCACTTGTATACAAAAAACACATAAGTATTTACATATTTACATACAATATTAAAATAAACATAGATAAGAAAAATGGGAAGCAGGGGAATTAAACACTTATTCTTAGTCCATTTTTTGTAATCTGATTTGAACTATTTTGTTACATAACTTGTGAAGTAACTTTTTTATTATTGTTTACGATGTTTACGAATCACGTGATTGATTATCTTCAAGGACGGATATCCAGAGAGGGCGCTATTCTTTTTACCTGAGATTCTTTATATACAGCTCTATGGATCAGAGAGGAGTTTAGCGTCTGTGGTGCATGCAGCAGTCGTGTGAACTATTTCTATTTTAGGCCAGCCGAACACAGCTAGCTGAGCGAGCGACGGATCAGAGATGGGGAATGAGTTACTTGGTAATGTAACGTGGCTAGTGGAATGTTCAACGGGATTGCAAAGGAGAGACACCCTTCAATCGTACAGATTTAAAATATTTAAACACATTTTCTTTTAATTAAGATAAGTTTTTTAAAAAGGAGCTCAAGCAGAGAGGGAAAAACAAACAAACAAACAAACAAACAGACAACAGAAAACCCAAAGGAAGAAAAAAAGCAATGGATAATAATCAACAGTTAGGTGGTTATCGAGACACGGATTTGTCAAATGAGGTTTCTTGTTTAATAAACTTTAAACTTTGCAATTTGGCGCCGCCATGCAGACCATTACTAAATATTCACTAAAAAATGCGTAATTTACCCGGTAGGCCTATAGACCGGTTCAAGTTCCACTCGGGCGGAGCATCACATATGGATTGTGTTTCAGACCCTATGATTACGTGCCCCCCCCCCCCCCCCCCCCCCCCCCCGTTTGGGGTTTCTTAGATCCTCCCACATTTTCATCGTTTTCTCTACTTCAGGCCACGAGTTACGGTGCTGACCATCAACTGTTGCAAAAAAAAACAACCAAAAGGACCTGTTGTATAGATGCAAACAATCGTTGATGGCCTCAGGTTTCGACCCTAGCAGTCTTTTGTAAAGACTAACGTCTTAGTCAACAGTTATTGTTTTTAACCAAATGATCCTAAAAAAGCGACTAACACTGTATTAGCACGCAGGTCTGAGAGTAGGAGGTATAGAGAAGACAATCCAGATTTAAAATTGGGAGGACAACTCAATTCGACTGCAAGGCTCCGTTCCAGGTAGAATAAGAACCGGGGTCCACAGTGCCAGAGGTGAAAGGCAGGGCAATATACCACAAAGCCACAACGCCAAAATCCCGATTTTGAGGAGCCCTTTATTTTATGACCAGAATAGGGGGCGCTGTTATGTTGGAGTGTGAAACGCATACCCCATTGAACTCCTGAGACGGTAGGTTGTTTTAGAGAGAGACTTCATGGTTATGAGCTCCTGAATGTACATTGGTGCTATACCATTAATGGCTTTATAAGTTGTTAAAAGAATTTTAAATGCTATTCTTTGTCGAATGGGTAACCAGTGTAAATCATGTAACAATGGACTGCATGGAGAATATCTGGAGGACTCAGGGTTAATCTAGCACATGCATTCTGAACCCTTTGGAATTTGTTAATCTGAGTGTCAGGCAAACCAAAAAATAAGCTGTTACAATAATCTAACCTGCTAGTTACAAAAGCATTAATGATTCTTTCTGTACAACCACGGGTTAAGTATTTACGGATATGCCGGATATTAAAAAGATAGTAAAATACATTCTTATATACAAACTTCAGAAATATGCTTGTTAAATGTCAAGTGTGAATCAAACCAAACTCCTAAATTCCCTACCGAGGTGGAGGGGATATTTGTGACGTAACAACCTTGATATTCTCAATTTGTAACTTTGATGCTTGCCTAGGAGTACCACATATCAGAAATTCAGTTTTCTTATCGTTCAACAAAAGATTATTGGATGACAACCAAGTATAAACACGCAGTATGCATTCCTCTAATGCTTAAGAGTTAAGAGGAGTTAGACTCTTGAAACACATTCCTCAAGGATGTTCGGTTTTCATTGCACTTGATTAGAAGTAGTAGACGACTTGTCTTCGGTTGTTGTCAGTTGTCGTCTGTTGTCGGCTTTTTAGTTAACTTCTGCAGACTGCCAATTTAACTGGATTGAGATCGAAATCTCGCCCACCGCGTCCCTCTCTCGAGCTAGCTCCCGCCGTGCGCGTGATCGTCATGTTGTCACGTCGTACGCAATCACGTTAAGTTGTTGCAGACACGGGCGGAACGGATAATACGGGACTGTAATATAATGTAGGTGAGTAAAAAATAGAGCTTCAACTTGCAAGTTTTGTGTCCATAGCCTGGCAGTAAGCCCGCTTAAAGTTAAACACTCTCTTTCACAGTATTAAATCGGGGAATAAAGCAAGTTGCTCTGGATATTGTTGTCTGGCTTTATAGGGTACAACTCCTCCATATAAAAGGATCACTCAATATCATTTCATGTATCTTGGTAGCGATCGGATGACTTTTGATCAGCTACTCTATTACTTATTAGGCCTACTTTCTGTTCCGTAAAAATAATCGTAACCCTCTGCTCCTAGAACTAATGACTGAGGTTGTCATACACTAACCGCATAGATTATTGTGTACAAAGTCCTAATCATTCAGTTTTTTTGCCGTCGCCATTTTGTGCACCTATGCAGACCGATCTCGCCGAAATGTGGCTCTATGTGTTCTTTGGACCCTCAGTGAGTGTTGCACAGTTTCAAAAATTTCAATCCACAATAAAGATCAAATCCGTGTTATTACAATGTGTGTCATGATTTTGAAAAGTGGAAACAAATTGACAAACCTGATCACGATTCTGACAAAAAGTGGCCAAAAGGTGTTGGAAATAGACGTAACGCGGATTTCACCCGTCATGACTCGTAACCCTCCGGTCTTCGATCGACCGTCGAGAGGATGGAGGGTTACGATTATCGCAACTAGATACATGTATCATGTAGCCAGCATGATGTATGTAAATGTACAAATGTAGGCCTAGTCAGGCAAATTTTCCATCCGACTGCCAAATCGAAAAAGATTTTTTTCTTCGGATTTGTTGATGGATGATGGACTTTCATTTTATTATTCCCCCTACGTTAATGTTCCCCCGAGGAGTTGGTAGCTAAAACTGTTTAATAAAGTAACTGTTTTCCGAACGCTTGACTTATTTTTATGTAGGCCTATCTTTTGATGATTGTCTGTGCTTTCGTAAAACTATATTGATATTGTCACACGCTATGCCTGCCGGAGTACTTAGGTTCATACCACAGATTTGTCCGTATCACCCCCAGAGCATACCCAATATCCCTCTCCCCAACAGCAACACTATGCAAAATTATGCAGCCGTACCCCCCCCCCCCCCCCCCCCGCCGGACAGATATACCCATATTTGCTCAAATACAGCTACTGTGCTTTCTAGTCAGAAATTGCCGTTGTCGTTATTATTTTGATAGAAAATTGTTTTAATTTAAAATCAAATAAAAAGGCACTGTGTAAAAAAAAAATGGTTTGAAAACAAGAATGCCAAATTCCGTCTACAAAAAAAATTGCATGCGAATACTGTCCATTTTGCATGTAAAAGATTATATTGGTGCGCGCATATCGCACATAATAGAGCGATTGCGCGACAATGTTTACATGCGGTCACGTGACCCCCTATCGGGTATGACGTCATACAGCTGGTGAAAAAATACGTGTAAAGAGATAGGCCGTGACACAGAGTGGGTTCGAAAACAGTCGATTATACTTTCATTAAGCGATGAATTAGTTAATCAGCCCCTTTATTTAAAGTAGTATGGTGTGGAATTAATTTAAATCACATCTCTGTTTCATAATTTAACAGAATTCTCATGAAAAGAGTTTTTTTTAGCCATGCACTACCGGCGTCGGACGACTATTATGTAGCCACCCGTCTGTTATTTTGTTTGTAATGTTGGCCTAAATCACTGTAAAAAGGATAAACAACGTTGGAAAAGTGAGCATTAATACCTAGCTTGCAGAATTTCAAATAGGCAAAGGAATCACACAGTTTTGGAAAGCAATTTCTTTGGATGATTTCAGCTTCAAAACTTTGAAATTTCTGTGTTGAAAAGTGTGTGGTGATCGCGGCCGTCAGGCCTAACGTTCCGTCGTGCGCTGTACACATCGTGCACATTTATACGGTACTTTTACAATTTTCAAGACTTGCTGGAACTGTCCTTACTGGTTTTATTCAGCCACTTGAAGGTCTTTGGTACAAACTCTGGAATATCTTTCACAGATTTCGAGCAAGAAAAGCCTCGATCGAATAAACAAATGCATTAATCATCGTGTACCGTACCACCCTTTCCTATGGAGGATTACGTATGTGTTTACATTTTTTACCCAACAGGGGTCACGTGACGTAGGTCGCGCAATCGGTCTATGAAGTATAAAAACAAGCGCCTCGAGTACTGCCAACATCAGTGACCACACAACTGCACAAAATGAAAATCGATAGCCTAAACGATAGATACTTAGGCATATATACTGTAAAATAAAATGCAAGGAAGTGATCATGACCTTGTATATGTTTAATACTATTTTGTTTCATCAGACTATTTTTTCCCAAATAAATGACGTGGAAAAACACTATCTTCACCAGAATACTTATTGTTGTCTACACTGGTAAGGTCACGGACGCATGAGGGCAAGCAACGAATGATGAAGCCGCCGTCAAATCCCCGTCATGTCCGGGATAACCAACTCTGCCGGTTCATTTCTGTGAGACGAATCCTGCACTTGATTATTTTCACCATGGTGTTTGTTTCGATGGTATCCTACATGCAGGTATTGTAGAGGTTTAACTGGACAGTTTACCCTCCACACTATTACTTACAGAATACACAAAAACTATCATTTAAATCAGTCGAAAGCGAAACAATACGGTAACTCCATGAATTAATGTGTGATGAAATACATACTTATAGAAGAGTGAATTAAATTTCACCGCGTCACATAATTTTCACTAGACAACAATTCAGTCATTTCATGGTTAAACATGCGTTTTGTTCACGCGTTGTACATTTTTCAGTGTCACAAAACATCTGCGGGGGAAGTTTCGCTAACCTGTTGCTGTGCGTAGGGTTAGCACACGTGTTGAAAAAATTTTGTGTAATTTTGCCGCAGTGAATCTTCTTTTCAAACTCAAAATAGAAAAAACTTCGTTGCGAAAGTAAGCTTGCGGTATGTACATAATAGTTTTTTGGTTTTCAGAAACGGTTACAAAATTCCCGCTGGATTCTGTTAAATATTTACAATAAACACGAACATCGTGTACCGTACTTTCCTTGTTACCAAAATGACAATGTTGAAAGCACGTGTGTGGTGATCTGTGACGAAGTGGCACAATCCTCTATTTCGCCCGGGCGATTTACTATTTCGTCCGGGCGATTTAGTAAAAAGCGAAATAGTAAATCGCCCGGGCGAATAAGTAAATCGCCTGGGCAAAATAGTAAATCGCCCTGTCGAATTAGTAAATCGCGATTTTTTTCTACTATGTCCTGAATACGCTTCCGTATAAAGTTGAGCATGGTTTTACTGGCAGCAACCTAAGAACATCTTGTACCAAGACTAACTGTTTGATGTAATGGTTACGCTCTCAAGTAAAGTATGACCCCCAAAATAAACATATTTATTGTTCGTTTTATCTTTTGGAATACAGTATGCTGGTGGGTTTCACAAAATGACTTTTGACGAGAAGAAATCCGTTCGTTTTCCTCCTCATGAGGAAGTACCGGTCAGGCCCAGGAAGAGACCCTATGAACCTAGGTACAGTCAAGAAAACGACGTATGTTTTAAGAAAACTTCGAATCTAAGCAGTACACCATGGGATAAGTGCAATAGGAGCTTCGTTCCCCCAAATGTTACATTAGTCTCACCGTCACTGAATAATATAACAATCGGGGATGATGTTCATTATCGAATTGAATCGAATATAGTGGAACGTGTCGAATGCGTTTCGGGCGGTAACCTGTGGTATGCCGTCTTGACGTCCGCAAGAAATCCGGCGGCAAGTTGCGCCGGGTCTGTAACTGATTATTGCAATGGCACATACGATGTACATGTAACTGCTGCTTGGGCGGGACACGCCACATTTGAACTGACTCTTGTCCACACGGGGGAGGCTGTTAACCATTTGAGAAATATAGTCTGGCCGGCCGAGGACAGACTCGCTTTCTCTGGATACTACAAGACAAACAACCAGACCGACGTAAAGGACATGCCGTATAGTGTCTGTTACTTGAGACGTCAAGGCAACTGGTCGGGGTATTGTGAGTATCCACACAGAAAGGCGATGGGTAACACGACTTTAATATGTAAGAAGGTCGATGGTGTACAGTGTGACACTCTCTATTCCTTGCGAGGACACTATAAGATGATTGCACGAGGCGCCATGACACTGACCAAAAACGTGAACTACCTTTTCACCAGGTAGGTGATCTAACTGCAAAGGTACCTCAAACACACATGTACTCATTAATGTCACTAAGTTATCCCCGTTTCCTGGAGTAAATCCATCTAGTGCATTGGTTTCGCTTGCAAATCTTTTGATAGAAAGAAGTTTAAACAAAAATGGGCATCGTGAAAATGAAAGAATCTAATACTAGCAATAGTCATAATTATAGCCACACTGAGCTATTCTACTTCAATGTTTTGAGTTTCTTTTTTGCTCCAAACTTACTTTTAGCCCGAACTACTGGAACCCAATATGGATACCTGACGCTAAGTTTACCATCAAAGGTGAGTATTTAAGGTTTTCAGTGCGTTTAGCATAAACACGATATTCAAAAGCCATTATTGATGAATCAATGTGAAGATGACATTGTGGTTAGGGTTTATTATACAAGCTCGGTACCTGACAGGAGGTACCCACTTCGTACACTCCAGCCAGCTCATATTCCATGGTATCATAAGGACCATGCCATATTATCATACAGGGGTTCCAATCAACTGGGTTAGTGATTTGGTAGGAGGGGCAGTTAAAAAAACTGGCATGTTTTAATAGTAAAAATAACAACATGAACTTATAAAGCACCAGTTTCTAACATATTATTTTTACGCAATTAAGGTGCTACAGAAAAATCTTCTAATCAATGCTCTCTACAGGAAATTACACTCGATAACATGAATGTTAACAACTTGCAGCAGAAAGTTTCTTAGTTTGAATGTGAAATATGCTGAGTGTGTTTCAACAGACCGATCCATTTAGCCCCGCCCGGCGTGTTTTAGCGACCTCGACAAGAAACAAGTTTCTGACGTCAAATTCACAGACCAGAACAATTTTTGAGAGCTACGCAACAACGGGTCGGTAACCGGAACAGGAACAGTTTGTGACGTGGGTACATTTCTTATAAATTAATGTTCTCAAAATGTACAGCCTTCTTTTTATTTTCAAGTATTAGAACTTATTTTTTGTAATTTTATCAACATTGTTGGATTGGTATGCTTCAATATTTTTCATTTTTAAAAGAATTCTGTCGACACTTTTTGTTAGTTTGTGGAATCAGCCATCTTGAAACTAAGCCTAACCGAGCCAACAACTCGGTTACGGTTTGGTCGGAACAGCTGCGTCACTGCGGTTGAACAGAACACTCGAAAACGCTTAACCGATGACCGAAGCTCAAACTTGTTTCTGGTCGAGGTCGCCAAAAGACCTCCCAGAAATACGAAAAAATTAAAAGCTAAACAAAAAAAAAGCTAAACAAAAGTACGTACAGTATGTGTGCTGTTGTGTGTCAGAACAATGGCGGCGGTTTGTTTACTTTTCTAATGGATTTTTAACATGGACATTTGTCGGACTTTCAGCGGTGTTGTCAAGGCTATGATTGGTCAATACGTTAGTAGGCGGGGCTTAATGGATCGGTATTGTCGCTGGGCAGATTGTTCCATAAGACTGTTGCAATGTGAGAGAAGGCACGATCGACATATTGTGTCGAGATTTAGGGGGCGGAGCGGCAACAGCGATAATGCTTCCTGCAGAGATGTACATTTACCAATTCGTCCATTCATCATTTCAGGCGGGACCAATAATTCACTCTCAGAAGAACTTCCACGCTGTCATCCTGATCAACCCATTCCAGCATTCCAAGGTTACTGGAAAGAGGGCATCTGGCACTCGAGAATATGCGCCGTGGACGAGAAGTGGTCGGACGCATTCCAAGTCAAGAGATGTGTACAAAACAAGAACTTGGTTCTACTTGGGGACTCCACGACGCGTCAGTGGTTCCACAACATTCACACGATGATCGGTGAGAGGGGAACGCGTCACCAGTCAGATGTTCCTTGCTGCTACTATCACAGGGTTTACGAATCACTGAACGCCACCATGGTTTATAGTATGCACCCTCATGTTCTGGCCAGCCACACCGTCCATTTGAAAGACGTCCAGTTCGAAGTAGACGTCTTGGACGGTCTCCGAGATCCGGCGTGCAACTACATCATTGTGGTCAGTCCATGGGCACACTTTGCACAGTGGACCCGGGAGAGCTACGTTGAGCGAACCAAACGCTTAAGAGAAGCCATGGTTCGGCTCCGACGGCGGTGTCCAGACGTGCCCATTGTTGTTAAGGGGTCGCACCCCCGGGAGCACAGAACCTACGTATCTGTCATATATTCAAGCGATTATCTGTTACGGCAGATTGGACTGATAAACCAGGAAACATTCAGTGGAATCGGGGTGTGGTTCTTGCCGGTGTGGGATATGAATTTGGCATACCCCAATAAGAATTTCATCCACATGCCACGACCTGCTGTGCTTGGCGAACTCAAAATGTTTTTCTGCTTCGTTTGTTCATAATGCACACCAACTATTATTCATTTAGAAGTCTATACTAATAACTCATTCAGTAAAATGATAATTCTAAGGAATGTATGTGTTAGCTTTTTGTTTGTTGTTATTATAAGTACTATTTTGTGTTATTCTTTCTGGTAACGAAACCCAGGGACCATCAAAAGCGCCTAGCAATGTGACCCATATGCCTGAAGAAAGCCTGCCTGCGTGTCGGAGAAAAATTATGAAAAATGTCAATTTTAGATGAGGGAGGGAAAACCCCAAATAGAGAAAACCCACGCATTTAGGTAGGAACTGAAAACCAAATCCACATGCAAGGCGCTAGCCACTTCGATATTCGAACCGGGGTCACATGCGTGCAAAGGCAGGGTCAGAACCACTAAGCAAACCTGAATGCAAAACTTGGTTGTACTATATAAACCTTCATCATGCTGCCACCATCTTGGTCGTGTTCTCTGTATCCAATAACAGTAATAGATGCAAATGTTCATTGTACAAAATGGAATCAGACTATTTGCCCTTCCAGCCTCGGTTTGGTTACATTGGTTTGAATGGGAGAAAACCAAGATGGCCGCACCATGATAAAGGTCTATTAGTCCCCCCCCCCCGGCATGGATTAGTAATACTATCTGGTATAGACCGATCCATTAAGCCCCGCCCCGAAACATATTGACTATATCACAGCATTGGCTACATCACCGCTGTACATGTAGGCAGCACAATGTGAGTTTCTTCAATGCCACACACTGCACGACATGAACGCGCTATAAGTACGCACACACGTTTACATTTTTCAATAGGATTTTACATTTTCCAATAGCATTTTATCATGTCGGAGTTCAGTGGCGTATCCAAGGCTGTGATTGGTCAACACGTAAGGGGCGGGGCTTAATGGATCAGTCTATTAGTAGCGAAAATATCCTACGAGGGAAACTAAGAGTGAATTATGTGGCAAATTCGTAAAGCATGTAAAGCACACAGACATGCCCACAGTAGAATCAGATTAGCAAGTCAGATGGCGTGTTTTGTTTCTGCTAAGACAATAAAATTAGGTTATCGATAATTTCCGCTTAACAGCTAGTGATGACAAAAAAGAAATATCCACTGTTTGTTCTGTGTGGTAAACTCAATGGTTCCGCATGGTGCGGTAGGACTTTTGTTATATGCCGCAGATTATTTCACAACGGCGAATTTTGAGTAGGAATGCTAGATGTACAGTATTAGAATAATAATACGTTGAAGATTTATTGCTGTTGCAAAGGTATGGTACTCCTGTATAGGCAAACGCCCGTTGTAGAACCAGAAAAGTGAGCATTTAGGCTACTACCTAGCCTTGTGGAATTTCAAATAGACAAATGAATCACACAGTTTTGGAAAGCCTTTTCTTTTGGATGATTTCAGCTTCAAAATTGTGAATGTGTTGAAAAGTGTGTGATCGTGGTCATCTGGCCCCCAACGTTCCGTGCAAAACGTCGTGAACATAACGTTCCTTGTAGAATTTCCACTAGACTTGCTGGAACTGTCCTTACTGGCTTTATTCAGCCGCTCAGGTATGGCCTCTGGTACAAACTTTGGAGTATTCTTCACAGGTTTCGAGAAAGAGAAGCCTCGATTGAATAAACAAATGCAACAATCATCAGCATGCAACGGCACTTTCCTATGGAGGACGTCATTGTTTGTGGATGTTTAATACCCACTACATAACGGAACATGGCTTGGGAGCACTACAAAAAATCGATGTGTGAAAAAGTAGTAGTTTGTCTACACAGCATATTGACCTTCCACACACACATACTGAGGCATGCCTCGGAACAGCGTTTTCCTTGGATAGATTTTGTTTCGCTGTTCACATTGGCAATATCCAACTGGTTACGGTTATCCAGTCATGAAACATGTTACATACTATTGGAAGGAGAATCTATTCAGCTTTCAGAAGCCGTTTGGATCCAGAGTCCCATACAACACTCAAGTTACGGCAAGATAGGTTTTTCAAGTAGGCCTACGCAGAATTTACATGGTTTGGGGCTGACTCCCATAGACTTACAAAGCCCATTTTTCAACCCCAAAAGGCAATCGGTTCCTATTTGTTAAAAATCAACTATAACTTATATGATTTGAAAGAGAATGTAAAGTTCTTTTAAATTCTGAGTGATCCATGAAATTTGCTTGCTGCGTTTTCCCGCTGTCTGTCATTTTGTCAAAACTTGGGGTTTTTACAGCATTGTCTTAGCACGTTTTTTTTTATGGGTGTGGCGAAGCAAAATGAGCGCTATGTTTCGTTATGTAGGTCACGTCACTCGGAGAGCGCAATCGGTCTATTCCCTTCTAAATAAATGCTGATTTGTAAAAACAGATGGTCTTCACCTGAACAAAGTCATGGATCTTTAATTGTTAAAAGTAAATCAAAAAGAAGACTCACAAAAACCAATCGATGGCTCTCACCGCATGAGTCAACTGGATTGCACAGAGGAGCTAGAGAGAGACCACGTCACACTGATTCGCGTTGTCAATTGATTTTGTAACACCACGGTCGTATATAGACAACGTGGTTTTGATGAACAGTTGCTGCCCTAAACATATATGTTGTGGCTCGCAAAGTACAGGATTTGTAAATTTTTCGAGAAAAACTCCCCAACTGGCTATACATCTGAAAAGTTCACTGGTTATAAAATTAATAATAGTACCAAGGCCCTACCCTTGTCAAGTCAAGGTATAATAGCATTTGAGGGCCCATAAATCACCGATGTTTAATTTGTCACAATCAAAATAGGGCCGATACGAAAAATACTTGAAAGTCTCGACAAAAATTTTTTTTCTGATGTGACCAACGAATTTGATAACATTTTCACGTTAGATTTAGGGCATGCACGTAGACTTCGCATCGCATTTTCAGTTTTTAATGGCACAGCTGAGAAACCAAACACGAGGAAATTAGACGATCAGCTTAAAAGGTGCCTGGATGGTGAGTTTATTGAAAAACTAGAGAAAAGGAATTAATTTGCAATAAAAAAGTAGTTTACCTTTAAAGACAAAAATGATGTATTCGTGTAATAAAATTATTTGACTGTAAGAATGTTAAAAATATCTAAAGCCGAGATTGGAAAAGGGTTCTGTGGGCCTTTTTCAGACCTTGGGCTTGGGCTTGGGCACCGGCTCCGCCATCAAATTTGGTGCAGTGGTAGGCTACATTTTACACGGTGTTTCCAGCATCAACAGAGCCCGGAGCATAAGCCGAGGTTTGTTAAAAGCCCTAGATATTCAAAATACTCACAGAGCTCAAATTTCTGGAAAACACACACAAAGCCACAGGACTTCCAACTCAGTGCTATAACTGGAACGGAACTATTGACACAAGACCAAAAATCACGTTCTTCTTTTTCACATTCGTCCTTTGCTGAACCTTTTGCAGGAGGTTTAGCGTTTAAAACTTACCCAACGGTTTATCCATGGAGCAAAGTAACTGAAGTCTGTAGGTCCACGTGTTTGTACATTAAAGTGAAAACAATTGAGTTAGAGATTTGTCGGTTATTGAATTATAGGAACAATGCAAATAGTGTTGTGCGCGGTCCTTACCTGTCATCCATGTTGTTATTTTGGAGTCAGCTATGGCTGCGAATACGTCGAGATCAGCATAGGCTGCCCTTAGCAAAAGCCGCAGGGCCTGCAACCGAAGCTGCACGTTCGGACACACCTTAGTTTTATCCTTCCATAAAAATGCATTCCACTCCAAATCGGCATTTCCTTCCTCATCATCCAAACGCACAAAAACAAAAGTTCAGCATTTCAACAATACGCTCCCTCAAAGTCGAAGCATCCCTTTATGATTTTCAATTCATTACACAATATTGGTTCATGTCAAACATTGTACATGTACATTGCACCTGTATGCTAAAGAGGGCGTTCACTGGTCCACAGCCGAATGGAGCAAACATAATTCATACTTAAGCAAAAAAAAAGGTAATACCAACTTGAGGCACAATTTACACATTTGGGGGTTGTGGGTTCGAGTCCCACCCGAGTAGCCTGTGGATTTTTCCCCCCAAGTACACAGTGCTTATCACACATTGTCACTCTAAGGCTAAAAACCAACATATTAAACACCCACCTCTTTAATATTTGTTTGTATGTCACCTTTGTTCCTAGAGTCACATTTTAGTTAACACAGGCAAAAAAACAGAAGTTACTATTAACGTTTATCTTAAACCTATGATACAGCATTGTTTTTTGGATCAATGCATTGATTTCCAGTCATCTAGTTTTCAAAATGCACACCATAAAGCTAACTTGTGGAAATTTCATCTTCAGATTTTCGAGAAAACGACAAATAACAGGTTTCCATATTATCAGTTATTTTTGTGCACGTTCACACTGTGTATGACTTTGATTGTTTGCAATCGAAATCAGCCGTTACGTTTGTGGTCGTCTTCAAATACAACTTTCTTCAAGATTACAGCATTTCAGCTGGAAATATTTCACAGGGGGGATTGGTACAAGTTTCACCTCTGCAAACAGTTAAGCTTTCAGTTTGAAACTGATCGAAAACATATTTGATCAAAGCTGTATCATGCCTTTAAGGGAAATCAGTGGATTTCACAAAACTAGTCCTAACTTAGGACTGGTCCTAACTTAGGACTGGTCCTAACTTAGGACTGGTCCTAACTTATGACAAGTCATGTAAGTTAGGACTAGTTACTCATCCTAACTCTAGTCCTAGTCCTTGGGCTTTGTGAAATCCACCCCTGATTGGTCGCAGCGCATTTTGATTGACAATTATTGACCAGGTGAAAAGGGGGTAAACAAGTCGTAATAGATAATACTTCTTTCAAAGACAAACTAGCTCCTTAAAAAAAACCAAGATAGATATTTATTCTGTACAAGAACCTAAGTGACAAGTCATGATCTTCCAACAGCATTACTTCTGAACCTTTATGCATTTTTAATATAAAAAAAACCTGACACACAACTGTGGCAAGGAAGAACAGTTCTTTATCATTAATGTATTTACTTTATTTCCCTATACAACGTAACCTTGGTGTTTTGGATTGGGGGCAGTCAGACCTCATGCACATGACGTCACTGGTGTACAGAGCCCTCAGGGTTGCTCCTTTGCCCATTCAGTGGGGCGTGTGTACAAAGCTGTGCGACTCCACTGACCTCCAAGATGGCGGCGGGATGATGCCAATGCTTGAGGTCTATTTCAATGACCTGGTAAACTAATTAACGTAAAAATGTTTACTTAGGTTACCAGCAAAAATGCCATGTAATATACTTGCTTTAAGAATGGCTTCCTACTTATTAAAACACATTTGGGTAAGCGATATTTTCAGTTAAGTACATGTAGCTCTTTGCACTAGTTATACTTAGGTCACCTTTGTAAGATTTTGTGCACACAATTCAGGTAGAATCACTGATTTGTACATGACAAGGATGTGGATATTTTTTTTACAAACAGCCACACTTTTCTCAATTCAGTTGGACTGGCAAAAGGCTACAGAATGACTGCAGGCAACAGTTTCCATTTAAAGCTGTCTAACTTACACAGACTTCAACCCATGACATCACGTGTACAAAAGAGCCACAGAGTCGGGTTGTCCTGGAGGTATTTATTTGTACACAGCTCAGTGGAGAAAAACATAACATGGCACCCCCTGAACAAAGCTACTGATGAAATAGAGAGACCGCCAACATTAGGGCTAGATAGCTCTCCTGGTAGAGCGCGGGCATGTTAATCCAGAGGTCGCAGGTTCAAATCCCATTCCAGTCAATATTTCTTAGTTCACCCCAAAATTGAAAACATAACATCTTTCGATTTGTGGAAATTGCTCGATATAATTTTGTAATCAACTTTCGATATCAAGAAAGGGAGCACATCTCAAAACTCATTCAGCTGTTATTTTTTTTACAACTCTTGATTCGATGTGGTAGCCTAATTACCATAAAAAATGTAAAAATTCTCAAACGACCAGTGTAGTAAATTGCCCACCAGGAAATGCTCTGGCATGTACAAGGTCACTTTTTTGTGTAAAGAAGGTGACATGGTCAGACATCTCAATGGAGTGCGAGAGAGAGAGGGGGGGGGTCATCATGAGGTTCACTGGAGAAACAGTCCGCTTGACCAAAACAGATGTCAAACACCTCTACGTCAAAACGGCAACAGAAAGTCTAAGATGATATTGTCCTTGATGCTCTCCCCAGTAGCGATCTCAGTGTGCACTTCAGATAGTTCCTTTATTCCAAGACGATCGTTTAAGATTCCAAATCAGGCACTTTGGATCATCCGTCTGAGTCGGAAGAGTCACTAGAATCGCTAGATTTCGTCTGCGGCTCCGCCTCTTTCCTCTTCCCTGACTTCTTCTCGTCGTCGCTGCCACTGCTACTGCTGCTATCATCACTGTCATCATAGTCCTCATCGTTGTAATCAGCCGCCTCCTTCTTAACTCCATCCTCCTCATCCGCATTCTCTTTGTCCTCGTCGTCATCGGCATCATCATCTCCCTCATCACTGGCATCTTCTTGCTGGTGCTGCTTCCATTTCTTAGCCATGGCGAGCAGCTTGAGGTTGGGCAAGTTGGATTCATCATTAGGGAAGATGTAGTCGTAGTACTCCTCCCATCCTGCATCCGACTGTGAGTGAGATGAGGAGGATGAGGAAAGAGAAAATAATTGATTAAGCATCTAATCAAAAGGTCGAGAATAATAATAATTGTAATAAAAATAGTTCATTCATTTCTATTGCACACGTTGATGGAAAATATATATTAGGATGCGTATCAAAATGTTAAAAATAACAGAGAAAAAACAATAATTAAAAATGGTAGTTAAAAATAGTGATTTGAGCAGCACATAGATAAATATGTAAAAATAGAGCAATAAATAAATAGTTTAAAAACATTTGTGTTTAAATTACACCAGCCAAAGGCTTCATAAAAGTTTAGAAAAGGCCTGTCGAAATAAGTGGGTTTTAAGCAAGTTTTTGAAGCTGTCAGTATTGTTGGCATTCCTTATGTTTTGTGGGAGGGCATTCTAAAGTTTAGGAGCAACACACTGAAAAGCACGATCACCCAAAGTACCTTTTACTGACTGGGTAACTGAGAAGGGAGGCGTCATTTAAACCACGAAGGCAATATTTAGACAAAAACCTTTTAGTTAAAAGATTACACAAATATAAAGGAGCTTGCCCATGCAATATTTTATAAACAATCAGAAACATTTTAAAAATCGATCCTAAACCTGACAGGCAGCCAATGTAAATCAATTAACAAAGGTGTGATATGGCACAGCACAAACAGTATTGTTGGCAATACAAACAAGCCTAGCACATGAAGAATTTGGACACGTTAACGTTGATTGATGGCATTGTCTAGTAAACTGTAGAGAAGCCTGTTACAATAGTCCAAACAACTTGATATAAAGGCATGACAAAAAAATTTCAGTGTAGCTCCATAACAAATATTTTCTGATACGTCCAACGTTGTGCAAAACTTAAGAAGATGTTCTGCAAGCTTTTGTTATGTGTGTAGACATGTTCATGTGATTATCAAACCAGGTGCCCAGATTTAACACAATGGGAACAGACGTAACTTAGGAACTCCCCACCCTTTACAGGACTAGACCCTAGCATCATCACTAGAACCTCTCATTGTTAGACTTTCTGTCTCTTCTCTAAGCCTAAGTCTGAAGGGGGAAGGGTTGGTCTGGAGGTAGGTTGATGGACATATGAATCATGCTAGTACTATGGATCTTTTTGAAATCGGCACAGAACCTTACCCCATCTTCTGTTTGGATCTTCCGTCTCCTCTTGACTCTGTTTGGCATTTGTTTCTTGACCTCTGCAATGTTCTCCTCGTCACCACACTCCTCCTACAAAGTGGGAAATAAATTGACTCAATACCACCAGGTACCAGACGTATATGCAATAACACCAACTCTTGTACAGCTTTGTATGATTTGGCAGCTCATGTAAAAAAAAAAGATGAAGAATACTTGGGCAATGTTTAGCGGGCACAAAGTGTACACAAGTCTTTCTTTGTTCATCCAAAATTGATTTATACGTACCCAGTCATTTTGCCTGAGGTTTATTACCAAATCTGAAATATTGTAGAGGTGCCACTGAATAATTTCATCAGTCTTTAATAATAATAATAATAATGACGTCTTGTATAGCGCCAGTATCCACAAAAAGTGCTCATGGCGCTTGCTCCAAAAAACAAGTTCTTCCATGGTTGTCCTCCAGTAGTGCATTGGACAAGAAAAGGATAGCTGCACGAATCTATTTAACACTCATTTGTTTTAATGGTGCTGTTTGTTATAGGTTTTCCCGGTCAATTTTAGCAAAAAATAATGAAGTTTCTTCAACACGCGTTCAAATTCTTGCATTTTCCTCTCATTCGATCAAACCGGGATTTCTTTTTCAGCTACTACTGCATTCAGTTTCGTTTTGGTGCGTTCAAAACTTTGCATTGTAGCATTCTTACATAAAGTTTTTTTGGCACCGTTTAATGTCCGAAGCATTCACGTTGGCAAAGATCTGGGCACATGGGACAGACAACTGTGTTTTTCATTTCTTGTTCATTTATGGGCAATTTTTTTTCAACATTTGGTCATTCTGAAATTGAAGTATTTTTTTCTTTTCTTCCAAGGTTTTTTTTTTTTTTCAATCTCTTTGCCTTTTTAGAATTCATAACAAACTGATTGGGTTATGTCACAAAATAATGAAACCTGTTAAGGTTATGGAATTTTCTTTTCCACCAGGTCTTCCCTCACTTATTTAAGACTTTAAACACACAAAAATGTATGAATCTGTGAGGGCCATCTTTAAAATCTGGCAAACGTGGGTAGTTTCTTAATATTTCCAAGGGCCGCCATTTTATATGTCTGAAAACCTATTTACAGTAAAATGGGTGTATAACGGGTATAAATCTATAACCGGTATGATTTGCGCCAAGATAATCATTTTATAGGAATACAGACGATAACAGATAGGCGGGAACATTCTCAAAAGATGTTTAAAAAAAGTTGAAATACGTTTGTTCATTCATGAAAATGAATGCCTGATCAACCCCTACAGCCGGTTCAGACGAAATTGAAAGAACATTGCGATACTTTTCATTTGAATACAACCTTTAAGACGTAGAATGCTCGGATAGTGAAACTGAACGTGTCTTTTTTATTGTTGATTGACTATCTGCGTGATCTTTTAAATTTCAATCTAAGACGTGAAATTGGCCGGGACAACCTAAAGGAAAGATGCACAGAATTTTATGATTGTGAACAGTTGGAGAGAACAACTGTTCCAAGTTGAAATACCTCAAAGTCTTTCCAGGCCTCCAGTAGTATGAGACGCTCTTCCTTGTCTTCAGTGTCCCTCAGTCCCCTGTTTGCGTCCCTGTAGATACACCTTGCCCTCTCTACACATCCCTCTAAGCCAATTGACAGCTCAAACTTAGCAAAACTAATCCATACCTAGTCAAAACAGGGCACAACGCTTATATCGTCAGCGTTTTCACGAAGTGACATATATGTGTCAAAAAACACAAAATTTGACAAATCGGTTTCTACACAAATTTTTGATACACTAATTACTGTTAACATTTTCAACAAGTTTCAGGACCCAACACGTATGGTAGGAATGCAAAGTTAAACCCTCGGTAACTCAAGGTTATCTTCGAGGTTTCTTAGGTTCTCCAGGGTTATCTGAGTTACCGCGAGTTACCACTTGTTTAATTCTGCTTTTCTCCCTAATATTTTCGTACTATGACACTAACTAGCATGACTGACATATCACTAGATTTGCAATTTTGCGTTTCCCACGAAGTGGCGTATCATGCTTCGCTACTTTATCCACTGAAATACATAGCGCTGGCACTGAGCCAAATATATGTGGTATGAATTCTGCATTTTCACGAAGTGACGTATCTGTTGACCAATTTAAGTTTAGCGCTTTCACGAAATGACTTATCGGCATATGCACTGGTTTTGTACACAAAGTGTTGTATGTGTTTAGGAATGAATAACTCATCAAAACAGTTGCTAGAATGAAAACACATCCACAGTCCTTGGATGTGTTTTCATTCTAGCAACTGTTTTGATGAGTTATTCATTCCTAAACACATACAACACTTTGTATAAAAATGTATCAAGATTTTGATAAGCAGTCTCCAAAACAGCAGATTGAAAAATAGTTCAACTTCGACCAACAATTTTCTCAAAACACAGAGTTTTTGCTGTGGACCGTAATGTGTACGGTTTAATTTGAGTAACAAATGGCCCAATACTCTAATCCTTGTGTGAAGTTAAGATAATAATAAAAATATGAACAATAATAATGTATTTATTATAAGCTATTTCCAATCAAGCAGGCGTGTCCAAGCACCTTACATTCCTGACACCATCTCAACCCTGATGTAATCGAAGCTAAAAATGATACCGCAGTTTACTGCGAGTTCAACTAAAGACCTAATAACTGCCTGTAAATTGTTACCTTGACGTGCTGCGTTCTCTGTAGCAGGCACTTGTATAGCGCCCTCGTCCTGTCATACTCTTCTTGCTCAATCTCGAAGTCGATGTAGGCTTTCCACAACACCTCCGGCATGTCCAGCTTGGTCTGGTTGATGGCCAGATCAAAAATGGCCCTCGCTCTATCTATATCACCCAAGATGCTTTCCAGTTCGGTGAACTAATCAAAGGAAAATGAAAAGAACATTTTCAATTGCCCAGCGAGTTTTCTTTATAGGTTTAGAGAACGTCCTGTTTTATCTGTCGAGTTTTGTACAGATATTTGGAAAATTAAAAACTTTAGCACTTCAGGGAATCTATTTGAAATAGTTGCTGCTGTGAGCATGGAGGAATATCTGAGCAGACAATTTTATCATATGCTGTTAAAAAAAAATAAAAATAGTAAACAAAATCTGAAATGTATACATGTGAATGTCAAATATGAAATGGATCACCCACCGCCTATAACATTGCGTTTTTTCCCCTCATTTTTTCTTTAACAAATAAAGAAAACAAAATTTACTGTTCAGTTTTTTTTTCTACACTAGTAATGCTTATTCACTGATGCTTCCATACTGATGCTTCCATACACATTTTAGAAAGATCACAGCATCCTCAGTGCTAAAGATGTAGAAAGCGCACGATTTCTTTATATCTAAAGAAAATAACAGCTACTTTTTTCACCAACAGACAGAAAAAGGTCCGAATTTAGTCTGAATGCTCTCATCCCCCGTTGGGGTACCTTCATCCATGTGGTGCAATTCTCCGGGTTGAACTCGAGGAACTTCTGGTACAGGATGCGGCAGCGATCGAACTCTCTCAGCTGAAGCTCCAACTCGATGTAACCCTTGAAGACTTTATCTTTTGGACACTTGCCTATGGCGTTACCCTGGTGATGAAACAAGACCAAGTGCGTCATGATGTGGATATCAAATACTAAAGGCTGGTTTATAGTCGGTCGCAGGACGATAAAATTGAAGGGCGGTGTAGTTTAAAGTCGACGCTGACGCCTCAGCGATTAAAAGGCTCAGCGTCCAGTGATCACAGCATCCGGCGATTATCATCATGCGACAAACTATAAACCAGCCATCAGATTTTGCTGTCGTAACCCCAAAACTGTGTTGACTGTTGGACGTTTGTTGTGTGCTTTCCAAGTTTAGTTGTGATGAGGTGACAAATTTGTTCCGGCCAATTTATAATAATTGTAATTATTAGTTCTTTCATAGCATTTTATCTACACCATACAGGCATCTCAAACTGCTCAGTATTTTTGTGACAGGTATGAGGTATGTATAGCTATGTTCAAAATATTAGACTCATTCACAAAGCACTTTGTAAGAGTTTACAAAGTGATTCAGCGCAACCTGCAGCCTACCAAACCAGAAACACCAGGGCAAACCCCTGTCTCTTAAGTGTACTGGGTTCTTTGACATGCATCACACACAACACATGGGACCTACGGTTTTACGTCTCATCCGAAGGACGAAGCAAATAATGTGTCTCACTGAAGGACCCGCAATGCAACATTACCAGACTTTTGAGTCTGGTGCACCATACCGCTCAGCCTCAACACTCCTGTGTTCTCTTGTAAATCATAGCTAAAGCGTTTGAAACACACAAGTTGTGTGTGGTACCATTACACAAATGAATAAAATGCTGTTATATGAATTACACGACATGGGAGGGTGAAGGTTGTCCATTTTTTCACATATGAGATCTGCTCTGTAAAAAAACCCGCATAAATTCTCAGCGTTTACCAAAATGTGTAACAGCCATGAAAAGGTCCAAAAAAATTACCCAGGGAGCAACTTGAGATTGTCCTGTCACCATACAGAACACTTTCTGTAGATTATGATGGAAAAAGAAAAATTCTGAAATGTTTTTGGGACCTTTGTTAACTTTCACGATAAACACCCAAATCTCTCCCTTGAGAATTGATTAAAGCTCCATTCTTTGCACAAATCAATAATATGTAATAAAACCCAACCTGTGAAAATTTCAGCTCAATTTCGTCATTTCAACTCCAAAATGCTTCAACAAACTCACCAGGATCTTCCGTGCAAAGTTGAGGTTCTTCTGTCGGATCTCAAAGTGAGCAAACATGAGCCAGACCTTAGCAAAAGTGAATTTCTTGTGTGGGATCATGTCCAAGCATGCCTTGTACACTTGTCGTGTCCTCTCCATATCCTGATCAAAACAAAACGGCAAATAACGGTGTTAACATTTTACACTTCTACAACTTTTAAAATAATCTCAAGATGCTAAATGTCTAGATTATGCTTGCTTATCAACCCCTGGCCTTTCGTCCAGGCCTTCAGGGCTGAGACATCTGTGTAGCCGCGAATCCACTGCAGCGAAGATCAAGTCCGCACGCAAGAGTGGCGAAGCCACGATGGCCTTTTCCAACTTGTCAGGGAAATGCTAATGTTTTTCTTTATTTCTCAATTTTTGCTACCCTAACAGGGTAGCAAAGTTCCCAGTCAATCAGAAGCGATGGGGTCAGCATGCATTAACCTCATCCGCATTGTGATTGGCTAACGTTTCAGGGCTGTTCTGTTTGAAACTTCATGAATACTTCAACATCAAAAAACAAGTTTGAAAAGGTCCTCGTGGCTTCGCCACTCGATCGTGTGCACTGACTTGTGTTGGTCTTCGTGGCTACATAGCTGTCTAAGCCACGAAGGCCTTGACGAAAGGCTTCCTGATCCCTTGCACTGATGTCACACACACCTACAGTCTGTCCACGGTCTACAATTTTGGAAGTCGAACTGCAGGTAAAGATATGGTGAGTGTGTGAACGCGTGCACGTTGCCTAGAATGCGCACAACACATTTCAACACATTACAACACACAGGGAAAAATAAATCCCCAAATGGCACAACCAAGATTAGTTGTCACGATGGTGTCAGGTAAATTGAGTCAATAATGTCGCTGTCTCAAGCACTTGTTCTTAAAGACAACCCAAGACCCATTGGGATGGTGCATATAGTTATAGTTGATGAGCTACTCCTAATGAAGGGATTATTCACGATTCCTCTTAAGGTGAAAGTTGCTAAATCAATAGCCTGTATTTTTGACAGCAAGAGGGCGATATACTGATTCCATTTTGAAAGTACAAAAATATTTCGAAACATTAAAATTACAAATTTTCCAAGCAAATATCTTACACTGATTACATTGTAAAACTGTCAATTAAAAAAACACCTCAAAAGTTGTATACTAACTGCTTTATTAGAAGTCTAACTGCTTTATTAGAAGTCTAACTGCATCTGGTTTACCACGATATTGCTATGGTTTGACCCCAATCTACCCCAAAGTGCGCCCTCTTGCAGTCAAAAATAAGGCCCATTGAATGAAGCATTGTTTTTCATTGGTTTTGGGCTCCAAAAAAAAAGACACAAAAATAGAAACCATAAGAAATTGAACACTCTACGTTTAAATACTGCTACACCACATATTCAACGATAACTTCTTCGAGTCAACTTTAACATCTTTTCAGTGGACTATAAAACACTAATTCTTTAAAATAGGAAAATATTTTCTTGCCAAAATCAGACAGCTTTCGGAAACCGTGAAATGGCATTAACAGCGAAGACAACCCAAACATCAGGCTTGATGTCAATGTGATGTGATGACGTCTTAAAACATCTGACATTGAGCAACACTTGCCTCATAAGCCCTAATTAGGTGTCATTTCAAAACTCTTATTCTCATTCTCATATATTTAATAACTAAACCATGTTTTGAGGTTTGGCAGGAAGTGCTGGTTGTGGCACGGGCCTCAAATATATTCATTTTAACTTGGCCGATCTGATCGTGTTCTGTTTCGGTCTCAACAAATTCTTTCAACAATAAAAACGAGGGAAAATGACAATGCTGCTGACAACTCACCTTGACATTCAACTCCTCGTACAAAGCGTAGTTAATCCACAGGTAAATGTAGCGCCTCCACAATCGTTTCTCCGGGGCTGGGGGAACGTTGGCGATAGCTCGCTCGTATATCTCGCGCACCGTGTCTTCACTACTGTCCGTTTCCAGGAGACGCAGATAGTCAAACCATGCGTCGTAGTTGCTCGGGTTGGCTTTCACTTCCTGTCCAAGATTGACAATGAAGGAAACAGATTCAAAGGTATTTTTGGTGGACATTTGATTACTTCATTCTTTGCTTACACAATTACACGGACAGATGGCGCTAACCCTGTAAGTGGAAAATGGTGACTGTAAGCGCTGAATTTTGCGGTAAGCAGGGCCATGATATTTCGGCCCTGGTGACTATAACGAGCTTGTACACATAAACCTCCCGAGTCAGGGAATAAGCCATCAGACAGCTGCCTTAGTGGAGTCTTTTTTAGACCTTTAAAAAGAACTATTAACAAAAAAAACGGCACAAGACAAGTTTCCCTTGTGGGTGAAGCTTTACCTCTTCATACTGGAAGCGTCTCTTGCTGACGATGACGTCCTCAATGCCAGCCCTATCACCGTATCTCTTCTCATGGATTGTGTAAGCTTTGAAGAGCTCCTCCGCATGCTGCTTGGGAATCTTATCCAAGGCATACTTGTAGATCACCTTAGCTCTCTCGTGCTGTTAACACAAAAATGACAACATTATAACGGAGTCAGACCTCGTAACAAATTCACAAGTTGTGGTTGAGATGCTATGAAAAATCATCAATCTGGTCAAGGGAAACTGCATCTTCTGCTTCTATTAACCCTCCTACCGGTAAAATTCTCAAACCAAGTTGACCAATAGCTTGTTACTATTCAACTGTATGGGTTAGCAAAAGTGTGTCCAGAACTGTTACTGCGTACATGTGTGTACTGTGTAGATGCATTCCCCACATGATATTAAATTGCAGGCTGGTGTTGTTTATTTATCATTCATAACCACAGTGGATGATATTGTATAGTTATACTGTAGTTATACTATAGTTATACTGTAGGAGGGTTGACTGTGTACTGGGTAGATGCATTCACCACATATTAAATTGCAGGATGGCATAAAAGACCTTATGCACATGACGTCATTTGAGTAGGGCGCCCTCGCATAGAGGTCAAAAGGAGGCTGTTCATTGGCCAATCCTGTGCGCCGCGCGTACAATTCTGTGCGTTTCCATTGTTTCATCATCGGTTTACCTCTAAGATGGCGGCGTGGTGACGTCAATGCATAAGGTCTATTGGTATATCTTTCATAACCACTGTGGATGATATTGAATGGACAGACAGTAGGAGGGTTGACTGTGTACTGATAAGATGCATTCCTAACGTGATATCAACTTGCAGGACATTGTGCATCTACCTTTCAAAACCACGGTGGACATTAAATGGTCATACAGTATGAGGATTGACTGTGTACATTGTAGATGCATTCACCACATGATGTATTGTAGGCTGGCATAGTTTATACTTCATTCCAAACCACAGTGGTGAGTTTGAATGGTCATTTAGGAAGGTTGACTGTGTACTGTGTAGACGCATTCACCACAAGATATCATAGTGCAGAATGGCATGGTTACTATCTATCATTCAAAACTACAGGCAATATTGAATAGTAAGACAGTAGGAGGGTTAATAAGATTAAAACTACAATTCTAAATTGTGTTAACCCTCATTAATACAATAAAATAATTCATTTCGGGAGTAGGAATATACTTTTTATTGAAATCACAGTCTGCTTTATCACCGTTTCCTCTACTCACATAGATTTTCTTCAATGTGGTCCTTCCTACAGAACTTACAATCAGGATAAAGTTTGTCTTAAAAATGTTCAACAAAAATGTTCTTTAACTTCAATGCAAAAGACAACCTGTGTAACACAATGTAAATAATAGAGTGTTACCTCTTTTTGTCTCTCCTCGAACTTTGAGAAAGCTACGTAGAGTTTCTCATCCATGTGCTCCTCCCCGAAGAACTCCACGGCTCGCTCGTACACCCTGCGACAGCTGGAGACGTAGTTATTGTGCTCCTCAAAACTAGCAAAGCGAATCCAGTTCTTCACCTCAGGGTGGCAAATGACAAGTGTGACGAGTCAAGGAGTAACAGTCGGTTCAGAGCATTAGTCAAAAATATTTGGGTTTTCTTCCCCACAATATTTCTTCAAGGGATACGCATTTTTTCTTTTTAAGGACCAAAAATGACACAAATCTCAAGCGGAACAAAACTTCTCAAGATTTGGGTCCAATTTCATGAAGTTGTTTATCAGTAAGCATATGAATTTGTTGTGCTTACTGTAGCAAAAATAAAAACTGCATAATCAAATTTGTACTTCATAATGATAAAGAAGATTTGACAGAGCGTATTTGCTTTACAATGGATTTGCCTTGTGTACCTCACTCATCTGCTTACACAAACCACCGGCAAGATAGCATGCCTTTTGCTTTGCTTACGATAAGCAGTGGTAAACGCCTAAACTGTGCTAACGGCCAATCTGTAAGCAGAAAACACCTGCTTACAGGCCCATGGTGTCTTTGATATAATGATAACTGCTGCAGCTCCATTTTACATCCACCATGATAGTCCATG
Source organism: Marthasterias glacialis (assembly GCA_911728455.2). Lineage (NCBI taxonomy): Eukaryota > Metazoa > Echinodermata > Asteroidea > Forcipulatida > Asteriidae > Marthasterias > Marthasterias glacialis. The sequence goes on from OU452219.1 coordinate 4,850,868, forward strand.
ATAGACCACGCAGGCCTTGAAGTTCGCTCTTGCAGGGGTACGGCAATTTTCCTCTGGTAAGGGGCACTTCTATGGGGAAAATGTAAATTTGTATTGGAACTTTGCAAAAGGCACCAAGGCAAAAGCACAGGGCATCACGGCAATCGCTGTGGGTGCCTTGGGTTAATTCAAGGCCTGACCACGTCAACTTGTTTACAAAAAGGGTAACCTGAGCATTCCTTGGCAGGCGAGATACTTCACAGTTGAAACAGGAAGTTTTAAATTTTGTATTACAGTTTCAACTTAAATTCAAGCATTGTAAAAAACAAATATGTTAGCAAATTTTGAGATGTGCCCCCCCTTTGAATCGTGTCCCTATAATCTTGTTCAGTTTAATTTATTTAGATTTCTTTTGAGGACCAAAATGAAAATAAGCCTCTGCAAACACTATTTTAAACACTTATTTACATTTGGTACTTGATATGTGGCAGGGTGTACCCACCCACCCCCTCCCTTTGTGTCTTCATTGTGTTCTGGGAATCTCAGGAATTCTTTAGAGGATTTTCGGGGGGAGGGGGTACTTCAAGCCGGGAAAAGTGTGGGAACATTTGGGGGGACTCCCTCTGCCATATATCGGGCATGATATACCAGTATATATGTATCTTTTGTGAAATTTTACATCATCTTTAATTTTTAGCAACATCCTTGTGTTGTATTTTGCCTTGTGAGTTTGCTCAAAAATTTAACCAAATCAAATCAAATCAAATCAAATCCTAAGCATCTGTACATATTTGCAAGGATATATTTTTCATAGATGTTCCTCGCTCTGTCTATTTCTTTGTATCTCAGCTCCATCTTAATGTAAGACAGCCAGGCTTGCTCCTCTGGCTCCCACTGAATCCAGCGTTCAAACACCTGCCTCGCCCCAGCCACATTACCGATCATCTCCTCCATGTAGGTGTACTTGTACCAGAACTGTTTGGCGCGGGGAAGGATGGTGATAGCTCGGTCCCAGATATTGCGGGCATGGTTGACCTGCTTGTGCCTAAAGTACAGTTAACATAAACAAAATGCAACATTAGTTTCTGAAAAGCAAACTTTCTTTAACTTTGAGTGTCGTGGCCGAGCAGTCTAGTGCCCCAGACTCATGTTCTGGTGTTGTCAAGAGTGCGGCTTCGGGCCCTGGTTATGGCACTTATGTCCTTCGGATGGGACATTAAGCCGTAGGTCCCGTGTGTTGTGTAAAGCATGTAAAAGAACCCAGTAAACTTATCATTAAGGGAAGGAATTTGCCTTTGTGTTTCTGGCATGGTTGGCTACATGTTGTGCAGCAGCACCTTGTAAACCCTTACAAGTTGCTACATAGATGGGTCTCCTAATTTAAACATAGCTCTGCATACCTGTCTTTAAAATAATGAGTGCTTTTATGATGGGATAAAGCACTATATAAAAAATGTGTACTATTATTAAGAATGTCGTCCTTAAAGCCCCAGCTCAACATTGGTAAGAAGAAAAACATAAATGGTCACAGATTTACGTATACCTTACATGGTAAAAAAATAATGATGGTAGAGAACATTTCTTGAAATATTTCTGCCTGAAGTGTTATTGTTTTTAAATGATGAATGAAATGAAATCCAAAATCAGTTTTCGTCTCAGTGAGACAAAAACTCTGCCTAAATAGGTACAAAAATGCTGAATGCATTTCTACCGTTTTCTCACAAATGAAACAACGAAATGAGCTGACATTTTCACAGGTTGGTTTTATTACATATATCTTGATTTGTGCAAAGCATGGAAGCATTTACAGTCAGTTTACCAATGTTGAGCTGGGGCTTTAAACGATTTGAGAACCTTTCACATCATTGGAAGCTCAAAGTTGTAAATTGTTTTTAGTATTACATTTGTACTTAACCATGCCGCACCTTCCCTTCAACTTACTTCATCTCCATTTCGGCATACTTCAGCCATAGTGTGATGTTCCTGTGATCGACATCCAATGCTCTTTCATACACAGACCGCGCTCTGCAATAAAAGAAGAAGTCACAGAAAATGAAAACAAGTCGGTGAAACAGTTTCTTTCTAAAAGAAAAAGGCAGTTTCTTGATAATGACAGATTTGGACATGTGACAATTCAGTGATGTCTATAGTTTTGCTTTTGCTTTTGGCTTGTTACGATTGTTATCTCTTAAGCCTTGTTATTTCTTTTTTCTAACAGTAAACAGATGCCTGATGAAACACACTTACCAAATTTCACTTATCAAAGAATTGATATGAAAAAATAAACACTACCAAACAACACAGGATTTGCCTTGAATTTTTTCACAAAAACCAGCGGAACCAGTTTAGGTTGTTGTCTCACTGGTCTGCCAGCTTTGCCATTGGTCCATACATCATTGTCATTGGTGTAATAATAACATAATAACATGGACCAATATGGCGCACTTATCTGGAACAATGATCAAGGCGCATATCTGTACCTGTCAATCTCTCTTTGACTCTCCTCCCAGCTGGCATACTTAATCCAGTTAGTAACACTAGAGCGATTCTTACGGATGTTGTCCTCAAACTCTTTCCTCTTCTTTAGTCGATATTCTTGGAGTTCCTCTGGATCGGTGATCTTCTGCTTCGGAGGCTGTTATATCAAAGGGTAGGGAATGGAGTAATATGTTGATAATGTAGTGATATGCAAATTAATCCACCGCCCGCGCGAGCTGCTTGCAAAGCGCGTGCGTGATTTATTTCCTTTTATAAATACTTTGATTTAGAAGATGTTTAATAACAAAGATTGGAATAAAATAAATAAATGCATCAAATAGAAGGGAGTTGGAGAGAGATCGTTGAGAAAAGCGGAGCTCCCAATAAAATCTGTCTTGAGATGTGAACTCTCTTGAATACATCAACTATATATCTGTGTCTTTCCTCAAAGTTATTTGTGGTCACTCTCAATTAATGATTCCGCACGGAACGACAATGAACCCTACAGCTGGGAGAAAACCCATTTGGATCTCTACAATGACTATCAATGACTAATTGCTTCTAAAGGATTCACGATCCACAACCTTCTTCCTTTACCCAGGGAAGTCCGATTGGCATTAAATCTAAAGGACTGCTGCTATCACTCGTTAACATTTCAATGATTGTTTTCCGAAAAATCATAGGGGTCAATTTCATACAGCTGCTTTAACGGCACGCACTTTTTTCTGCTTCCTTTAGCTGAAAAATTAGCTTTAAGAGAAAGCATATTTCATTGGTTAGCAAGAAAATTAGGCGGCCATTTTGTGATACACAGTGGATTTGCATTGTTATGTAACTCATAATAAATGGTGACCATTTTGTGATACACAGTGCATTTTGTGATACACAGTGGATTTGCATTATTTCACTCATACTAACAATAATAATTTGGGAGGCTAATCAAATCAGCTTTACTGGCAGCTCAATTGCTGAATTGTGAAGGACACGGCTACACATATTTGAGCTGTAGGCAATCAAGGGCACCTTTGGCAGCCAGCCACATCAACCCATAATGACCATGGAGTACAGCCCGAGATCGAAAGTGTTTGGTTATTCCTGGATAAAAAAAACCTTGTGGCACAGGAGAGAGCCAACACACGACTTTACTCACATACGGCCCGAGGAATCGGACCAGGGCCACATTGGTGACAGGTGAGTGCCTTAGGCAAATGCTACCCATGCCACATTTGCTAACAGTAAGTGCCGCAAGGTTAGCATGCCTTTTCCTGTGCTTACGGTTAGCACAAAGCTGACTGTCTGTCAAGCATCTCTATACAATTAGGCCCTGCAATTATTCCATTTTACGGTAAATCTTTTGACTATTTTGATATTACCACCTCTAATTCTATCAAACTCCAGCTTCAACCTTCAGATAACACACTTTAATGTAATAAATTCTGATAACCATTACTCCTTATTAGGCTGAGAGGAGAACCTTCTACACTTCTACGTTGTACTTAGCTATGTAAGTATGTCAGGACATAACGTCAAGGAGCAATTATGTCCTTGCTCAAGGATACAAGTATCATGATCGGCATTCGAACCCACACTCTGACCGCCAGAACTATAATTTGATGTGCAAGGCTGCTCGGCCATGAAACCCTACACACTTCGTACGGTGCTTACCGGTGGGACCAGCTCTAATTCTCTCTCTTTAGCCTCTCTGAGAATCTGCTCGGCAGTGATTTGAACTTCAGCTGGCATCCGATTCTTCACCTGTACAAACAATAAATGAAAATAGAAAAACCAGAGAGTACTCAATATTATTGTTTTCACTATTTTTGGTATATTTAAAATAACGAAATTCCCAACAAATTGAGTAGGTGAGTTGTGTACTATACTACGTTTGTATGTTTGCAGTTAGTCTCAGTAGTAGAAGTAGTTGTGACATGTGATCTCATTAATTTTTGTCATTGTATCAAAGGCTTCGATCAGCCCATTTGGCATTGCACAAAATGGACGACATATTTTGATGTAATGTTGCTTCATCATTACTGAAGGACGATATAATGAACTGCAAATTGTATGTGGGTAGACTTGCCATATCTGACCTCTACATAGTAGTACTACTTCTCCGTCAATATACATTATATTATATTCTTTAATCTTACTGCATAAAAACATTTACATGAGAATAACTAGCAGATTTAATTCCATCTGCTCGGAGGGTTTAAAAAAAAATAAAAAATTAAAAGTCCAACATTCATCAAAGACGTGAATCGCACAAGTGACCATGCATCAATTTAAATAGGCCCAATTTCCTTTAAAGTGGAGGTTGAAGAAGGATATATATTTTTAATACCCATTTTCTGTTAAATTATAAAGTTAATTATCCAGTTGGAAATTTGTAAAATGCGCTCAACCATCAGCATCAGAGAAAATCATAAACGAATTGAAAAAAGAAGTACAGCACCCCAGTTACTGTAGTTGCCATAATTGTAACCCTCCATCCTCCCAACAGTCGCAGACCGGATCGGAGGGTTATGAAGTGTCACAGTTAATAATAATAACAACTGCCGATTTATATTCACTTTTGGTCATTTCTCTCAGCATGCTCAGACTCGTGACCAGATTTGCCCCATTTCTACCACTTTCAAAAATCATAATACACATATTAAGAACACCGATTTGCGCAGAATCTCTGATCCCTGTCCATCGGCTAAAACTACTGCCTGATGGTAAAACAAGGGATAATCAAAAAATCGGAAAATATGTCGGAAATAGGTGACTTAACATTGTCCACTGTGGAATTGAACGACATCACATTAAAAGTCTAGTTTACAGATTTATATTTGCAAGAAAGTATACAATCTTACCTTTGCCACCTTCGGCACCTTTGTTTTAATAGTAGATGTTGCCATTTTTACAGATGGCTGGCAAAAAACAAGGTATTATTGTTTGTTTTTCTCCTCACGACGAACATTCACGGACGTTCACAGGGCGAATAAATAAATGATAACTCTTGAGGGCGCTCTTTCAGAAAATAATTTAATATAAATTTGTTTTGTTCTTAGATCAACAAATTTCATAATAATATTTTCTATATTTCAACAAAAAAAATATTTAAATACAATTGATTGTTTTTATTTAAAATTTGTTGCTTTATATTCATTTTATATTTATTTTTCTTTCATAATAAACAAACATGATTGACAGAGCCGTCTTGTTGCCAAGGAGGTTATGCGTAGTCTGCAGTCTGCAGAATCTGATTTGTGGATCAGCCTTGCCTTGAAAAAGTTTGAAAAATAACCTTTTTGGTGAGAATAGTATTTCGAGAATTTATTGATAGTAATGTTGAATATTTGTTATGCACTTTTGATTTCTTGTAAGACAAGATTTAATCATTTTAACGAAAAAATTGTATTGATAAGTAGGCCTACTTTAATTTTAGAAATTGAATATTGTCAAATTGAGTCAAAGTAAAGTAAAAGTTAACGTTGACAATAACAATTAACATGTTACTGAATACTTTTGATATTTATCTACTACTGCTACTACTACTAGTATTAGCCTACTACTACTACTAGTACTAGTTAGTAGGCTAGTAGAAAATTAGTAACAGTGTTCAGTAACATGTTATTGTTAACTTTTACCTAGTTGCAAGTAGTGCCTGGTTGATTTCGCACAATATAGTCAAAAGGCTGCGTCTGTGAGAGAAAGGTGCAAATGGTATGCGCTTTTCCTTCCTACACAGTGCCTTTCGACCATTCCATTATGCAAAATGAACCAGGCAGCATTTATCTACTATTTGCGAAAGAGTCAAACGACCCAAACTCAAATCAAAGACGAGGTCTATTTAGGCCATTGGGATTGGAATGAAAGTTGCAGATATGCATCTGGACATTTTTCAAATTGCATGCGGCTTCTTTTCATTATTTTATTATTTCAAATGAAAATTGCAGGCGCTTGCGCACTTCTTCTGCACGTGATACAGTTCTTGCTGCTGCAGTTGAAATAGCAGATTTCATTGGTTGACTCATGAGTTTGCTAGAGCTCGGACCAGTCATATGACAGGAGAGAAACGGCACTCAGTTTACAGTGCACAAATTGGCCAAGTTGGCACAAGGACAATGTCATCAGTGGTCGATATTATCTGGTAATCATTCTAAAAATCATGTGTTGGGTACCAGGCAATATACAAATGGTCTTTGTACGAATGTTTGCACTTGTATTGTGCACTGCAAATCGAGTGCCATTTCTCATGAAGTGGATGCTAGACTCTGTAAGATGTAGGCAAGTCGACTGATAATTGTAAGCCGTTTATGCTCTGGCCAGATGGCGTGGCACAACACACGAGCATCAGAGTGGGATAACAGAAAACAATTGACGACTTATTTACAAAAATACAAGTCTGAAGTGAATGCTTAATTGGAGCAAGATTGGGCGTCTGTTGTATCGTTTTGTGTGGAGATCCATCAGCCCATTGAGTTCTACCTCCATGATCAAATTCGCTTTGTATGAAGTATGAACTGGGTTTTAATAGTAATAATAACAGTATTAATAATTATAAACGATTCTTGTATAGCGCTTTATCTACCAAAGACAAGTGCTCATTATTGCATCAGGTATGCATAATTATGTTTGATTTATAATGCTCATAACACCATGTAGGGTTTATAAGGTGGTGCGGCGCAATCTGTCCAGCCAAACATGCCAGAAACATCAGGGCAAATCCCTTCTCAAAACAGGAAGTGTACTTGGGTTCTTTTGCGTTCATTACAGTTACATAACAAACGGGATTGACGGCTTTGCGTTCCATCTAAGGGGCAAAGCAAATATTGTTAAGTGTCTATAGAAGGACATAAGTATGATGACAAGGACCTAAACTCATAATCTGACATTACCAGAACTTGAGCCCATTGCACTTGACCGGTAAGCTACCGTACTCCTATAAGGGTAGCATGAAGATCATTTGAGAGTTGAATACACTCCAATGGCAGCCAAAAAAGACCCAAGGCCAAGGCTTGGATATCCGCTACATTTCTTCAGACTTTAAATTATCTTTCCAATTGCTTCCTTCTCTTTGCACTAGGTTACCAATTATCCGCGATGACTGCCGTTTTGATGTCAAGCAGCGGTCCAGCTGAAGTCATCAATGCCCGGCGTACTGAATCCCTCGATGCTCCAAACATTCTGAAACTAGTGGGACCATCAACAGAACCTCAGTTTGGCCTCGTCAATGTTGTCAATTTAATGTAAGGAGAAAATAAAAAACTTACTGAAAAATGGTTATTCTAGTAATGACCTTTTTTTTTTAATACATTTTCTGTTGATCAATCTTTTGGGGGAAAACAAGTTCCAAAGGAGACACGTGTTTATGTTTTTTTTAATTGAATTCGCATTGTAGGACACATGATTGATGTTCATCACACACACAAAATTGATTAATTTTAATTTGAAAGCTCACTGATTATAAAGTTCGTATCGGTACCAATCCTCCAGAGAAATAGTTCCCACTGAAATGCTGTCAAAAGTCCAGCAAATAGTGTTTGAAGATTACCTTTGCATATTCAGATTGCCGAAATCAAAATAAGCCTGACCCCGATAAATTATGAACCGTTTTTCATTGAAATGTGACAGGTTAGATGTATTTTGTGTTCATTGAAAACTAAAGGATTGGAATCGATTTGCTCTTCCGAATATGCAGTGTATTTCGTTTGCCTTTAAGCTATATTTAACCAGTAGACGCCGGATGCCGGCAAACAAGCGATGTTTAAAAATCAGAATACTGGAACAAAGGTCGTCTGGACATTCCACTACTAAGCGTGCACAGAGCATGCATACTTCGTGTAATGCTTCGTTTCACCCACACAATGAGGAAGCATGGTCTCAAATATTTCGCCCATTTTCGCCCATTATGAAGGGGTTATTGTGTAATCCCAGATTCCAGACCTTTGCCCCTTTGTTTTAAAAAGAGGATTACAAGACATCCACAGGCCTCCACCATTGTTTATTCATTTTATTTTGGCTCAATGGAGGTAAGTCAAAGTGAACTGGGGATCCTGCCTTGGTTCTGGAGTTAGTACCAATCCTCGACCAGAGCTCCCGGCCGAGGTTTTGCAATACATGGTGCATGTATTTGAAATTTTCTCGATAGAGAAAACAAAAATCCTGGCTTTAAATAGAATCTTTGTTCTCGTGGCTTTGTCAAGTCAAGGCTTTTTGTGCAAGCAGAACTTTCAAAGAAAAATGATTCCTGCAATTCCTAAAACATAATCCCATCAGGCGGGATGGGAAAAATTGGGAGATTCCCTGCGGCAACTGGTGAAGCAAGTCAAAGTGTTGATGTATCAGAATACTTATTCCTGATCTTGTTTCTTTTCAGTGAGAAGGCAGTTTTGGCTGTGACCCTCAACAACGACAAAGAAGAGATCTTGGCTCACTCTGCTTTCTTTGATTATCCTAATGTTCCTGAGGTTGACCCAGCCACCTGGCAAGAGTGGCTCAACACCTACTATGACTGTGAAACATGCACTGTAAGTACAATGCAATGCACATGTAGGTCAAGTCTGCATCCAACCAAAAGTAATCGCAAAGACATCAGACAAAACAGTATCTGGAAATTTCCTTTCAGGTTCACAAGGAGTTCTTGCATTTTAACCGATATTAAAAATTAAGGAAAAATACCATTGTGTGACAATCTTTGCTGATGGAATAATCCAAAAGGTTATTATAGCGCTTCTGTCAAAGTTTGGCGACTCACCTGAATTTTATTCGCGACCAACTGTTGGGTCCCAACCCATACTTTGTGTTATGCGTTGAGAGCAAAACCAGATTTTATTGTTCTTTATTCCTGATGCATCAAGTATATCAGTTAAAGTACAAGTTTTATTGGTTGTGTATTATTCGTTGTTTCGTCTTTATTTACAGCCGATGAACACATTGTTCATGCACTATTTTGCAGCAAAGCAAGAGTTTTCACACGGCAGTGCAAGGGAGATCATCCGGTAAGCACATTGTGTATATCACTGTACAAATGATCAGCAAATACAAACAATTATTTTCTTTTTAATTCTTCCTGTGAGTAAAGCCCATTTTATACTCCATACGAATCAGAAAGTAAAGCAATTTTCTGTGTCACAATTTATTTCAAAAAAGTGCATACTGAATGTTTTTGTCATGTAAATTTGCCTCGCATTCACGTGAAGTATGAACCAGGCTTGAAGCCCCCGGCCCAGCCCAACATTGTTAAGAAGAAAAACATAAATGTTCACAGATTAACATGAACCTTACATGAGCACGCGTACTACTGGTGGGAACTGTTAAAAAGGACCGTCCAAAAGTCTCCCATTAGCATAATCATCCCCGTTCAATACCCAACCCCCACCCCGCTTGCAACCTATACAAAATTGTATAAAATACCAAGACAGTGAGTGGCAAGCAGGAATGGGGGACCTGGGCTGGATTTCACAAAGAGCTAAGATTGATCTTAACTGCGAATCACTCTTAGTTGCTAAGCAAAGTGTGATGTCACAATATAAATGGGTGCAATGGGGGGGGGGGAGACATCTGACAAAAGCAATACAATTTCATGAATCTGTTAAAATCCACCGAGGATGAATTGCCTCCAAGGAGGGTTTAACGGATTCATGAAATTTGATCTTTTGTTTTTCAGCCCTATGGTTATCAGGGAGCTCCGAGTTGCCCCCGTAGTTTCTAAAGTTCAGTGTCCCTCCAAAAAATTACAAAATTGTACTTATTTTCTTATCCTAAGAACTTATTAATTTTGCAGCACTGTCTTCAATGCAGTACCAGATATTCACTTCTTGTATCTCATTGTACCCAACGGCATCTTTCCCGAGCCTGCCCTGGCAGACATCTTCAAGCCACTGGAGAAGAAGTTTGGGGCCAAACCTCTGGAGAAGTACTCCATATTTGTCTGCCACAGACATGACCATTGTCCAGTTCTCTTCGTTAGGAAAGCCAGGTACTATTAGTTTGAATGATTTCTTAGTTTTTTTTCCAGACAGAGAACAGGACAAATAAACAAAGCAGAAGCGACCTGACGAACTAGGATGGATTGAAACTAGAAACTCTCAGAGCTAGAGGGTGACAGAGGGGCTAGTTTTATGGAGAAAATTTCTTTACCGGAGTTGGATTTAAAACCACGATCTGCTGCATATATAATTGCTTGACCCCTTAAATTGCCCAGATACTGGGGACTAACTAGGGTCTTATATGTATTAAAAAGGAAGTACTTTAATTTATATTTTGTAATTGATTTATTCATGCCCAAAAAGTACACTTTCCCAATAGACCAATAGATCAGGACAGGTCTGTACAACGTCTCATTTTGAAACTCGCTTTCTTTCTTTTTACAAGTAAAGTAGGCTAAACTGATAGGGATGAAAACCTCAAATTTTTTGCTTTTCAAAGTAGAGTCCTTTTTTTATTCCTTTCTTTTTTTTTCAGGGTGGAGGACCATGATGACTTGACCCCAATATTCAACCGTCAGAGTGACATGTTGAAGACGACCTATGGGGATTACTTCTTAGCAGAGCTGATTGAATCTCAAGACCAGGATAACCATGCTATTATTGTTGAGGTGAGCTGACGTGATATCCCCACTTTTCTTTTCATTCAAATAATAATAATAAAAATAACAGGTATTTGTAAAGCGCTCTACGCCAGCAACTGACCTCAGAGCGCCTGACAACATCTAACAAGAAAAACAAGATTAAAAATTACCAATACATACAAGAATAACCAATAATTAATTAGGAACAACAATTTGAAAAAACGTGTAAGAACCCGTAAATACAAAAATATACACTGGTATTTACAGATGATGTTTATAATACTATTTAACTTCACCCCAAATACACAAACAGTTTTCAATCTTGACTGTTGTTCTTTTTAAAAATTAAGTGTGCATACTATTTGGTAAATACAAGACCATGTTTTGAAACTTTCTTACTGTTTGCTTTCGTGTTGGATTGAAATACTACCATCCTATACTTTGGGAATGTGCCAATCCAACTTTAAGAAACAATATTATTATTATCAATGTTATGATATCACGGCTGATGTTTTGGCCATCTTCATTTTTAATGCCTTTTCACTATTTCCGAGAAGTGCCTGATTGTTGCACGAGGTGTCCAATAAGTCTTTCTTAACTCTTTCACTACGGAATATAATGTACAGCTGTGACGGAATTGTTTGATGTTTTGTTTATTTCGAGCCGCCAGAGTATGGAGTAATTTATCGAGCCGCTGTGAGCGGCACGCCGTAGTGAAAGAGTTAACTGATGTTGTTTCATTATTGTGTTGATGTTGCCAGACGGAGGGCAGTGCAGTTGGATTCATGAGTATCTCTAGGAGTATCAACCTTGATCTACTGAGTCGGTGTTTTGAGTTGGGTCCGTTCCACGGTCTACGTAAACCACACCCTGATGACGTCCTTGTGCCTCCTACACCACCCCCTACAGGTTTGTAAGATGCGACATGTTTCTCCCCCCCCCCCCCCCCCCCCCCCCGAATAAAATTTGGAGGTCTTGAGTTGTTTAAACAAAAATTGTTTCTGTTGAAGTAATGTATTTGGAACCCATCTGTGTCTTGTGGCCACTTATTAAGGATGTCTCTCATTGGGAATAGGCAGTCTTTCTGACAGCAAGAGGGCGTATTACTAATTCCATTTTGAAAGTACACAAATATTTCAAAGCATTAAAAATACAAATTTTCCAAGCAAATATCTTACACTGATTACATTGTAAAACTGTCAATAAAAAATCCTAAAAAGCTGTTTATTAACTGCTTTATAAGAAGTCTAATTGCATCTGGTTCACCACACTATTTCTGTGGTCCGACCCCTAATCTACCCCAAAAGTAGTAAAAAAATAAGGCTTATTGGATATGTAATTTTTGTACTTTCAGGTGCAACTCAATGAAGTTGTTCAAGGTTTTTTATATTGACAAATGTGCCATTTCCAGTCTTCTACACTGTTCAACTTGATTGCCGAGATGGGGCTTTTTTCCTAACAGAATGATCTCAAAATATAAAAGAAACTGATTACATTGCCAACAGATTGCAAATCATTCAGCAACATCTTTAAAATAAACTATTGACCACCCAACAGCCTGGATTACACAAAAATCAAGGCTGACGATAAATAGAAATTACCAACATTGAAAAATTAGCATGGCAAAATCTTAACTTGATTGGTGAACGTTTCCCTTGGTACTCTGGTACCTTGTAATTCACATCGTCGGACCATATTTTTTGTTTTTAGCTGAACAACCAGTCACAGCTGATGATCATGAAGGAAGTCAGCATGGACCAGACAAACCCATGTCCAGATCCAGCTCAATCTCCAGCAAGAAAGGTGAGTCAAACCAGTTTACTCCCAGTAGTTACCAATGGGAGACTTTTGAGACGATAGCAGGCGTCCCACAGACCGGTCCTTTTCCTTTGTTCTCAGCGATGAAAAACAATGGAAAAAGACCGGTCTGTGGGACGCCTGCTATTGTCTCAAAAGTCTCCCATTCTGTGCTTTGTCTTTAAGACCCACCTGGTCTGGAGTGTGGTGGCCGAGTGGTCTGGTGAACCAGATTCCAGTTCTGGTGTTATGTGCAGAGCGTGGGTTCAGGCCCCGGTCATGGCACTTTTGTCCTTTTGAGCAAGACACTTAACGATAATTGCTTTGTCCATCGGATAGGACTTAAAGCAGTAGGTCCTGTTTGCTGTGTAATACGTGTATCACAAAATCCAGTACACTTATCGTCAAGAGAAAGGGTTTGCCCAGGTGTTTCTGGCATGTTGGCTGCAGATTGTGCCGCATTGTCCTGTAAATCCTGTACAAGGTGCTATACAAATGGGTCTCATAATTGAAACATAGCTCTGCATACCTATTGTGAAAATAAGGAGTACTTTGAGACTTTGTGTGGGTGTGATAGAGCAAACTTGAATCCTTGACTCTGATTGGTCAATCCTTGTCAACAATAGTGTGATACTATACGGTATCACACGGTCCATATTGCACCCTGCGCATTCGCTGTTCAAAATTTATTGCACTATTTAAAGCTATACACACGTATTCCATTTTTACCTCGTGTCAAGTTTGCTTCAAAATAAATTTGTTATCAAACTGGCAGGTGTAGAACACGGAAGAATGTAGTGCGACTGTGGTCTGTGGGACACAGGTGCACTACATTATTCTGTGTTCCACATATGCTCGCGTGATAACTAAGAAAGATAAGAAAAAACAGTAGATGATTGAATAGAGACTTTGATTAGTTTGATGAGTCCATAATCAGGAGATGACGATTTCCTATCAGGATTTAAAACACTTTATGTTACATAAGTATTTCATAAAATATTCTTTGGACAACAAATTTGTGAAAAGATTCTTTTTAAGCATGCGGTTCCCTTACATAGCAGTTGAGTAACTTTTTCAAGTGGCGTTGTTTCTATAGGTGAAGGCACCATACCAACTCCAGCCACTACAGTAAGACCGGGAAGCGGCAGTAAAGCCACACCTGCTGGCACCCTACCATCAACACTGAGTACGCCCGCGCAGCCTAAGCCTGGAACCAGTGGTAAGCATAACCCGCTGGTGATAAAGGGTTTAGTGTTATGAGGATTATAGACCCCTTGCATCGGCCGCCATTGATGACGTCAAACAATGGAAACATGTTTGCCCCCCCGCACAACTCTCAGCCAGTGAAAAGGTTTTCCTTTAACCTCAGCGAGGGCGCTGTTTGAGCTTGTGACGTCATATAATTCACCTGGTTGATTTCCCAAAGAAACAATGTACAAAACAAACCAGATAAAATTTCAAAAAAATGTTAACGACGGATGAACTTTTGCCAAGCTGCACACGAAGGAAATCCCTTTTGATAAAAACAATACTTTACCGCAGGGAAAACATACCTGGCAGTGAAGTTTATGACTGAATAACCATGTTTCAGCTTGTAGCATGGAGACATGTTTTTTCATCATCCCCTTGGAAGTATTTTTGATTTAAAACCAGTGAGATTATTTCAAATTATCTCTTCAACCACCAACAAGAAAAAGTGTGTACTTTTGTCAAACAACATTTGCCAAGACTGAGGGTCTCTTCAATGGTGTGCTGGTCATAATCATCTGTCCACCAGTTAGCCCAATTCATCATACCCTTTTTGTTCACTTTCTCAGCTAGTGGAGTCGAGTCAGCAGATGTCAAGATTCAATCCAAGCTGAGTGATGTGCACATGGCAAGGTAAGCTCTCAGTCTGCTTCTGCATCTGCTCCAATACTGGCAGGACTCACAACTGAGTATTAATGCCAGGTTGCAAGCGGGGTGGGGGTGGGGTGTTGAACCTGGATGATTATGCTGATGGGAGACTTTTGGACGGTCCTTTTTAACAGTTCCCACCAGTAGTACGCGTGCTCAGAACTACGCGTGCAATACTGAGAATGTGGGCACACGCTCAGAAATGTCAAAAAGGACCATTGTATCTGCTTCTGCCAGCGTCTCAAAAGTATCCCATTGAGTTAACTCTGTTTTGGATGTAGTGATGGTTTGCCATTTGTGTTGTAGAGTCTGGTAAACTGGTTCCAGTCTTTAACTGTACACGGTGGAAAAAAATACTTTTGTGACATATTCAAGGATTAATTGCAATGAGTAGAATTTGAACATTTTCTAGGTAGAAAAGTGATCAACGGATGTTTGCATTGTCACCATGCGACTTATTTATGAATTATTTGAAAGAGAGGTTGCCGTATAAATCACCCCACTCTTTAGCTAATATGTTGACGTTCATATTGATCTTTTGAAAGTTATTATTCTTATTGGTTGAGATGTTACAAGCTTCAAGTCATTATTATGTGGTTGTTTTTCCTTACCAGTGTTGCCTCCTTGATGAGTGAACATGAAGATGCAGAATCGGTCAAGTCTACCGGGTCAAAGGTAACCAGGGCTAGATGGCATGGCTCCGCCTACTGCGGAATTCTGTGCTTACAGTCACCAGGTTCCACTCGCAGTCTTAGCGCTGAAATTTAGCTGTGCATGCGAAGAATGCTATGTAACGTGTGAAGTACACGTGCGCTTAAGCAACATTTCTTGCTTACCTTTGAAAAATGCTTACAGATGTGACAGACCAGACCCTAGCACCCCCCCTCCACTCAGACCAATACTAACAGACCATACTAAAATTTGACCCAGCTGTGTGTGAACAGCGCACAGTATGGGCCAATGAGCAACCACCATTTTACCTCTACTTTAGCACGCCCAACTGCCGCAATGTCATGTACATACGGTCTATTAGTGTAAAAGACACGCAGGTATTTAAACAAATCAAACGGGTATTAACAAAATGATAAAAGCCATCTCAAAAGCTGTAGGTTTTATTGGCCAAAAAACAACCCAAATACAATTGTTCTTCTCCATTATCAGAGTGGATATCAAGGGAAAAAGTCTAAACAAAGACCCATTTCTCCTTTTTACAGAAAAGTGAATCAATAGTCTCAGCACAAGGGGATGCTGATGCGTCCCAACCAGCACCGGAGCCAAGCCCCACCCCAGAACCCACTCTCCCCACCCCAAGGTTTGATCCGGTATATCACGGAGAGTCCAACGGTTTCACCATTCAGCTTTTCTGCATTGATGAAAAATACGAAATGAGGTAAGTGTAAGTGCTTGTTTAAAGTTTACGATGAAATTAATCAGCAATATGCTGTGTCGGACATGGCCTGTGCTGGAAGAGGTATAAAAACATATGAGATAAAGTCGGGCTCATTTTTAGGCTGTGTATAGAACAATCAATTGCAGCTGACCGGTGCCAGTGTTTTCCCACATTACTGGGATGCAAATATGCCCGGCCTTCAGTTTTCTTAACGCGCTATCCACATCTCCAACCAATTATATTAACACAACTATAGAAAATCACCAGTGCGATGTGCGTTAAAGTCTGCACCTAACACATATGCGAGCGTAAAAGTGTCCCAGTTATGGCGGAAAACACTGGTGCGGGACAAATGCAAATTAACTTAAATGGATTGGGCCCAGTCCTCAAGACTCCTGAGATACTTTTCAACACTGGGAAGTATCCCTAGGTTTTCCAGCTCCTGGGTTTTCCAACCTATGGTGGCAAACAGATGATGATAAAGATAACTTGCAGTAACACCATGTGGTGTAAGATCTCTTTTGTACTGGTTCCAACCGGTATGCTCTGGTCGTCTCCTGGAGAATGCTGTGAGAGATCTTTACTGCATGGTGTCACCCGCTAGTTATCTTCAGTGTTCTCTGTTTATAAAAAAATTATATAAAAAAAACATTCAAATGTATTGACTCAAGATAAAATAATATTTTTATCCACAGATCTCTGGACTTTCTACCCATGGCATTTTCTCTGTTCCCTGATATGGAGTTTTGTATACTCACCATGCCTCACATGGTACCGGAGTTCCCTCTACTCCAGAGCTTTGTGGTAAGTTCGAAACAGAAAACTCCTGATAAGTTTGATTGAACCATTGCTCTCTGATGTTAATGCCAGGTGAAACATTGTGTGAAACATCAGAGTGTGTGATTCACTTGTAGTTGTCTCATATACTTTGTCACTGACGCCGTGAACTGTCACCTTACGTACAAAAACATTTTTTGTTTTAGTTTTCTTTTTTTTCTTTTTTCTTTTTTTACATGATCATACATTATTCATCAAGGTCTACAATTTCATGAAGTTTCAAAGCTTCAAGGATTTTACTTTTTAAAATATGAGAATTATGCATGGCAACGTTGGCACGAAAGTGGCAATTTCCGTTTTCACAAAGTGGCACGCAGATTCCATTTACCATTGTAATGCACGGCGCACACTGTGCTCAGTGTGAACAAAAATGTTTTCATGAAGTGACATGATCCTTGTTTATTGTAGGCACGTGCAAACGGGCAGGCCTCTGTTTTCACAAAGTGAAATACATGTAATGCTGTAATACATTGAAATGTGTCATTTCTTGAAAACGGAAATTGTTCTGTTTTGCTTTTTTGGGGGGTTTCACAAACTGACACTCATCTTTCTTCCTTTATAGCTTATTAATTGAGGATGTAAAACAGTCAAAAACAGCATATTAATTAAGTTCAAAGCATGGAATGTCCACACTAAGATAACAAGTTGAAAATACTCTGTAGTTTTGAAGCTGAGTGGAATTTTAAAAAGCATTCAAATTTAGACGCTGTTTTCTTTGATTGCTGGTTTTTACTATTATCTTCATATGTGTCAGCTCGTGGCCTCTGTGACGACTTCTTCTAATCATTACTAGTAGAAAACAATACAAATATCGTGTCTAAGATTTTACTTTCTACAAATTCTTTACAAACATTAAAAACCTTTTTTTTCTGTTTCTTTAAATGTAAAAATACTGTATCTGTTTAATAGTTCCATTGAATGTTCTCCAACCCAACAGAGAGTCACCCCTAAGTGCCCCAGCATCCTTCCCCAGGAGCTGTACGTGTTCAACAGATGCGGCCTTCTGCAATCCTTCCAGGTCAGGCCGGCCTGTACCAGCGACGAGCAAGGGGTGGAGAGCTTGATACAGCATGTTGACAACAAGGAAGGACTGATGGCCGATCTGAGACAGTTCAGCAAGGCTAGGAGAGATCCCGTAAGCATAGAATGTTTTGATGTGAACAATAAAGACTTGTATTACGCCCTTAAAGCCGTTCTCATGTCGACCTGTGTTTTGCTTGCACTGTGACAGAACCGTCGGCATTAGGCAGAAAATTAACGCTCTGGTCATTTCTTTGTTTATTTTATTACAAAGGACCGAACAAAGATATTGACAAAATAGGGAGACCACCAACATTAGGGCTGGATAGCTCAGTTGGTAGAGCGTTGGTACGTTAAACCGGTGGTCGCAGGTTCAAATCCCGCTCCAGTCAATTTTTCTTTGTTCACCCAAAAATGTATTTTATTACAGTTTACACTGGTAAAACAGTCGTTCCAAAAGTTACAATACACAAAATGTAACTGTGACTGGCAACAAAATAAAAAATTAGAAATGGAGAGATGAAAAAAATAATCATCCAAAAAACTCTATTCCTAGTGAAAAATGTTATGAACTCAATTAATAAAGTGTAAATCACTAGTTTTAAGACCAGTTTCAAATTACCAAATTGAATTTTTCCTTGAGTAATGGAATGGCACAGGTAGGGCTTACAGAGCCCTTGGATACACTAAAGTTCCTGCCAATTTGGGAGTCAATTTACACAAAATGTGGTTACTATAAAAATAACAAAAATAATAATAGGCATTTCTTAGGGGCTTCTAAATATTGTATCAAAGCGCCTTACGCTATTACTGCCCCTGTTCATTGGGCCTTAAGCATTCCTGAAATCATCTCAACTTGTTTGGACTATGCAGCACCAGCAGCCAAAGTGGCACATAGGCTACAATATTCCAACGGGTCTAAGACTCATCTCTGATACATCAAATTATGGTGTTGTTGTCCTGATTAAATTCAGTTGAGGGTATAAGTTTAATTTCTTAATAGGCAAAAGAGAAAAGTTCTAAAATTCTCACCAAAGTGCGTGTCACCTTGAACCCCCTTTAGTAGAGAATGTTTTCACCGATTATTGTCCTCCCCGAATCAAGGACGGTACACCAATCCAAGCCTTCGTTGCTACCTGTCTGAACCAAGTGGTGGGCGTGGCCATCACTCGCCAGGAGGAGGACATTGAGTACATCCGCTCCCACTACAACATTGAAGACTTCATCTACTTCAATCACCACCGCCGAGATGAGCATGGTCACCTCCACCATCTGGCCCTGAATCCCATTTTCCAGCATCAGACCAAACACTTGATGAAAGAGGTACTACGCCAGGCCCACTTTACGTGTCTCTACTACCCTGTGTACCCACCCTATGCATCAGAAGAGGTAAGAGGACTGTATGGTGTCTTTAAGAAAAGGTGTAGTGGGAAAAATTTAGTTAAACGAACTGTTTGACCCTTCGATACAATCCACTGTGGTTTTGAATGATAGATGCACAACATGATATCATGCGGTTAATGCTTTTGCACAGTACAGGCATGTACAGAGTTTAGTTCTGTGCACAGACTGTTGTGCCTCCATATTTAACTGGTGCAATGGGAGTCTTTGGATCGCCAGGCGGCAGCAGACTTACCAGGTAAATATCCATTGTTTACATAGTTCTGAATGTGCTCATTATTTCCCAAAACAATGGATTAACCTGGTAAGTCTGCTGCCACCTAGTGTCCTCAAAAGTCTCCCATTGAATAGTTTTAAAATGGTTGGTCAACTCACTGGATTAAAAGACCACTACACACAGCGCTAGGTAAATGTTGGAGACCTAATTTGCACATTGATCACATGCTCGTGTTGCAAAAGTTTGCTCGCACTTGTTACAACCCAAATCCCTAAACGCAAGTGATTTTAAAAATAACCCACGCCCTGGAAAATAAGGGTAACAAAAGTAGTCAAACAGACATGCACATCAAGAAAAGAAAAATGGTGTCTCGATCTGTGCCTTTTTTTGTCAAACTAGTATCTAGGCATATTACAAGCTAAATTGACTGAATTCAACTTGTATGAACTACTTCAGTCATGACGATTATCTGTGGAATTGTAGTCCCAAGATTGTCAGTTTTTGTACCCCAAAATGTTGCACACATTTTTGTGTTCACGCGAGGATATTATAAGTGGTTCAGTTGATAAACTTGCAGTTTGTGGTAATTGTATGTGTGTCATACAGTCATTGACTTCTACTGTCTATTTCATAATGCTTGTTAGTATTTGTAGACTTCGGTTGCCAATGGAATACACTGAGCTTCTTAATTGCTTGTTCCCATTCGATGATGTTCAGTTATATAATGGCTTGTTATAAAAGTATTCTCTGTATTTTTGTTAAGACATAAATTTACACTTTAAGGTGATATTTTGAGTCTTTTTCAAATTTCTCAATAAGAGAAAGATTTGCAAAGTTTTGCTAAATGCTCTGTACGGTTTTGGCATGTCAATTCAGATTCAATACAACAATGTTTCTTCTATCAACATCTTTGTTCGATAGGTGCGGAAGAAGCATTCATTGATTACCAGCTTAAACTACATGGTACCAGTGAGAGGGAGAAGGCAGATCATATACCCAGTGGAGCAGCTTGGGGGGAATGCTCCTTCTGATAGAGTCCTCAAGGAACAGGTAGGCCCTATGCTTTCAAGTCTTTCAAATCTTCATCCTTTTTGTGTGCGGCGTAAACATCAGTGAGTTTCATTTGAAAACAAAATTTAGGCATTAATGTGTTGTGTTCTGTTTTTACTACTTAAAATTGCATGGCTCAATTTTCGCAGAAAAAAATAATTACAAAAATACTTAATTCTCTGAACAAATTTTGACAGATGAAGCTGTTTCAAATCAAAAAGCATACAAAAATTTTTCGCATATGCCACGGACAGTGAAAAAAATTCATGCAACATGCACAATTACATGGCTAATGGACGTGAGATAATGTCGGGATCATTTTTAGTTTTTGATCAACTACCACGTGCAATACCTAAAATGAAAACTTATAACTCTCTTGAATCTATAGAAATAGCTTTAAAAAAAACTTTTCTGGGTCAAGCCGGCCAAAAATTTGAACGAGCATCTTTAATAATTTTTGTGTGTGGTTGTGTTTGTTGATAGGGTAAGTATGCATGTAGTAATCCAGGCTGCAACGTGTTGGATTCTGTTTTTTCTATTTGATAATTTGGTTATCTTTTCTTATAGGAGAAGTATGCGCTGAGTCACATGAATCGTAAGCTGACCCTTGAACCCAAGGTTACAATCAATGCACGTGTGGTCGTCGTTGGAGCTTCAGATATAGGAATGGCTTTTCTAGAATCGTTGGCATTCTGGTGAGACACTGAGAGAAACTTTTACAGAAACCATTTGTTACATTTGAAGAAACCAACTAACAGTCAGTGCTGTCATATCTAATAACAATGTCCATCAGTTGTAGTTTTATACCTAAAAAAAGGATTAAAACAGATTAAAAGTCCATATGAAGAAGGAAAAATTCAAGAAAATTTTAAGTATTCTGTATAAACTGAAACTTTCATTGAATTTGAAATGAAAATGATGAGTACTTGTAAAGCACCGTTATCCCCCACAGATGGGCGCTCATGTCACTGATGTTCGCTCATTGTTTTTACAACAGGTTTGTAGAGTTTTGAATATGAGACCCATGTTTTTTTAGCACCTTGTAAGACATTACAAAGTGCTGTGGCACAATCTGAAGCCAACCATGCCAGAAAACACTGAGGCAAAACCCTTCTCTTAAAGATAAGTGTACTGGGTTCTTTAATGTCCATTAGACAACACACAGAACCAACGACTTTATGTCCCATCCGAAGGACCAAGCAATCATAGTTAACTGTGTAGCTCAATGACACAAGGTGTCATGATCTCTGATCTGCCAATCAGAACACCGGAACTTGAGTCCCACTGTACTAGAACGCTCGGCGGCGACACGCCACTATGCTATCATGAAATCTGTCAAGGAATAACTTTCTGGATAAACAAGGATACTTTGACATGAGTTATAATCCTAATGTTTGTTTTCACAGCCCCCATCTACGGTTCAACAACCTGGTCCTAGTAGCTCCAAACGGTCTGCCTGGGGAACTGCCCCCTGATGCCATCCGAGCCAACTTCCTTTCTACCAGCCACTGTTATGACCAGGATCAGCTGGCTCAGGTGTCACTTCGCTCATGGGTCAATGTAGTCCAGGCAAAGATGGTGGCCATCAACAGGTATAAAGGACTAAAGTGAAGTCACTATCATTTATAGATCACAGAAGAGGAAATTCAGTTTTGTTTTAACCCTCCTACTGTCTGACCATTTAATATCATCCATTGTGGTTTTGAATGATAGATAAACCATGCCAGCCTACAGTATGATATTATGTGGTGTACACAGTCAACCCTTCTACTGTCTGACCATTTTATATCCACTGTGGTTGTGACTTATAGATAAACCATGCCAGCCTACAGTATGAAATCATGTGGAGGATACCCTACGCTGTACACAGTCAACCACCTACTGTTTTTGACCATTCAGTATCATCCACAATGGCATGTTTAAATGCAGCCTGTTTGCTGGCTCGGACAGTACTATTGTGTAAACACATCATCCGGCAGCAACTGGTTAATCACCCTTCAAATTCAAAATATTAACATTACTATCATCATACTTGTAATCGTAATCTAAGTCATAAGGATCCCACTTTACTCTTTCAAAAAACAGAGGGAGCAAGTATGTGAAAGTTGCAGGAGGATCGAGAGTACCCTACGATCACCTGATCCTGTGTACAGGTCAGCAGTACCAGGTCAGCTGCCCTACGGGGGCCGAGGTTTCAACGAAGCTGGTGACCAACGCCTCCCTCCCTCAGAGTCCCAATGCTTACTACAAGGGCCGAGTGCCCAAGAACGTCTTCACAGTGAACGATGAGTACGACGCTTGCCGGGTACTCAAGTGGCTTAACAAATACTTTCTGAACAGCGAGGGTATGTACCAATGATCTAGAGTTCTTACTACCGGCAACCTTTCTCGTTGTTTGGTTGGAATACATACCTTAAACAATTCTAAGTAATAAACCACAAGAGAAACTGACTAGGTAAATTTAATTCAATATTGGGGGGAACTAAGAAATCTGTCTAGCCCTTCGATGGCAGTCTCCCTATTTTGTTAATATCTTTGTTCGGGGGTGACAGTCAGAAGCCCGATACAACCTGGGAAGCAGCAGGACAGGGATCACCTTAAGAGGATGCGACTTCAGCAATTCCATACGATAACATTTGTCTGTTTTCTTTTACTTCGATATTTACATGCATATGCCTTTTAATTTTGGCTGTTTTTAATTTGGTGGTGTTATTTACACCATTTTCTGAGTTTGTGTATGTCACTTTAAAAATGTTTTTAATTTTTTTTATATTTTTCACGGTTTTGATAATTTTTTTGGTATGAATGTTGAAGTAACTTTATCTTTTATGGTGATTTTTTTTAATGTGGGAACATTTAAATGGAACAGATGCAATACTAAATTTAAAAAAAACCTTTCATTTATATTGCTGTCAATTTCTTTAAACTTGTTTATACACGATAACCCAGTCAACCAAGGTCGTTTTTCAACGGGTCATTGAAACTTCTGGTAAAATTTAAACAAAGTGTAATGGATAATTTAAATCATAAAGTCCAAACAAATCTAAAAACAAGCTAAAACATTAAGTCAGTGTTCAAAAAGCAAGACTAAATCTTGATGCAGTAAAATCAATTACCAGCAAGACAGATAAAAGTACAAGCACAAGAATACAGTGAAAATAACAAAGAATTAGAAATCAAATGGTTTCACATTGATTTATAGACAAGAGCATAAACTAGAAAAGCCCAGAATATTTCAGAAAAAGTGTCTTGATCTGTGAGGGTTATGGAGTATGTCGAATGATCACAAGTAGGGCCCAATTTCATGGGGCTGTCGACCACCGAATTCTGTACTTTCAGAACAGTGCATAATCCTATGGGCCATAAACGCAGAGTAGACCATGTTTTTGACAGCAAGAGGGGGCAGTACTAATTCCATTTTGAAAGTACAAAATGTTTCAAAACATAAAAAATACAAATTTTCCAAGCAAATATCTTACACTAACTACATTGTAAAACTGTTAACAAAAAAATATACATATAAACTGCTTTATAGAAGGCTAGCTGAATCTGTTTTACCACACTATTTCAATGGTTTGACCCCCAATCTACCCCCAAGCAGTAAAAAAATAAGGCCTATTCTGTGGTGAGCGGCACCATGAAATTAAGCCAAGCTGTGCAATAAAACCTCATTCTATAGCTTAAAGGGTGTGCATAACATTGTTAAGGTTGAACAAATACATCCTCAGAGAAACTTACATGGTATAAAGATGGTCATGGTAGAAAACTTCCCTTGAAATACTTTTGCCTAAAATGCTAAACTTTTTGAGAAATTAGTAAAACAGTTAGTCTAGATTTCACGAGACCAAACTTGATGTTTTTTCCAACTATTTTCTCTTGACTCTGATGACCGATTGAGCTTAGGTTTGTTATTTCATGTATGTGTTTGGTCACATAAGGTGCAGCTACTGGTATTGACAACTACCAATGTTGGCCGCATGCTTTGAGAACACTGCTGGCCAATTTCAGAGTCAACATAATCTAACATCCCATTGATAGTTTCGGTAGATTCTCTCCCATCGTTTGCACTTGGTAGAACAAAATCCCCATGAATTGTTTCCCCCCACGTGTTTCAGGTAAGGCTATCATTTATGGAAGCTCCCTGGACGCCTACAGTGCTGTTCAGTCACTGCTCGCTATCGGTCTGCCAGGCTCACGGATCTGCTTCGTCAAACCTCCCCTCAAGTACAGCGTGACATGTTTCAATAACGCCACGGTTGAAGAGACCGTGCATAAGGCCATTGAGGCTGAGGGTGTACAGATGTACGAAGGTAAGCAATCATGGACAGTTGTGAGCATGCGGCAGTGATAGAACGGAAAGTTTAAATTCTGAATATATGAAAAGACACCCGGTGTGACGCAAGCCTGATACTTCACGGAGGTAATGGAGGCAATTGTTTCTATGCCCCTGGTCACTGCCTTGGTGCCCTTGGTCACTGCCTTGGTGCCCCTTGAAATCCTCCCAATTGAAATCTGAATATTCCTCTTACAAGTGCCTTTTACCAAGGAAACAATGACTTGCCCTCACAAGAACAAAGTATGGTCTTTAAAAACTTTAAAATGTAATCTGAAACTTGTTTTATTCAGACTTAATTTGTGTTTGGCAACTTATTTCCTGAAGATGAAATACAAGAACTTGACGATTTATTAGCCGTGTTCCTTTTGTAGAACATTGCATTGACTCTCAGACCACTGGCAATTTACTCCACTGAAGTATCAGTTGTGTACACTTGGATGTATGCCCTTTACACGTGGCATTCCGTGGCCGAGCGGTCCAGTGCATCAAACTCGAGTTCTGGTGGCTGAGTCGCCAGAGTGTGGGTTCGAATCCCGGTCAAGACGCTTGTCTCCTTGAGCAAGACACTTGTGTCCGTGAGCAAGAAACTGAACTATGATTGCTTCTCATCACTAGGGAGTAAATGGGTACCTGCTAGGGAAGAGATTGTTATTGTTGATGTGAATGATTAGTAACCTGTGTGCCCATTTGGCTGTCGTTGCTGCATATTCTTAAGGAGTTGTGATGGTTTCAGGAATGCTTAGGGCCCAATGAATCGGGGTAATTATATTGTAAGGTGCTTTGAGCGGCCTAAATGGCTTGAAAAGCACATCATAAATATGCAATATTATTTTTGGGGGGTGAAATATGACCTCTTCATTTATGTTTGAAGGAGTAGTGGTGTGATGAAACTGCTTTGGGTGGCATGGTTGGCTAGTGCATAAAGGGCTCGCCTCTCACGACAGTGGCCCTGGTCCCAGCTAGGGCCAAATGTGAGTAGAATTGTGCCTTGGTTCTCTCCTGTGCCCCAAAGGTTTTTCCCCGGAAACTTTGGTTTTCCTCACTTGTGAAAAATCAAACACTTTCAATCTCTGGCTAGGCTGTGTAGTCAAATCTTTTGGGCATCGTGGCTGGCTGGCAAAGGCACCTGCCTTTACAAGCCTGCTGCTCGACAACTTTGTAGCCGCGTCCTTCGCAATTCAGCTTCTCAGTTGCGAGTAAGGATGTTTAGCCTCCCAAATTACTATAATTACTATTGTTCTTATTATCGTGGCTCTGTAGGTTATTATCTTGCCCAGTGGAATGACGGTAAGGGAGGGGAGGAGTTGTACTGCGCCTCCTTCACCTGCGACACTAAGCCTCTCAAACTGGAGTGCTCTGCTTTCTTCTGCTTCAACAACAAAGCAGTTGATTATGACACATTCAAAGGTACAGCTGTAAGGTTGTCAGAATTTATCAATATTATCACCTCAAAGATATCCGAGGGGCCATTGTTCAATTTTGCGTTTGGATGGATGGGTCAAAGACAATAATGATAAAACTGTTCAGTTTAAAAAAATGCGAAAGGAAAGCATTTTTTGACATCAAAAATTGGGTGGGTCAGTGGATGGGTAAAAAAAAATTGAGGGGGTGTTGAAATGGTTCGGTCAAAGAAAATAGTTTTTAAAAAAAATTGATTGAAGAAAAACAAAGGAAGGCATTTTTTAAATCAAAAATTTAGCATTTCATGCCAAAATTTCAACAACAAAAATTGTACTGCATTTTTAAAGTTTTCTTTTAAGTTTAGAGACATCCAAGTCCGTGACTCCATTTATTTCTCAATATCCAACGGGAAATCAAAAATGAATTCCCCTTTTGTATGGAAATACGGACATGGCCAGTGGAACTGACAGCCACAAATGGTTAAAACATATATCTTGGGGGTTTCTTTCCCTGCCTTTCACCTCTGTGGACCCCGGTTCAAATCCTACCTTGGATTGGAGCCTTGCATGTGGATTGGGTTTTCAGTCCCTACCTAATTTGCGCTTGTTTTCCCCCATTTGGGGTATTCCTCCCACATCTCTAAAACTGACTGTTCCTTCTTGTTTTTTTAATCAACATCCTGTTATTGGCGCTTGCACTGTTGGATTTGTAATTAAATAAATACATTATGATCTTTTGCTCTGTCTACGCAGCGATAAATGACAGCTGTTTAGTGTTTGATGGCAAGTTGGTCATCGATGCAAACTTCCACACCAACGATCTGGCCATCAGAGGGGCGGGACCACTCACAAAGTTCCAGCGTAAATACCACGCTGACCAATGGTGAGTAGCGTTACCTGTTGCAGCTGATAAACTCAGTTTATAACAACTCTTGTTATTCAATTAAACAAAACAATAAACAAATTTTAAAAAATCTTTCTTTTTGAAATATTCTCATTGTGAGAAAAACAAATACAAGTTGTTAAACAATTACTGTCATGATAGGCTGGTGTTTTTTGTGTGTTTTTGTTTTTCCTGGAAATTCAAAGCACTTGTTTGATAGAAACGCTCACAGATATGTTGCTTGAAATTTAACTGGCTTGAAGCAATCGCTCTTCGGCAGCAGAGTGTGGGTATGGAGTGGCGTGGCCGAGCGGTCTAGATCACCGGACTCAAGTTCTGGTGTTGTCGGCAGCAGAGTGTGGGCTCGAATCCCGGTCGCGGCACTTGTGTCCTTGAGCAAGATACTTTACCATAATTGCTTTGTCCTTCGGATGGGACATTAAGCCATAGGTCCCGTGTACTAGGATTGGTAGTACGCGTAAAAGATCCAAGAACACTTATCGTGAAGGAGTAGGGGTTTACCGCAGTGTTTCTGGTTCATATAGCAAGCACCCTCATCTACAGGTTTCCTCAGGCTTGAGAGCTACAGTGAATAAGTTTACTTATGAGGCATCCTTAGTTTCATTACCAGAAATATATAACAAAAACCAATGTTGAACCATTCTATAGGTCCCATGCAAACTTCAATTCCAAAGAAGTAGGCAGTGCCCTGGCATCCACCATGCTAAGACTCTTTGACCCCACCCTAGAGACAGACGTCAGTCCCCCCATCGAGCCTGTTCCCCTGATCCCAATCTACTTGGAGGCTAAAGTCAGAGGGGCACTCCTACCAGGTGGTTTGCAATACCTTCACTTTGGCAAGCCGAGTTTGGACACGCCCCTTGAGGCTGATATGGCTCAGCTTGACTACGTAAGTATACAATTTCCCTTGTCAACATTAATCATATTTTTATAAATTTGATTTGCAGTGACGTGATAATATCTACTTTATGTGTGTGGTTTTGTTCTTATAAGAACTTGTCTTGCTATTCATCTACTGCCACGAAGTAGTTTGGGAATCAGGAGCGAGACTTGTTTTTGTGTGCGTTCCCACAGAGCATTTTTCTTTGAGAGTACAGCTGGCTCAAAGAAATCATGACAGAACAAAGCCTAGAGAACAAAGATTGTTCTTGAAGCACCAGGATTTGTTGTTTCTCTTTTGAGAAAATATCAGATTCATTCAGCATGAATCGCAAAACCTCAGCTGTGAGACACGGCCGAGGATTGGTCCTAATACCGGAACCAAGGCTGGAATCTCGGTTAACTCGGACTTGACCTAAATTGAGCCGAAATAGAATGATATGCAACGGTGGAAGCCTCTTGATGTCTCGTCTTGTAATCCTCTTCTGATAACAAAAGGACAAAGGTCTGGAATCGGGGATTACACTGTAACCCCTGCATAAAGGGAGAATTTCAGCATTGTTTTCAGTATTACCTGTCCTCTTTGTGTGGTTGAAATGAAGCGTTGCACGATGAGTGCATGCGCTGTGCATGCTCCAGAATGGAATGTCTCAGTGACCTTCATTCCAGTTTTCCAAAGTCACACAAAAAGTTCAAAGTTCACGTCATCCGATTTCTGGCAGGAAAAAATATTTGCCTGTACACGTCATCTGGTGTTAACAAGGTTTTATTGAGTTTGTGAGTCCTGAAAAGTAGTTCTCTCTGAACTGGAAATACTTTCAAATCTTTGGAAGATCCGTACAAAGCAAAAATGTGTCACGATATAACCGTGCTGATGTTTCTGCTTGTGTCAAAGGGGAAAGTGTTGATAACAGGTGACAAGGAAGGCTCAACACAAGACTACTTCAGGCTTCATATCAACCAGTACAGCAATATTCAGACTGTCACCTGCCTCTCTCAAAAGGTACTTACTTTTTTTTTCTAGATTGGGAGACTCTGGAACGCTAGATGGCGGCAGACTTACCAGGTAAATTTCCATTGTTTGCGTAGTTCTGAGCATGTGCACATTTCTGACAACAATGGATTTACCTGGTAAGTCTGCTGCCACCCAGTGTCCTGTAAAAATCTACGGCTGAACACATTTTATGTAGAAACTTAACCCAAATGGGAGTTTATGTCAGGAGTTTCACGTTGTCGTACTGCACCCTTCATCACTGCTAAGTGTAAGGAGCTTAGATAGACGTTATAATGTTTTTAATTTTCAGACAAGTTTTAAGTGAAAAACATAATCCAAAAGTTTCAAAGAGATTTGTTTTGATTGCTTAAAGACTTAACGTTTGTAATCGTTAAACAGACTTATCGAACAAGTTGCTGAATGTTTTGTTTTTGTTTTACCTTTTGAGAACCAGTTTAATTCAACTCAATTCAGCTTCAGTGAAGCTAAATTGAGTTCACATATTTGTTTCCATACTTCATTCCTATGAGGAATAATTACAACCTTTACATGTAAGTAAAGACAAGTAAACCTTGTGTGTAGATAGTTCCCGATATACAACATATTGGGTCATGGCTTCGAGCTGTGTCAAGCTTTCAAATTTTTCCACTCAGCCAAGCGGTTCACTCACCAATCGTGACCAAGGAGAGAGATAAACTCCCGCGTGGTATTTACGCATGTCACATATAGTTGTGCATTCAAATTGATGTATTAATGCTCATGAAGATGGCCCACTTTACACTGTGGGACGTCAAGTGGGAACTATCTATACAACAAGATAAAATAAGCAAAGTGAGCATTGGGCTGTTTTGAAAGACAGAAGCTTGTAGAAAACAGCTGTGATTGAAAGAAGTGCTTAAAATTATTGCACAAACTTGTGTGCTGTCAAAGTTTCTATTTACATTGTCCTGTGGGAAAATGCTGTTCAATTGAATTAAATAGATAAATCTCAAAGGGAATTTTGACATTGGTTGAATGTTGAATTTACGGCTTTAACACCTGACAGAGCGTCGACACCAGCAATCTCCTGTGCCTCTACAACCTCCATGAGCGCTTCCTCAACAACCTGGTGTCTCGATTTGACGAGGGGTTGATACCAGACCTTTACAGCTTCTTCCGTGAGAACTGGTCCCTGGCCGTCTTCCACGACCGCTTCCCAGACTTCAGACAAGAGATCAGGGAGCTTCTGGTCCGTAGACCGGTAAGAGCTCAAAGTCCTCCTCTCTTTAGATACATCTTCTTGAAGTTTCCTCACCTTTCCTGAAAAATGAACTGTTCCCCTACCCTTTGGTGCTCTCGCATGTTGCAGTTCCATGGCATTTTGTGTGTCTCATAAATGAGTAAACAAGCCAGATAGCTTCACGGGAGGAAATTGCCTCCATGCCCACGGCCATTGCCTTGGTGCGCCTTGAAATGTTCCAGCAGAAATTTAACTTTCCCCTCGATGTTGGCCCTTTATTAAGGAAAAATTTACTCGACACTGACAAGAAAATAGTATCGGACCTGGGTAATTGTGACGCCCCATGCCAAAATCAGGCACTTTCTGCCAACATTCTAAACGGAGTGTATTTGCTCACCAAAAAGAAGAGAGGAAGAGCTTTAAATACTGTGGGTTTTAATTTGTCAACAGACAGAATATTTCAGACATCATCACATCACACTGATATCATGTCTAATGTTTCAGTTGTCTTCACTTCTGAAGCTATTTTGCTATTTCCGAGAAGTGCTTGATTTTGGCCCGGGGCGTTACACAAATATTGAACAAACTTGTTTGTTTTGCTCTGTGAAACATCACTAGTTTGATGAGTTTAGTTGACTTACGTTTATATAAGATTAGAATAAAAACATTACCAAATCTTAAGATGATAAAACAAACTTGATTTTGCCTCAATTGTTTTGTTTCAGGCTGTTAGTGTTGCTGCCCTGGAGGAGAAAGTCAGACAGCTGATTGATCAAGACCTGCAGGTTGGTGTATGTTTGTTTGTTTGTTTGTTTTCTTTGTTTGTTTGTTTTATTTCCATTTGTACAACAACAAAATAAGTACAGAAGTATTTTTTAAGAAGTAAATAAATGCAAATTATCGTATAAATTCAATACAAATGGGGGTTACTGCCAGAGGAGGTGAAGCCCTTCTGTAATGGAGCATCCAGACTGATATGAAATGCTTCACTGGTTTAAATGACAAATTAAATGATGTTGTAATAAACATAAAGATGTTCTTAAAATCAAATGCTTGGTCCAGCTTTTGATCATATACCCTGTATCTAGTAGCAAAAACTGACTAGTATTACCCTATATTCTTAAAAGAGAAGCAGGCATAGAGCTATTGATTCTCCACATGCACACATTTGTTAAGCCTCCTGGATGCAGACATGTTTGAGGCTTGTGCGTGACTGGAAATTGTTTCATCTTGACTTCAGGCATGTTATTTCTCTGGGATTTTTTCCAGATTTTAGGATTTTTTTCAGACCTTGAGCCTTCTTGAAAGAAGTATAGCCGTCACCAAAGGGAGAAAGGAGTAGTCTACATTCTGTCCAAACCAGTAGTTTTGTATTTCCGGTGGTTGACAGAGTCTGTAAACCTCCTGAATTGTAACATCTGGGAGGTTCTGGGTCTAGAATAAGGGGGAACCCAGGCCTGCAAGCTATTTTTCAAGAATGTTCACAGTCGTCATATCTCTTCCATGTTCCTTGTGATACTGATGTATTTCAAACCCAACCTCTCTCATACTATCCTCAACAGCTGGAGAAGAAAGAACGCAAGTACCTGGAGGAGGAATTTGAGACGAGCGGCAACAAGAGATCCCTGGAAACGAGACTTCTTAGCTTCTTGAGCTATAACTACTATCACCTGCCGATGTACGCAAAGCCAGGCATGGTCTGACTCCATCAACCCTAACCATAACTATGCCTTTCCAATAACACAGATCAGTTCATCAAATTTCCTGAAGTAATATATAGTTTCAGGGGCTGATTTTTTTCTGAGGATTTTCCCTGATTTTCCAACCTACAAAAAATGTAATCATAAATATATATAATCTTTGTGGGAAAAACATTGTTTTAGAGCAAGGAACTGCCTACAAATTAATCGATATATACTCAAATGAGATGGCCGCAGTTGGTTATTTTATTTTGAGTTTTATTAGGTTATAAATGCCAGCAAGGTCTTTGTTCAAATAACCTTGTAGTCTCAACTTGTGATGTGTATATACTGCCCATTAAATATATGTATAAATAAATGGATTAAAACTACCAAAATCCGTCCAAAAAATAACTTTACATTGGTTTGGTATTTGCAAATACTTTAATATTTAAAGAAAAAGGAAGTTTTGTAAATAAAACATACTATAAATTGTTGTAAAAACAATTTTTCACAGACAGTGTTTTTTTTTCTTAAATATAATTTATTCAGTACATTTTCATGATTAAATAATTGTAAAATAGTTATAAATGCTCCATTTCACAAAGGGCTTAGATTGATGTTAAGATGTGTATCAATCTTAAGCGCTGAGCAGAATGTGATGTCACAATACAAACCACTTTGGCAATATTGACACAACTCATCTTTAAGATGAACCTTAGTGTTTTGTGAAATTGCTCCCAGCATTTGCAATGTGATGATAACCCGTTTTGTTTGTTTATGTACGGTCAGTTACAAAGAGAGCCCTGGTGGGCACGTAGACTGGCTAAGGAAAAAACAAAATACTTAATAAAAATCAATACCAAAATTACATGCAATGGATATTTGTTTTGTGACTGGCTGTTTTTTGCGTAGCAAGTTAATTTAATTGTTAAGCAGAACTTTCTGGTAAGCAGTTATGATGGCCCCTAATTGTATAAAGTAAAAGTATTACTCATGGGCCCAGTTTCACACAGCTGCTTAAACACAAAAAAGTAGCTAGTAAACACAACATATGCTTACCAGAATAAGTTGACCATCCAAAGTACCATGTCACATGTACCATATGTGCCTGGTATCCTGCTCATTTTTGCTAAGCAGAAATGTTTTAAGCGATGTTTGCTGCTCAAGCAGCTGGATTATTGACTTGAATGATAATTGTGAAATGATGTTATTCCAACTATAAATCTGGAAATCAAGCATGAGACCATGTGTCAATTTTCCCCCTGCGCTCCGAACTGGGAGACTTGAGACGTTGGCGGGTGCCCCAGTGAGTGGTCCTTTTCTATTGTTCTGGTCACTGAGAACAACAGAAAGGGACCGTCGGGCGCCTTCTAACATCTCAAAAAGCACCCATTGTCCAACAAGTCAAGTTTCAAATCTAGAGTATAAATCTAGACAAACATGTTTTTCTTGATGTGCCTCAAGTGTGTTGAATAAGAAGTGCCTGCAAACTGCTAAGAATGAACGGTCCCACCTAAATAAGCTTCCAAAGTTTCCCTTCCTGTTAAATAAACAGTGGTTTTTCTAAATTTTTGTGAAGGTAATCTAATTATATTTTATTAAAGTTTAACTTGTGAAGACCGACTTTGTTTGTGTTTTTATTTCAATTTCGTCTTTCACCACAAACTATATGTATTTATTTTATGTTACAAAGCAGTGTGTTGTTTCATCGGTCACACGTATGTGCAACCTTGGCGTGATATCCCCTGACAGGGGACTTTACCGAGTAGCGACGTAGAAGTGAAAAAAACAAAAACGATTATAAATACATTTAGAAAATAAACTTCAACTTTTAATAAGCCCATGCTACAGGGAAGATACTTTACCAAGCACAAATACCACATTATGAGTTATTGCCTTTGAGTGGCGTGTTCCATGCCTGGTGGTTTTTGCTCAGTATTTCAGTCCATTATGCAATTATTCTTGAGTCATAACTAGAAGTAGCAGGAAATTATTTGAAAACTGAACAGAGCATTGCATTCTAAGTTTCAGTTAAAGTTCATGGCCCGATTCTTTTTTTATAGTTTTTTTCTCTGAATGACTTGACAGATGATGCTGCTTCAAAACAAAACGAAAATATTAACAAAAACAAAAAGCAAAAAACTTGTTTGTACATGGCTAATGGACGTGAATTAATGTTGGAATCCCGACAATAATTCGTTTTCAGTTTTTAATTAACTTTTAGTTTTTAGTTTACCATTGGCGGATTTTTTTCTCTTATTCTCCCCCCCCCCCCCATGCAATGGGCCTAAATGGGTAAAATATAGGATTGTTAAAGCTTATAGTGCAGTGTTCTTACTTGAGTGTGATTCAACATATATCAAAAAAATTAAATAACACTGATAATCTGGGCTCAATTCGTTGTCTGAGTCAGGAGAAAATAGTGAAAAACGTACACATTTGTCCTTAAATAGGGGTCTTCAAATTCTATTTTCTAGACTTTGTCAAAATTTCAGACAGAAATACTTTTATAGAAGATTGGTACTGTACTCAAAACTTTGTTGAATATATAAAAATTTTAATCTAAATGTTTAGATCAAATAGGTCAAAAATCGGACATGGCATCTAACATTGACAATTTATTTATTTTTTCAATTATAGTTTGGAAATGGCTTCAACAATCATTGAACTTAGACGATAGAGTGCAAGTTAAGATCCAACATAGGCCTACTGTTGTTTTTTCTTTAGATAGCTTCCGATGCATTGACAACGAAAGAGGGCGCTATGCGTCACAAGTGTGTTTCTCCTCTCTGCAGTTTGCTCCAAATTTCATGACTCTGCGGTGCAATCTGTTTTATGCACAACAACGTGACACTGTCGTTTTTTGAAAGGTAGGACAGAATCTCTTTATTATGAAGATTATCTGCAAGGATGAAACGCTGTATAATATTAGCAACGTTTTGATACTTGTGGGTCGTTTGTACTTCAGAATATTCTTCGTAAATTTACCTTTTGTGTGACACAATTTCCCTCGCTTTTCAACATGTACTTCAGTTCACCATTTTAATTATTTGTGTATCTTCAGACTCAGTACACGCAGTCTTTCATGCAGGTTGCCCAAGCCGAATCTTAAGTTGTCAGAATGAATCAGTATCAGGGAGGAACGTCGGGACGGCCGCCACAACTTTATGGAAACACGAACCAACAGAACATGCTTGGAATGCAGTCAAACCAAATGCAGGTAAGCATGGTAAAGTAAAGGCCCACCCCCATGACCCTCCACCATGATGGGATTCTTGTCAACAAAACTCACTGGCCTTTCCTCCATAACCTTAAAGGTGCTTTGTCCATTTTTGGGGGCCGATTTCCCTGAAATTTTAGATTTGAATTTGAAATAGGCCTAGCTATTTTTATAGATTAAAGAAAGTTAATAATATTTTTATAATAGAGTAAAGCATTCATATTTACCTTTTTTTTTTGCACGCCAAAATCCCTATCGATAGGCCTAAGTGGTTGTTAATTAAATAATAATAAATCATTGTCAGGATCCTGGCATTATCTCATTTCCATCAGCCATGTAAAATTGTAAGCTTACAAACAATTTTGCAATACGTGTATTTTGTGCACAAGTTTTGGCCCATGGTTTACCCGAAATATCCGAAAGTTTGTGTATGTTTTTCGTTTTGAAACTGCATCGTCTCTCAAAATTTGTTCGTTCAGAGAAAAAAATTCTGTAAAGACAAAAGTAAAAAAGTAACAAGTAATGTTATGTTCACATTTTTAGTCTACTGGCGGGGGCGGGGGGCGGGGGGATTGTTAAAAAAAGTTAGTTGGGATAATCGTAAACCTCAATCCTCCCAACAGTTGCATGTTAAATTTTGATTTTTTTTTCTGAAATTTTAAATGTACCTATAAATTGGGTGTTTAAATGTTGAAGGGGAAAGAAAAACACGACAAAATTGCCAAATTTTAACACGTGGTGCGTCCAGCGAAAAGTGTACTTGATCAATATGCTTCAAGTTAATTGGCACTTTTATTTTAGTGTTGGTAATTTCTTTTTCTAGTTGATGCAGCCTCATCAACTTCATTCAGATGACCAAGATGATCACCAACAGCAGCGTCTTGGCCAGAGTCCATCCTCAAACCCCAACATGCTGCAAGTCCCATCCTCGGGTTACGGACTGGGGGGTTCCGGGTTATCAGGGAACATGTCGTTAACCACGACCACCAGCATGTACCCACAGACACCTCTCACTCCGATGACGCCGGCCACGCCGGGAAGCATGGAACCATCAGGGATTGTGCCACAACTTCAGTATGTAGAAACTTAAAAATGACCAGAAATGAGTGGGAGACATGGTTGTAGTACTAAGTCAATCAAAACAGGAAATGTATTTTGAAGGGTTTGGGATGGAATAAACTTTGTGTTCCTGGTTTGATCGGCTGCAGATTGCGTGCTGCGCCACAGCACCTTGTGAAAAAACTGTTACATGGTGCTATGTAAAGGAACATGTCCCATACTTCAAAAAGTAACTCCAAATACCTTGCTGGAAAAATACTGAGTGCTTTGAGATGCCCATCAGGTGTGATACAGCACTATATAAGCACTGCTTATATTATTATTTTTATTTCTTATGCTTCTACTTTTGTTTTGATACTGTTCACTATCTGGACGAGGGTTGTGGAGAGCATTGTTTGCAGATCATACCAGCAACACAGGGTTGAGCCCCTTCTCTTTACGATAAATGTACGGGGTTCTTTTATGTGCATCACACAGCATGGGTTCTATGGCTTTATGCTCCATCTGATAGCACAGATCAATTATGGCTAAGGGTCTTTGTTAACCCTAACCTTTCCAAATCCTTCTACCTCTTTGCCGAAATGAAGGATTCAGAAGAGCTTTTTGTTGACTTTTGTTGTTGTTTTTGTTGTTAATATTCTTGGTGGCAATTTCCATTTCTTTTAAACTCCACCTGGTTTGAATTCATCTTGTATTGTACTCGTGATATTGTGTTTTTATGAATAAACCATAAACGAAAGGACTGAGGGTTGTAGGCCCAAATAACAACTACTTATCACTGGGTCAGGCATTCCAATCTTATCTAAGTCCAAACATTTTCGTGTGAAGTGACATGGAGGAGAGGAGGATATTGTTGGATTGAGGTCACCTGTAGGCATGTGGGCCAGGGCCCCAGAGGGCCCACAGACAGGGAGGTGGGAGAGTCCCTCCTGGTGTCGGCAAAGTGCAGAGTTTGAGGGCAATCACAGGGAGAGAGCCCCGCAGGGCCCGGCGATCAACTAAGCATCCTATAACAATGAAGTATTCAAAGAAGTATTGTTTTTCTTGACAGGAACATTGTATCTACCGTCAATCTTGGCTGCCGCTTGGAGCTGAAGAAGATTGCGTTACATGCCAGAAATGCCGAATACAATCCAAAGGTACATTAACAATCATGCCGGTCCATTAACCCCTAGCAATGGCCAGGGACCAGCAGTTTAACAGGAACACGGTCACAATGTTATAGAACTGTTTATAAGCACAAAAATGAGCAACACAGGTGACCAGCCAAAACACCATGATATATGTGCCATCTGTGACTGGTAACCTGCTTATTTTTGCTTAGCAGAATTTGGTTAAACACTATTTTCTTCTTTAAACAGCTCTATAAAATTGGGCCCAGCAGTTTAACTTGGAATGGTCAGGGTTTAGAGAAAGGAATATTACAATATTAGATTTTGATTGCGTTTCATTTGTCATGCCGTCATGCCAGCCAAAATAAACACTTTAACTTTTGAGCAACTTCGCCAGCTTTCCAATGAATTAATTTGTGATAAATTTGAAACTTTGCATGGTGGAAATATAATCTAGTAAGTTTTGCGGTGACACCATGTAATTATCTTTAATGAGTTGGGGTGGTTCCGAAAAGAACTGATGGCGTAACAACTTGACGTTTCTTGTAATTTGTGATGCAGAGATTTGCAGCGGTCATCATGCGGATACGAGATCCCAGAACAACCGCCCTGATATTCAGCTCTGGTAAGATGGTGTGCACAGGAGCCAAAAGCGAGCAGGAGTCGAGGCTAGCAGCTAGAAAGTACGCCAGGGTTGTTCAGAAACTAGGTTTTCCTGTGAGTATTTTCATTGATATTGTACCTAAGGGATCATAATGGTCTGGCTGAGTCCTATTCAGACATGATACGTTTACAGAGGCAATGGATGCAATGGGAGACTTTTGAGACGTTGGCGGGTGCCCCAGTAACGGGTCCTATTCTATTGCTCTCATAATAGAAAAGGATCGGTTACTGGGGCGCCTGCTAACGTCTTAAAAAAGTCTCCCATTGCCTCTATACACTCATCTGAGCAGCACGTCCATGGTGGTTTGCATCACCACAGCCGTGGTTGCAGCACGCGTGCGTCAACTTACACGCACTGTGAATCATTGATGCTGATTGGTACATATACTCGGCTGATGCGCTATTGTTGCGTCGCTTGCGCATGCGGCAACCATAACTGCAGTGGTGTAAACCACGGTGAGCGAGCTGCTCGGGTTAGTGTATACCCCTGGTGACGCTTGTAATGTTCTAGTACATTATTTACATTTCCCTCAAAGAGACACCGCAGTTTGAGGCTGCATGTATGTACTCCTCTACACATTGCAGGAATAATACATATTTATACATTATTTTTCTCCGGATCTCTGTCACATGTTTTTATAAATGACTTGACTCAACCTGAGTTTTCTTTTTATGAATTCATGCTATTTTACAATATGTGACCATCCAAATAATCTGTTATTAAAAAGAATCTTCCACGTTCTGTAGCCTTTACTTGTGCCATGTTTACTTTGCCCTTGGTCAGAAAAGAAACTTCGTCCTTAATTCTATCCTAAGTCTTTCCTTCATAACATCATGCTTTGAACCCTTCCACTGACGTTTCACATGACTACTGTTAGCCCAGGGGTAGATTTCACAAAACTAGTCCTAACTTAGGACTAGTCCTAACTTATGACAAGTCATATAAGTTAGGACTAGTTACTCGTCCTACCTCGAGATAAGACTTGTCCTAGGGCTTTGTGAAACCCACCCTTGGAGGCTTTCAGTTACGTACAAATACTACAGTGACGTCCTGGACATCGGGGTCCATTTTTGGGTTGGAAAAAATTTCAGAGCTCCATAATTCAAATCTTACCTGTAAGAAGCTACTAATCTCACCGGATTAACATTCCATGGCCGCATACAGATTTTGGCAGTGGGTTTTGGACGTCAGATATTCCTCATAAAGCCGTCATTTTCATGAAATAATTCAGCTGTCAACATTAAATATTTCTGCAAACTTTAAAAACAGTTCATCGCACAAACCTAGTACGCGTGTGTTTGTGCGTCAACGCACACTGAATGCACAGCACTTAATAATCAGAAAAAATACCCGCAACCGTCCTGCGCCAACACGCTAGGTATGCATACGCACGGAAGGCATGTTTGAGAAAACGAACAAAACAGAAACTTTTTAACATTGAGAGCTGAATTATTTCCAGAAAATGATGGATTTATGAGGAATATCTGACATCCAAAACCCACCGCTAAAAATTGTATGCGGCCATGGAACGTTAATTCGGTGAGATTAGTAGCTTCTTACAGGTAAGATTTGAATTATGGAGCTCTGAATTTCTTGCCGCCCCAGAAATGGACCCTCACATCTAGGACTCTGTATCTGTGTTCAGCACTGAGGAAGAGGGATATAGGGCTAGGCTACAGTCTTCCCACAGTTGTTTATTTGTTTGTTTGTGATATTCATCATGCTTATTGTTACTAATTGGTTTGTTGTGCTTTACTCCATAATTGTATGTATTTGTTGTTATTTTTTATGGAAGTATGGTAAAATAAATGCAGACCTGATTGCTTCGTTCTTAAAAGGCCAAGGGCACCAAGGCATTTTCTTCTTGATTAAGGGCACCTCTATGAGGACATTATAAATTTTTATTGAAACATTTCAAGGGCAGCAAGGCAATGACAAATGGGGCAATGGAGGCAATTGCCTCAGTTGCCTCCGTGAAGTATCAGGCCTGTAAATGTGCATCTGAATTGAATTGAATGGTCTGCCAATTTGGGAGTGAAATTGCATGTAAATTATGGTGTCCATCTGACCACAGGCACAGTCCATAGTAACACACAGGGGGTCTGAATCCCAAAGCATAACCAAGTTTATCATGGGTCATGTTGTCATGTGAATTGGATCAATAGAGAAATGTGAGCTGTAAGCAACCATTATTTAATATATTTGTTTAGTTCTTCATGTATTTTTTTTCTAATTTTAGTTCTTGCAATTTGTTTCAGGCCACATTTATGGATTTTAAGATTCAGAACATGGTCGGCAGCTGTGATGTTAAGTTTCCTATCCGGCTAGAGGGTCTTGTACTTAAGCACAGCCAGTTTTCAAGGTAATGACTTCATTGTGACCCCCTAAGCTCCTGTCACTCTCTGTCACCTTTCCTCTTCAGCAGCGTTCTCCCTTCAAAGTAGTTCGCTAGTCAAATGTTATTTAGAACACCTGTAGACCAGTCAAAACTCTGTCCAGCTGGTCTGGTTGTCTAGTTTATTGCTTCCCACTGGTGATGTCGAAGGCGAAACCTGCTCTACAGCACAATGCCTTTATTGAATTTAAATGCAGTAGATCACACAACCTTGTGAGAAGTGTATTTTATTGTGATTAACATAAGTGATTATTTCCATGTGTTGAAAATTTCTACCGAGGGAATAAAAGAGCGGTGACGAGGTCTTACAACGTCAGGGTCGTGGCCACCCTGCAAGGTGTTAGACGGCTGTTTAAGATCGAGTTACTATGCTTTTGTTCCCATTTATAAATACCCTTTTTTTAAGCATAATAATGTAGGAAAATCTGTAAATGAACTTGTCTGTTTTGTTAAGTGTTTCAAGTCCTGTCCTCGGGTACCGTTTTCGCGAATTCAATGTTAAAATTGCATGAGGCGCTGAAAGGTTGTGCTCATGCATGCGTACGAATAGATTTTACCGTGAGTACCGGTATGTATTGATTGCGTTATGTATAAATTAGTGCCCTCATAAGCTTGCGCGCCAACATGCGTATGGCTATGAGCAAACTGTGTTTAACACTTTATACCATGTCTCTACTACACACTCAAACATGGCCCCGTGATCTCTCGACCAATCAGAATGGATAAACTGTCTGGGGGGTATTTATGAATATCTGATTTCATTTGTATCTTTCTAGCTATGAGCCAGAGTTATTCCCAGGTCTAATCTACAGAATGGTCAAACCTAGGATAGTGTTGCTGATATTTGTCTCTGGGAAAGTAGTCCTCACAGGTAAGAGAAAGATGAGTTTATTCCACAGATTGATGTTTGTCAGAGGGCGCTGTTCAACATGGCTGTCACAGTTTTAAATTTGCTCTGAAAATTGTTGATCTTTTTCATTGTTTTTGTGCTGTTTGTGTCATTTGAAATCTTCACCACTGGAATATATTGTGTGAATGCCTGCATGGATCTCTACTGTTTTTTCTTCTTCTTCTTCTTTAAAGCTTCCATACATGGATTGTATCTGTATTTTTATTACTTTTTAATTGTGCAATTGTAATTTCTTTTTACAATATTCTATATTTGTTTGGAAATTGTTGCTGTATGTTTAAATATTTTTAATCTCTTCCTGTTATTGGTGGTTTGGCACTGTTGGTTGGTGAAATAAAATAAAACTAGAAAATTGTTCGTACAAACAAGCACAGGGGTGTTTCATTGGGAAAAAAGATAAAACATTAAGATTTCATACTGGAAAATAAATGTGATATTTAAAAATATGTTAAATTAGATAGTAAACCCTTAAATTATTCTTTACAAATATTTATTTTTTGAACTTCCGGTTTGAACCGGAAGGAAAGGTTAACTAGTGTCACGGATAAAATAAACATGTCACATAGGGATTTTACTTCAAAATGACACAAAGATGTCACAAATTTCGGTTAAATTCTTTCTCTCACTCTCTCCCTGTTGTCTTTCCTGTCTTTACAGGTGCTAAAGTCCGACAAGAAATCAATGATGCCTTCAACAACATCTATCCCATTCTGAAGTCCTTCAAGAAGACGTCATAGTATATCAGATATGAAAAAGACTTGCAGTTTACACCAAAGTACGGACCAAGATATTTTTTTAGAGATGTTAGAAGTGTTTGAAAAAATGGCTCTGGCTACAGCAATGGCTACATCTTTAAGCCGTTCATGTATTGTAACTGTAGTCAACAGCTGCAGCCATGACTAAACACACTCTTTAGATGGTACC
This sequence comes from Marthasterias glacialis, assembly GCA_911728455.2. Lineage (NCBI taxonomy): Eukaryota > Metazoa > Echinodermata > Asteroidea > Forcipulatida > Asteriidae > Marthasterias > Marthasterias glacialis. The sequence continues at coordinate 4,893,188 of OU452219.1, forward strand.
TAGAAAGTCTTACAAGTTGTCTTCCACAGAGGGCATGGTAAATGCTGCAGTCAGCCCAGCACTTGTGACAAAATAGGTATTTACATGGGATGACTGGTGTTGCGGTTGGCGTGATGACAATCTGTCGAGCCATTGTGTGCATGTCTAGGCTGGAGGTCTTTCCAAAAGGGTTGCCAGGTGCTGTGGAAAAGCCGCTGGCAAATTGATAGATACGTGATATTCGGACCGGCCATTTTGATTTCATGATACACAAGATGAGATCCAAATGAGTTTCATTTCTGAATTAGTCAGAAAGAAGTTTTATTGATCTCGAGTAAGTCGAGTAAAAGGTCACATTGAAAACAACAAAAAACTGTGAGCTACCACCAAGTTGGGTCACTGACTGTCTGTATTTCAACTGAAGCTGACAGCCACAACTGCAGCAAAACTAATGACACTAAATCTGGACATGACTGACTCGTAGGTAGGGCATGACAACATACACAACTGGCTGCAGTTGGTCATGGATTATCGGTATGTTTACAGGGTTGTAACTGTAGGGGGTCTGGGCATATGCAGCTTTGGAGACAAACGCCTGCAATTGGAGTTGAATGCCGCGACCTTAAGGGTGTATAAGTCTCGCCTGATTTTGCATATCTTGGGAAGCCTTTTATTCCCATGCTTATTGCTTTACGGCACTCGACCAGCATTGGTAAATGTCAAAGACCAGTATCCGCACCTCGTGTGACCCGACAAATACATGAAATAACCTGTGAAAGTAAAGCTAAATCAGTCATCGGAGTCATGAGAAAACTATGGCATTTCAGGCGAATATATTTCAAGGGACGGCTCCCACCATGACCATGATCTTTATACCATGTAAGTTATGTGTAAATCTGTGAACATTTATATTTTCACTCTTACCAATATTGTGCACACCATTTAAGGATACATAACCAGGCACTTTTAAAGGGGTGCAGCGGGGGAGATTTGCGGGGTCTTTTTGGATTTACAGCTCTGCGCCCACCAAGATTTTTCCCGAGTGACGTGACTTTCCAAGACGGCAGGAGACATGCAAAAGTTTGCATTGCACGAAGGAATTCAATTTCGTGCTCAGAAAAGCATTTCATAGCCAAGCATAAAATGTTAAAAAAACAATTACCCACTTGGCCACAGAGAACGCTTACTAAAGCAATGTTAGCGTCATCGTTCAGAGGTGAACCATGGGTGCGTTCCATTCACGCGACTGTTTATGAAACCGATTGTAAAATGTATGGCATGTTAACAGTTTGGACCGGGCTATATTCCAAAGCTGTGTGTACATTCAACTAAATCTGTCAGGCGAATCATTTTGCAGTATCCATAATGATTATTCCGTGTGTTGGGCAAAGTTTTTGTCGTCTGCTCTTTGAAATAGAACGAACTATCTTCATTACAACTTACGCTCAATACATTTGTAAACGAGTACGATTTAACATAACGATTTAAAGCACTTTACCACAAACAATCTGATTTGTTTGCGGTAAGGTTTAGATCAGATTAGTCTAATTTTCATGGACTTGTCGCTGCTTTTGTCCATTTTTTTATAGTTGGTGAACATGTTGGTAGACTGTTTGCCAAATGTCACAAACATTGCCAACGCCTTTTGTGCCCAACGTGTTCAGGTTTGAAAAAAATGGCAAACATTTTGCGTTGGTCACCAGAGTGGAACGCACCCCTGATCTCGCAAACTAAATGGCCACTTTTCTATGTCTATTTTTGGATTGTGTGACTACAATGTGTATTGGGTGAAGACATTGACCTTTCCCATACTACACAATGAAAATTGCTTCCCTTAGGAAATTGCTTGGTTGTGAAATGCCTAAAATTAATTTTGTTGTTGTTTTAAAATTAATTTGTGAGCTAAAAAGCTTCAATAATGACAAACCACAAATCTTTATTTCAGTCGAGCACAGCTTATCACCGATACTTTGTAAAAAGTTTATTTGTGTGTGTTTTGTAGAGTGTCTATTGTAAAACTTGCTGTACAGATCAACTTTATGTTAATTTATAGTACCTAAAACGGGCATATCATTTTGTTTAGTAACGGTTCAAATTCAGGTCGAGGGGAAAGTAATCATATAGTGACGAAAACAAATATTGTAAATAATATGAGAGAGGATGTCTGTATATGTATTACTTAGTCCTGATCTGAATCTGCTGTTGTGTGGAGAGGTAAGCATAGTTTGGTTTTGATATAGAGGGATTGATCGGCACAAAATATGCCATTATAAAACATTTTGTACAAATTATTCTTTGTTCTAAATAATAAAAAACCAGTGTTAAAATACCTTTTGTCGTTCTGTAAGACTTATTTTGTGAATGTGTTTTGTACACTAAGTGTATTCAGGTTGGCTCAGTGGTTTCATTTCCTGCTCTTCATCTCTGTGACTCCGGTTCGAATCCCGGACTGGAGCCTTGCATGTGGATTGGGTTTTCAGTCCCTACCTGATTGCATGGGTTTTTCCCTCTTTGGGGTTTTCCCTCCCACATCTAAAACTGACATTTCTCCATCATCTTTTCTTCACAGGTATCTTCAGGCCTACGGGTGACAGTGCTTGGTGCCTTGTAAGGGTCCTTTGATTTCATGACCAGAATGATTTAATAAAAAGGAAAAATGTTGTGGTTGTAATGTGTCACCGGACATACAAGTGTTTATATAAGACTAATTTACTTGAGATTCTTTAGTGGTGGGTAAAGATGTCAACAGAGGGCACACTTTTAGCACACTTTTTTGTTGTTCAAATGTTTTGTGTTAGATCGATTGATTGGAAATTTCAACAAGTTAAGCGATGTTTTGACAAACTCTCATTGAGGCGTTAAAGCATGACTAATGGGCTTTGTACTTTTGTACGGACCTGTACAGGCAGTGCCACAGAAAACTGGAAACATGGTATAAAAAAATTCTGTTCTATGCAGTGTCCTGTTTTCCCCGAAAACGAAGTTGCATGTCTGTTTATATCAACATAAACAATGTAGTTTAGTTAATTCACAAGACACAAATCTATGCCGTACATTCTACTTGGGCTTGGGGGTTTATGAAACAGAATGGATAACCTTTCCTTAAAAAAAAAAAATGTACCAGGAAATGATTTGACGTTCTGCTACACCAGAAAAAAAACCCACATGAAATTAAACATTGAACCTTCCCTTGGAAGGCTGGTACACTATCATTAGCTATCGCTTTGACTTCTATCAGATACAATGATTAAACTCCGGAATTTCTGCTCATGCATATGGACATAATTGTTTGTTTTGCGAGGTGATGACATCTATGCCAATAGAAACCTAGTGTACAATCTGAGGTGCATGTGTGGGGTCATACATGACTTTAACGGAGTATGGACCATGTAAACTCTGACATCACACGTTTACAAAAGAACCACAGAGCCTGGACTTCCCGCAGGCACAATTAGTACACAGCTCAATGGGGGAATTTGGAAAACAAACAAACTCTTACATTTTATGGAGATTGCACCGTACAATTTGTATATCTTTGATATGACGAAAAAGGGGGCACATTTCAAAACTTGTCTCACAGTTATTTTACCAATTCTTTATTTTATGATCCAAAATGTAGAACTTCTCATAATTAATTATGACCAGTGAACTATTTTGCCTGCCGGGAAATGCCTTGGAACATACAAGGTCACTCATTGTTTCAGATAAATCAAATCCCCACAGCTAAAGCCCATCAGCGAACACAGCCCAACAACAAGTTTCTACAGGAAATCAATAAACCGACAAGGATAAATTGTATCAAATGACCACATGCAACCACAACTATTTTATTTTGTTTCCACAAGGAAAAAGGAGAAAATAAATTCTTACGTTTATACTTATAATTGAATGTTTTTAATATTGTAAAAAAAAATATGACATTAATCACTGTACATGACAATATAATAATAATAATGGCGTAAATAATTCAAATATGCAACTAATATCAGCTGTTATATAAGGAAATCTTCCATAAACATTGCATCAGCTTTGCCAACTTCGTGTTAAAGCTAAGATTCTAAATGTATAGATATTTACATAATGGATGTTAACACTAAAGAAACAAATATATATATTGCTTCGTTAGAAAACAACACATTGTTCGGGGTCTTAGCCAGCACCTACGCCCAGAAAAAAACAAAACCATGTCACATTTACCGTCTCAAAAGTCTTGCTGTTTTCAAACCTTTATAAATTCGGTTGGCTTTTATGTTCCTACTGTTCCCGATACAAACTGCTCTCTCTTTTTTTTTCTAGAAGTAATAAGGAAGTGTCGTTTACTTCCTTTCTAAATACGCTTATTTCACAATATAATTGATGTGAGGAATGGTTCAAGAGAAATTAAATGAATGAATTTACGACGCAACAAGATATCTTCTGATTCTCGTCACACTGTGTGACCTCTGGACGGTTTCACAATCATTTGAATCAACTACTTTGTGAAATATTCCTGGAAGTGACATTCCTCCCTTTCACTGTTTAAAAAATAGAAGTGTGTACTAAGAAGAAAGGCAAAAGTTGCCGACGAAACAAGCAAGAGCGTGTTAACTTTTAAACTAAACAGCAGCGACTGGCTGGAGCAAAGTGAAGAGTGTCTTTGTTCTGAGAACATTGTGACTATTCGTGACGGAGGTTTTGGCCCAATACGTCAACTCTTTCCTTGACAGAACTACCAGAACAAAGTATTGCAATTGAATATATATTTTCCTTTTTTTTAATATAATAATAAGGCAAGTAAATAAAATTCTTAACATAAATTCATGATGACCGCTGTCGTCACACACTGATAATCTTTTAGCAATTTTGCTTGATAAAATAATGCTATTTTTCATTTTTCATAACTGTCTAAGGCTACAACTCTTTGAACATGTTATTTACAGTACACAGTTCAGACCATTCTCATGCAACGACCATCTTGATTCTTATATATACAAGTCTGTCAGGCTCAAAATGAGGCTATTCCAAAATAGTCTGGTAACTGGTAACCTTCATCATGACGTACAATGTCACAACGTAAGGGGTACATGACCAAGATGGCCGCAGCACTCAATGGTGTTTATACCAAAAATTTGATGGAAAAGTTTAAAGAAATTCTTGCAGCCCAATTCAATAAATCCAAATCATCTTGCCGCTACAGTCCAGCATGTCTCACTTTCTCTCATTAAAGGAAAGCACGAGAAGCAGCCAATTAAGAGTTGTCATTCCAAATTAAGGGGAATACTTTACACAATGAAGGCAATATGAAGGCATTCTCACCCTTAACATTCTCAACAATATTCTATCAAGTTGACGCTATCAGCTCGAAGTAACTAAATACATCTCATGTAGGCCCAACTTCATAAAGCTTGTGAGCACACAAACTTGCTAAGCACAGAAAACTCTTGCTTAGCAAAAACAGGTTACCGGCCAAAATTCCATAACGTTTACATTGCTGTCGTTGGTGCCCTGTTCATTTTTTTGCTTACATGAAATTGGGGCCTGTTAATCATTGAGTAATGAATACCAGGACATTAAATTTAATGTGACATGTTTTGACTACATTCAAGTTCAAAGGTCAACAGCTAACACATAATAACATTGCTATCATCTCAATACTTATATCAATCTACTCTCAACGTCGAACTTTCCCTTAAAGAGAAGATACAACATAAATCTACAGATTTTGTCAAGAGTTGGTCTCAGACATTCCGAACAAAACTACTGTCTAAAAAAATCTACCATTTTTGAAATTCAATTCAAATGTGGCTGGCTCCGACGCATACAGCTTAAAATGTTGAAAACGCTGTCGTCCAGGTTAATTTTCAAACACGTAAATGTGAGAATCAAAAGTGAGAGACTTTTTTTCTAGGTTAAATAATAACTTGATCTCTATGGAAGTTAGAAAAGATAAAGATAAACGTTAGTGTTGTATCTTCCCTTTTGCTAAATCAACTGAACAAAGGAGAAGATTCAGAGGCCAAAATTCTTTGGTGCAATGAAAGCCATGGTACGATGAAGTAGTGTAATCTATAGAGGCAATTTAGAGACTGTATCCACTGCAAGTCAAAAGGCAGAAAGGTCAATGGGACACAACGATCTGATTATAATAATAATAATAATACGCAGTTCTTATAATAGCACTTTATCACACCTGATGGGCGTCTCAAAGTGTTCAGTATTTTTTTTTTCTCCAAGGTATTTGGAGCTACTTTTGAAGTATGAGACCTGTTCCTTTACATAGCACCATGTAACGGTTTACAAGAGGCTGTGGCGCAATCTGCAGCCGATCAAACCAGGAACACCGGGGCAAACCCCTTCTCTTTTCAATAAGTGCCACTGTAGGATGCAGAAATAATGGTTAAGTGTCTTGCTTAATGACACAAGTGTCACGACCGGGACTCGAACCCACACTCTGCTGATCAGAAACACCAGAGCTTGAGTCCGGTGTTCTTATCCGCTCGGCCATGATACGTCACTAAACTTCCCATATTATATATTTTAGAATCCAACAAGTGTCCTCCAGCAAAAAATTAGAGCTGCACAAGTAACTTTTGTGCACCACAGAATGCAAATCGCAAACAGCGGGGCAAACAAACTTCCCCCAATATAAGAATAGTAATAATAATTTGGGAGGCCAATCATTCTGACTCGCAGCTGAGAAGCTGAATTGCAAAGGACGTGGCTACCATGTGGTCGAGATGGAGGCATGTTAAGGCGCCTTTGGCAGCCAGCCACATCAACCCTATGACCACGGAGCACAGCCAAATATCGAAAGCGTTTGAATTTTCCGGAGGGAGGAAAACCGCAGGGCCAGGAAAAAACCCTTGTGGCACAGGAGAGAGCACAACTCTACTCACCTTTAGCCTTAGCCGGGAATCGAACTAGGTACACAGTGGCCAGAGGCGAGCGCTTTACGCACTAGCCGACCATGCCATCCTGATGAATAATGTACCTTTGTACCTAGACCAAAAATGCCTACTCTGCATCTCAATCTTTAGCTTAAGATAAATGTACACTCAACATGTCCAAACCCCAAGTAGCTGCCACTTATTCTAAGGTCTAATCACATGGAAGGTTTGGCGTATGTTAGTGATTCCGATCGCATGAAATGAGCCTACATAAGATGCATATCATGATCATTATTAACCCCTTACAATCGTAGTTGATGACATCTTGATCTGTTAAATCTTGATATGCTTAACTCATTTTAGCTAAAGGAAACTTCTCTGTGAAATATTTCAGCTCACTATCATGCTTTTTCTCGAGAAAGAACACAAACAAAGAAACAGGAAATTAACTTATACGATCGACAGCAAAATTACAGCATCCAGAGGGAATGCGATTTGTCATGAAAACATAAGGAGCTACGACAAAATTTCACAGAATATCAAACTATTTATTCCCTAATTACGTGTTTTCATTTGTACCATGGCTTTCAAAAACACACCAGTTAATATTTGTCTAAAGGGTAAGAATGGTTATTTACATGTACATTAATTTGTACAAGTTGAAATTGTCCATAAGCTTAACGTATTTACAATGGTACAGTGTGTGTGTCTCTAACTGCATTCCAATGACACAGTTACCCCCATGTTTGTGATTTCAGACGCACGGCGCACGTTCTTCGCATCAGCATTCTGTTCCATCTGGCACATGCGTTGGAATGGCAAACTTTTGAAATAAATGCTAGGAGGCAGTAAGACTTACTCGGTAAAATCTATCACTCTCAAAAATTGTATGCGCCTGCCTGGAATTACATAGACAACGGAAATATATCTGATACTTCCTCCGACACCCACCGTCTGAAAAGCCACTTCTGAAACTAAGGCTTCGGCTTTCGCTCCGGCTTGGGTGCTGTCCGTATTTTTGAATATTATGCCCTTTCGGGACTTCAAACAGGCAGAGGGTATATCTAAGCCGGAGCAAAACCTGGGCTGTGGTTCTGAAAAGGGTTTACAATCTACTTTTGTAACATGTGACTAGACTGAGGGTCTTTGGCTGTGGCTAGGAAGGTTTCAGCAGTAATGCCGAACTATGGGCAGTCATCTAGCCACAGCTGTAGCCATAGCTGTTCTTTCTGGCACAGCCTTAACTTTCAGCTTGCTGATATTTTGTACAAGCATAGATGAGAATGGATATGCAGTGTGTAATTCATTGGTTATCAACTTCTTGATCGAGTGCATTGCGAAAGTTCATCTGATGGAAACCTAGCTCAATGGATCATTTATCCTAGCCACTGAGAAGATAATGAATGGCATTGGTAAGTCCGTAGTTTGTCAGTTTCAGAGTTACCAAAACTTCATATCTTCAAAGTGCATTTTTTAAACAGCACTTTAATTTCATAAAGAAGTTCATTTTTCTTTTTTTTTCTGGACACAGATTTAAAAAAATAAAAAAAACAAAAACAAAAAAAACCACCCTATTTTTTGTTTCATTACATATGTTGTTTCGAAAACTACACAATGAGTTCACCTCAGAGACCTTAAAAAAAACTATAAAAAAAACGCAGCAATCTCACTTGCTTTTACATTGATATTCACGCAAACTAAGGAAAGAACCAAACAGTCTGGCTCCCTGCGTTTTAGCAATACACAGTAATAGTGATTGTGAGACAGAAATCAGACAAAGATGGCTACTATGTGATCTTCCAAAGGTTTCATTGAATTTGATTGCATGGTAGTAAAAGGTAAAAACAAAACATAATCTTTAGCCACTACCACTTGGAGGCTACGGCCATTTTTAAAAACCACGACTTAGGCTTCAGCCTTTGAGACAAAGCTTACTCGGGCCTGGAATTTCATCTTTGAAAGGGCAAGGCCATTTTCATCGGGCAAAGGGCACTTCCAATGAAAAATCTTAAAGTGTATGGGAAAGTTTTGAAGGAGCACCAAGGCCAAGACCTGGGCAACAGGTGCAATGGCCTCCGTGTAATTCCAGGCCTAAGCTAAGGTCAATTCATGATGAGGCAATACACTTATTTTTTTTCTTCTTTTGATTCTTTTCCTCCTCTTTGAGTTGAGTAATGACAAAAAATAGGGTATTTTTTAAAATTCTTTTTTAACTTGCCTGTTCATCATGAATTTAATCCCACACCACCAGGGACTCCTCCGTCAATCCACCAAAATAGAAAAAATCTAAACCATATAAAGTCTATTTACATTTGATATTAAAGTTGATTTGGATCAGTGTGAATTACACTATTACCTAACTACCACCTCACCTCCCACACTTCAAAAATTTCTGTTCGTGATCCATCACCTTCCTCAAAAATAAAATATAAAATTCAAAGAAAAAAGGAAAACAAAGAGAAAAAAAAAAGGTGTTCCGAGTGTTGCTCCGAACTCCTAAAAATCAAAATCATGAGGCAAAGATCTTCAAGATTTTAGTGCTTTTACTCTGCACTTAACAACGGCTTGTCCCTAATCAACCGCTTTATTATGGCTCAAGAAAGGCTTGTGAACAATACTACCCCGATTGAGCACATTAACTAAGAGATGAAGTACTCTAATCAGGATATGCCTAGTCCAACCATCAACAGGCTCCAATCGGGAGCCCTTTACTGAAATAAAATGAACATGTATACTCTCCCAGTTGGGAGGGGCTACTTGTATCCTAATTATGCCCAACTGATTCCCAGCACACCCAATTGAGAATCCCTTCTAGAAATTCCAGTGCTATACTCTCCTGATCAGGCCCCCCAAAAAAACTTGTCACTGATCGGAAACCAAATAAAGGAACATCCCTAATTGGGAATGCTATGGTCAACAACATTTTTTTTCAGTATTGACCCAATTCACCTGACATAATCACCCACAATAAATCTTGGTCGTGCCACGTTGGGTGTCAGATTCCCCGTGTATTTACACGGTAAAGCGCCCATGGGTACCACATCTTCACATCTCCACTCCCAAAATGGCACACCATGGGCAGACAGTAGCTGCTTGTGATGTCAGTGCAAGGGGTCAACACAGCATGTGTAAACTTGCATTACAGACTGAAATCTGAAAACTGTTTGGGTTCAGAGTCCAGACACTATCTTTCTGTTACTTTCATTACTTGTAAAACATCACTTGTTTCTCTCGCCCCCCCATCCCCCCCCCCCTCCGTTTATCCCCACGAACCAACCCTCATACTTCCAAGCCGACCCAGCCCCTCTTCCCTTCCACTTGACCCAAGACCATCACTATGATGGACCCAAACACAACCTCAGTTACACATTGCATTAACACGACACGAGAAAGGAACAGCAGCACATGTTTTTTTTGCGTTTGTGTTCATGTTCGAAGGCATGCAGTAGGCTTGGCACAACGAGAGACAAAGTGAATCTTATACACCATTTTGTTATTCAACTCATCGATGCCAGTCATTTATCAGTGTGTCAAAAGTTGTTTCAGTGTGTGAACAAGTTGTCTTTGAGTCGTGGCCTAAATTCACTAACAGTGACAGGTCAATCTTATTCCAGTGAAAAGGGGGGGGGGGGGGAAGCCGTGAAGAGGGCAACTTACTTACCCTATATTCCTCCCTCTCCCAAATTCTTAACTTCTTGTACCCCCAGCAGTTTGAGGTCTGAATGTAGACCCCCTGACACATGTACCTATTGATCCAACTCACCCGACGCCATCACAAACAATAAATCTTAGTTGCGCCATTTTGTGAGTCAGGTACCCAATGTGCAGACATGCACCATCTTTACTGTGTGCAATGTGACTCCCAAAATGACAAACTATACGCAAACAGAAGCCGGGCGTGACGTCAGACTCCCCACCAATAACCCCAACCATGTGCCGTATCCAGCACACCAATCTCCACCTATATACACTCTTAACACCAGATATCAGCGTCAATGACGAACTCACTTTTGGTTACAGGTAACATGAAAAGAATGCCTTCTGTCCATCAACGGACGAAAGGCTCAGTACATGCACTATACAAGATCACATCTCCAAATTACTGATTGTAGGGGTTGTAGGCCCCTCTACCGTATCCACCGCTACCTCCTCCGAAGTTGGAGGCTGTGCTTCCACCGTAGGTAGAACTCGTGTTTCCGCTGAAGCCCGAACTGTATGTGCTCCCATAGGGGCTGCTGGCCTCCTTACTACCGTAATTCTGGTATTGGCTATTGCTCCCGTAGCCTGGGTTGCTCCCATAGCCTGGGGTGCTGCCCATGTAGCTGGCACCCCCACTGTTGAAGCCAGTGGTGTTGCTCGGGTATGTGTTGTAGCTTCCATATGCCATGGGCTGGCCGTATAAACCCATGCTGTTTGCAAATGTACCACCGAAGCCACCAGGTGAGCCATATGGTACGGCTTGTCTGTTCTGAGCAAGCTTGATTTCCACCTGCAATCAATTGGAATATCAAATTATTGTCAAGCAGAACACGTCCTTCTGGAGCATTGTAAATGTCATTAGATACAGGGTTCCTTGCTAATCTTCAGCCTGCTTTTTTAATCCCAAACAACATGACCTTGACCTTGACCTCTAGGTCTCATCAATTGTATCAAGAAAATCTTAAAGTGATGAATTGCTTTGCCCCGGGCCTAATTTCTTCAGAATTTTGACAAAAACATTGCACGGCAAAAACTGCTTGCCAGCCAAAATTCTCAGTCAATTAATTGTAGCTGTCTGGTTCCGCACTCCACAAAACAAATAGTCTGTAATGTACAAAGCGAAATGTATGGCGATGCATAAAAACACTGACCCTTCTCAGTTTGTTATCGCAAAAAAAACTGTCTTTCTCTACATGACTGATAATGACATGTTTTATTAGATTTGTCTGGGTTAGTCAAGGGGGCGTGGCATCTAGTAATAGAAATTTAAGCTTGAGATTTAAAAATGTGGAAATGATTTTTTTTAAAACAAGGGTTTCAGGTCTTTTATTAGCATTGCAGTCGAGACTGTTACAAACAAGCTGTATATTTTTGAAAAAATGCATTCATTGTTTCACAACTAGCACAACCATACCAATTCGTGGAGTCTGCTTATCTACGAGAAACAAAGTGTTAATTCGTTGAATTTCATCTTCAATGACTCAAAAGTAATAATATTAACCATCACAAAAATGGGTCACTAGGCAGTCCATGGTATGGAGAGGATTCTTGAAAATATTTGGGCAAGGTTTGAAAAGTAAATTCAGTGGCATTTTACAGCTATTTGTTCTCAGCCTAATATTAAAAAGTGCATTGACAATGCATTACTTTCTTTGTGGTCTTACATACTGTATAGGGTTGTGACCATGGGTACACATTTGGTGTAATTAGAAATGTCAGAGCATACTTTCAATTAATAGATTTTCCTTAACCTGCTTAGATAGACAAAGGATAAACTGTTTCTTTTCTACCATATGAATGATATTATAAAAAAAAGCTGTTAATTGTTATGTTATTAGGTTGTAATTTTGGGTAAAAGATATTTACCGTTTTGTTATTGATTTGTATAAACTGTGATGCAACTGCTTTTGTTGCCTCTGCTGGGCTGCTGAATTCCACAAAGCCAAACCCTCTCATTCTCTGTGTAACTTTGTCAAATTTTATTTCAACACCGATCACAGTTCCAAATCTACTCAGTGCACTTTCAATTTCTTCATTAGTCGTTCCATTGGAAATGCCCCCGAGAAAAACCTTCTTTTCTTGGCTTTCGGAAAATTGATCAGACCTGCCCCTCCCCCCGCCGGCACCGCCCATGTCTGGCTTCATATCCCCCTTTCGAACGGCCACTTTACACTCCACTTGTTTGTTGTCAACGAAATGGGGGCCGCTGGAAAGGGCAGAATCTCTGGCATCACGGCTGCTGAAATTGACAAAACCAAACCCTCTGCTGCGGCTCGTGCCCGGGTCGACCAGGACAACTGCCGATTCGATCGCCCCAAATCGTCCGAAGTACTCCTGTAGCGTTTCCTTTGACGTCTCTATTGCGAGAGATCCTACGAATATGCTGCATGGGTTCTCCATGGTTTCCAGTTAGGACGTGTTGTTTCTTTCTGATGGTGGAACTCGGCGTTTCTTTTGACAGGTGACCGACCAGAAATCACCTGAAGATTGGGAAATTTTACGGAAACGTTGTAGCAATATGATTGCATTAGCAATATACGGGGCGGTACCCAGAGCCCTCCATAAAATATACACACTCTTATCTTAGGATTGTCGGGTAACCTGCCTAAATATTTAACTTGGCTCGTCTGTGTGCGGGGAACCTGTATGTTTATCTTTATCTTTGATGTAGACAGGATTACCAGCTAAAACGCAAACGAATGACCTGTGTGACGTGCGCACACCAAGAGAGCCACGTGAGCCGGCGCGCGGCCGGTTGGCTTGCGGTTTTCCCTGTTGCGTGTGGGATGGGGATGAGTGGGAGGGGCATTCGCATAGATACATGGCAAATAATAATTGTAACTTGTTCATTTGTTTCCATACGTAAAGCATGTTTGATCCCCCAGGCAGTTTGGCAGTCCACGACATGGGGCGACGAAAACTTTCCTCAAAAAATCTTTCCCCAGGAGCTCGCTCGGTTGTGGTAGATAGGCCGACGTATTTCCGGACAATAAGTTCATTGTAGTCTGTTCTCTACAGGAATCTTTTTATAGTTTTGTAAATTTCCACCTATAACGTTGGTTAGTGGATACTGCATATTATTTGCTAGAGTCCTATTATAATTCGACCTATGTGGCCCTAGAGGGACACACAAGACCTAAATAATTTATCACATGTATTTCCGACCTTAATGTAATTTTTAATGTAAATCTATGCATTACTTTTAATGTAAACCACGTGCAATTCAGCTTTTGCTGCTATTCGTGAATGTAATAAACCATGTTGAATGATAATGAATGAATGGATGACGTCAATGATTTTATGGGGGAAAAAAATTCACGTGACTTGTCCCCAAGTCGCAATATTTGACTCAAATTTTCAAGTCTGTGACTTTCCCCTGCCAGTTGCAAAACACTGACGTCAATTTTCATGTCTGCGACTTCACCAAGTGGCCTAGAAGGGACATTCAAGTCTTTGGTGTCCGGTGCCCGGTTGGGTTCAGTCGCAGTAGACGTAAGGCCGGGGGTGGCTTAATTCGCCGAAATCTAATACTGGAGAACTCATTGGTTATATCGCCGTATCGCAATAAATTTAATACGACGATACAAGACAATAAAACACGGCAATATCGCAATAGTACGGCGATATATTAACGCCGTAAAATCAACGAGGTCTCTAGGATGGCGAATAATAATTAGTCACTGTACAAACATGAACTTCGACGTTAAATTTTGTGACTAGGGGAGAAGTTGCAGACACTTGCCCTCAAATTTCGCGACTCGGGAAAAAGTCAGTGACATCAAGTTTGACGCCTAATTTCACGAATTCGGGGGAAAGTCCTGAAATTTTCCAGAAAAAGTTGACGTCAATATTGAGGTCTTGCGGCGAGCGACGTCTTCCTCATCAAAATGAGTGTACACATAATAAGACACATGGTATACAAGATCGTCAAGGCTGTGAGCCAACGACTCAGGTGATAGCACTGTGTGGGGAGGTGGAGGGGGCGGGGGCTGTGAGAGGGCGCGGCGCAAGCGGTGTGTAGTACATAGGGGGCTTGCACAGATAGCGCTGCATGAGTGCATGGTGTACGGTGGCCAACAACTGTCACGGCAAAAGCAAAGGGGGTCACGGCATAAGCAAAAGGGCCATAGCAAAAGCAAATGGGGCCAGGGCAAAGCAAAAGTGCCATGGCAAAAGCAAAAGTGCCAGGGCAAAAGTGCCAGGGCAAAAGCAAGTGCCGAGGCAAAGCAAAAGTGTCAGGACAAAAACAAGTGCCAGGGCAAAGCAAAAGTACCAGGGCAAAAGCAAAAGTACCAGGGCAAAAGCAAAAGAGTCACAGCGAAAGCAAAAACGCAGTGTGGTAGGGCCTACGGGTTAAAGGTCGAACTTGGTTACGGTGATCCTGGGGTGGCATCACATTTTGCGCAACTTTTTAGTCAAGTAAAGGCTAACATGTAAGCTACTTCTTGAACTGTGTATCACAAGCAACAGCCCGCTGTGCTTAGGCTATACACGCCCCCTAAAATAAACGTGGCTGGGTTGCGCGCGGTTTGGTTGCCTAAAAGCCCCCAAAACCAGCAAAAACATTCTTTTTCACGCCATGCCATGGATAAAAAATATAACGCTAGAGCTGTGTTTGTAGCAAAACAAACACGGGGGGGGGGGAGGGGGAGGGTCGGTTGAAAAACAAATGACATCAAGATTTCATGTTAGAAAATAAATCTGTTGTTAAAGTATTTTACGATTTCGGTCGCACACCGTTACATAACTCTTATTAAATATGTACCATTTGAATTTCTTGTTTGAACAAGAAGAAAAGGTCAATTAGGTTTATGAACAAAGTAAACATGTGATATTGGTTATTTACTTCAAAATGACACAAAGAAGACAAATTTATTATCTTGTGCACTTCAGAAGATATGAACTGTCGTACATATCAAACTAATTATTGTGTATTTCAGTCACCGATGTCGTGATGATGACGTTACTGGTTGTTTTTACTAAGTTTAGTTATACAAGCTACATTATAATGTATAATTTATTCTATTGTGATAAACAGTGTTCAAAATAAAAATGAATCATATCAGAAAGTGTCGCTATAGGGAAGTCTCATATGCGGTGACGTCATCAAACCTACATTTTGAAAGAGTACATTTTATTAATAATTTAATACACTGTATACACAAATCATCCAAATTCCAAACCATTGCCTACAGACCTCTAACAATATTTTTTTTCACTTGAACTTCCGGTTTAGACCGGAAGCAAGGTAAAATTGTCTCCATGTCTGAGCATAAGAGACACTTGCGATGAGCTTAAATAAAAATAAATTATTTTAAAAGCTATAAGCTATATTGAAATTATGCTGTTCAAAAGATATCCTTTTTTTTATCCTTTGATATGATGAAAGTTGACACCTGATGACGTCATGATGACGTCGTATGTTTCATTAAAAAGTTTTTTTATGTCATAAGCTTCAAAATGATACATGAATTTTCCTGAGGGGACAATGTAAAGTATAATTTTAGTGTAAATTATGTGTATTCTGTCCGTTATGAAAGCATCTAAATGTGTACAAACGGAGTTGCATGAACAAGTCGTCCCAAATAATGACCAAGTCGTCGGGTCGCCACAAATTTAAAAACATCTATGACCGTTTACGAAACCATGGTTTGGGCTTGGGCTTAGGCTTAGGCTCTGTCAGTTATTTAGAAAATTTTGGCTTTTCTTATGGGGCTTCAAGCAGGAGGACGGAGCCCAAGCCCATGCAAGCCGCGGTTTCGTAAACGGCCTATAAAACAGGTAACGGTGATGCAATGGTGACGTCATGTTGTTTATATACTAAGGCCGTGTCCGAATGACCCACTGCCCGCCCCATCCGGTCTTCCCAAAAACATTTATAAAATAGCTCAGAATAGTACATTACGGAAATTATAATTACATTCAGTCAGTGGGGAAGACTATTAATTTTTAACAAAACCTTGATCGGACTCGTTCGCACGAAACCCTACGTTTTAATACATTAGCTTAGACCTATTTATTGAAAAAAAATTATTGCAACTAAAATAAACAATTTTTATTTTTTATTTTTAAAAGGGGTAAACAAAACCGTGAATTGATTTTCCCACAATGTTTTCATATTAAAGCGATCATAACGCAGCTTATCCATTATCGGGTGATACTGGTAGGCCTGATGCGTATCATTTTGATTTGGCATGGCGCCCTCTGCTGCTTAGAAAAGCATTCCATTTCTTTGTAGAAGTTATAATCATACGTGTTGTCTGCATACACTGTAACCGCACACTAGATGAGGAGTACAGTGCACAATCCTCACACAGAGCATGACGGTGATACAATACACCAATCACGTGTGGGAGGTTTTACTACTCGCGTGACTCTATCGGTTACACGATGAAGTGTCGTACTTAGAGCGGTGGGCATCCCCCGCATGCAATATTCTTGACTCAAAAGTGGTGACGTATGTAGACTTGATTTACACATGAACGTTAAGGCCATGTGCCAAAGCAGACTCTGCGTCAACGCTCTGTAGCATCCTCCTCCTCTCACTTTTGTGTATCAGTGCAGGTCGATATACGAGCAGTCCATATCTCCGTCTCGCATCGTCTGTTCGAATATGACGCAGGGGGACCAGCAGCAGCATCCCAGCGGGACGACCACCGCAGCCTGCTCCTCGTGTCCTAAAGACGCCGACTCGGCCGAGAGCAGGGGGATCAGTCCACCAGTCGAGACGGTCTCATCATCAGCTGGGATGGAGGGACAGCCTCCGCACCATCCCTACCACCACCATCCTCATTACCACAAGGAGCACGCCACAGCAGCAGCGTCAGCAGCAGATGGGGATGTGAAGACACTTCTTCATTTTGTCAATCTCGCCTCGTCCGATATAAAGGCTGCTCTGGATAAGTCGGCACCCGTCCGAAAATCATCCGAGAATCGGAAGTATTTACAGAAACAACTGAAGCGCAGCCCTCCGCCCTTTTTCAGCGAGGACGAAATTTACAAAAGCAGTCATGGTGCGACAGTGTCTTCCCCTGTCGTCGCCCACGAAAACCATGGCTTCAGTCCACGGAGATTCATCTCCAATCTGAACTCATCTCCCTCCAGCCACCAGAGCAGCAGTCTTCACTTCTCGGAAAGACTAATGGCAAGTGCGTCCCTCCACAGAGATCACATCAAAAACTCGGATTTGAACTTGATCAAGGAACTTACTTTCGGAAATATCCACCGGGGCACGGATCAGATCTTGGGCAAAAGAACATCAAATCGTTACGTGGATAAACATATCCCGCCTGGTCGTGAATTCACAGATATGGCGACTTTAAGTCAGGAGGAGGGAGGCAAGGACAGGGAGAATCCGGTGCCGCTCCGGAAGCGCAGATTACCCGCTTCATTTTGGCAAGAGCCCGGTAAAAGTGAGAATCACAAGACAACACCCGGGGCAATGGCTGGCCTTTCACCGATAGCAATGAACGCAAATCTGAAATTTCCCCTCATTTCATCTCTTACCCAGGGCTTCACGGACTCCAGACCCACGTCCCTGGACAAGAATGCAATTTATCCATCGAGTGATCATCAGTGTTTTCCAGGACAATCTTTTATGCCCTCTCTTTCAAACTCTCTGAACAGTGAGAATTACCTCAACCGTACCCTTAACTTTCCCTACTCTATTTGCTCTTGCCACCAGCACACTGAACTGTATGGCTACGACCACGGACCGGCTTGTGCCACTTATGCATCGAGGCACGGCGGTGATGCACCAGGGATTTTCACCCCAATTGGCCCCACCGGGCTCATCTCCTCATCGCGATGGCACGTTCCCTCACTCACTGCCGACCGGCCGGACATGTGCCACCCGTCGTCCGCCCCACGTGTCGTCAAGCCCATTCCCACCAAGAGCATATCCTCGTATCCGCATCGTTACCACCCAATATACACTTAAAATGCTCTCCAATAACCCACATTTTTGTCAATAAAAATTTCACCTCATCAAAAGCACATCATCCCATTTGGAACCCGACTGTCATTGTTCATGCCATAAATTGATGGCATTCCTACCACGGGAGTTTGACATTTTCGCCGTGTTCTCACCCGCTGTGATGATAGCATCCACTAGAGCGGTGGAATGCAACCCCGAGATGACTGTATTCGCCTCATCGGATAGATGAAACTTTTCGAAAAAACAGGCTTATAGCCTCCGCGGTCCTGAGGACTGCTGCGTGCAGTGCGCCGAGAAGATTGACGGCTCAAGGCAAGTGTTCTGGTGTCCTTAACGGGCCGCCAGGCACGCGTTTTGCCACGGGGGAGCAATTATAGACCTGGGCGGACAAGGAAAACGCGTGTACCAAATGTGTATGACTTTCCAAATGGGATGCGTACATTGCTACGTACCCTCACTGGGACAAACTGACGGCCGGGTGTTTTGTTACTGACACGAAATACCAATGAAATTAAGCGTTTGTGCCACCGTTCACAATGTATATTTCTTTTGAAACAATTGCCATCCTTAAAGTTTAGGCTTTTATATCTTTACCATGAAACTAACTTTAACTTCGGCTGTGCAGCATTTTTTTGTATCATTTTGCCATTTTCTCGTGACAAACATCCATAGTGCCTAGTATGACGTGGGCATTGTAACTTTTGTTTTGCTTTTTTTCACAACACGTATTGGATTGTTAAACAATAATCGTAAAATGTTGGTTGAATAACTTTGGTGTTAATAACCGACTTTAAAGATGCTCATCATCTATAATTAATATATTTATTTAAAAAAAGAAGAAATGCATCATTTCAGATTGTCTCATGCCACTGGAAACTTTCAGAATGTCTTATATCATTAATATGCTATTTGTTCTCTTTCAATGGCGGGCATCTCATAACACATTTCAATTGCCACTATTAATGTACAGATCCAATGTAGATGTGATAACTTGATGGTTGTTAAAAAGAAAAACAAGTGTAAAATGTACATTTGCCTACTTGATAAAGCTATCAATATTACAAGGCCCAATTTCATGGTACTGTTACCACGGATTTCTGTGCTTAGCCTATATAATTCGGTGGTAAGCAGTGCCATGAAGTAATGGGCCCGGCTATTTTACAATCTTCTGAATTTAAAGAGCAAAATTCCTGTTTGAATAACCGAAATTTAGAGAGTAAAACCGTTTCCCCCAAATCCTCCAGCCTTCCTCCTGAATACCTCAGACATTTTAAGCATGATCTTAAACCTTCTTTAAACCACCAGTATTCTCAATAAAACGGGCGAGTTTCGCGTTCGTGATTCGAACATTATTTCTTGGGATCCTCCCGATGGGTTCCCAAGTATACAGTGCCAAGGAAGAAAACAAAATCTCGCACTTTAACGGGGCACAACGCTCATTACGCGCGAGACTTTGAACAGTCTGGGCTCGATTTCACAAATCATAATAGACCTTTCTTTTGCAACGTCACAACCCAATTTTTTGCCAACCAAGATGGAGAAACTACGGGGAGCCATCAATGCAAAGCAACAACAGATAATCACAGTTTGTAAAAATAGTTCACAAATATCCAAAAATTGTTTTGAATTCGTTGGAAACAAACCAACCAATGATGGGATGTATTTTCTTTCAATAGAAAGTTTGCAAAAATGTTGAATTTGGTCACAACGTCTGTCAACAAAACCTAAACGTTTTGCTACATTTGGCCGTCCATGCCAACCAGCACGGTTTGTTTATCAACAATGGAAAGGTCTATAGTCTTAAGATGAGTTTTCAATACTGCCATAAGCACCTAAGCACTTTGCTAGTAATTACGATTGGTAGACATCTTAAGATCAACTCTTCGTGAAATTGAATCCTGTTGAACCCAAGTGCTTTTGTTTACTGATTATAAACATGTTGTTTATTTTATCCTTTTTATCGAATATTGATGCTTAATGATAGGAGAGCCTGTTGTAATTATTTAGGGCTTATAGATATTAAACATAAAGGAGAGTTTTGAGTTCAAACTATGTTAATTCCCGTGTCTTTCCACACAAGGTGCAAGAAAAGTTTGCAATATATTCCATGAGTACGGTAGTTCGACAGTACTAGATATCAGATTTGTCAATGAGTAGATCATCAACGTATTGAAGTTCTTGTAGTTATTTTGGTTAAAAGTTCACAGGTACATCGAATTACGCCGTATTGAAGTTCATCATGACCGCAATGATCAAATTGACTCGATTGTAGTTTTGAACTTTATAAAGAGAAGTTAGAGTTATTGACATTAATTTATTCATTTTATTTGTGGAATAATATCTTCTCCGGTATTCAACTATTATAGGTTTTGAGGCATTGCGTGGCGAGGTATCAATGTATATTTGGTTTGCGGTAACAACATGTGATTATATCTACTTTGCTATCTACAGTAGATTGTTCTTGTGAGAACTTGTCCTGTTATTATTATTCTACGACCGCTGAGTAGAATTCCGAAGTCTACTCCACGGTAGTAGAATAGTAACAGGACAAGTTCTCACAAGAACAATCTACTGTATATAGCAAAGTAGATATAATCACTTACCGCAAATCAAATGTACACTGCCATTCAACTAGTTGATATTCAGTCCTTCGAGTAGCAACAAACGTGCAGTGCCAGCCAAAAGAGTTACCGTACAAAAACTAGATGACATTCACAATGTTCTCCCATACTGTTAGCAGAATGGTTATATATTGACCGTTCTCCAACCTAATTACTACGGTACTAATTTGATATTTATTATTAAATGTTACAATCTAGTAACTATGGCTTTTTCCGACACACGAAATTGAGGTATAACTATAATCCATACTAAATTAATTATGTAAATTAAAATGTTCGAAATAAAAACGAAATAAAAAAGGGACAATGGTAAACAGTATGAAGCGTTTTAATGTTAAACGGTAATATTTATTTATTTAATTATTTACTTCTATATTTATTTATTTGTTCATTTATTTGTTTAAATTTTTCTATTAAAAATTAAAAAAAATGGGAAGCCAACAATAAAGCGACCAGCACTGTATCCCGTTGGCTTGAAGATACCTTTGTACAGAAGACGATGAAGACTATAATGTTCAGTTTTTTAGATGTAGGGGTGAAGGGGGGGGGGGGGGGGGGCCGTAACAGGGAAAACCCACGTGATCAAATATAGGGACTGACAACCCATTCAACATGCGAAGCTCCTATCCGAGGCGAGATTCGAACCAGGGTCCACAGAGGCCATGCATGGACACGATGCCACTAAAAAGCAAACCTGAGAGGCGAAAATGTTAAATCAAGCGAGAATTTGTATTCATGTCATCAAAATGCGAAAGTTTGATGTTACAATATATAAATTGTTTTTTTTCCCTTCTTCTTGGTGTTATCGCATAATGTTGGATACCCACTTAAACTTTTACTTTTGAGAGCTGAGTTTAATGTTTGGCAGATGTAAAAACACCAATGAGAGAAGACCCGCCATTGATCCATTTAAGGGCAACTGACGCAATAAACCACACCATGAGTGGGGTACAATAATGGTTAGCTTCAGTGGGGGTGACTATAGGTGGGTGACGGCTACATACCCAATGTCAAGTACATTTTATTTACGCGCGCTACCCTCAAAACAGACGGAAGCCTTCAGTGTGATAAACAACAAAAATTACGAGATTATACCCTCCATTAGTGGATTCTTGAACGAGGTTGAGGATTGATGTTCTTTCTAATGAACAAACAAAGCGGAGCTGAATTAACCGTAAGACACATTAACAAAGGGCCTGTCTAAGATAGTACAACGAAAGAAAATTATTTATAAAATGGCAAAGTACAGAATTGGTAATTATCGAAAAGAAATTGACTAGCTTCCATCTAAGACATGAAACGTAAATGACATCAGAAAACAAGGGAAGAAATGACATTGCTCGCAGAAAAACAAAAACAACTCATAAGTTCGTACCAGGGCCAATCCTCCAGAGAATTGTTTCCATCTGAAACACTTCAAAGTTGAGGAAAAGACGTGCAAAGAACCCATAAGTTACAGTTGCTTATTTCGATTGCTGCAATCAAAATAAGCTCGATGTGAACGTGCCAAAAACAAACAAACAAACAAACAAACAAACAAACAAACAAACAAACAAACAAACAAAACATACTATGAAACTTTGTTTTCCTTCTTTTTCACTAAAGACGTGAACACCGTGTATTTTGATTATTGGAAAGTGTGTCTACTGAAAACTTGTGTATTGGAATCAATTTAGCCTCAAAATAATTCATGCACATTCCCACTGTTCTTCTTGTGTATATTTTAAACTTTGATGACCCAAAATCTGGTTTTGGAATTAATTTTGTATAGACCCCCCCATGATGCGAAGACAAGTCTTTGCAAACGACCCTTTCTATGAGTATTTCACATCAGGCGATATTCAATGAGGTTCTCGTCTCATCGTGATGGAGAAGATAGAAGGAAAAAAATAGACCTGTACTCCCATCACGGGGAACTGTTTAGCTTCCATGATCCCCACTGCAGTAGCAGCTACTCCGTCCAGACTGTACTTTGGCGAGTTCATCACCCATACTCGTGCACAGAGATCGTGGCACCAATACAATCAAGTTGGGCGGATGTTTGTGGCGTGTCTTTCTCATTTTTGTGGAGAAATCTAAAGCGATTGTGACATTCCGACGGATTACACCAATCTTTGGCCAAACAAAAATATGCCTGCGTGATAGATTAGCCTTCAAATCCTGTTATCCTGTATCGAAATCACTTATATGTACGGATTTCCCAAAAAAGAAAGAAAGGGAAAATTAACATTTAGGACGTGGGTAGTGCAGCATTGTTTGCTTTTGTCTGTGTTTAAAAATGACAGGTGCCCCATCCGTGCCTATTGTACTGGTACCCATGATTGGTGTTCAATTCGTTAACGTTGTGAACCAATGCGCACAACACATTCCATATATACTATTGGTATCTCCATTGCAGACCACATCAAATTTAAAGCTTTAAAGTCAAATTTTGTTTGCAGATTTGACCCCAAAAGTTTTGATTTTTACTTTAAAATATTTATTTGTATACATTCGAGAAGGTTGTAAGCTTTTATTTCAGGTATTGCACGAACAAATCCACCAATGATAAGTGGTAGTTATAATTAAAAACTAAAAATGAATTATTGTCGAGATCCTGGCATCATCTCATGTACATAAGGCATGTACAAACAACTTTACATTTTACACGTATTTTGTGCATTGTCCGTGGCATAATGCGAAAGTTTTTGGATGTTTTTCATCCCAATTCGTTCAGAGAAAAAAATTATTTAAAAAAATGTCTTTCAGCGGAAATTGGGTCGTAAACTTTAAATAACGCAAAATCATCCATGGTTTTCAGGAATTCTTTCAACAGCTTTTAATAACTCTTATTTACATCGCGGTTTCTTTAAGGGAATTATTAATTCCATACCATTAAGGAGCTATTTTTCAGCTGGCAACAAAATGTTCCTAACTCCAATTGGTTAATGTGTTCTGGTGTCCAAGAAAATAATGACGTGTATAACATTTACATCTTTCTGGTAATGAAACCAAGGGACCGTCACAAGTGACTTGCACTGTGACCCATAGGCCTGAAGATTAATACTGTGTAGAGAAGATGTTTGAAGAAATATCAGTTTTAGATGTGGGAGGAAAACACCAAATAGGGGAAACCCACACAAACAGGTAGGGACTGAAAACCCAATCCACATGCAAGGCTCCAGTCCGGGATTCAAACCGGGGTCACAGAGATGAAAGGCAGGAAAAGAAACCACTGAGCCAACCCGAATGCCGATAGCTAGAGTCATGCTTTTTTGAAGTTAATTGTCAAAAAGAAGTCTCCCTTTTTCAACCACCATGAACGTCTCATGCAGTGGCGAATATAAGGTATTTTTGTAGGGATCACAAGGGGGTACACAATTACTTAATTATTTTTCTATGGGAGGGGGGGGGGGCACTTCCGGCCATTAAAACTGTATTTTGCGTTTGGATTTTTCTTTAAAAAGCCCTTTCTCGGCGCTCTTGTTTTGTCGTCTCTGAGTGTTTTTAAACACTGAGTTGAACTGCTAAAGCTTATAATTCTGGTTATTCTCAAAAAGGGTCAAGATTTCAAAGGGGGCACATTAATTGGGGGGCGTGCCTGTACGTAAACATTTGTGGTACAGTCCCAAACCTCTGGAAACTATTGCAAATAAATTTCTAAATTCAAACACATTTATAGAATTAACGACTAGATCTTCATAACTTGCCCCCAATTTGCTGAATATAATTGACTTGAAGATGAGCAGAGTACGAAACGTCGAGATCAACGGCTCTTTTCAAAACCACCACTCCTCCCAAAAGAGATTTATACACATGGTTGTAGCCGCAAGTTTACTAGTAATAGTTACTGACTTGAAAACAACTTCATCTCCTGAAGCATTTATACTAAGCCGGCTGGGAACAAACCACCAAAGCTTCAACAGAAAAGGGGACATTCTTTTCAGAGGCAACATGATGATGGCGTTCGTTGTGTGACCGTGGAGCTGTCAAAAAGAGCGGTTGTTGTAGCTCCATGGTGTAGTCACACCATCGGTGTGATGGACAAATTAAATGCTGTGGATACTCCGGTTTAGCCCGTTGGGCTCTCACTGCTTATCTTTCTTCACGGGGTGCATGGTTCATGCTGCGTTAGCTTGTTTGCTGAAGACAGAGGAACTTTTCTTTAGGTTTTCCTCTCTCTGGAGGAACATGGTGGGTGAAATCATCATGGGGTAATTGTACATCCTTTTGCCCGTAACAGTTTGCTGTGCCCGGTGAACTTAATACGAAACTTTAAAATTGTACAAGTGTATTCAAATATAGATTTCCGGGATGAGTAAATTAATTCAGATCCTCACAGGTAAGGAATTACACAGATACCACGGAGGCCATGGTCTCTGTTGCCCTGGTCTTGGCCTCGGTGCCCCTTCAAATGTTTCCTATAGACTTTAAGATTTTCCAATGAAAGTGCCCTTTGCAAAAGGAAATGGCCTTGCCCTCTTAAAGATGAAACTCCAGGCCTGAGTGAACATTTCATCGCATAAGTTTAAGTGAAAAAAAAACTCAAACAGTTTACGTTTTGCCAGGGATTCGTTCACGTTCAAACAGCAGGCTTATTTCTATTGCGACAATCAAAATAAGCAACTGTGATTTGTAGGGTCTTCATATGGCACTTCTTCGACTGTGAAGAGTACTTCAGACGGTTTATTTGGCGGATTGGTACTGACGAGAACTTTAAACTCAGTGAGCTTTCAGATTAAAAAAAAAACCTTTAACTTGTCGACCATCCTGTACTCGGGATGCAACAGCATGCAGGACAACCCAAGTCAAAATCACAAAGTCCCATTTTCGTCCGATCATACATGACAGAAAGGATGTAACATAGGAATATTTGAGTATGATGTTTTCGAGTGTATATGACACAGGCCAATAGACCTCGAACATTCTGACACCATCTAGGTCAAGTCCCCTTTAGTGCGATATTATTAATCATGTTTAACCTATACCGAAAATGACCAGACTATTTGCCCTTCCAGCCTCACTTTGGTTACACTGATTTGAATGGGAGTACCAAGATGGATGCCCCATGATAAGTGTATATTATAATGACATCGACCACATCAAGACTTTATGATCTTTTACTTATCTATTTGTTTGAGATGGACTCCAACATAACAATCGTAGGTTTATTATTTGTCCCAAGTAAGCTCCGCTGACAATCACTGTATATTGATTACCGTCTTGAACTAAGACTACCGTTTTGAACCAATACTACCGTCTTGAACCAAGGCTACCGACAAATCGATCCATCGACCTCAATTAAGCACTTTTTAAACTTTGTCTAAAGTATTTTCGTAATTATCTTTTATCAAAAAATACTTTACTCATGCCTCAACCATGTCTTGCGAGAACTTTATATGTGCAGAATTTCGCAAATGTCTCAAAAACATCCCCACACAGCAGTGTTTTTCTTATCTCATGTCACACGATATAATAATTACTCCAAAATGATATTGCCCGGAACTGAGCCATAATTTGATAGCTTCTGGAAGACATCTGCTTAAACCAATAATGTCAGTTTCGCAACATTTCAAGAAAATGCACAACAACAAACATTCTGGAAAAATCATTACAAAGTTTTGAATAACAACCCTGTACAAGCTATCAAACCAATCTGAAAATACATATCTACAGTAAATTACTTGCATAATTGACGGGACATGGGGGTAGACGTTGGAATACAAGTAAGCATTTTGCATCAACGATTGGATATTATTCAATATGGTTCACGACAACTACAAATATTTCTATGAGGTGAAGACACTCTTGAGTGGGTGGGAAGGTGGAAGGGGGGGGGGGGCTGGGTAAAGTAAGTAGTTTTTTAACCTAAAACGATAAGACGATTAAAAACAGAAGTTCATGGTCAAAATGACAAACAACATTCCGAACCAAAGCGATATGACGGCGGCCATTTTTTGAACTTGTTCGCAAGTGTGAGAAGTTTCAACACCATGGAGTCTCCGGCTTTGACTGTGGCTTTGTAATGGACAAGGGATCCGACTCAAGCACCGAAGGTGGGGCCTTTTTGGGGTGGGGGCGTGGGGGGGGGGGGGGAGGGACACACCACTGAGGTTATTACGACAAAGGATTTACCAGTACGCCCACACTCTTTGTCAAATGCAAAGACAAACACTTAAAACCACTTCAATTTGACGAAATAATTATTCAAACAATTCTACAAAAATCATTGCTTTAAAGACAAGGGCCAGGTAACTAGCGCTATACAAATATCTTTGTAGTGGCACAAAATCAACTGCGTCAGGCAAATCAGGTTATTTTAACAATGTCTCCTATAGTATTGCCCCAAAGTCTGGCACCCAGTGGACTCAAATCAGCACCCCATAGGTGGTAAACCCAATCATAGGCTACGTTTCGTCTATACGCGGTCAGCAAAAGTCAGTCTGAACAAACCTAAGACCACATTTTTAAGCCAATAAATGCCACGCGTGCGTGTGACAGATGTAATTTAATTTGTTGATTACATTAAGATTTAACAACTTAATATTCCGGTATGCTTTTCCACATAGAACTGCCACTGCTGTACGTTGGTTTGAAATCGAAAACACACATGCGCCTTTTGCATGCAAGAAAGAGGTTGTTATTTGAAACCATCGTGTGTTTACAAAATGTACAATTTTTTTTTCAGCACGGGAGGTTGCATATTTCGATTAGTTTTACTCCCGAAGCTTATCAAAACTGTCATTTTTAGAGAAAGAGAGAAAAACGAATTGAGGCAGTTTACTGGTCGATTTCGATGGCTGGCTGTTATAGGCTTGGTGAGATGTAACGAGTGACTTTGTTGTCTCGGCATCGGAGGGTGCGTGCAGATAAAATGGCAAAGATTCGCCTGATTTATAGAGATGGGCGATGTGGGTATACTTCAAGAATGGCACGCGTCCCGTCGTCGGAGTTGTAATTTTCTTTAGTCAAAATGAAAATTACATGGGGCTAAAACTATACCGGTTGTGCTGCACACCACGTGCAAATATTCTGTAATTTAGTGTTAATATTTCATCGGGGTTTGTGTAATGGAATAAGTGCGTACCAAGCCAATAATAAGTGGGTGATACATTACAAAAATAGGTCGAGTTGAGATAAACATATTTACAGGTTGTTTGTGAATTTGGATTGAGGCTAAGATTTATTTGTATTAGTGTTGTTGTTTTGTCGTGTTTTTTTGTCGGGTTTTGTGGGTTTTTTTTATTAAAAGAGCGCACCTAAACCTATCGTTCAAGTTTAAATATTGTTTGAATGATGCCTCACCCGAGAAGGAGGCCTGAGGAATTGGGTAAACCAAAATAATATTTTTATCCCGATCCAGTTATTACATCTATTAAAAGGTAATGATGGATATGCATCATAATATGTCAAACAACCAACCATTGTTCAAACTGTATTGTTCCACATGTAGAATCAATCATCTACCATCACGAGGTATCCAATGCAGTGACTTACGTTACTTTACGGATAGTCTCTGCAAACAGTCAATGCAGTATATAGGCTGTATGTTGTGCAGAGTGATGCCACCCCCATGCCTATGGTATCGGAATCTCGCCACCATAAACCCCATCCGTAAAATTGTCACTGGGGAGAGTTATGCTCTAATGGCGACGGGTTACAAATTGCGATAGAAATGGTCGTCTTAGATCAGCCATACCTCAAAACGAGCGCAAATGATTTAAAAACAAAATAAAACATAACTCCACTCAGTAGGTCTATAGCACAAAAACTTACACGTTATTATTGGTAAACGTTTGGAATTTTCATTTTAAAAAGTATAACCTTCTCATCAATTTAAAACTATGGAATACTCTATCTTTTTCTTTAACGAAATAGTGATGCATATGGCGTAGTAATTAAGAAACGATTCACTTTTCTGAAAACGTGTTTAATTGTTCATTTGTTAATTCTTAATTTTAACCGTTTACAATTAAGGTTAGTTCATATTAATGACGCCTAATGACTAAAATGATGAGTTAAAACAAAAATTTGAAAAAGAACCCCAAAAGAAAACAGATTGGCTCCCCGCACTAAGATTTTGGCAAAATTAGGGAGACTGTCCACATAGGACCGGATAGCTCAATTGGTAGAGCATCGGTACGTAAACCCAGAGGTCACAAGTTTAAATCCCACTCTGCCTTATAGTAGGCTACATTTGTCTTTGTTCACACAGAGTTCATTTTATATGTGCCCCGTCAATTCCCTCTTGTGGTTTGTTACTTGAAAATAGAAAGGCATAAAATGTTGCATCATGTAACTTATCGGGGAAAAAAGATTGAGTTTTTGTTTTATAGCCGGCCATTTGCTAACATATCATTACAATTCTGAAATAATGTTGTAACAAAACCCAAATTTGCCCTCCACTAAAGGCGTTTTGATCTTTAAATAACCCTCAGATGTCCCCGTGTCCGGAAGGCGTCACCAAATTGCAGAAGTCTAGCAGTATGACCGTTTTCAAAACCACTGCTCCAGATGTCGGCTCCAGCTTAGGCTCCGTCTGCCTGTCTAAAACCTCCCACCAAAGCGCACGTTTTCAAAATAACTGACGGAGCTTAGGCCGAAGCCGAAGCCGAAGCCGAAGCCGTGGTTTCGTAAAGGGCCTCTTATAGCAACATCCCCTCAATATCTCCATCACTAACTCCAATTATTTTTATGTCTGCTTTTTCAACGTATATCCTACAAATACCTGGTATCTCATTAGAGCTGCCTGTATTTAAACTAAGAAACGTTGGTGGTCATCGTCACCAGCTATTGGTGGCATACTACGAATTCTTGTTTGTTTTCAAAGCTAGAAGCACTATCCAGAGCTCAATCATTTGATCACATTCGGGTAGCTCTTATATACAATTCCATCAATTTTACGAGCGCGTGCTCACATCATTTAATAGAAATTCTTGAGGTTGATTTCATCTCCTTTTGATGAATTTCATCTTCAGATTGAATTTATTTAATTTCTTTTGAGAGCTGTTAGTTGCATCAAGTTATTTTCGAATGTCTGTTTTAAAATTGAATATGAAGGAATGTCAACATTTCGAGGTCGAATTTGCAAATAGTGCACAGTATAAAAATGGTATTTAAATCTTTATAAAAATGTATATATATATTGTCATCTTGTCGCTTAAGACCTCGAGAGAAGGGGAATTTAGACGTGACTTCATCCGCTTTTGTGGTGAAAGGACGAACCAAGCGGTTTAGTATACCCACTCTTTGTTTGCTTTAATTCATCGTCGATGCGTTTATTTACAGCTTGGAAAATTAATTACCGGATATGAGTATACATAACAGGCAAATAAAATGTGTATTTTCTGGTCCTGGGTGTTGGTCCTGAATTGGGATGGAGTTACATTTGAGTCTCCTGAGTGATAAATTATGCTCAGCTTCTGTTAATTTGCAAAAAAAAAAGAAAACAAATTAGCCTTTGCAAACTGCTTACCAACCAAAAGGACCTGTTGCAAAGGAAAATGGTTACTGGCCTTTTGTTAATTTATTAGCCATTATTAATCTATGTATAAAATGAGGGGATTGGTGGTCGTGTAGAACCATGATTTGGAGGTGACTGTATCCGATTTTGCCTATTTATACGCGTGAATGGACACAAATAAATAAATGGGTCTGCAGACCCATTACGTCATTTGAGTAGCCTCCGCTTAGAGGTCAAAAGAAGGTTGCTGATTGTCCTGTGCGCCGCGCGTATACAAAGATGTGCGTTTTCCATGGTTTCATGGTTGTTTTTACCTCAAAGATGGCGGCGTGATGACGTCATGGCATAAGGTGCATTATCTTCTTTGCTCAGGCTATAGTGGACTGGTGGGGTCAGTGTTGTGGAAGGGAACGGGGGACGTTGTGATCACAATTCACTTCCATTCTCCTACAAAATAATGTATATCCAAATGTCATGTTGTTCTTACTTCCACTACAACTTTAAAGGGACACATTGTTGTCAAATCTATTAAATGGTGCTGTTTGGAATTGCTTCTTATTTTTTAAAGAGTTGTTCATGCAATAAAACACCTACAGTGTGTTGTAATAATTAGTGAGTAGTGATTCAACAAACATAAACTTGCCTCTCATAGGAAATACAATCAGCGGAAACCACACTGTACATACGAATTTGTGGAATCAAACATTTGGTACTTCAAAATGGCGCCTGATCTGTCACGAGATTAAACAAAAAACACACACTTTCAAGGGATATTTATGCGAATAATTATATTCTACTTTTTAAATAAATTTCCAACCATATTCATTTCATAACGTTTTTAAAGCCCAAAAGCGCCAAATACAAAGGCAACGTATCCCTTTATACGAAACTAATCATCATAATACGGGTTACATGTTTTGGATGTTTTTTTTTTGAATGTTTTCGGACACGTGATTTAAGGTTATTCTTGAAAATATATTGCCAACTTTTTCACCGAATATGTTTAATGCCTTTAAACTCACTGAGCTGAATGACATCACCAAAAATCACCTTTTTTGCACACAATTTGCAAGACTAACGATATCAGCAAAAAAAGCACGAAAAAAATCAACCAATCCTGGAGAGTTCAGCGAGCCGAACGACACGGTTCGCTTGACGAACCTTTTTCAACAAAAACACTACAAAAGTGAACATACGACGTGCTTGTCCTGTCACACCGGAACAAGAAGCTACTTGGTCACTGACAGTCGAATGCCAAAACCAGAACAACTGACAGTCTTAAACTCCCGCCGGTCATTCCGGGCCGTTTCACCCCCTTCTTTCTCCAAGCTCGGACGATTACCCGACTGCATGTCCGCGGTAGAAGTATCCGACGCGGACGGGGCAAGTTCACCGTTGGGACATTCCATCATCACCGATGCGTTGGCGGGGGGAAAAAAATGAATAAAATAAAAACTGAAAAGAAAAACGATTTCATAATGGATCCCACAGGATCTGGTTCCGGTTGTTTGTCTTCTTTAGAATTGCCTCTCCAGACGTTTGAATTTCCAAGATAGGCGAACTGAAGTATTTTTGTTACAATTATAGTAAAAACTGCAATAGATACATAAGAACAAACCCTGACTGACAGGTTACACAATATTGATTTTCAATTCAAATCAATCCTCGAGATCTCGTTCAATTATTACCCCCAAAAATGAATAATAAATAAATAAAATAAAATAACCAATAAAAAAATAATAGTAGTAATAATAAAAATAATAATAATAAACAAACAAATGATAAACAATAAAAAATAATAATCAAAATAATAAAAAATAAAAAAGATTAAAAAAAAAATAAAAAAAAAATAAAAAAATAAACAAATTAAATTAAGTAAAATATGCGCTTCCGTATACAAAAGGCGCCAAGTAACTTCAGAAGATAATTAAATCGGAGGTCAAAAAGAGAATTTGCAAAGCATGCAGACCTTGAGAAAGGGCAGTGAGTTTGACCACAACTTACAAAGTGGACAAAGGGTGAACAGTTTGCTCGTCTAAGTTGATATCAAGCAACGGTCACGCTGATGAGAAACTGTATAAGTGCTATGCCCTATTTTGGAAAAAAAATCTTAAGAAATCGTTTTGTTCAGAAAACGTTTTGGCAACCGTCTCAAAACAGCACTAAACAGTTTTGTAAACACTAGTTAGGCATTGTATAAAAAAATGACAAGTTAAGCGTCAGGCAAGTTAAGGAAATAAAAACTGACAAGCCTTATAAGTAACGTGTTGAAAAGGGAAAAAATAAAATAAATAAACAACGATTATAAAAGTAAAACAAAATACAGTTTAAAAATTTTTTTTTGTTGCATTATCCAAAACATTTCTTAAAGGTGCACCCAAAGCTTTAGCACCTAAATACATGCTTAGCACAGAAAAAACGTTTTTGCTTATCGGAAACATGTTACCAGCCAAAATACAGTGTAATGTATATCGTTTCTGACTGGTTACCAGCCGCCTAATTTTTGCTTAGCAGAAAGATTTTCTAAAGCACCATTTACTGCTCATTATTAAATAGCTTTAAGAAATCGGCACAAATTATGTTGCTAGGTAAATTTTTCTGCTGAGGAAAAAATCAACAGGACATCACAGTCACAAACATTATATGTTTTATGACATTTTTGGCTAATGGTGATTTATTTCTTTCCTAAGGATAAGTTTAGCAGCTGAACTCGAAATAATTGGCCGCCGCTCTTTTTATTTAACGAGAATATTTTTTCCGTTATATATACCAACACCAGCGGGCAATACTTTCAACACAATCAATAGCATACATCATTTCAAAATTTGTCATTTGAACACACTATGTAAAAAAATACAAAATAATATTCACCAGACACTTTGTGCTCTGATATTATTAATGCATTAATATTGTTCTTATTAATACGTGAAACTCAACTCAATCAAAAGTTGTGCCAGTGTTTCAAAAGTTATAATAATGGGATATTTGGTCTTCCCCATAGGGAGCTTTGCGTGGCTGCGGTGCAAGGCTTCCAACATCGTATGGCATTCCTGAGGTATAATGAGTTTGTAATCGCTGTCAGCCAGGTTTATTGACAGTGCATTTCATGTTTATTTAACTAAGATTCTCGAGAAATGTTGAACATGCCTTAAACAACCTCACTGGAAGCAGTCACGAGCGAGCCGGTCCTAGTGATGCAAAGATACATTGGGGGGTAAAAATGATTGGTGATGATGTGATGCTTGGTTGTGCCGACATGAGTAAAAGAAAAATGGCCTCGTTTATCAATGCTCCAAATATAATGTGTCCTTCTCCCAGACTACACAATGCGCAACAAAATGCATAGTTATAATGCTTACTTTAACGAATATTCCTTCAAAGAATAATGTGCAAGTTGCTTGCAATAGTTAATCAAACCGTACGTCGAAAATGTTATTATTAGGGTGTCAAATACCATGACAATCACGCATTGCAAGTTTCCCGTTCAATCCACACTTCATGCGTCATGAGAAAGTTCTAACATTGATCCATTCAGAGTTGTATGGCCCGATTTTCGCCGAAATAATCTTTCTTTTTAGATGTTTTTCCTCTGAATGAATTTTGACAGATGATGCTGTTTCAAAACGAAAAACTGAAGGAAAAAAAACTTGTGCATATGCCAGGGACAATGCACACAATACTTGTAACACGAAAAATTGTTTGTACATGGCCGATGGACGTGATTTAATGTCAAGATCCCGAAAATAATTCATTTTTAGTATTACTAATCTATGACGGATTTGTTCGTGCAATATGAAATAAAAGCTTGTAACTTTCTCGAATCTTAGCTATTTCAAATTTTAATCTCCTTTTCGGGTCAAATCGGCAAAAAATCGGACCTAGTATATGTGAGCTCGCCCAGAATAAAGATTTAAGAGTACATTTGAATATTATAAGCGAGATCCACTGAGGCCCTTCGTGTTTAATTTACCCATGTCGCAATCAACAAAATTAAAGCTTAAGGAAAATAAATTTAAGGTACAAACTCAGCCTTCGAACCACAGATCAAAAGCAGAAGCGATGCACATGCACCAGATAAACTTCCTTTTAGTAGCAGCTAAATAATTATATCAAAGGCTAAAGTAGTGGAGACCAAAAGAAACAGAAACGACAACACAAAAGTGAGCAAAATTTAAGTTATAGCATCGGGCTCGCCAATAATGAGATGACAGATGAGAGATGACCCAAACTCTAGCCAAATCAAGTTTACATTACAATAATTAAAAGTGACGTTTGATTCAAGAGAGAATAAATAATTCATTCACTCCAAACAGTTGTTGACATTTTATGATGTTATATGCTACGGGGCTGTTTTGTAGAGCAGATTGTCTGGCTGGCAAACTTGACTGTGTGGTGTGATTTAAATGCACCATAAGACAAGACCGTCATCTTGAGGCCGAACCAGCCGCTCACCTTACGATTTAAGGTCACATATAAAGGTCGTGAGATGACAGCAAATTACAAGCTGATACACGACCCGCTACTGTGCCAGAATGTCATATTGCAGGAGCCGAGAAATTGTGGCATTTCGGGGGGGAAACAAGCCCTGGGCCACGGCGCGACTGGCATGCCTCTCCCTTAGCCATAATCACTCAGAAATTATGCCACGAATGAAAGATATGCCGGTTGCTGGGCGACCTGTGTACAGTGCCTGCGTCTGGCCGCCGCATCATTCGCCCCTGGGCGACCATTTGGAAGAATCTTAAAGATGCGGCGAAGACATCTCAGAGAGGGGAAGAGAGGGAAAGGGAGACCGAGAGCAACTCCTCAGCGCAGCTGCCCCATGGCCTCCACACCGTGGATAAACATCACTAAAGCAAAAACAACACGGCACTGTGCATACCTTAGGCCCCGGACGGCCGTTACATTCATCGTGGGAAAATATCAGGCGCGTGCTAAAGTTTCAGACCCGCAATAAATATTGCGCTGGCGTGTATAGAGCAGCGAGTTCCAGAAGAATCCCAAGTGGTTTTTGGCGGGAAACGTGTCTCCACGTGAATAGAAAGTGGTAAATGCAAAGTGACAGCTTGTGTGAGATACAACGAGGGTGGCTTCCCATCTCTGGAATGAAACAATTTCACACATTTTTTACCCCTAAGAGACTGATGTCACTTTCATTATACTTTTGTTCTATTTTTTTTTAAACAAGTCCCGTACCTAGGGCACTTGAAAAACACATAGCATTCTTTCTTATTATGTCCCTGCATATCGAGAATAGGTGTACTTTAAAATGAACCGGGGTATTTGGCACTTTACACTAACACAATTATGCAATCTGACACAGGAATGAACGACCAAATTGCAAAGACAGAAAACACTGCGTGCAAGGCTCATTCTGACTATCATCTGTTTTTATTTTCGCCATCAAAAGCAGACAAATGTCTCTGGGTCCGCGATGATCTTCCAAGATTTAAATAAATCCATTCGCAGAGTATCGGGTTTTGGCAGACGATTATAGGGCAAACTTTTGGCGCGCAATTGACAGCATTTCTGGCAAATGTATTTTGCTGGCCTACTTGTGTGAAGTGATAATGGATTTTCAATGTGACTGACTGTGTCGCGTGTTCAGTATTGGTTGCAGTTAAGTTGCAGGACGCACTCGGGATTCATATTTGGGTTAGGCCTATCATTTTCTTCTATGAAGAAACGTTAATTTATTTTATTTGATAAAAGTTGCTGTCCACAATTGAGAAATAATTATGTGTGTACCGGTGTCCATCGGTGGACACTGCAGATTTCTGGATAGCTCTGGTTTGTGGGCAGAAAAGATTTCCTCCCTCCACGTTGAGGAAACTTCCAGCGTCACGGGGCAAACAACAAGTTATGGTCCATTTAAATACAGTTTGAAGCCCAATTATTGGCATTGTCACAATATGGCCCCGGCTGCGGACGATGTATTTTGTCGAAAGTGACGGTACTATCGTAAAGGAGAACAAAAATAAGGAATCTGAAATTACAAGGGAAAATAGACTGGGGCTCGTCTTCGTTAATTGCGTGGCCTCTTTGTACAAAGGGTAAACAGGGAGCCCAACCAAACTTGACACAAATCACATGGCGTGTCCACGCTCAGCTTGTCTGGGCCACGGTATGATATATTAGGTTGGGCACATTTCGTAAATCACTTATGGACATTATGATAAAAAAAACAACCGGAAATCGGTGTCACTGTGTCTCATATCTGTTGTTCGTCTAGCTCCTCCCCGTGTAAAGTTAACACAGTGCTTCGTGGAGCTGTCATGGTCAACACCATCTTTGTGTGTGTGTGTGTGTGTCGTGTACCCATCATGCTTCCTTACTCAATTCAAGACAAAGACTATTTGTATAAAAAGAAATCACAAACCCGCAAGACTTGCATTTGTAAAATATATGAAGGCTGAGGAAATCACAGCGTCAGTTCTGTGTCCTATAGTCCAAACGGTGTCAAGACAGAGGATTGTTTTGAACACTCGCTGCATGGCATGCCCCTAATAATGCAAGTAAGTTCACGGTCGCCATTCTTGAAGTAATGGGGTACAAAAGAGAAACCCCAAATTAAGTAATCACAGTGTCTTAGTTTTCTCCCACGTGACTTTTCAATTCGAATTGGCGCTTTCATATTTGGGGATAAGGACAAAGGGGCAGGGAGGTTTTGAGCAACATTTCTGCATATAGCTAAAGACACTATATCGAACGTTCCGAGTCACATAGAAAAAAGCCTTCAAAGTTATATTTGTCTAGATGTATTTATTTTCACCCTTCTTTTTTATATTCGCAGCAATTATCGGGAGGGGGTTATTTGCTCACTTTCGCCTCTGCATCCCTAGTTGAAATGACATACATTTTACCAAGTCGCCTCTTCGATGAGTATTGAGGATATAAGCCGCCCTCACCAGTTCATCCATGCGTGAAAATGACACCTCATAATTTGGGGGAGTAACCATGGATGAATAATTAATTAAACACCCTGTATTCTCAACTGTGCATTGTGACACCTATTTACATGTGGTGTGGAAGTGCGCATGCGCATGCAGTAAAAAGCATTTCTCATTTTCATAGGCCTACATCTTCTTCCGCACCATATAAGGAAGCTTGAAACTAAAATGAAAGATGGCTGCATGCACATATCGTCGATACCGGTATGTCAACTCTAGTTTCTTTCATACAGACCCATATAGATTCATAAAAGGGTAATAGGTGACAAGGGTTGCCAGCGAAACCTGTCCTG
Organism: Marthasterias glacialis; assembly: GCA_911728455.2. Classification (NCBI taxonomy): domain Eukaryota; kingdom Metazoa; phylum Echinodermata; class Asteroidea; order Forcipulatida; family Asteriidae; genus Marthasterias; species Marthasterias glacialis. The sequence continues at coordinate 4,930,974 of OU452219.1, forward strand.
GATTAACCATTAACCTCGTCTAAATCTAGGATATGAAAATCTGTAAAAAGGATTTATGGTTAAATTTAGGTTCTGGGCTTTTGTGTGAAACTCAGCATCGTTCTCCCACTGGGGACTGTGTGTGTGTGGGGGGGGGGGGGAAACCGTACCTGCTGCACGGGACCTGGGCACACACCGCACGCTCGCGCACCGGTTTATGATGGGTCGCCTTAAAAGAAGCCGCTTAGCCGCATACCAGCCAATTACGGGCGACTTTCTCGTCGTAAATCACAATCATTATCCGAGTGATGACTCCACATTCCACGGAGCTTCTCAAGCAGACTTCACGCTGTCATCTCGCCAGACTCTGCCCCCGTAAATCGTGGCTTCAAGTCTACCCGAGTGATCTCCCGATTAATCCGCCAACTTTTGACTGATGAACAGCTGTCAGCGTTGTTTGATACAACTCGCAGGCAACTTTGGCAATTCGTCTCAATCAGAGCGTTGACGTGTATGCGATGCGTTCCCCTGGGGGATACGGGGCACCATACCAGTCAGTGCACCAGAGAGTCTCAAAATGCCACTCGCATAAAAACACTGCCACAATCCCACCATCGTATCACTTCGTCAAGGGGATAATACGGAGATGTTTTGAATGTGTATATTTTAGGTCAGTATACCGGTGGATAAAAGCTCAAGCAAATATTTGGAATGTCTGGACTCAACTGGAAAGAAGAATCATTTTGTCTGTAGATGTTGATGATCCAAGCAATGCTGGCCTATCTATTTTGATGATGGATGCAATGGGTTTAATCTTGATTGCTTTTGTAAAAGGGTATCCATCAAAAAACAACAACCCATAAATACTTTCACCAAGTAGTCTGGTTTAATGTGAAGTTATTACTAAAATGCCTATCAGTAGTCTGCATTAATTCTTTTTTTAAATGAGTTCGAAGTGGAGTCAGAGAGGGTGCTGTTTCAAAGTTCCATAAAATATGGAAATTACATAATGCTAGGTCCGACTTTTTGCCGGTTTGACCCCAAAGTTTAAAGTGAAATTTTAAATGGCTATTTTTAGAGATTTGAAAAAGTTACAAGCTTTCATTAAAGGTATTTCACGGAGACAAAAAAAAAATCCGCCATTGATGAGTCAATTAAAAATTAAATATTAATTATTGTCAAAATCACCCGTCATTATCTCCCGACCATTGGTCAGTTACAAAAAATGTTGCATGTTGGGTGTGTTATGTGCATTGTCCTGGCGTATGCGAAAGCTTTAGTATGTTGTTCGTTTTTAAACAGCATCATCTGTCAAAATTCGTACAGAGATAATTTTGTTTGTAGTTGTATTGCGTTTATTGTCATTTGGGCACCGATGTACGACCTCACATTAGTATGATGATTTTCCAGAAATCTTTTTTTCTGTGGATATCTATATTTGCATATGTGATTGTGACTCATTTCTTCCTATAGAAAGGATAATTATTTGTATACTTGAACCTGGCATAATTTTTATACTTAGAGAATAAACGTCCAGAGACATAAAAGAAAAACAAGGCAGCACCGTAGGCCAAGTGTTTTTTTTTAATACAACATTTTTGTAGGTATGCTGTGGAAAAACAAACTCTGAGAATTGCAGAAAGAATTGGAGAGGAAATGTATATGAGCCTAATGTATATGTGTTTAATATGTTTAAAGGTGAAATATAGGATTGGTAAAGCTGACATTGCAGTGTTCTTACTCTGTGTGATTCAATATACACTGTATACATTAAAAAAAAACTGTGAAAATTTGGGCTTAATCCGTCGTCAGAGTCAGGAGAAAACAGTGAAAAACATGCACCCTTTTCAGTATATAAACACATTGTCTTTAATTTCGATTGTTACAACCGACATTAAAACCGGGGTCTTCAAATTCTATTTTCTCGACTTTGACAGTATTTCAGACAAAAATATTTCTTTGGAAGAGTGGTACTGTATGACTATTAAATAAAAATTTGGATGAATACCAGTCCTGTATAAACTACCTTTAATATGTTATTGTTAGTCCAATTAATACATCTTCTGGAATGGTAATGTTCTTTCATAAAATTGATTGTTAGTTTATCATCACGAAAACCATTCACTGTTGTCATAATCGACACTGAAAGTAGCCTATGCTTAAGCCATGTAACTTAACCTGCACGATTTGCAATTTCCTGACATTTGGTTGGGACTTATGCGCCTACTTCACAATAAGTAGTGAGATATTATTCAGACTTGGACGTGACAATTAAGCCACTCGTGGCCTGTTGTTCGCAAACATTGTTTCGTTGACGTGGCAGGAATGTTTGCCGTGTTTAACTGCTCCCATACTAGCTTCGTGATTGATTAATAATAATGTTGGTGTTGTAAGTGTCAAGATTCCGTGTGAGTAAGGCGCACAGACTTCGCGCCCGCCCACTGAGTCCCGCAGTAATTCCACCGATCCCCTTACGTCAACATCACGTCGTGTGCCCGGCAAAAGGGCGCAAGACCTTACGCCCTTTTGCCGGGAACATAAATTAGTTAGTCCCAGTAACAAAAGGACGTAAGCAACAAAATGGCTCCTGACATGAACAATATTTCATTTTTGTTAGTTTTTTTGCTAGAATTAGCCTGAAGGCATGTTCCCCCATTCCCCATGCAGAATTTAACCTTTCTAGAATGACTTTTGCATGGCAACAAATTTACAAAACTTTCCCGCTCATAATTCTTGAAACACAAATCTTAAACGTAAATTGCTTACGTCCTTTTGCCGGGAACTTTCCCTTACGTCCTTTTGCCGGGCACACGATTCATGAGGACTTAATACTGGTCTTTTGTGCAAACTCGTGACCCCCAATGCAAAGTCACGTCTTCGTACATTAATGCTGCTGATGGTTAATGATTAATGTTGTTTGCCATCGACGTTAACTATAGGTCTTTACAAATATTTCCCCCCATAATGCTCAAGCTGATCCACTGAATATGAACATTGAGGTTATAATATCATGAATACAAAAATGGGATATTCTTCAATTGGTCCGGTTACATCATGTCCTTACTTAGGCCTTCTTTTTTTCTATAAATGGATCTGTCTTTATGTCCGTGCTTTTTGTGCCATTGACGAAGGTCCGGTTTGGATCGAAAGCTAATGCCATCACCTCTATTATATTCCTATTATATTAAAAAAAAATCAATAAACACCGGGGCGGATCCAGGGGGCGTGAGGGGCGCACGCCCCCTATTTTTTCTTCAGAAAAAAAATCAAGATATCATCCCGCCCACTTACAATGAGAAATAAACTTTCGACATTATGCTACAATGTTCACTGTATGTCAAACAATAAGAGGCGGGTAAAAAACGATGTTCATGCTTTTCAGGACATTTGAGGGTGCTGTTGAGGGACATTTGAGGGCCCCGGACCCAACGCCGTTAGGGCTTCGTGCTACGCGCTTGCAGTCGCCACAACTTGCTTTCAATGATCATTTGCTGCTGGATCGGTAAATTTCACGCCCCCCCCCCTGTTTGGAAAATCCTGGATCCGCCCCTGAACACGGCCTTTTATTTACTCATGAGGCAGACGGGCTCAATGGCATGACAGGGTAGGGGCCTCCTGACTTGAGCTGAGCTATCCCCCAGGGGGCATAACCAGAGGGACAGCTCCTGAGGGGCTCGAAGCCCCCTCCCCCTTCATCCCTGCACCCCTCCCCAAAATGAGATCGAAGAAAAAACTTGTTTCCCCCCAACCACCTCCCCAATTAATAATGGTAATAATAATAATAAAATAAATAAAACTTAGTTTAGAAATTTGCAATATTTGTCTTTCATAAATAAAAACGTGTACGATCGGAAAATTTGGTATTGTACCACCAACAAAGTAGAATGTAGTCCCGCCACTCAGGGTTTTTTAGTCCATGATTTTTCTGTGAGGCTCCACACTAGCTTCATGTTCGTGTGGTTACTATCATCGCATTGTTCATGTACTTGTACTGTAGAGGGCGCTGTTTCAAAGAAAGAACCAAAATGGCGCCGGTTCATGCTCCGCATAGGAAAGAATGAATGAATGGACGAAGCATGGTAAACAAGACGACCAGGTTAATTTGTAAATGTGAGTATTTCAACTATGTAAGCACTGTGGTAGTGCGGAATTTGTAACGTACTTTCAATAGATTTTTAATCTAGAATGCATAGAGGCAAAGATTAAGGAAGGCTTCCTTCGAAGTCTGCATCTTTTCCATTCGCCATGCCCATGACGTTCACCTGGCTTTCTCAAGATCAGACTGATCTGAGTGTAAACCGACATAATCAGAGAGATGAGACACCACATTACACTTTATTTCGTTCCTGAATCATGTCAAGAAATAGATACTCATTTCCATTTAAGTATAGTTCCCAAAGATACAGAAGCTTCGAAATGGTGACTTGATAATTATACAAAACTGGAAATTTATGAATTTGTGAAGGATTTGTAAAATTATATTTACTTCCATGGCTTGGCCCCCAACTGCCAAGGCTATTGGTGTGGCTTGGTTTTCGACAATCTGGCTGAAAGGTTATCAAAAACCTAGTTGCGATAATCGTAACCCTCCATCCTCCCGACGGTCGGAGACCGGAGGGTTACGAGACAAGACTGATATTATCGGTGTAACTAGCAGTTTTGACCAGTTTTTGCTAGACTCGTGATCAGATTCGTCCATTTTTTTCCATTTTCAAAAATCATGACAAACATTCTAAACACATGGAGTTGATCTTTATTGTATGACAACGTCATCTGGAACCCTTAAAACAACATCATGAAAATATTTGGCAGAAAAAACGACAAAAACTTACCAAAAGACTGACCGAATATATCCATAATCCATAGCGGGGCCAACTAGTGATTTTGAACGTCGCACTTGCTTGACAACAACCAATCAGCGTGACCCAACCAAACACGCATCTGGACGAGCCATGGCTGTCGTATGCGTATCGGCCATTCCAGCTTGCAAACTCACCGCCTGTGTGTGTAAGCACCAATCCCCCCCCCCCGGACCGAGTGCGCACACTGGCGGTGAGTTTGCAAGCTGGAATGGCCGATACGCATACGACAGCCATGGCTCGTCCAGATGCGTGTTTGGTTGGGTCACGCTGATTGGTTGTTGCCAAGCAAGTGCGACGTTCAAAATCACTAGTTGGCCCCGCTATGGATTATGGATATATTCGGTCAGTCTTTTGGTAAGTTTTTGTCGTTTTTTCTGCCAAATATTTTCATGATGTTGTTTTAAGGGTTCCAGATGACGTTGTCATACAATAAAGATCAACTCCATGTGTTTAGAATGTTTGTCATGATTTTTGAAAGTGGAAAAAAATGGACGAATCTGATCACGAGTCTAGCAAAAACTGGTCAAAACTGCTAGTTACACCGATAATATCAGTCTTGTCTCGTAACCCTCCGGTCTCCGACCGTCGGGAGGATGGAGGGTTACGATTATCGCAACTATCAAAAACCATGACAGTGTCAGTAGGGCTGCATTTTTTCTTGTAAATAAAACTTCAAAAGCACAAAAGGGGAAGTTTGCAGTAGAACTTCTTTTTTTCTGAAAGTGAAATAAATGCTGATATAATATTAGTTATTACTTAGAGACCCAGTGCCAGTAACTGGGGCGCTGAACTCCTTCTTTTTGAAATTTACGACTGTCCAAGTCAAAAAAAAAGAAAAGAAAAAAGGAGTGCAGCGCCCAAGTTACTGGCTCTAGATATTACTCTGACATTTTTATCTAGAGCCAGTAACTGGGGCACTGTACTCCTTTTTTTGAAAATTTTGGCTTGGAAGGTCGTATTTTCAAAAAAAAGGACTAAGCGCCCCAGTTACTGGGTCTAGTTTTTGTCAGTTTGCTCTGGTTGTCTTTTAATTAGTACGGTTACTATACTATTAGTAGCACAAAGTTTTTAAATCCTTGTTCTTTTTCACAGTGCCTCCACAACTCTTCTCATTCTTAGTCTAAAAGAGATATTCTGTTGGTGTTTCGGCAAACAATCCCCCAAAAAGTCCTACCACCATTCAAGGTTTCAAGTTCTATTAAGCATTTTATGGCGACTGAAAATCTTGAAATGTGTACGACTGTGTTCTGCAGTTAACATCACATCAGCAGCATGGCCGAAGCTGCACCTTAATATTTTAAAGACAGAGTACGGAATTGGTAATTATCAGGAAATATTTAAGTACTTTAACACTGAAAGCTCACTGACTACAAAGTTCATAACAGTACCAATCCTCCAGAGAAACCTTTCCGTCTGAAATATTGTCAAAGTTGAGAAAATAACACTAGGAGACACAAGCTGCTAAAATTGGTTAATTTGATTTCCGCAATCCAAACTAACCCCCATATGAATGTGCACAAAATTCCTGACGAAACATAAAGCATGACTAGCGAATTGGAGGAAATGTTCACAGATCGGTTTCGCAGGTGTGTTTATTGCAAAGTAGAAGATGGGAACGAATTTACTCTTCGAAAAAACAATGATGTGCTTTCCCCCCTGAAGTCTGCATTTTTTTAATATGAAGATCATTTTCATTTCTTTACACATTGTACAGACTGATGGTGATATCTTCCTCATCGTAGATAGGTATTTAGGAGAAAACAAAACAAACCTGATTTATTTTTAGGAAAGATGACCTCAATCATAAAGCTGACCCCATTCTCTGGGGTTCGCGATGAGTCCCCTCCGTGTTACATGCTCCAAGTGGATGAATTCAGGTTCCTTCTGGACTGTGGATGGGATGAGAAGTTCAATCTGGACTACATAGAGAACCTCAAAAAGTAAGCATTACTCTTACCTAGACCCAGTAACTGGGGGCGCTGTACTCCTTTTTTTTGAGATTTTGACTTTACCAGTAGTACGACCGATAAAGTCAAAATCTCAAAAAAGGGAGTACAGCGCACCAGTTACTGGGTCTACTTCTTACCTACACCAGGCCTTGGTCTTAACCGAGGCCACCGAGGCCATTGGCCTCATGCCCTGTCGAGTTGGCCAGCATGCCCTTCAGAAAAATTGCACTGTCACTACCAACTTGGCCAGCGTGCCCTTGTACAAGTTCTCTGATTTGGCCAGCAAGGGCCTGCCCCCGTTTTTCTTAAGATCGAGGCCTTCTACACCTTATTACACCATACACCTTGACTTTTAGTTTTCCTATTCTTTAGTTATAAATATTCACAATAGCACTCGGCACTAATGACGTCACTTTTGTTCAAAGTACCCGGATGTCAGACAAACTTTATACCACTCACACGATCACTGCAACGCCAGACCACAGTAGCACAGTACATCGCGAAAACATAAGACACTGACAATGGCTATGTCAGTGAAATTTGGCATGTTGTCTGAGAGTACTTGCTTTTATTTTTAGCATTTGGGCGGAGTACTATTGCCTCGCGTGAAATTTAGAGGCTTTAAAGGGTGTGCAATAACATTGGTGTTTATTGAAAATAGGAATGTTCACAGATTTGCACATAACTTACATGGTATAAAGATGGTCATGGTGGAAAACTTCCCTTGATTTTTTTTTTACCTGAAATGCTGTAGTTTTTGAGAAATGATTAAAACAATTCATTTTGATCTCGCGAGACTGAAATCCAATGTTTGAAAACAGTGATGTTTTTTTTTCAAATTGTTTTCTTGTAACTCCGCTGACTGATTGAGCTTTAACTTTCACAGGTTTGTCATTCCATGTGTACGTTGGGTCACACAAAGTGCGGATACTGTCTTTGACAATTACCAATATTGGCTGCATGCTTTAAGAAAAACAATTCAATTCAAAAATATGATTTGTGTACTGCTTTTATTGAGATTTTGTTATTAAAGCTTACAAGAAGGAATGGACTGATACTGATATTAACCACAATAATTCCACATTTTAAAAGAATCCGTAAAGATGACTTCTATTAAACATCAAAACTGTTGGCATCATCATCAAAATATATTTTGCCTAATGCCTTCTCAGAAATGTGAGCTCCTGTTCAGAGACATTTTCACGAGGGATTTTTAATGTCATGGTTTCTAAAAACTAGCTGATTGGAATAAATGTGATTCGTCCAAAAACCGGTGAAAATTGCTAACTAGTGGTTTTACAAATGGTTTATTTCATTCTACCACTGTGCCTGGCCTGTCGATGGCTGGTTCATCTAAACCATTGCCAAACCATTGCAAAATGGGAGAAAGTGGGAATGCTAGGTTGCAGCAGACTTAGCAAGTAAATCCATTGTTCTCAGAAGTTTGCGCTGGTTCAGAATTTACATAGACTGTGGAAAATTATCTGGTATGTCTGCTGCCACCTGGTGTCCCAGAGTCCCCAGTTGGGTAGAATGAATTCCTCTGTGAAGTAACCACGCCTGGTTTGATGGCTTGACTGAATAAACCACCTTCAACGAGCTGGGGATGTATGTGTAAAATTCAGATAGTCTTACTAAACCAGGCGTGCAACTTTTCAGCCGATAGACTTATTTCCTCGCATTTGGTTTTTCACCTGTGCCATAACAGAGGTTCGCCGGCCAAATGCTAGTAAAAACACCTGGTCCCCACCAGTCCAAATTCTCTCCAAGTGGTCCGGCTGGCTACTTCAGTGTTAAAACATGTCCCTATTTTAATATGAAATATGGACCTGTGAAAAAGCTGGGGGACCAGTTAAATGACAAGCTAACTTTTCCTGCTGGCTAGTCACTGAAAAAGTTACGGGCAAACCCTGGCCAATGAAAATTGAAAACACACAGTACAAAGTCTTGCTGTGCCTTGCACCTTTCCTTGTTTCTTGACGAACTGTAGTTGGATGCCTGTAAACTGTGGGTTGCATTTAGCAGTAGATCTTGCCAAATGTTACTAACGTGCCAAGACAATATTTCAAGAATCTCTCTGAACTCTTTTCCATGACAAAGTTTCTGATTTGTGATATTATTAACAGGCACGTACATCAGATCGATGCAATGTTGCTCACCTTCCCAGACCATCTTCACCTCGGTGCGCTACCTTACATCGTTGGCAAATGTGGCCTGACGTGCCCCATCTATGCAACCATACCCGTCTACAAGATGGGGCAGATGTTTATGTACGATTTGTACCAAGTGAGTTTCTCCTCGGAAAAGCTAATCATTGGGTGGAGAAGTCAAGGATAACAAAACAGGGATTGAAAACCTATTAGATTTTTGTCGATTTATGATATTTGCAAGACATAAACTTTTTGAAATTGTGAAGACGAAACTTTGTTAAAACCCTTACCCTCCCGAATCCTTCTTTATCCTCCTTGCCAAAATGAAGGATTTATAAGGACAGAGGGCTTAGGCCCAAATAACAACTACTTATCACTGGGTCGGGCATTCCAATCTTATCTAAGTCCAAACAAGTTGGGGTGAAATGACATAGGAGAGGGGGATGTTTGAGGTCACCTTTAGACAAAAAGGCCTAATGAGTAAGGGTTTAAAATACTTCTCACACTGATTAATTGAATGCTAGTAAATATTTCAGGTATTAACAATTCAAATTTTGTCGTAGGAGTTTGTACTTGTATCAATCTTGTTCAAAAAGTGAAATGTCAGTTTTGAAATCCATTTCTTTTAAACCTTGTATAGTCGAGACACAATTCAGAGGAGTTTGACTTGTTCACATTGGATGACGTAGACTCTGCCTTTGATCGGATTATTCAGCTCAAATATTCACAAAGTACAAATCTCAGAGGTATGTATCAAATTATTATTATTCACTGTCGTTACCACTCCAAGCCGTTAAACCCTTCAATCGATTTCAAGCCTTGAGCATCATAGACGCATAAAGGGAAAACCCCTTTGTTCCTCTCTCCACATTGCCCTTTGTCCTTATAACTCTACTCCCAGTTTTTACTGAGTTCTTGTTTTGAGTTTTTTAAGAAAAGAAAAGAAAAAAGCGATTCAAACTATCAACTTTCATTTTTGTTTGTTTTTCTAACCAGGGAAAGGGCACGGCCTGACAATTACTCCACTGCCTGCTGGTCACATGATCGGCGGGACCTTGTGGAGGATTGTCAAGGACGGGGAGGAGGAGATCATCTACGGGATCGACTACAACCACAAGAAGGAGAGGCATCTCAACGGCTGCGTCTTGGAGACGATCAACCGGCCGTCCCTTCTGATCACCGATGCCTTCAATGCAACGTACATACAGGCCAGAAGGAGACTTCGAGATGAGCAGCTAATGAGTGAGTGTTGGAGAGGTTGATGGGTTTAAGCTAACGAAGGCATGTTGGCACATTGTTTTCCCCCCCCGCCCGGAATTGCTGTAATGCGACCGACTCCATGAGGCTGAGGGTAAAAAGCCGTCGTTGGTTTCGGAATGCAGATTATAAGCATTCCTGAATCTAGTAGGAAAACAGCTCTCCAATGGTGTCCCACACCTGGCTTGGAAAAAAAACAACAATCTGTAAAATCTGCTTCAGCATGGGGAAATGTACACATTCCAATATGTTTGTTTGTAACTCTATTGACTTTGCAAGGCCATATCTGGTAACAGCATTTTTACGGATTTTACTTTCATTTTGATGAGGTAGGTCAGATACATGTTTGTTACATCGAGTAAGGAAGCATCTGAATAATGGGAACAGTCGGAATGTTCAATACTAGTTTGGTTTTTACCCTCCCACCGATAAATTATGCGGTCACCACTGTTTATTTGGTGCTTTCCTAGTCTCGTACTGCCTTTTTACTGCTATTTACGTTTAACATTTCAGATGTTTTATCTTTTTAAGGTTATTGTTTTTAAAATGTCTTCTGTTGTGTACATATTTGTATATTTGTGTGTAAAATTGCCATTAAAATAATATAAGTTAACCAAATACAAATAATTGCACCAAGAGATTGTTCTCAACTAAACATTCCGATTGAAGTTCCCTGAGCCCTCGTTCCTAAGCGACACAGATTATAATCCCATAACCTAGATTACCCTAGTGTTCTTAAATAACGACAGTCAGTATAATCTGGGTTGCTGGTGACACCCCAGATTACACTGACTGACGTTGTTTAAGAACACTAGAGTAATCTAGGTTATGGGATTATAATCTGTGTCACTTATGAACGAGGGCTCAGCTTTCCTTCGTTCCGCTTACTACTGACACAAATGAGGAGTATAAAACTTCACCAGTGGATCACAGGAATATTTGGAAAGGGGTTTCTTTCACAGGAGACCGTGAAGATAAAGTTTTTTGTTGGTGGATCAGATCGTCTGTTCTGACTACTCAAGACACTTTATTTTCAGGACGCTATTATGGTTGTGAGCACCTTTGTATTTTACTCACATCATTTTTTGACTTGTTTCAGCCATCATCCTGAACACGATGAGGCGAGACGGGAATGTACTTATTGCAGTAGACACTGCCGGCAGGGTCGTTGAACTCTCCCTTCTCCTGGTGAGTGCCATGTGATGTCATCAATGATTTGCATATCGTCTCGGTTATGGGGCACGCCAGATTGCATTGCTAAAGCTAACGGCATTTGTTTTTGAAAATGACGTGTTTTTTTTTTACTTTTGATGAAACAAGTGAATCTTTTTGGCATTTTGTCATTTTAAAAAGAAAAAAAAAGAATAAAGAGGCCTAAAATCTGATAAAAGACTATCACCTCCAAAACTGTGTTGTGAAAAAAAGGAGGTGATAGTCTTTTATCAGATTTTAGGCCTCTTTTTTCTTTTTTTTTCTTTTTTCTTTTTTTTCACAACACAGTTTTGGAGGTGATAGTCTTTTATCAGATTTTAGGCCTCTTTATTCTTTTTTTTTCTTTTTAAAATGACAAAATGCGAAAAAGATTCACTTGTTTCATCAAAAGTAAAAAAAAAAACACGTCATTTTCAAAAACAAAAATTTTCAGAAAAAAAAGAAAAAAGAGGCCTAAAATCAGATAAAAGACTATCACCTCCAAAACTGTGTTGTGAACAGTTTGTGTATGTGCCTATGAGTTGTCTGAGAATATGTAACATCCGGCTTCAACCGGTTAAAAAAGTGCATCATAACTATACTTTATAAAGAGTATTATACTGATGGTAACTGCAGTTGGGATTGACTATAGTTACTGCAATAAATATCATTATCATATATTTGAAACTTTTCATGGTGTGCATAACAGGAAGTAATTATTACGAGTAAACTTGCAGATACAACCATGTGTACATCTCGTTTGGGAGGAGTGTTGGCTCTGAAAACAACCGTTGTACTTTCCGATATTTGGTTCATGACAAACTAATCAAACTGGATTGTCTTGATCATTTCAGGATCAGTTATGGAGGAACACAGAGTCTGGGCTGAGTCCATACTCTCTAGCCATGGTCAATAATGTCAGCTACAACGTCGTTGAGTTTGCAAAGTCACAGGTAAACAAATCAGGGAAAAAAAGGAGTGGAGACGAGGTCTTAAACAGCTGCTTAAATATGTCAGGGGCCGTGGCTGTGTGATAAAGGACCGAGCCGAAGGCCACGACCCTACAAGTTTAAGACCGAGTCACTACTCTTTCTATTCTCATTCATAAATGCCCTTCTTGTTAAAGAGGGTAATAATGTAAGAAAATCTGTTTAATAAAAATTGTTTTGTAAATTTTTGATTCCTGTCACGTCCTCATTCTCTGTTTCGCAAAGGGTCGTGTGTATGTGCGCGTAATAATAGATTTTACATTGCATAAATTAGCTCCCGTCTAAGTTAGCGCGCCAACACGCGTATGGCTATGAGCACCAAACACGCGTTCACAGCTCGAGCTATGTCTTTATCAGCCGTTTAAAACCAGTCTTGAACGATCATGTGACCACCTAAACTGTCTGGGGTATTTACGAATACTGATTTATAAGCAAGACTTTTTTTCTTCATTTTAGGCTGTTGTTATCTGTTCTTACCAACACCAATCACCGCAGACAGGTTTAGGCACAAAATACTTTGTTCCTTGGGTAATTCTTAGTGTTAGGAATTCTTTGTTGTGCTCAGTATGCATGCACACAAGCACAAATTCCTTTCCGGCGCCTTGAAATAAGTTTACAACAGTGCAGATGATTTTATGCACTAATTATTTTGCGGTACAAGCACCAGGGAACTGGCTCTTGGTTAGACTGCTTGTTAAGTGTATTTCATTCTTGTAGCGTGTCATGGCCGAGCGGTCTAGTGCACCGGACTCAAGTTCCGGTGGTCAAGTCATCGGGGTGTGGGTTCAAAACCGGGTCATGACATTTGTGTCCTTGAGCAAGATGCTTTGCTGTAATTGCTTCTCTTCACCCAGGGGTGTAAATGGGTAGAGGTTGATATTGTGTTTGAAAAAGCCCTCGGAGCGCCACGGCAGCTCAGGGCTGTATACTCCCCAGGGAGCTGAGAAAGATTACAGGAATGTTATTGGCCCAATGACCAGGACACTAATGTAAAGCGCATTGAGACGTTATTGTGAAATGTGCTATATAAGAACTAGTTATTATTGTTATTATTATAATCTCTCTCTTTGATTCTCCTAGGTGGAATGGATGAGTGACAAAGTGATGCGATCATTCGAAGACAAACGTAACAATCCTTTCCAGTTCAAACATCTCAAGCTGTGCCACTCCCTGAAAGAGCTGGCAAAAGTCCCTGAACCCAAGGTATGTATATGTCTGGAAATCGCACAGTGAAGTTCATATTTGTTAACTGTGTGTAGCCCTTCAAGTCTATGGGTTCAGTTTGTAGTCTGCCATGTGGGAAATATCATGATCACCGAGCATGGTTTCTGCTTTTGCTGCTAAAGAAAAATGTATTTGGTTTTCTCTCCCGTTGTGAAATGCCTCCATGTTGTCTGAAGCGCATGTATGGCTGTTTGGGTTTCCGTATAAACATAGTAAGCCATCCAGATAGACAGCTGGACTGTGAGCCAACCAGCCAAAATGCCTGATGCTTCCTCCATCTCATTATATGAAGAGGTTTGTGGTAGCACTACGCAAATGCCTCTTGGAGTTGTTGAAATTTTTGCAATTATGCAACTGAAGTATAATAACATCTGCCGTAATAGACTGTTGGCAATTACCACCTGTTTCAGCACTTGACACTTTGAGGTTCAAAGTTTAAACTGCGGCGCCATAAAATGTTTTTATGAAGGGAATTTAGTAGCTTCTTTTGGGTCTGATTTTAATTATAGAGCGAGGAATATTTTCTGCCCTTGGCCAGACCCTTCCAGACTAGGACTCTGTATGTGTGTACAGCATGGACCAAGAGTCCTACAAGGGATATCTTTAATACTGGACAATGGTTTTGATGCTCATCGCACATGAACATTACGACCTCGGTCACTAGGCCCTTTCTTTCATTCCTTTAACCATCTCAGCTCCCTGGGGAGTATACAGCCTGTGCTGCCAAGTCAGTGCATGCAGCACACCAAGCTAAGACAATCACAAGAACAATCTCTGCCCTCACAGGTACCCATTTACTCCCAAGTGAAGATAAGCAATTATAGTTAAGTAGCTAGCTCAAGGACACAAGTGTCACGATCGGAATTCGAACACACACCCTGATGACTTAGCCACCAGAACTTGAGTCTTGTGCACTAGACTGCTCGGTCATGAGATTGCGTAGTTAGTGTTTCTGTTAGTTTGTGATAGTAGTTGCACTTGTACTTATACAAATTAGTTCATCTTCTCATCACTGCCTTTCAGGTGGTTTTAGCGAGTGTTCCTGATTTGGAATGCGGTTATTCTCGTAGTCTATTCGTGGACTGGTGTGACAACCCCAAGAACAGCATCGTCTTGACGTGTAGGAGCAGTGAAGGGACTCTCGCTCGCTCATTCATCGATAACGTTCAACAGAAAGAAGTCAAACTCAAGGTATGATGTCAATTTTTCTCACTGGTTTAAACAAAAAACTCCCAGTAAATATTATGGCTATTTTCTATATTTTTATTATTATAAGAAAGCTGTTTTCCCTTTAATTGTTTGCTAACTTTCAACATGTCTTAACCCTTCATCTCATGGTAACATTTTCCATCAAGTTGACTATGAGCAAGTTCGATCATGGACCAGTGGTTGACTAGTGGTTGGTTAGTGATGTACAGAGTGCATGCACACTGAAGTTGGAAGTGTGAACGACTCTAGTCATGACCATGCGACCATGAGAAAACGGCGAAATCAACGTTATCACTTTTCTGATAACTGGTCCCCTCTACACTGTGCTTATGATGAAACGGCTATTGGTAACCAGCGATGCGACCAACCTCGATAGGCTGGTCGCGAATAGTCCACTAGACTAGTACAATCATCGTCAACTAGCGTGACTTCGATCAGAGTTAGTCGAACTATGGTTAACTATGGTCCTTGATCGAACTTGCTCCTTGATTTCCCCCGGATTTCATGTCATTATTGTGAGAGTAGGGGATGTTTTTTTTAATATATATTAAAAAATTTTAGATGCACATATTTTACACGTAACTGAACGTAAGGGTGTGAAATATTCTTGTGTTATACAACGCATTTTTCTTGCATTCACGTTCGTGTAAGTTGCACACGTATCATGCAGCTACAACTCCCTATAAACAGACCCCAATTACATACAGCTGCTTAAGCACTAAATGTAACTTAGCACGTAACAATTTGGCTTACCAGAATATGAATAATGTCATTTCACATGCACCATTTTTGACTGGTTTCCTGCTAATATGTGCTTAGCAAAATTGTGTGCTTAAGCAGTTCTATGAACTTGGGCCCAGGGGTCGATTTCACAAAGCACTAAGATTCATCTTAAGGTGATTTGCCAGTATTATCATAGTGATTTGTATTGTGACATCACACTTAGCAGTAAAGATCGATTCGCACTTGCGATCAATCGTTAGGTCTTTGTGAAATTGAGCCCTGGTCTCTATCTCGTTGATGCTGTTTCAGCTCAGTAAGAGAGTCAAGTTGGATCCAGAGGAATTGGAGGCGTACAGAATCAAAGAGAAAGAGAGAAAGGCGGCTGCCAAACTGAAACAGTAAGTCTAGCATTTTTTTAATGAGACTTTCACAAGTTGTGGTATAAGAAGATAGAGTTGATGTACATTTCCCCAAACCATGTTTATACCAACTCTTTACCCTAGTTCTAAATAGTTCGGTCTTCAGCAGTTTCTCAAACATGATAATTGAGTTAGATTAACAAAATTGGATGGAGAGCTTGTTCCACAGGTTGGGGCCTCTGTAACCAAATGTACCCTTGCTAACCTTCTTGTCACGGATGGTGTATGGTGAGAGTGTTTTAATCATTACAATTTACAGGCAACCAGTTCATCAGGCAATCTCCAAGAAGACAACAAACCACAGTTTCGTTTTCTCATACTTTTCACGGTGATACTAAGACAGTTGAAGGGAAAATGTATCTTGTGCTAACGAATTATTCCTCTATCGTGCAGTGCAGCTGATTGCCTCTGAGTTGCCTGTAAAAAATTGGCTGGTAGCCCACATACACCAGATCATTGCGTTATGGTTGTATGAGATTGGCCGTGCAGAACACCATCCAAGAAGATCCCAGCAAAATCTGCTGTCAGATTCTGAAATGATTTTGATGGTTGGAGTAAATTTGGACCACGAGTTGATGAGTTTAATATGAGAGTTCAGGCCTGATGTCCATGCCCCTAGTCCTTGTCTTGGCGCTCCTTGAAATGTTCTCAGTAGAAACAAATTAAATTTACTTCATGGAGGTGCCCTCTTCGTAAGGAAAATCTGCCTTGCAGTATCGGGCCAGAGCGTTGACTTAATTCATCCTATGTGAATCCCTCAGAGGTGCGGAGTTAGACTCCAGCGATGAGAGTGAGGAAGAGATGGAGATTGGAGATGTAGTCGGCCACAAGAGCAGCAAGAAACACATCCAGCATGACCTCATGCTCAAGAGTGAGGTACGTATAAACTTTGATCGACACACTTCAAAATCACTGAAATTCCCCGCCCAGGGCTAAGTTCATAGAGCTGCTGAAGCACCAAATTTTGCTCAACAATTTTCTGCTAAGCAAAAATAAGCAGGATACCAGTCACAGTCGGGACATGTGGAATGGTATTTTGGCTGGTAACCTTATTCTTTCGGGATTTTCTGCACACAAACCAATGTGTTACCTAGTTGTCACGTAAACCAGCTGGTGATAAAGCTTTTTTCCATTGCCCTGTCTGGGGTATGAAACGGTACTTATCACCATGGTCAAGGGCACTGCACTCGAGCTCTGGTGTTTCTGATCAGCAGAGTGTAGGTTTGAGTCCCGGTCTTGACACTTGTGTCCTCAAGCCAGACACTTAACCATTATTGCTTCGCCCTTCGGATGGGATGTAAAGCAGTAGGTCCCGTGTGTTGCAAAATGCACGTAAAAGAACCAAATAACACTTACTGTTAAGAGAAGGGGTATGCCCCTGTGTTTTCTGGCATGGTTGGCTGCAGATTGCGCAGCATCACCTTGTAAAATCAGTAGAAGTTACTGTATGAATGGGTCTCATAATTCAAAAACTTAGAAAGATCCTGTCTTAGAAAACATTTTAATAAGCCCTTTGAGATGCTTGTAGATAAAGCACTCTATAAGAACTGTTTATTATTATTATTATTATTATTAGACAATTTAACAGAGGTTTGTACTTCCAAACAGCAATCAAAAACTGTTTTGCAATCTTTTCACAGTTCTTTTTTTCCTTGTCTTTTCCCATCCTCGCTTCTTTGTCAAAGTGTCTTAATAGAAATATGTAAATCCAGTCCCATATTCAACCAATTGTTTTAAACCCAGGTTTCCAACATTTATTGCTTTACTGCGTGAAGGAAAAAAAACATTTGAATGCCCACAAGACTTGTACATTCTATAATCATCACGAGTCTTACTCCCCCGATGTGCATGATGTGGAGTTTAAAGTTACTTAGGAACTGTTTATCAGTGGAGAATGCTTATCCCCCTTGGAATCAGAATGGCGAGTAAACCCCAACTCTCCCTGTATCGTTACTATCTCTAGAGCGGGAAGAAAGGAACGAGTTTCTTCAAGAATGCCAAGAAGTCATACCCGATGTTCCCATTCCACGAGGAGAGAATAAGATGGGACGAGTACGGGGAGTTGATTAAGCCAGAGGACTACATGATCACTGAGATGAACCAAGCTGAGGAGGAGAAAACCAAAGCTGTAAGTCACTCAGATTTTTGGCGCTCGTGGAGTACTTGGAACCAGGCCCCCCCCCCTTTTAATTTTTGAATCACCGCTTAGAACTGTTCTGTTGGTAAGTCATTGCATCACATGCGTGCATATCTACTGCACGCCCAAAGATATAACTGGCATACGTTTGGGTGCAGTTTTACCCCAAATCACCCATTTTATCGTTCAGAAGCATGTCAGAAACTTTTAATTCTGAAAAGACCTTAGTCTTTGAAAAACGTGCATTTATGTAAAAGCCAAGTCCAATTAATCAACTTGTCATGCATAAATCATCAAAGAAAAATTAGTTCAACACAACTCCTTTTGGCTTCTGGTAATCAGTGGAGCCAGTTCGTGTGAAGTGGGCGTGAGTTACAGTGAAATTAGGTCACACGAACAGGGTAGTGTGATTATTTTACATATCCAACCCTCTAACAATGGAATAGTCTGAATACTAATGAGGTGCCACACTGGTGAGCCTAGGGTTTAAAAATCTTAGTTTTTGACCGGGTCATTTTATTTTTTTACGGAGTCACTGACTGAGTTAATGTGCCCGTTACAATTACGGTAATCACACTAGTGCTACATATTCCTGGTAACGTGAGTTGGGTTTTGCATTTTAAGGGTGAAAATTTAAATACAGGACATAGATGACAGATTGAAGTAGACATGGGTAAAATAGTTGTAATTTTATCAATTGTGGATATAGTGAGCGAGAGGTGGAAATGCCACCGTTTCGACATACCTCCTAAAGTTTGAGCCCTAGTTTCAGACGTTGTTGTCATCAATGACTTCTCACCCCTGGTTTTCAAAGGATGTCTTCTAAGATGTAACAATGAGAGCTTATTTACTATTTATTTGTCCGTAGGAAGAGGATGGTTTTGACGGAGAGGATGTTGGTGAAGGTGAGCAGAGGAGTTATTGGAACCAATTATTAATGACTTATTTATATTTTGATGTTGCTTAAAATTTTTATTTGGAAATATTTCTTAAAAACTAGAGGTTTGAGATGCACGTGCTCTTAAAAAACCAAGGCTGTTTCTTCCTTTTAACGAAAATAATGACAATTTTTATTTTTTAAAGAGCAAAGTTCATACTTACATTTAAAAAAATACAAACCCCCCAAAAAACTACACTTATAAGCTAAAAATGTTAAGAGATATGTTTAGCAATAATAATAGTAGCACAGTTCTTACTTAGCACATCACACTCAAGTCTTAATGCGCTGTTCAACAATTACAGGCAATTAAACAAATTGGTAAATTTTTAGGAGTGATTTGAATTCATTTTCAGTAAATGCTAATAAAGTGTTTTTATCATATGCTTTTTCAAGCTAAGTAGGTCCCTGAAAGCACCTTACAGTATTATTACCCCTGTTCACTGGGCCTTATTCATTCCTAAAACCATCTCAACTACATAGGAGTATGCAGCACCGGCACCCAAATCGGTGCACAGGTTGCTAATTATTCACATCAACAATCTCTGCCCTCGCAGGTACCCATTTTACTACTGGGTGATGAGAAGCAGTTATAGTAAAGTGTCTTGCTCAAGGACACAAGTGTCACGACCGGGATTCGAAACCACACTCCGGTGAAAGTTCTAACTGTTTTAATGTGATGTAGGAGAGAGTTTTCAAAGAAAAGGACGGCTGTACAATTTAATAAAAAGAAAACAAATCGCAGTCACTAGTGTGTTTTAGTTTCATAAGAGTTTGTAGGGTTTCTTTAATGTAACACTAATGACTACTTCATTCACCTCATCAGCCGGGGCAGATATACCAACAAAATGTGTCTCTCGGGAGGTCACCCTCGAGGTCAAATGCTCAGTCAACTTCATTGACTTTGAGGGGCGGTCAGACGGAGAGTCGATCAAGAAGCTGATCACACAGGTTAAACCTCGTCAGCTGGTGAGTACAAAGTAGACTTTGGTGAGGGTGAAGTGATTTTCAGGTAGTCATTGTCAATAGGCTGATCCATTAAGCCCCGCCTACTATTGTATTGACCAATCACAGCCTTGACAATGCCACTGAAAGTCCGACAGAAATCTGACACTTTAAAATTCCATTAGGAAAGTAAACAAACTGCTGCCGTTGTTTTGACACACAACAGTGCACACAACTGTACTAACTTTTGTTTCGTTTTAATTTTTGTATATTTCTGGTGGTGCAAATCCCACAGCAGTGGTCCCTGTACAGTCGTGTAAAAGTGGTTTAACAGTGGTCCTGTCTGCATTGTTCTTTGGACTCAAGGCACTGCTCAAAAGGCTACGAAACTAAATCCATACCATTCATGAAAACCATGTAGCCTACGTGTGTGTATCCGGTACGTGTGTGTGGCCGCAACCGAACCACCGCTGCGATCGTGGCAAGAAAGTCACACCATGTGCTGTTGCTAGGCAGTTGCTTAAGGTGGGCGTGGCTTAATGGATGGATCTATTAAAGCGCTGAGTCTAAGCGCCAAGACCCTCCTGAGAGCATTTCCAATTACTAGTCATGCTAGATGTTTGAGTAATTGTTAAGATGAACCTTCTTAAGACTGGTTTATAGTTGGTCGTGTGATGATAATCGCCGGATGCTATCATCGCTGGACACTCACCAGCCTTGTCATTGCAGTCTATGGTCAATGAGGCGTCAGCATCGCCTTTAAATTGTGTCGTGTGTCCATTGCGCGAAAGACTATAAACCAGCCTTTAGTTTTGTTTTACCACTACACCGATGTGTTGTAAGCACTGTATACTCAGTACTTTCCTGAGTCCTGTGGAAACAAATCCACAGGCTTATTATTCGGGTGGGATTCGATCCAATGACCTTTGCCATTCTAGAGCAGATGTCATACCACTAGACCACCAAGCTTGCCCGGTAGCGAGAGGCCAGTTCGATTCCTATATATTAGCAGCAGGTACCGCAACGATTTAATAGATGTTAAATTTGCATCAGGGATAAAGAATATTAGTTCCTCAGTACCAGGTCTGATTTCCACAAAGTGCTAAGATTCATTTTAAAGAAAGTTCTTACTATTGTGACATCACATTTTACTTTGACACTTTACTCTTTGTGTCCGGAATTTCTGCACGTTTATGGACGGAATTATTTTTGTTTGTCATTTGATATTGTATAAAAATCGAGGCCATAAATGGCTTTGCTGTCCATTGGAGTTGTGCGCATGCAGCCATAAATGGACTTAACAGAGTGAAAGAGTTAACATCAATCCATTACTCTCATTCTTTATTGCTGATGCAAGTACATAAACTAAATTGTTTGCAGTACCTGCTGCCAATAACACGATTCAACTGTCCCCTCATAATTGGGCACTCTCGGAAAACACCGAGTATACATGTTCATATCACACTACTATCACAGACCGCCACAAAGTACCCTACCTTCCAGGCCAGCATTGGGTGCACAGGTTTCTTCTGTTTGTTACAGCTGGTATTATCAGGAAACCCCATGGAATATGTACTGTAAACTTAGTCTCCACAGTCTCCTGTGGTATTTTGTGGCAAGAGCCAGTTGGGCAGGAGAGTATACCAGTAGTAATAGGGTTGATAAATCTCAGCAAACTGCTTTGTGAAATCAACCCCTGGGTATCTGACTAAAAAAGTAAAAACGTTGAAACGAAGCCATCAACTGATAGAGTTGTCAAACTGTACACACAGATCATTGTACATGGTGCCGAGGAAGCCACGCAGCATTTAGCCGAGTACTGCAGGCTGCAGTTAGCGGGAACCAAGGTATTCACTCCAAGTATCAACGAGACAATGGATGCTACTATGGAGAGCCACATCTATCAAGTAAGACTTGATCTCATAACATTTCCTCTGTTCTGCAACTTTATTAATTCAGCCATTAAACACAGAGTACAGGATTTGTAATTGATTAGTTTCAGTCTGAAAGCTCAACGATGATAAAGTTTGTACCACTACCAATCTCCAGAGAAATATAATCTCTCGGGAATACTGTCAAAGTGGAAGAAATAGCATCTGAACTCCCAACAAATCACTGGTGCTTATTTTGATTGCAGCAATTGAAATAAGCCTGATACAAACACGCACAAAATCTCTGACAAAACTTTGTTTTTGTTTTTTTCCACTTCTCTATGACTCTCGGGTCCATTGTAGGGTGTGTTATTGTAAACCATTTGATGGGAATTAATTACTGTTTGATATACTTTCCCTTAAAAGGTTATTTTATGTTTTGACAACGAGAAAAGTCCGATACTTTTAAAGGATGATTGGAAAGGGGTTTACTCCTAATTCCCAATGTTTTTTTTATTCTCTTGGAAACCTCTTCGAATTTTTTGTTGTTGTTTGTCTGAAGGTGAGGTTAAAAGACTCGTTGGTCAGTTCCCTCAATTTCTCCAAAGCCAAAGATGCAGAGCTGGCGTGGATCGACGGTCAGCTTGACCTCCCTGCGTCTGACCGCGGGATCATTAAACAAACAGAGGGCGGGGCAAGTGAGGAGAGTTCAGAAGACAAGTTAAAGGCCCCAGGTAAGTAGAGTTGGTCAATGTGTTTCTTGGCTCCGCTTTGCCAGGTGTCAGCCTTCTTGTTATTAGTTCCCCTCATGGTGTATTGTTGTCACATTGTGGTTGGAGCTTCTGCCTGTCATTTGTTTGTATTAGGGTGCAGAAGCGTATAGACTTTACACTTATAATATTACTATGAGCATTTAGTACAGGAAAGGACACCCTCGCGCTGAGGTCAAAACGACTACAATGCATGTTTGGTTCTGGATTTGACCTCAAAGATGGCGGCGAATCTTGTTAATCTTGTTGGTGCAGAGTTTGTGCTCATCATTACAACCTCTTTCTCGCTGTAGGTCTGTAGCAAGCCTCTGTCTGTTTTGTAGATATTTCATGGTAGATGTTCCACCAGTCTAATCAACTTGGTTCCTCATGGTGTTTGAGTGCCAAATCAGGCTCTCTGCTTGCTCTCATCCATGCGCTGTGGCTGTGCCGAGATGTAGAACAAAGAGCCATTCCAATAGACCTTTATCATGCTGCCACCATCTTGGTCATGTTCCCTGTATCCAATAAGAGTGATAGATGCTAATATTTATTATACAAAAAGGAACCAGACTATTTGCCCTTCCAGCCTCGGTTTGGTTACATTGGTTTGAATGGGAGAAAATCAAGATGGCCGCACCATGATAAAGGTCTATAGCTTTTTCCCATACTGTACTGAATCTCTTCTGAACTCTCTGCCTGGTGAATGGTTCCCTCCATCCTACAATCTAGCCTGTTTCAAGAGGAATATCAATTCCTACTTTCAGCTTCCCTGATTTTTTTGTCTTCTTATGTTTTCTTCTTGTAGCCCCTTACTAAGAGTGGCTTTAAGCCTTGTTTGGGCTTTGGGGCGAACTTGCAGACAATTTTTTTTTTTTTAATGGACTCAAAACTTCTCCAATCTAGAAAGGTTTGCTTTCTGCTGAAGACAATCAGAGCATACTGATCGAAACGTCGAATTAGTACATCGCCGTTTACAGAGCCACAGAAAGGCATGGAGGCAATACTTCATGTAAATGGTGTTACCGCAAACCTCACTAGATAGCATTGTTGTATTTTTCTCACCATTATCTATAAGATGATGTACTGTTGAGCTGATAAATTCAATGACTGTTTGTTCCTCTAGGTTTAAGTATCAGTAATAAAGACAACATTGAGGGTGACACGGATGAAGTGATACCAATGCTAGGAGCCATCCCACAACAAGAGGTATGTCTTACTGAGGCACATTGTCAAGACCGATGCTCAGATGAGAGACTTTTAGTACTAAACAAAGACTCCCAAAATAAACTTTTGGGGGCCCAAAAAGCAACTAAAAGTAGACAATAAAATATAAATGTTAACAGATTTACATGGTACAAAAATCGTCAAGGTGGAATTTTCCCACGAAATGTTTCCACCTGAAATGCTGTAATACTTTTTGACAAATCAGTAAAAAATCTAGTTTTTATCTTGTGAGTCTAAAAATTGATGTTTGACAAAGTGAGTTTTTTGTTCTTCCCACTATTTTCTTGTGACTTCGATGACCGATTGCGCTTAAACTTTCACAGGTTTGTTGTGTCATGTTTATGTTGGGTCACACAAAGTGCGAATACTGGCCTTTAATTACCAATGTTGGCCGCGTGCTTTAAGACAGAGAATATAAACGATGTGCCCTCTGATGAGATGGCAAAAGCCACAACGTCACTCCACCAACTTATGCAAAAGAAAGTGTGTGCAAACCACTGGCTTAAGATGTGAGAGGTAGTCATGCAGCTATGAAATGTGTTCCAGACGAGTGCCTTCCTAATCGGACAGGTGCATCTTGCACCTGCTCTGCGAGTATGATTGCATTGTTGCATAGTGTGATTTTTCGTCAAAGGCAAAGAAAGAAGGTTTTTGGTTTTGTTGGACACTAGATTATACTTATGCTCGACTTCTCTGTTTGCATGTGTATTTGTTTTTAAATTGCATTAACTACACAAATAAATGTCAATTTGAAAAGGGTCATATAATATAAAAGGATCATATTTACAGTTTGCATGACTGTTTAAAAAGCAACAAGAAGTCCGGTGCAATTTAAATTCCTTTCTTCTCATAGAGCAGTTCTGACATTTTGGATAATTATCAAGGTGTTACCATCTGAAATGTTACCAGCCATAAATATTCCAAACTATTTTATACAATTGGTATGTTTACTTGTAATAGATAAAAAAAAATTAATCGCCAAAGTTTTTTTATGTTCAAAATTTACCTTGTTTTGTGTACTTACTTTAAAAAATTATGCATAAAACAAAATTGTCTGCTCGCTGTCAATAATTTTGGGAAAACTTTGCATCACAGGTCCCTGGTCACAATCAAGTTTTTGTCAACGCCCCCAAGTTCCAAGATCTCAAGCAAGTGATGTCGAGGAACGGCGTGCAGGCTGAGTTCACTGGTGGTGTGCTGGTCTGCAACTCTGTTGTTGCAATTAAACGGGTAAGGAGCTGTATTCAAGTCATATCACCAGCAAAGAAAATACTTCCGACAGAAGTCTTTTCCGGGGTGGTTTTTGAGCTGTTGAAAAGCCTTCTGATAAATTTGAGACTTTGTTTTATTAGAATAAAGGATTGGGAAGTACTTATTGGTATAGTTTGTCTTGTGTCTGAAAAAATGTAACCACAGTTTGTGAAGTCATTAACTCATTTTCTCTGAACAATAGTTTATTAAACTTAAAGTTTTCTATGAAATTATTTAAGATGTCCTTTTATTGAAATTTCAGTTAAATCTGATGATGGGTTGCAGAAGTTTTCCCAAGTATTTAACGAAATATGTTTGTTGCTCTGATTGGTTGAAGACTTAAAATTAGCACTACAAATTTGGGGGTTTTGAAGGTGGTTGGGATAAAAACACTATGAACTTTTGTTTTCCCCCTTTTTTTTAAACACACCATTGAATCAGATTTGAGATGTGTATTTATGTATATTTAATTTGATTTACTATCATTTTAGAACGATTCTGGAAGGATCACTCTAGAGGGATGCCTCAGTCCAGACTATTTCAAGGTTAGGCAACTTCTGTACGAGCAGTATGCCATTATTTAACGCAGACCAAAGACAGCCCTCCGTAAGTTGTCGTGAGCAAGTCCAAAGGAGAACTTGTCGCGGACCACCATTGAACAACATGGGACAAACTATGACAATGTACTTGGTCATATTGGATCTGAATGTAGGATTCGGTTCTGCTTTTCACTGCGATGGATTAAGGTAGACTGAGACTAAGCTTCAAGGAAGCGATCATGCGTAGGCGCTTTACTGACCAAATTCACCTGACGTCA
The DNA here is from genome assembly GCA_911728455.2 of Marthasterias glacialis. NCBI lineage: Eukaryota > Metazoa > Echinodermata > Asteroidea > Forcipulatida > Asteriidae > Marthasterias > Marthasterias glacialis. The sequence continues at coordinate 4,956,860 of OU452219.1, forward strand.
TCACCCACGATAAATCTTGTTTGAGCCATTCTGGGAGTTGGATTCCCCGGTGCGTAACTGCACAGTGCGCATTTTAGGCGATGAGTGCACGGCAAGACAACTTTACGTGTAATTTGACTCTCACAGTGGCAGACCATGGGCAGACAATAACTGCATGTGACGTCAGTAAAGGTGTCTGTAGTACCAGCTGACAAACTTGACTTCAAATATCGTCAACGGAAGAAGGGGTGGCGTCAAGTACATGTCCAACTAAACATTTCGATTCACAACATCATGTTTACAAAAAGGGTCTGGGGGGGGGTTATGGTGAATACATTTCGAACAATAGACCGATTGCGCGACCAATGTTTACATGTCATCACGTGAACTGTAGTGGGTACTACATCATCTGAGCTGATGGCAAACTATGGGGTAAATACATTCTGTGACCGACAGAGTCACATCAACAGTCTGGCCCAAATGTTCCGTCATGCAACTAGTATTACCACATTGTCAATATATACGTTCCTTGTAGAATTTACAAGACTTGCTGGAACTGTCCTTACTGTTTTCAGCCACTCGATGGTCTCTGGTACAAACTCTGGGATATTTTTTACAGATTTCGAAAAAGAAAAGCGTCAATCGAATAAACAAATGCAACAATCATCATGTACGGTACCGCACTTTCCTACGGAGGACGTCGTGTTTGTTTACGTTTAATACCCACTACAGGTCATGTGACTTGGGCCGCACAATCGGTCTTTTGTGAAGGGTACCGAGGTTCAAAGCAGCCTCTTTTTTGGTGGGGAGGGGGGGGGGGGGAAACTGCCATAGCTCACTTTTTTGTGATTGTGTACTAGTTTTTTTTCTACATCAAATCCAGTATTTTCTGCCTGTAGAATCACAAGGCGTCCACATTATGCATTTTTCTGTATATAAAGTGAGTTAGGAATATTTATGACTCTGTACAATTAATTATTGAGTCATGCGTCTTTTAATAAAGATCACTTTCTGAAATTTTCTGAATCAAGTGTTTTATTGTTGTTCTTATCTTATAAAATCGTCTGGGCTGTGAAATTAATGAATGACTAGTGATGAAGCCCTGCCCTAGGAATGAATCCATTGTGGAATGTTGGGTAGAAAGAGGATTTGTGCTTTGCCATAAAATGTCAAAAAAGATCATGTCATCTGAAACCAGACCAAATTGCAACACCTGCCCAAGATAACGGTAATTGGAAGAAGCATGTGTAGTCGCCTGCTCCAAAGCTTGTAGTCATCTGGTCAGCGGCCGAACGACGATGGTTATAGTGTGTCACGACCGAGCGGTCAAGCGCATTGTACTCAAGTTCTGGTGGTCAAGTCATTGGGGTGTGGGTTTGGATCCCGGTCTTGTGTCCTTTAGCAAGATGCGTTACTGTAATTGCTTCTCATCACCTGGGGGTAATAAATGGGTACCTGCGAGGGTAGACGTTGATACTTTGTTTTGAAAAAACCTTCAGAATGCCACGGCAGCCAGGGGCTGTAAACTCCCCAGTCCACAGGGAGCCGAGAAAAAAAAAACATGAACGTTATTGGCCGAATGATTAGGGCACTAGTGTAAAAGCACATCGAGACGTTACTGTAAAATGTGTTATCTAAGTAGTTATTATTATTATGATGTCAACTGATACCCAATTTTATCCCTGTATGCATCAGAGCCCAGATTCATGTAGGCTTGATTCAGGTAGTAAACTGCCTGAAATAGCACCCTCTTCACATTGCATTTTGTGTGGCTGATGCAGACAAATAACCTGGATCTCAGACTTGAAATCAAGTCTACAAAGTGCTCTGCGCTTACAGCGCCCTGTAAATCATATGATTCTATGTATTGAAGTGCAGAATTCTGCAGTAATCAGTGCCATGAAATTTGGCCCTGGTAACAAGCTCGCAAAAATGAGACCCGGGCAGGATGCAGTTAATTTCCGATCCGTAACGAAGAAAACATAAATAAATACATGAAATCAAGTTCCATAAATCACACACACTAAAACACAGTCTGTCAATTCACACTCGTGTTGATGGTCAATTCAGAAAATATAAAGTTTGTTTTTAATGAGAAAATAATATTCTGCATATTAAATTAGGACATGTTTTGATACCAGCTATTTTAATATTATGTAGTACCAGTTGGGGATTGAATTTTCTGATAAATACCCTGCCAACATTTACAATGTATAAATAAGCAAATACAAAATAATTATCTCCTGAAAAATTCTGAACTTGCTGATAAACAATTTATTGTAGGTACGGAAAAAGGAATACATCATACCAAAGGTACCGTACTAGAAAAACAAGATAGGACACTTGTTCTGTTTTGCACGGTAGCAGATGTAACGCCTTTTTACCTACCTACTGCGTGATGGCACCCTTCCCCATGTGTCAATTTTTCTAGGATTATTGCCACAATTTATGGCCGAACACCAAATTTTCGATCTGCCTTCACCTTTTTTAGTTGGTGGGATCGTTTGGTCTAAGTTTGTCCATGTAGTAGGTCCTACTTATCGCGCAAACGATCTTTGGTTTTACCTACCTAACAACAGCGGACGCACCCATTTTGCGTTTCATGTTTCTACACAGAGTGTCCTACACTAGAGTGTTTCTAGTGTCTTTGATCATACCCACACCTTGCCAATTAAAAAGTCATCTTTCATTTGTCTGCTAGTTTTGGGAATGGGGCACGTCAAATTGTGTTTCAACGAGTGGCAATGCTTAAGAATTTCATGTCACTTTCAACCCACAAATAATGCAGCTTACAGGGTGTGCGAAAAATTGGCTGAGACTGAAAATATAAAATGTTCACAGATTTACACATGACTTACATGGTATAAAGATGGCCATACTTGAAAACTATCCTTGAAATATTTTTGCTTGAAATGCTATAGTTTTTGAGAAATGAGTGAAAAAGTGGTCATGTCCAAACTTGATGGTCGAAAAACAGTAAAAACATATATTTAAGGTTTTTTCTTACTATTTTCATGTGACTCTGATGATTGATTGAGCTTATTAAATGTTCACAGGTTTGTTATTTCATGTACTGTTGGGTCACATAAAGTAAGGATACTGTTCTTTGACAATTACCAATCAAAGATTTCTCTGGATTTCCGGATTTTGCAAATTTAATGTTGTGGAATTTCTTTACTAAAAAAGAAAGGTTTCTTCTTAATGTCATTCATACATCCAGGCCCTTGTAAAACTGTATTTGGACCACACCTAGGTGCTTGCCCAATCTCCATTTAAGCACAGAATGCTGCCATTGATACGGGTTTTGGCGAGGTTGGTAGCCACCAAACCATCCATCGGTGTTTCATGGATTTTTTTCATTTCCATCCACTCTCATCCCTGACCTATGTTGGCCGGGTTTGTTTGAAATCAGTTGATGTCATGACCAAATTTCTACTTTTGTCGACTTGGTGCTAGGATATATATAAATTAAAATTCTGGCTGAAATTGGCTGACGGTTGTGGTTTTCATAGTAAGACCATGCATTCAAACAATTTGGCTGAAATCGTAATAAGGACATGGGAACAGAATAAATTATTTTGATCACAAGACTGTTGTCCCAAGAAAGGACGAAAGGAGAAAATCAAGAAACTAGAGGGTCAAAACTCAGCCTGCTATTATAATTGGTATCAATCAATTATCAAGTGCCATCTGTTAGGCCTAACTTGCCAAATTCCATGCTTGCATCATCAAGGGCACAATTCCCCCAATTTGTTTCCCTATCTGCTCCACTATGGACTGTGGAAGCAAGACGACTCTGTGCCTATGGTCTTTTTCATAATTTTAACTTTTAATTTGCTCCATTAGAAATACTTAACTTCAGTGCTGTGCCCCGCCCCCCTCAGACCCCATGCCCATCCCTTCCCCCCCAAAAAAAAAAAAAACAAAAAAAACAAAATGAGATCGGAAAAAATGCACAAATGAACGATTCGATACATTAAATAGCCCCCTCCAATTTTGTCTGCCTCCACTTGCCCCCCAAAATGAAAATGTCTAGTTACGCCACTGCTTAACTTCCTTACCGAAATGTCTTTATTGAGAAAGGACTTGAATGCAGAGACTGAAAACCAAGTTCTTCTAAAAAAGAGACCAGGCCAATTTTGTTGTGATATTTTTTTTTTACAAATGTTATTTATCATTTTCTATCCTATTCATAAACTAAAGTCTCAGCTTTTCCTAGAAGCCAATACTTGGGACATTTACTTTAATTATGCTACTGGCTTAAATTACTTTTAAAATTGGATTATCAAGTTGTGCACATGTTGCAAATCATTAGAGGTTAGAAAACTGAAAATATAGTTACAGAAGAGGTAGCTTGCTAATAAGGGTAAGTAGTTACGTTACTTATGTTGTTTTTCTAATTATTAAAAACAAACCACACATCGTCGCGTGAAGGCTAAATTGAAGGTGATTTCACAATAACGCTCAGGCCTGCATGCTTCATTCTTGAAACGGGAAGGGCACCAAGGCATTTTCTTCTTGATAAAGGGTTCCTCTATAGGAAAATTGCAAATTTCTATTGGAACATTTCAAGGGCAACAAGGCAATGACCATGGGCAACAGAGGCAATTGCCTCAGTTGCCTCCATGAAGTATCAGACCTGCTGAACGCTATTTTGCTTTAAAAACAAAAACAAACAAATTATATGAGGTTTCTTTACATTTGGTCAAAATGCTCTCAATGTCAAGTTAATGTGATGTTTAAACATTACAGATCCATGCATTTTGAACACTCCCAAATTAAAGGAATTATAACAAGTTTATTTTTTCCAGTTGGTAATAGACTTAACTGCTTGGCCTCATAACGAATCATGGACTGGACCCTGTGCTAAAAATCCATCAAAATCATTCAAAAACTTTGGATAATTAAACTATGATTTGAAGGCAGGATAACAAAATCAACCTTGTAATTTCCCTCTCAAAACATCTCGAGCATGCAGTAGGCATATGCAGTATCTAGTATTACTTAGTAAACAGCTCCTGTCATTTCAACTAAGGTAGCCCAAAGTTTCTCCTGCTTTTCTGTTTCGTATGAAATGTCCGAGGATTTTGTGTCCTTATTGTCCACAAAATATTTCCCAGTCACCTGGTCTAAGGCAGGGTCGGTAGCTGCTCTGAATACAAAATTGGCCTCCTCCACAGGGATTCCGATCGGCCCCCACGACTGAAGGAGCATGTTGGTGTTGACCGTGCCCGGGTCCAAGCAGTTGACGGTGATACCATCATCTTTGAACTCTTTGACCATCTTGTAGGTGTACATGATCTCGCACAGTTTAGACAATCCGTAGGCCGGTCGACCGTCACCGTAATTTGATTTGGAGCTCAGGTCGTCCATGCTGCCTTTATGGCAGTCGAGGTGGGAGATGGAGCTGACATGGACAATGCGACTTGACCGTCCCTTCCTCAGGAGGTCCATCATGAGTGAGGTCAACAGGAAAGGGGCGAGGACATTAACTGCAAAGGTCATCTCAAATCCATCCGTAGACTCTTCCCGAGCCGGCATGCATACACCGGCGTTATTTATGAGGACATCTAAGCTGTTGTGCTTTTGGTGGATCTCCTCCGACAGGGTCCGAACCTGGCTGAGGGAGGCCAGATCAGCAATGTATGTTTCCAGACACTTGTTTCCCGTCTTCTGCTCAATCTCTTCCATGGCTTTGCGGAGCTTCTCTGTACTGCGACCATGCATTAGAACCGTCGCTCCAGTCTGGGCCAGTCTGAGAGCTGTATGCTTACCAATGCCATCTGAGGCACCAGTAATGAGAAATTTGCGACCAATCATTGATGCAGCTGACATAGTTCTACCTTGGGGAAAGTAAAATACAAAGAAAAAAATATACAAAGAAAATCAATTAATTAATGGCATACATCACATGTTTTGGCAATTTGCTCATCATCCACAAGGAATCCTGATAGAAATGAGATCGAGAAAGCTATCTCTTTTCTCTCATTATGGCCAAAAATACTTATTCACCTATATTATAAGATCATGTTATCAATCTGAAACGAGTGTCAAAAAAAAGTGGCAGTGGGATCAGTGATATACAGCCTTACATTATTGAGAATTATCTTGCTCAATGTAATTTCTTACCCCCATCATATTTCAAATATTAGGCCTATGTACCTCATTGCTCTATGGTACTACAACCATTGAGGAAAACCGATTGGGACCTACTCAGTACAACTCTGCACTACCGCTACCACCAGGCGTCCAGCAGTGTGTAGCACTAGCAATATTGGTCTACCAAGAACACAGCATTTTTATGGAGGAATTCCTTCCTCCATGCATTCATTAAAAGACAGCCGACAGAGTTAACTTACTTTGTGGACGATCGAGAATCCCAGCAGTGGCAGAGTAGAAGCAGAGAGGAATGTGTCCAGATAGACTGAGGGGGAGTTAAGGCAGAAAATAAAAGCAGCCACAACCAACACCGTCTGCTCCTCACAGATAAATACAGTGCTATTTGAACGTGTTCAACCTTCGGCCCAATGTGTGTTGACACAATTCGTAATCCTATATTGCGTGCACGGACGGGACATTCACGGCCACGGACTGTTATAGTAGGGCAGCGATAGTACACCCACCACGCCTCACGAAAATGGTGGCCAATATGCAAATCACAATACTTTTATGATAACTTTATGGTTATAATAAATGCTGTCACTGCGAAACTAATGCGAAACTGGGAGTGCGGGATCGTTGCGATTTGGTTGGCTGATTGGATCATTCCGCAAAAAGGGCTACCATTATTCGGACCGAGGCCAGGCTCCTATCGCCACGGGCCGCCAGTGTGGAAACTTACTTTGTTCTTAATTAGAAACAGTAACACAAAAAAATTGTTCATTTCGACCCCAGCACTAACAGAGACTTTCTCAAAGGCTAAAAATACAACATTTGAGATTGGCGAAAACAAACCTTACAGTGGTCACGGGGGGTTTGTGGAGGGTTGGTTACACCATAGAGCAAGGAAGAGCCGATCTCTACTTAACAAGATCTTCTTCACCCCACCTCCCCAACCTACACCAGCACCGGCATCGGGTCCTTTCTCTTTCTTAAGAAGTCACGCACATCACAGTGAGGTGTTCCACGTTTCACCAAATTCAATTTTACGGTGTTGACATTGGAAGGAAAACGTCTGTTATGTGTTAATATAAAAAAGCAGATCATTGATGAGAGCATGCAGTGAATGACCATGATAGTCTCACAGATCGAGGGGCGGGTGATAAACAATTTTCTGAATCAAGTGTTTTATTTTTGTTCTTATCTTCTAAAAAAATCGTCAAGGCTTTGAAGGGCTGTGAAATTAATGAAAGACTAGTGATGAAGCCCTGCCCTAGGAATGAATCCATTGTGGAATGTTGGATAGAAATAGGAGTTGTGCTTTGACAAATGTCATTAAAGATCATGTCAACTGAAACCAGACCAAATTGCAACACCTGCCCAAGATAACGGTAATTGGAAGAAGCATGTGTAGTTGCCTGCTCCAAAGCTTGTAGTCATCTGGTCAGCAGCCGAACGATGATGGTTATAGTGTGTTACGACCGAGCGGTCAAGCGCGTTGTACTCAAGTTCTGGTGGTCAAGTCATTGGGGTGTGGGTTTGGATCCCGGTCTTGTGTCCTTTAGCAAGATGCGTTACTGTAATTGCTTCTCATCACCGGGGGTATAATTGGGTACCTGCGAGGGTAGACGTTGATACTTTGTTTTGAAAAAACCTTCAGAATGCCACAGCAGCCAGGGGCTGTAAACTCCCCAGTCCACAGGGAGCCGAGAAAAAAAAACACATGAATGTTATTGGCCGAATGATTAGGGCACTAGTAAAAAAAGCACATCGAGACGTTACTGTAAAATGTGTTATCTAAGTAGTTATTATTATTATGATGTCAACTGATATCCAATTTTATTCCTGTATGCATCAGAGCCCAGATTCATGTAGGCTTGATTCAGGTAGTTAACTGCCTGAAATAGCACCCTCTTCACATTGCATTTTGTGTGGCTGATGCAGACAAATAACCTTGATCTCAGACTTGAAATCAAGTCTACAAAGAGCTCTGCGCTTACAGCGCCCTGTAAATCATATGATTCTATGTATTGAAGTGCAGAATTCTGCAGTAATCAGTGCCATGAAATTTGGCCCTGGTAACAAGCTCGCAAAAATGAGACCCGGGCTGGATACAGTTGATTTCCGATCCGTAACAAAGAAAACATAAATAAATACATGAAATCAAGTTCCATAACTCACACACACTAAAACACAGTCTGTCAATTCACACTCGTGTTGATGGTCAATTCAGAAAATATAAAGTTTGTTTTTAATGAGAAAATAACATTCTGCATATTAAATTAGGACATGTTTTGATGACCAGCTATTTTAATATTATGTAGTACCAGTTGGGGATTGAATTTTCTGATAAATACCCTGCCAACATTTACAATGTATAAAACAAGCAAATACAAAATAATTGTCTCCTGAAAAATTCTGAACTTGCTGATAAACAATTTATTGTAGGTACGGAAAAAGGAATACATCATACCAAAGGTACCGTACTGCACAGTAGCAGATGTAACGACCTACTGTGTGATGGCCCCCTTCCCCATGTGTCAATTTTTCAAGGATTATTGCCACAATTTATGGCCGAACACCAAATTTTCGATCTGCCATCACCTTTTTAAGTGGGTGGGATCATTTGGTCTAAGTTTGTCCATGTAGTAGGTCCTACTTATCGCGCAAACGATCTTTGGTTTTACCTACCTAACAACAGCGGGCGCACCCATTTTGCGTTTCATGTTTCTACACAGAGTGTCATATCTTGTTTTTCTAGTGTCTTTGATCATACCCACACCTTGCCAATTAAAAATTCATCATTCATTTGTCTGCTAGTTTTGGGAATGGGGCACGTCAAATTGTGTTTCAACGAGTGGCAATGCTTAAGAATTTCATGTCACTTTCAACCCACAAATGATGCAGCTTACAGGGTGTGCGAAAAATTGGCTGAGACTGAAAATATAAAATGTTCACAGATTTACACATGACTTACATGGTATAAAGATGGCCATACTTGAAAACTATCCTTGAAATATTTTTGCTTGAAATGCTATAGTTTTTGAGAAATGAGTGAAAAAGTGGTCATGTCCAAGCTTGATGTTCGAAAAACAGTAAAAACATATATTTAAGGTTTTTTCTTACTATTTTCATGTGACTCTGATGATTGATTGAGCTTATTAAATGTTCACAGGTTTGTTATTTCATGTACTGTTGGGTCACATAAAGTAAGGATACTGTTCTTTGACAATTACCAATCAAAGATTTCTCTGGATTTCCGGATTTTGCAAATTTAATGTTGTGGAATTTCTTTACTAAAAAAGAAAGGTTTCTTCTTAATGTCATTCATACATCCAGGCCCTTGTAAAACTGTATTTGGACCACACCAAGGTGCTTGCCCAATCTCCATTTAAGCACAGAATGCTGCCATTGATACGGGTTATGGCGAGGTTGGTAGCCACCAAACCATCCATCGGTGTTTCATGGATTTTTTCATTTCCATCCACTCTCATCCCTGACCTATGTTGGCCGGGTTTGTTTGAAATCAGTTGATGTCATGACCAAATTTCTACTTTTGTCGACTTGGTGCTAGGATATATATAAATTAAAATTCTGGCTGAAATTGGCTGACGATTGTGGTTTTCATAGTAAGACCATGCATTCAAACAATTTGGCTGAAATCGTAATAAGGACATGGGAACAGAATAAATTATTTTGATCACAAGACTGTTGTCCCAAGAAAGGACGAAAGGAGAAAATCAAGAAACTAGAGGGTCAGAACTCAGCCTGCTATTATAATTGGTATCAATCAATTACCAAGTGCCATCTGTTAGGCCTAACTTGCCAAATTCCATGCTTGCATCATCAAGGGCACAATTCCCCCAATTTGTTTCCCTATCTGCTCCACTATGGACTGTGGAAGCAAGATGACTCTGTGCCTATGGTCTTTTTCATAATTTTAACTTTTAATTTGCTCCATTAGAAATACTTAACTTCAGTGCTGTGCCCCCCCCCCCCTCAGACCCCATGCCCATCCCTTCCCCCCCCCAAAAAAAAAAAAAAAAAAAAAAAAAATGAGATCGGAAAAAATGCACAAATGAACGATTCGATACATTAAATAGCCCCCTCCAATTTTGTCTGCCTCCACTTGCCCCCCCAAATGAAAATGTCTAGTTACGCCACTGCTTAACTTCCTTACCGAAATGTCTTTATTGAGAAAGGACTTGAATGCAGAGACTGAAAACCAAATTCTTCTAAAAAAGAGACCAGGCCAATTTTGTTGTGATTTTTTTTTTTATAAATGTTATTTATCATTTTCTATCCTATTCATAAACTAAAGTCTCAGCTTTTCCTAGAAGCCAATACTTGGGACATTTACTTTAATTATGCTACTGGCTTAAATTACTTTTAAAATTGGATTATCAAGTTGTGCACATGTTGCAAATCATTAGAGGTTAGAAAACTGAAAATATAGTTACAGAAGAGGTAGCTTGCTAATAAGGGTAAGAAATTACGTTACTTATGTTGTTTTTCTAATTATTAAAAACAAACCACACATCGTCGCGTGAAGGCTAAATTGAAGGTGATTTCACAATAACGCTCAGGCCTGCATGCTTCATTCTTGAAACGGGAAGGGCACCAAGGCATTTTCTTCTTGATAAAGGGTTCCTCTATAGGAAAATTGCAAATTTCTATTGGAACAGTTACATTTCAAGGGCAACAAGGCAATGACCATGGGCAACAGAGGCAATTGCCTCAGTTGCCTCCATGAAGTATCAGACCTGCTGAACGCTATTTTGCTTTAAAAACAAAAACAAACAAATTATATGAGGTTTCTTTACATTTGGTCAAAATGCTCTCAATGTCAAGTTAATGTGATGTTTACAGATCCATGCATTTTGAACACTCCCAAATTAAAGGAATTATAACAAGTTTATTTTTTCCAGTTGGTAATAGACTTAACTGCTTGGCCTCATAACGAATCATGGACTGGACCCTGTGCTAAAAATCCATCAAAATCATTCAAAAACTTTGGATAATTAAACTATGATTTGAAGGCAGGATAACAAAATCAACCTTGTAATTTCCCTCTCAAAACATCTCGAGCATGCAGTAGGCATATGCAGTATCTAGTATTACTTAGTAAACAGCTCCTGTCATTTCAACTAAGGTAGCCCAAAGTTTCTCCTGCTTTTCTGTTTCGTATGAAATGTCCGAGGATTTTGTGTCCTTATTGTCCACAAAATATTTCCCAGTCACCTGGTCTAAGGCAGGGTCGGTAGCTGCTCTGAATACAAAATTGGCCTCCTCCACAGGGATTCCGATCGGCCCCCACGACTGAAGGAGCATGTTGGTGTTGACCGTGCCCGGGTCCAAGCAGTTGACGGTGATACCATCATCTTTGAACTCTTTGACCATCTTGTAGGTGTACATGATCTCGCACAGTTTAGACAATCCGTAGGCCGGTCGACCGTCACCGTAATTTGATTTGGAGCTCAGGTCGTCCATGCTGCCTTTATGGCAGTCGAGGTGGGAGATGGAGCTGACATGGACAATGCGACTTGACCGTCCCTTCCTCAGGAGGTCCATCATGAGTGAGGTCAACAGGAAAGGGGCGAGGACATTAACTGCAAAGGTCATCTCAAATCCATCCGTAGACTCTTCCCGAGCCGGCATGCATACACCGGCGTTATTTATGAGGACATCTAAGCTGTTGTGCTTTTGGTGGATCTCCTCCGACAGGGTCCGAACCTGGCTGAGGGAGGCCAGATCAGCAATGTATGTTTCCAGACACTTGTTTCCCGTCTTCTGCTCAATCTCTTCCATGGCTTTGCGGAGCTTCTCTGTACTGCGACCATGCATTAGAACCGTCGCTCCAGTCTGGGCCAGTCTGAGAGCTGTATGCTTACCAATGCCATCTGAGGCACCAGTAATGAGAAATTTGCGACCAATCATTGATGCAGCTGACATAGTTCTACCTTGGGGAAAGTAAAATACAAAGAAAAAAATATACAAAGAAAATCAATTAATTAATGGCATACATCACATGTTTTGGCAATTTGCTCATCATCCACAAGGAATCCTGATAGAAATGAGATCGAGAAAGCTATCTCTTTTCTCTCATTATGGCCAAAAATACTTATTCACCTATATTATAAGATCATGTTAGGCCAAATAAAAAAAAATACCAGTTGATCGTCCGGGTTTTTTCAAAATGAGGAGGATGCGGGCCTTTTTATTTTTTATTTATTATTTTTTTTCCAAGATGGCCGCCAAGCATTTTACTTAAAAAAACCCACAAATTTTTCAGTTTAAAATCACCGCTTTACCTGTGGTATATCCGTTTGCTGATCCCATGTGTGGCGATTTAAATGCGTGGGTCAGCAGCAGCAACGCGGCAGTGACGCGTGACGACCAACTCGACACACAAATGCTATTGATAAACAATCGGTCAAATCAACTCGACCAAATTTAAAACCGCAAGATAATCGGTCGAGTTGTCTCAACGGTCGAGTTGAACTGTCATCGTAACCACGGAGCTCAACCCCATTCCCAGAGGTGATCGATCTCGCCATGCCATTCTATACGGCGTGCTCAGCTCCCATGGTAGCAAGGCTGCTTTGTATGATCGTGCACGGTGCACCACCGTGTGAGCCATGCCGCCCGCCGCCTGCATGCGTCGATCTGATCCTGCATGCAGCGGCTGGTGTAGCATGCAGTCCAACGATCGTTAGTCGGAAGTCCCCCCGCGCACAAAATGCGGTTTCTGTTTCCCAGACTCACGTTTTGTTGTTTCAAATTTTCAAAGATCGGTAAGTAAAAACTAAGTATAAAGTGAAAAAAAAATTTTTTTTTTAAATTTATACCAAGGATGGATTAAAAATTCATAAAAGTTTTGTCTTTTTGAGGAAAAAATCGAAAATAAAAAATAGTAAAAAAAAGGATGCGGCCTCAAAAAAGGATGCGGGCGGGGACGATCAACTGGTATTTTTTTTTATTTGGCCTTATCAATCTGAAACGAGTGTCAAAAAAAAGTGACAGTGGGATCAGTGATATACAGCCTTATATTATTGAGAATTATCTTGCTCAATGTCATTTCTTACCCCCATCATATTTCAAATATTAGGCCTATGTACCTCATTGCTCTATGGTACTACAACCATTGAGGAAAACCAATTGGGACCTACTCAGTACAACTCTGTAGGCTATTGGTGTGGGCCTACACCACTGCACTACCGCTACCACCAGGCGTCCAGCAGTGTGTAGCACTAGCAATATTGGTCTACCAAGAACACAGCATTTTTATGGAGGAATTCCTTCCTCCATGCATTCATTAAAAGACAGCCGACAGAGTTAACTTACTTTGTGGACGATCGAGAATCCCAGCAGTGGCAGAGTAGAAGCAGAGAGGAATGTGTCCAGATAGACTGAGGGGGAGTTAAGGCAGAAAATAAAAGCAGCCACAACCAACGCCGTCTGCTCCTCACAGATAAATACAGTGCTATTTGAACGTGTTCAACCTTCGGCCCAATGTGTGTTGACACAATTCGTAATCCTATATTGCGTGCACGGACGGGACATTCACGGCCACGGACTGTTATAGTAGGGCAGCGATAGTACACCCACCACGCCTCACGAAAATGGTGGCCAATATGCAAATCACAATACTGTAGCGCGCACTGCCGTTGGCGGCGCACTGCTAGTGGTCTACGGGATACGGCTCTGGGTCTACGTGACCATGAACTTGATCATGCGATGTCGCGGTCACGACCTCAGCTAAATGCGTGTATTTAGCGCGCAAAATGCGCGCGAAGTGAGTCAGTTGTTTTTAGACAGCAATTAGTACGGAGCCAGAAAAAAATAGACGGTTATACTTGCCTAGAGAAATTATACGGTAATTCTATTTAAGAAGTAAGTGTGAAGATAATCTATGAATAAACCAATCAATGTGTTCTTTGTTAACTGTTAAACCTTGTGTGGATGTGCTGATTTATGTGTGTAATTGTCTGTTTAGTCTGTCGTTAACGTAACTAGCTCCCCGTGAGTCCAAGAGTTGTCCCTGACGAACTTGAAGCTTTGGAGAGACAGACATAGGCGGTCCGCACGGCACGTTACACTGGCGGCAGCGTCGGGACTGAAAACCAAAGCAGACCGTGTATGACAAGACGGGACGAAAACCGAGAAGAACGGCAGTGGTGTCAACCAAGCCGTGGCTTAAAACTACGGGGTACAAGTTACCTTGCACATCACGGCAGTGGTGTAAACCGAGCCGTGGTGAGTGCAACTGTACGACGAGAGCACATAGTAACTAGACAGACATAACTACCCAGTAACGGCCGGAGTATTCCGCCCGGAGTATAGTCCGCTCGGAGTATAGTCCGCCCGGAGTATAGTCCGCCCGGAGTATAGTCCGCCCGGCGTTTAGTCCGCCCGGAGTATAGTCCGCCCGGAGTGCGTCCGTCCGGAGTAATCTGCCCGGAACAAATAGTCCGCCCGGAACAGTCCGCCCGGAGCAGTAGAAATCCGCTTATAATAATAAAACACTGACTAGACATAAGTGATTTTCATGGAAGGTTGTATTGAAACAAGTTTGAGGGAGTCTGTCCCGGGTTCAAGAAAGGATATGCAGGCATTGTGCACATACCTAGAGGAAGAATGTAGCAGGGTGTCTAGGGAAATCGAATCTGTAACAAACAGTTTAAGGCAAATGAGAACGAGTCCCCCACCCCAGGAAATACAATGTAAAACCACAGAAGGTGGCAATATTGGAAGTGAACCTGAAGAACAGATTCTCACAGAATGTAATGGCCCTGTCAACCCCATTGGTAATATACCGGTAAATGCTGGAGAGAAAATGTTCCATTCAGGAGAGAGACAGGATGGTACCCCAATGGGAGCAAGTGGGCCCCAAGGGACAATGCCAGCAGGGAATAAGCCTGTGGGTGTGAGGAGTATTTGGCGTGATTCTGGGGTTGGTATGACCGAATTATACACAGATAATCGGAGACATATTTCAACTGACGTGGCCTTCCCATTCAATGGTACAACACAGCAGCGACAAAACAATAGCACGGGTTATAGTGCCCCTGGGTCTGCTTTTACGTTTCCCCAGCACCAACTACAATTTAAAGGACCAATAAGTCATCATTTAAGTGGCAATGTATACGGACAGTTGTACACAGAAGGGTACCCAACAGACGTTCCAAAGCGGGAATTTCAACGTGACCAGTATGATGTGGTGACGAAACCCAGACAGCTTGGCCAAGTGGGAATACAGTCCCGTGCGACGGGAGACGATTATAACACGCAAGGAAAGCCGCAAACTGAGATGCGGGAGAATGAGGCTTATATAACTAGCAGACCAGCTGAAAACTTACGTACGCAAACGCTCATGCAGCCAGCATGGAACGACCCCTTTACCGACAGGCGGCAACATGAGTCGACACCCGAGCTGCAATCTGCAGAACGAGACTGGCGGTTCCAGGGAACAGAAAGTGAAATGAAAACTATTCACGCACCGCGTCCGCAGCAAATTAGTGGCAGGCCGATCAGTATTTCCCAAGTAGAAAACTTTCCTTGGCGACCAATAGAGCAGGGCGTAGCCACGGGAGACAAACAAACACTTGGGTTATCGCCAATTGCGAGGGAAGTTCCTGGAACTAAGACAGAACAGGTCGCCAACAATCGGTGGTGTAAACAAACAGTTGGTTCGACACCTAATGTACCGAGATCGGCGAATGAGCCTCGGGATGGCACACCAAAGTTAGACCAGAAGCCCATTTCTGAGAGAGTAACCCGTGCCAAGGAAATTCAAAATGTTAACGTGGAAAACCCTCCTAAGCGTGGAAGGGAAAGACCCATAATAAAACCTGACCGTTATGACGGAAAAGGGTCGTGGGACGCTTACATTCAACATTTTGAAATGTGTGCAGCAATCAATGGCTGGGCCGATGAGGATAAATGCCAGTACCTTGCTGTGCTGTTGACAGGCCCTGCTCAAGAAAGTCTGCGCAGTCTACAAGCTGGAACCAAGGATTATCAGGAACTGGTGAAATCCTTACAAGCGAGATTTATTTTGATCCGACGGGACGGAGGGAACTCCACCGATCGCAGCTACGAAACCGGCGACAGAAGTCCACTGAAAGCATGGTATAGTTGGCCGAAGAGACTCGACGGCTGGTGGACAAGGTTTATGGTGACTTACCTGTAGAAAGTAAGGAGAGGATGGGCCGTGATCATTTCCTAGATGCGCTTAGCGACGGAGAGATACGGACAAGAATTATCCAGATGAGGACAAAGAATCTTGATGAGGCTGTTGCTGCTGCTGTCGAATTAGAGGCTTTATACAAGTCAGAAAAAGAACGGCAGACATCGGATGTACGGAGAGTGAGAAGTGCTACTGTGGATGCAGTTTACGCGGGGAAAACTTCAGTTGAAGAAAAACCGGGCATGTCCGACATACAGCGACAGCTGGCCGAGATTATGGAAAAGATGAAAAGACTGGAGGGGAAGGTACAGAACAAACAGACAAATTGGAACAACCGGAAGAAATTCTTCAAAAAGGACATTGAGTGTTACAACTGTCACGGCATTGGCCACGTGAAGGCTAATTGTCCCCTGCTCACAAAGAGCACTGAAGCAAACGTTCAAGCAAATAAGCCTACAGACGCGAAGAATACTGAAGTGGTACAGGGAAACTAACAGGAGCTGCGCCTGCGGGCCAAGGAACAGCTGGCATAGAAGGGCCCATAGTTAATTTACTCCAAAAAGAGAATGATTCTGTCGTAGTCGGTAAAGGACTACATTTAGATGTTGTAATCAAGGGATTACTTGTGGACTCATTGGTTGATACTGGAGCGACAGTGTCACTTCTATCAGACAGAGTTGTTCGGCAATGGTCAAAGGAAGACCAGAGGAAAATAGGAACCACTGATGTTCAAGTTCTACTGGCTGACAACAAGACATTGTCTGTCTATGGCGAGTTGGAAACCGAAATGCTAATTGGTGGGAGTAGTGTTCGACACCGGTTCATAGTAGCATCCATTGGAAATGACATGCTACTGGGTCTTGATTTCTTGCGCAATAAGAAGTGCGTCATTGATGTCGCAAACAATTATCTGGAATGGGGAGAGCTGGTTTTGCCGCTTTTAGAAACGGCAGAAAGACAGAAGAGCTGTCGGGTGACTGTAGATGAGACGGTCATAATCCCCCCATGGACAGAAATGATTATTGCAGGAAATCTGGAAGATGAAACAATGATGGTGCCCTGCGGGATAACGGAACCTGTGGAATCGTTGAGAATTAGGACCAACATTATGGTAGCACCGTCAGTTGTCAATACTTGTGCCAAAGTCATACCCCTCCGCATCTTGAACCCTAGTGAAGACAAAGTGACACTTCATAAGGGAACAACGGCAGCCACATTCTCTGCAGTAGATGCAATAGGCCCAAAGTTAGTAACGACACTAGAAAGCCATACAGTAGGCACCGAGATTGTGAGAACTGCCAAAGAAATCACAGAAGACAGGGCAGTTCCAAGTTACCTACAAGACCTGTACCAAAGATCATCAATGCTTCTCGCAGAACATGAGCGTTGTCAGTTAAAAGAACTCTTGAACAAATATCAGCACCAGTACGCGACCCATGATGAGGATCTTGGGCGGACAGAGATGACGAGACACCGAATAGAAACAGGTGACAGTGCTCCGATAAGACAGCGACCAAGACGCCTGCCATTGCATCAAAGAGACGTTGCTGAAGCAGAGGTTCAATCCATGCTTAAGAAGGGCATTATAAAGCCAGCAACCGGCCCATGGGCCTCGCCAATAGTCCTGGTGCGCAAAAAGAACGGCAAAGTCCGGTTCTGTGTGGATTATCGGCGGTTGAACCAAGTTACCAGGAAGGACGCCTACCCAATACCCCGCATTGACGAGACCATCGATACGCTGGCCGGATCCAAGTTTTTCTCTACGTTCGATCTTGCTTCCGGATACTGGCAGGTTCCCATGGATGAGGACCACAAGGATAAGACAGCCTTTGTCACCCCCAGCGGGCTGTATCAGTTCGAAGTAATGCCCTTCGGGCTATGTAATGCGCCTTCAACATTCGAACGGTTAATGGACCGAGTCTTGCGAGGTCTACAATGGCAAATTTGCCTAGTTTATTTAGATGACATAATAGTGTACAGTAGTACGTTTCAAGAACACTTGAAGCGCATTGACATGATCCTGGATAGAATTAAAGATGCAGGCCTCAAGCTTCAACCGAAGAAATGCCACATGTTTCAGACCGAGGTAGCATATCTTGGGCACATTGTGTCCGATGAGGGAGTGAAGACGGATCCTGAAAAGATTCAAAGAGTAAAAGACTGGCCCGTCCTTACATCAGTGAAAGAGGTGCGAAGTTTTCTAGGCCTTGCGTCATATTACCGGCGCTTTGTGCCAGGGTTTTCTGAACTGGCTAAGCCATTACATAGGCTCACTGAGGCAGGCAGAGTGTTTCGTTGGACGGACGAGTGTCAGCGGGCGTTTGAAGAATTAAAGTGCCGGTTGATTTCCTCACCCATCCTAGCCTATCCATCGGTGACTGCATCTTTCACTCTAGACACTGATGCTAGTGATTTTGGAATCGGCGCCGTTCTATCGCAAAAACAAGATTGCGCCGAGAGAGTCATCGCGTATGCGAGCCGGTCCCTATCAAAGGCAGAAAGTAACTACTGTGTTACCAGAAAAGAAATGTTGGCGGTAGTGTACTTCGTGAGGTATTTTCGTCCTTACCTGTATGGAAGGAGGTTTCACTTGAGAACTGACCACGGAGCTCTGAAGTGGTTGTTTAACTTCAAAGAGCCCGTGGGTCAGGTAGCCAGATGGTTGCAATTACTCGCCGAGTACGATTTTAGTATTGAACATCGACCAGGGCGTCAACATAACAATGCCGATGCTATGTCCAGGATTCCGTGCCCTCAGTGTCAGCGCCCTACTGAAGATCTGGGTAATAAAGAGGCTGACCTTGCTTGGGGAGAACCCAATGATGCAACAGAGATTGTCATTGAAGATGATGCGAGAGCAGACACTGACTCCGAGGACGCACTAAGTTTAGAGCACCCAGAGGTACAGACGGTATGCCAAGCAACAGAGGGGATGGCAGTGCCAGCTAATTGGCTTGAGGGCATGTCGGCAGTAGACCTTCGCAATCGACAGTGTGAAGATCCGGTTCTCCGCAAGCTGATTAATTGGTTGGAATCGACGGGAATTAGACCAACTTGGGAAGAGGTTTCTGCAGAAGGAGTCGATCTAAAGACATTGTGGGGTGCCTGGAAGCAGCTCAGCCTTAGACAAAAAGTGTTGTACCGTAGATGGGAGGATGATGAAGGAAAGAAGATTAGCTATCTGTTAGTGGTTCCTCGCACTATGCGTGGAGAAGTTCTAGGTCAACTACATAACTCCCCTACAGGAGGTCATTTGGGGATGACAAAGTTACTTGAGAGGGTCCACAGTCGTTTTTACTGGCCTAGAATGAGGGACTCAGTAAGAGATTGGGTACGAGGTTGCCTTGAATGCGCCAAGCAGAAAGCGCCCAACAAGACGAAGAGAGCACCCCTTCAACAACAGATATCAGGTGTTCCTTTAGAACGCGTAGCCATCGACATAACAGGACCATTCCCTATGACTGAGGCTGGTAACAGATATATCGTAGTTATATCAGATTATTTTACAAAGTGGACGGAGGCATACCCAGTGCCCTCAATAAATGCAGAAACCATCACAAATGTCCTCGTCAATGAGTTTATATGTCGTTTCGGCATACCCAGAACCCTGCACAGTGACCAGGGAAGGCAGTTTGAAAGCGAGTTATTCAAGAAAACTTGCGCTCTACTTGGGATCGACAAGACCAGGACAACTCCCTATCATCCTCAGAGTGACGGACAGGTTGAGAGATCCAATAGAACTCTGAAGGTTATGTTGTCTTCGTACACGTCTGAGAACCAAAAGGATTGGGATCGGCACATTCCTACGGTAATGATGGCCTATCGTGCATCGCCCCAGGAGAGCACCGGTATTTCTCCAAACATGTTAATGTTTGGACGGGAAGTGGAACTTCCTATTGATCTCATATGTAGCCCTTTCATGCCCTATGAACCAGTGTCAGAACATGAGTATGTGGTTGCTTTGAATGACAGGATAGAGGCTGCCCATGGTGCGGCCAGGAAACATCTCAAGAAAGCTGCCTTGTATCAGCGACGTCACTATAACCATAAGGTGACAAACAATAAATACCGAGTCGGTGAAGCAGTCATGATGAGAATTAACACAAGACAGGTGGGGATATCACCCAAGTTACAACCGAAGTTTGATGGGCCCTTCCTTATTATGGACGTCCTAACAGATGTAGTTGTCCGCTTGAAGAAAAGCCCAAGACATAAATCCAAAGTTGTACATACAAATCTTCTCAAACCATTCCATGGAAAAGTGGATCGGTCATGGTTTAATGAGACGGTACCAGAGGTTACTGATACCCCAGTAAGAGTTGAGGAGACGGTACCAGAGGTTACTGATACCCCAGTAAGAGTTGAGGAGACGGTACCAGAGGTTACTGATACCCCAGTAAGAGTTGAGGAGACGGTACCAGAGGTTACTGATACCCCAGTAAGAGTTGAGGAGACGGTACCAGAGGTTACTGATACCCCAGTAAGAGTTGAGGAGACGGTACCAGAGTTTATTGATACCCCACTAAGATTAAAGGAGATAGTACCGGACAAACTGACAGACCATTCTGTGGACAATGAGAGTAATCAAAGTAATTCAGAGTTACCCCCTGATTTGACAGTTGACGAGGTTGATTCCGAAGCCGGTCCCTTACCCCCTAGACGAAGGCGCAGGCCCCCAGATAGATTTGGTGATTGGTGTTGCTAATTTCATTCTTTGTTGATCTTGTTGTTACCCAGGACAAAGATGAGACGTGACCGAAGCCGTTCTCCAGCACGGAGGAGCCCCGCAAAACTCAACAAGTGTGCCGAGTGCCGGAGAGAGTTCAGTTCACAGACAAACCTCCGAAGGCATGTGGAAGAACAACACCGCAGAAAGAACAGAGTCAAATGCCCGTATTGTGCTCAATCCTTCAACCGTAAGCACGATCTGGATCGGCACTGGAAACTGATCCATGCCGGGGAGCGTAGATCAGCCACTCCCGAGCGCAACCGGAACACCTCACCTGTACCCGAGGTACCTCGCACTCCAGGTCGGGACCTTGAGGATGACATGGTCAGTTTGGAGCCAGGAAGTGTGGAGCGAGAGATTTTTCTGCGCACAGAATCTCCTCCCTTGAGGCGCCATGTCGTCACAGAGTGTGTCACTAATGGTACCGTACAACCGAATACTACCCCCATCAACCCTATTCCGGTACCTCTTCCGTTACGACCCCTTGCAGCGACCATGCACGGACGGGACATTCACGGCCACGGACTGTTATAGTAGGGCAGCGATAGTACACCCACCACGCCTCACGAAAATGGTGGCCAATATGCAAATCACAATATTTTTATGATAACTTTATGGTTATAATAAATGCTGTCACTGCGAAACTAATGCGAAACTGGGAGTGCGGGATCGTTGCGATTTGGTTGGCTGATTAGATCATTCCGCAAAAAGGGCTACCATTATTCGGACCGAGGCCAGGCTCCTATCGCCATGGGCCGCCAGTGTGGAAACTTACTTTGTTCTTAATTAGAAACAGTAACACAAAAAAATTGTTCATTTGGACCCCAGCACTAACAGAGACTTTCTCAAAGGCTAAAAATACAACATTTGAGATTGGCGAAAACAAACCTTACAGTGGTCACGGGGGGTTTGTGGAGGGTTGGTTACACCATAGAGCAAGGAAGAGCCGATCTCTACTTAACAAGATCTTCTTCACCCCACCTCCCCAACCTACACCAGCACCAGCATCGGGTCCTTTCTCTTTCTTAAGAAGTCACGCACATCACAGTGAGGTGTTCCACGTTTCACCAAATTCAATTTTACGGTGTTGACATTGGAAGGAAAACGTCTGTTATGTGCTAATATAAAAAAGCAGATCATTGATGAGAGCATGCAGTGAATGACCATGATAGTCTCACAGATCGAGGGGCGGGTGATAAACAATTTTCTGAATCAAGTGTTTTATTTTTGTTCTTATCTTCTAAAAAAATCGTCAAGGCTTTGAAGGGCTGTGAAATTAATGAAAGACTAGTGATGAAGCCCTGCCCTAGGAATGAATCCATTGTGGAATGTTGGATAGAAATAGGAGTTGTGCTTTGACAAAATAATGTCATTAAAGATCATGTCAACTGAAACCAGACCAAATTGCAACACCTGCCCAAGATAACGGTAATTGGAAGAAGCATGTGTAGTTGCCTGCTCCAAAGCTTGTAGTCATCTGGTCAGCAGCCGAACGATGATGGTTATAGTGTGTTACGACCGAGCGGTCAAGCGCGTTGTACTCAAGTTCTGGTGGTCAAGTCATTGGGGTGTGGGTTTGGATCCCGGTCTTGTGTCCTTTAGCAAGATGCGTTACTGTAATTGCTTCTCATCACCGGGGGTATAATTGGGTACCTGCGAGGGTAGACGTTGATACTTTGTTTTGAAAAAACCTTCAGAATGCCACAGCAGCCAGGGGCTGTAAACTCCCCAGTCCACAGGGAGCCGAGAAAAAAAACACATGAATGTTATTGGCCGAATGATTAGGGCACTAGTAAAAAAAGCACATCGAGACGTTACTGTAAAATGTGTTATCTAAGTAGTTATTATTATTATGATGTCAACTGATATCCAATTTTATTCCTGTATGCATCAGTGCCCAGATTCATGTAGGCTTGATTCAGGTAGTTAACTGCCTGAAATAGCACCCTCTTCACATTGCATTTTGTGTGGCTGATGCAGACAAATAACCTTGATCTCAGACTTGAAATCAAGTCTACAAAGAGCTCTGCGCTTACAGCGCCCTGTAAATCATATGATTCTATGTATTGAAGTGCAGAATTCTGCAGTAATCAGTGCCATGAAATTTGGCCCTGGTAACAAGCTCGCAAAAATGAGACCCGGGCTGGATACAGTTGATTTCCGATCCGTAACAAAGAAAACATAAATAAATACATGAAATCAAGTTCCATAACTCACACACACTAAAACACAGTCTGTCAATTCACACTCGTGTTGATGGTCAATTCAGAAAATATAAAGTTTGTTTTTAATGAGAAAATAACATTCTGCATATTAAATTAGGACATGTTTTGATGACCAGCTATTTTAATATTATGTAGTACCAGTTGGGGATTGAATTTTCTGATAAATACCCTGCCAACATTTACAATGTATAAAACAAGCAAATACAAAATAATTGTCTCCTGAAAAATTCTGAACTTGCTGATAAACAATTTATTGTAGGTACGGAAAAAGGAATATATCATACCAAAGGTACCGTACTGCACAGTAGCAGATGTAACGACCTACTGTGTGATGGCCCCCTTCCCCATGTGTCAATTTTTCAAGGATTATTGCCACAATTTATGGCCGAACACCAAATTTTCGATCTGCCATCACCTTTTTTAGTGGGTGGGATCATTTGGTCTAAGTTTGTCCATGTAGTAGGTCCTACTTATCGCGCAAACGATCTTTGGTTTTACCTACCTAACAACAGCGGGCGCACCCATTTTGCGTTTCATGTTTCTACACAGAGTGTCATATCTTGTTTTTCTAGTGTCTTTGATCATACCCACACCTTGCCAATTAAAAATTCATCATTCATTTGTCTGCTAGTTTTGGGAATGGGGCACGTCAAATTGTGTTTCAACGAGTGGCAATGCTTAAGAATTTCATGTCACTTTCAACCCACAAATGATGCAGCTTACAGGGTGTGCGAAAAATTGGCTGAGACTGAAAATATAAAATGTTCACAGATTTACACATGACTTACATGGTATAAAGATGGCCATACTTGAAAACTATCCTTGAAATATTTTTGCTTGAAATGCTATAGTTTTTGAGAAATGAGTGAAAAAGTGGTCATGTCCAAACTTGATGTTCGAAAAACAGTAAAAACATATATTTAAGGTTTTTTCTTACTATTTTCATGTGACTCTGATGATTGATTGAGCTTATTAAATGTTCACAGGTTTGTTATTTCATGTACTGTTGGGTCACATAAAGTAAGGATACTGTTCTTTGACAATTACCAATCAAAGATTTCTCTGGATTTCCGGATTTTGCAAATTTAATGTTGTGGAATTTCTTTACTAAAAAAGAAAGGTTTCTTCTTAATGTCATTCATACATCCAGGCCCTTGTAAAACTGTATTTGGACCACACCAAGGTGCTTGCCCAATCTCCATTTAAGCACAGAATGCTGCCATTGATACGGGTTATGGCGAGGTTGGTAGCCACCAAACCATCCATCGGTGTTTCATGGATTTTTTCATTTCCATCCACTCTCATCCCTGACCTATGTTGGCCGGGTTTGTTTGAAATCAGTTGATGTCATGACCAAATTTCTACTTTTGTCGACTTGGTGCTAGGCTATATATAAATTAAAATTCTGGCTGAAATTGGCTGACGATTGTGGTTTTCATAGTAAGACCATGCATTCAAACAATTTGGCTGAAATCGTAATAAGGACATGGGAACAGAATAAATTATTTTGATCACAAGACTGTTGTCCCAAGAAAGGACGAAAGGAGAAAATCAAGAAACTAGAGGGTCAAAACTCAGCCTGCTATTATAATTGGTATCAATCAATTATCAAGTGCCATCTGTTAGGCCTAACTTGCCAAATTCCATGCTTGCATCATCAAGGGCACAATTCCCCCAATTTGTTTCCCTATCTGCTCCACTATGGACTGTGGAAGCAAGACGACTCTGTGCCTATGGTCTTTTTCATAATTTTAACTTTTAATTTGCTCCATTAGAAATACTTAACTTCAGTGCTGTGCCCCCCCCCCCTCAGACCCCATGCCCATCCCTTCCCCCCCCAAAAAAAAAAAAAAAAAAAAAAAAAAAAAAATGAGATCGGAAAAAATGCACAAATGAACGATTCGATACATTAAATAGCCCCCTCCAATTTTGTCTGCCTCCACTTGCCCCCCAAAATGAAAATGTCTAGTTACGCCACTGCTTAACTTCCTTACCGAAATGTCTTTATTGAGAAAGGACTTGAATGCAGAGACTGAAAACCAAGTTCTTCTAAAAAAGAGACCAGGCCAATTTTGTTGTGATTTTTTTTTTACAAATGTTATTTATCATTTTCTATCCTATTCATAAACTAAAGTCTCAGCTTTTCCTAGAAGCCAATACTTGGGACATTTACTTTAATTATGCTACTGGCTTAAATTACTTTTAAAATTGGATTATCAAGTTGTGCACATGTTGCAAATCATTAGAGGTTAGAAAACTGAAAATATAGTTACAGAAGAGGTAGCTTGCTAATAAGGGTAAGTAGTTACGTTACTTATGTTGTTTTTCTAATTATTAAAAACAAACCCCACATCGTCGCGTGAAGGCTAAATTGAAGGTAATTTCACAATAACGCTCAGGCCTGCATGCTTCGTTCTTGAAAGGGGAAGGGCACCAAGGCATTTTCTTCTTGATAAAGGGTTCCTCTATAGGAAAATTGCAAATTTCTATTGGAACAGTTACATTTCAAGGGCAACAAGGCAATGACCATGGGCAACAGAGGCAATTGCCTCAGTTGCCTCCATGAAGTATCAGACCTGCTGAACGCTATTTTGCTTTAAAAACAAAAACAAACAAATTATATGAGGTTTCTTTACATTTGGTCAAAATGCTCTCAATGTCAAGTTAATGTGATGTTTAAACATTACAGATCCATGCATTTTGAACACTCCCAAATTAAAGGAATTATAACAAGTTTATTTTTTCCAGTTGGTAATAGACTTAACTGCTTGGCCTCATAACGAATCATGGACTGGACCCTGTGCTAAAAATCCATCAAAATCATACAAAAACTTTGGATAATTAAACTATGATTTGAAGGCAGGATAACAAAATCAGCGTTGTAACTTCCCTCTCAAAACATCTCGAGCATGCAGTAGGCATATGCAGTATCTGGTATTACTTAGTAAACAGCTCCTGTCATTTCAACTAAGGTAGCCCAAAGTTTCTCCTGCTTTTCCGTTTTGTATGAAATGTCCGAGGATTTTGTGTCCTTATTGTCCACAAAATATTTCCCAGTCACCTGGTCTAAGGCAGGGTCAGTAGCTGCTCTGAATACAAAATTGGCCTCCTCCACAGGGATTCCGATCGGCCCCCACGCCTGAAGGAGCATGTTAGTGTTGACCGTGCCCGGGTCCAAGCAGTTGACGGTGATACCATCATCTTTGAACTCTCTGACCATCTTGTAGGTGTACATGATCTCGCACAGTTTAGACAATCCGTAGGCCGGTCGACCGTCACCGTAATTTGATTTGGAGCTCAGGTCGTCCATGCTGCCTTTATGGCAGTAGAGGTGGGAGATGGAGCTGACATGGACAATGCGACTTGACCGTCCCTTCCTCAGGAGGTCCATCATGAGTGAGGTCAACAGGAAAGGGGCGAGGACATTAACTGCAAAGGTCATCTCAAATCCATCCGTAGACTCTTCCCGAGCCGGCATGAATACACCGGCGTTATTTATGAGGACATCTAAGCTGTTGTGCTTTTGGTGGATCTCCTCCGACAGGGTCCGAACCTGGCTGAGGGAGGCCAGATCAGCAATGTATGTTTCCAGACACTTGTTTCCCGTCTTCTGCTCAATCTCTTCCATGGCTTTGCGGAGCTTCTCTGTACTGCGACCATGCATTAGAACCGTCGCTCCAGTCTGGGCCAGTCTGAGAGCTGTATGCTTACCAATGCCATCTGAGGCACCAGTAATGAGAAATTTGCGACCAATCATTGATGCAGCTGACATAGTTCTACCTTGGGGAAAGTAAAATACAAAGAAAAAAATATACAAAGAAAATCAATTAATTAATGGCATACATCACATGTTTTGGCAATTTGCTCATCATCCACAAGGAATCCTGATAGAAATGAGATCGAGAAAGCTATCTCTTTTCTCTCATTATGGCCAAAAATACTTATTCACCTATATTATAAGATCATGTTATCAATCTGAAACGAGTGTCAAAAAAAAGTGGCAGTGGGATCAGTGATATACAGCCTTACATTATTGAGAATTATCTTGCTCAATGTCATTTCTTACCTCCATCATATTTCAAATATTAGGCCTATGTACCTCATTGCTCTATGGTACTTCAACCATTGAGGAAAACCAATTGGGACCTACTCAGTACAACTGTAGGCAAGTGGTGTGGGCCTACACCACTGCACTACCGCTAGGCGTCCAGCAGTGTGTAGCAAATATTGGTCTACCAAGAACACAGCATTTTTATGGAGGAATTCCTTCCTCCATGCATTCATTAAAAGACAGCCGACAGAGTTAACTTACTTTGAGGACGATCGACAATCCCAGCAGTGGCAGAGTAGAAGCAGAGAGGAATGTGTCCAGATAGACTGAGGGGGAGTTAAGGCAGAAAATAAAAGCAGCCACAACCAACACCGTCTGCTCCTCACAGATAAATACAGTGCTATTTGAACGTGTTCAACCTTCGGCCCAATGTGTGTTGACACAATTCGTAATCCTATATTGCGTGCACGGACGGGACATTCACGGCCACGGACTGTTATAGTAGGGCAGCGATAGTACACCCACCACGCCTCACGAAAATGGTGGCCAATATGCAAATCACAATACTTTTATGATAACTTTATGGTTATAATAAATGCTGTCACTGCGAAACTAATGCGAAACTGGGAGTGCGGGATCGTTGCGATTTGGTTGGCTGATTAGATCATTCCGCAAAAAGGGCTACCATTATTCGGACCGAGGCCAGGCTCCTATCGCCACGGGCCGCCAGTGTGGAAACTTACTTTGTTCTTAATTAGAAACAGTAACACAAAAAAATTGTTCATTTCGACCCCAGCACTAACAGAGACTTTCTCAAAGGCTAAAAATACAACATTTGAGATTGGCGAAAACAAACCTTACAGTGGTCACGGGGGGTTTGTGGAGGGTTGGTTACACCATAGAGCAAGGAAGAGCCGATCTCTACTTAACAAGATCTTCTTCACCCCACCTCCCCAAGGCCTACACCAGCACCGGCATCGGGTCCTTTCTCTTTCTTAAAAAGTCACGCACATCACAGTGAGGTGTTCCACGTTTCACCAAATTCAATTGTACGGTTTTGACATTGTAAGGAAAACGTCTGTTATGTGCTAATATAAAAAAGCAGATCATTGATGAGAGCATGCAGTGAATGACCATGATAGTCTCACAGATCGAGGGGCGGGTGATAAACAAATCGGTGACGGCCCACGTGTTCGAACGTCAACAACACGTGGGGCAGGCTCATCTTTTGACACCTTCAATTTGAACTTTATGAATAATGTTTTCATACATCTTTCTTTCATTTGCACTAAAGACAAATCATTGTGAGCATAATGGTCTGCGTTGAACGTAAAAGATCTGTCGTTAAACTCGATTTGAAATAAATAACATCGATGTAATGATAACACAAAATAGTGAAATCAGAGCCATTAATGAAGAAGAAAAACAAACATTGGATGAAATCTCGGCTACGACCACACTTGTATCCATTTATTCTTGTGGTTGCCTTCACCGCCCCCGCGCCCCCCCCCCTCCCCACCACCACCCACACACTTGTTTTTATAGATTCTGACAGTCCGATGTGCACCTTGTGGAAGGTCTGAGCTCTCTTTTGTTTGTTTTTATTTTTGCATTTCCCCAATTATCTACGATTCAATAAGGGCGTTTTCTGTTGCCGCCCCAACAACATGAACAAGGCATTACACTAGCTCACGGTCTAAAAATAGAAATAGAAAGGGTTGATGATAGTCTGGTTCCGTTATTCTTGCATGGTATGTGCACACCTCCGTACACCAACATACGCAGTGTACGTCAGAACGCCACACCAGCTAGCTCAAACTCAACTCGACACACATTTCTTCTGTGGCCGAGAGAAACCTGTAAATAACTAAGGGCTGTGAAGGAAACAACATGCATACGTTATTTGGATCCCCAGGATTTTCCGGAGAAATAATTAAGCTGAATGTTGGAGGAGCAAAGTATGTGTACAGTTTCAAATTCTTCAGGCCCTACAGACATTTTAGTTTTTATTTCACCACTCTTTTTCGTGGAGGGGGGACTGGAGAGTATTTATTGGCTCTAGTCGCTAGTCTTGAGTCTTGGCATCACAAATCACATCATCACGACCATGGTCCGTGGAGGTTCCATAACATGAATTAGCCCCATATAAATAGGGCCAATCCACTTCATATCTTGGATACGAAGTGGATTCGCCCTATACTATTGCTAGACTATTTGTAAACTATCTTAATATTTACAACAAGCTTGCATTTTTTAATAACTTGTTATAAATTACCACATTGGTATCCTCTAATCTATCTATAGTCTAGTTAGTATAAACTATAATAATCTAACTTCTATTCTAAGTAATAAATCTGAACAGTGCTCGTTTATGGTATTACTGTTACACCACTGCATTAATGGCTGCCGTAGGCACGCGCAACACAATAGCGTGCAAAAGTACCAATCAGCATGGTTCACAGTGCTATTCGAAGACACGACAGCCCATGTCCATGTGAACATGAACGAGCTGCTCTGATTAGTCTGTAGCCCTGTACAAAACTCTTCCTCTGTGCTGTACACAGATGAGATACAGAGTCCTAGCTATGACTTATGACTATGGGTTCCGTTTCCGGGTCGGAAAATTTTCAGAGCTCCTGAAAATTGAAATCTTAACCTGTTTAAAAAGCTACTGATCTCACCGGATTAACATTCCATGGCTACATACATTTTTTTTGCTGTGGGTTATTGACGTCAGATATTCCTCATAAATCTGTTATTTTTGTGAAATAATTAAGCTCTCAATGTTAGAAAGTTTTAGTTTTGTTCTCTCAAGCATGCCCGTCATGCGTATGCTAGCGTGTTGTGCTGGACAGTTGCGTGTATTTCAATCCCATGTATAGTGCTGTACGGTCAGTGTACGGTGATGCGCAAACACACGTGTAATCTAATAGGCTTGCGTGATGAACTGTATTTTAAGTTTGCAGAAATGTTGAACACTGAGAGCTGGATGATTTCACGAAATTATGATGTCGAAAATCTACAACCCAAAAGTGTATGCGGCCATGAAATGTTACTCCTGTGAGATTATTAAGGTACAATTTGTATGGAGCTCAGAAAATTGTCCACCCCGTAAATGGACCTCATATCCAGGGCGTCACTGTAGTATTTATAAAAAAGTGAAAGGCATCCAGAGCTAGGTATTCTCATCCATTTTGAGGATTATCAGAGTCTTGAGATTGTCTCTTTCAAATAAAGAAACTGGATGCACACATAAAATCAAGAAGGGTTGTGATGTAAATGCAGAGTTGGTTATGACTTATCATTTCTGGACGTGGGAGTCTTTGGGACTTGATGTGAACTTAAACTGATTTGACTTAAAAAAGAAAACCCGATTTGAAACTTGCCTTTAAGTTTAACCTAAGTAAAGGGAAAATCACTTCGAAATGGACCTTTGCATTGACGTCATCAAGCCGCCATCTCAGAGCAAGTTCGATCAAGGACCGTAGTTAACTATAGTTCGACTAACTCTGATCGAACTCGGGCTAGTCAACGATGGTTGGACCGGTCTAGTCGACTATTCGCAACCAGCCTATCAAGGTTGGTCGCATCGCTGGTTACCAACAACAGCCATTGCGTATGCACAGTGCAGAGGGGACCAGTTATCAGAGAATGTTATAACTTTTATATTGCCATTGTCTCATGGTGGCATGGATGTGACATGACTAGAGTCGTTCGCACTTCATCTTCAGTGCGCATGCACGTACATGTACATCACTAACCAACCACTAGTTAACCCTTGGTTCTTGATCGAAATTGCTCCTTGAGGTAAAACGTTGATGAAACAATGGAAGCTATGTACACGCGGTGCAAAGAATGGGACAATACACATGTATCTTTTGACCTGTAGCCAAAGCCACCCTACTCAAATGACGTCGTGTGCATAAGGTCTAATCTTGCGAGCAAACTTCCATGTCATTAACCAACAAGTTATTTCCTCTTTAGGTTTTCAACATCCAAGCAGACATTGACATGCGTTCCAGATTCCTTCTTCTCTAGGTAAGTTGGAACGTATGAAATTGTTACTATTTAAATTATTGTTATTTATTTTGTAATTTTGAGGCCATAAATGTGCTTTTTTTTGTTTGTTGATTGGTTTACTAATTTATTTGTACACATTTCAGGAAGATGAAGAGAAAGAAACTGTTTATTTCCATCAATTTCGTTGTCGTAGTTCATCGTCACTTCCGATTGAGGTCACGCCCACTTCCTTAGCAATGGCTCTCATGCTTTGTGACTAACTACGATATATCCGATAACGTTAAAACAGAGGCCGAAATGATAAAATTTCTTCATATCTTTGTCAAAAGGGTCCGATTTTATATTAAAGTAGATGATTTGCTGCTTAAATAGGTGGGATTGTTTTGTTTGGATTGCCTGAATCATTTTTCTTTGAAAGTACCGCTGGCACAAAGAAACCCTGACTTGACGAAGCCAAGGGAACAAAGATTATTTTTATTGCATCGTGCGTTTTGTTTTCTCTAAGAAAATCCACGCACCGTGAATTGCAAAATCTTGGCCGTAACCTATGGCATAGGATTGGTACTAAACCCGAAACTATGGCTGGATTCCCGGTTCACTCTGACTTACCTCCATTGAGCTGAAATACAATGAATAAACAATGTTGGAAGCCTCTTGATGTCTCATAATCCTCCTCTTGCAACAAAAGGACAAATGTCTGGAATCGGGGATTACACAGAAAACACCTCTCAATAGCCAGGAAAACGGCGAAATATTCATGACCATGTTTACACATTACACACACAAAAAAACTTTTTCCTTTTACAACATGCCCAACTAAAATTAATAAACTGGTCAAGATCATTGTTTTCAAGATGCATTGAAATTGAATACATTCTCTAATTTGTTTTCCAGCTTGATGAGTGGTCGTATTCCTTCAGTCAAAGATGAGGAAGGAGCAGTAAGTGGTTTAAGAGTAGCGTTGAGTAGGATTTGAAACTGGGCATGGTGGAGATTGATACAAAAATAGTAAGGTTTGTGGTAACACCATGTACATAAAGCATCTGTAACAACTCATCGTTTAACAACTCATCGTTTCCAACAATCCACAGTACTTGTGCAGCCAGGATCAGAGACCGGCTTTCTCCTGAAGACAGTCAGAGCATACTGATCGAAACTTTGAGTTGTTTACACCACCGGCTCTTTATTTTTCAGAACCACCACTACTGTTAAAGAGATGTTTCATGAACTTGGTGCTACCGCAAACCTCACTAGAAAGAGTAGCCATCTTGATTTTATTATAACAAGACTCAGTACTGTTTCATCAGTCAAATAGGCCTACTGCCCTTACTTTGTTCATGGCATAAACTGCCCCAACTCCCAGTTCCTAATCCTATGTCTGTCCAGTGATTTTGCCTGAGTTTGAAGGACTAATTTATGCAAAACCAAACAACCTATATACTTAACTTAGACTAGAGGGCTAGTAGTTGTGATGATCGTAACCCATTGTCCCTGATTAGGTAGGAACACCCTATTGTCCCTGATTGGGCAGGAACACCCTATTGTACCTGATAGGGCGGGAACATGCTATTATCCCTGATTGGGCAGGAAAACCCAATTGTACCTGATTGGGCAGGGACAGGGAAAAGAGGGTTAGGATCACCGCAACTACAGTGCTAAGGATACCAGTTCCATTTAACTATTTAAGTTAAACTGAACAGCCTATTCAATCAATTTAGTATGGACCGATATCAGGCAAACAACTTTTCAGCCAATCAGCTGATTTTCTCCTTTTTTCTGCTTTGTTAGAGACATAGAAAATTGAAAAACTCTGCAAAGTTTCCTCAACAAAGTTGCATGTCTGGTTGTGTATGGACCAACAAAATACTGACTGAAATCAACCCTATTGGAGTCATAATATTTGGTTGTTTATATCAAATTTTGGTAAAGGATTATCTTTTGTTTCTTAAAAGATTTTCATTGATCGAGATCCGACAGTCTTTGCCCCGATCTTAAACTACTTACGAACCAAAGAGCTGAATCTGAAAGGAGTGGATGTACAGACGTTACGTCACGAAGCCGAGTTCTATGGCATTTCACCGTTGGGTAAGTCTGAACAGTTTGTTAATGTAGCAGTCCATCCTAGTCAAGAGCTGGACCAGAGTGGGCTGTGACGTCCAAAAGAAATGATGGACCTTTTCAATTACAAGTAGATACAAACCCAGGGTTAAAAAACACACTTTGTTTTTTTTTCACTAGTTGTTTGTCATTTACATTTAGATCAACACTACTCTTGATAGTTTTTTAGTCTGAGTGTCTGTGCTAAGGTTTGAAGGATATGTGCCGTACTGCCTTGTCCACATGCCATCGAGTTTGTAATTGGGTCATCCCACCAAGTTGGGACACAGTTTGTGACATTTGTATGACGTCTGCATGATTTTAGTCCTTCCCCCACTTCTGCTGTATTTAATCACTGACTATCATAACAAATGTTTTGCCTGGTACATTTTGTACCTTGTAATTTGTGCAAAAAGTGAAATTGCATAGTTATGTATTTGAGTGTTGAAAAAATTGAAAAATAAAATTCTGGATGTAACACGGACACCGTGTCCGTGTTACATCCAGAATTTTATTTTTCATAATGATTTCCATTAAAATACATTAAAACAATTTTATAGTTTTATACATTTTCACATACAAAGGAGAATGTTACATAAAATAATTGTCAAATAAGAGTCAAATAAATGATTTCTTTTCATAATATGGACAAATGTTGCACAAAAATCACACTGTGTCCCAACTTGGTGGAATGACCCAATTAGTAAATAATGAATCAGCTGAAAATATGCATTATACTATTCCATTTATATGTTTTACAAAATTAATTTCATTTAAAATAATGCTCTCCAGGAATGCCCACAAAAACAGGACTTGCTCATGATGGATGTTACTGGTGGAACAAGAAATGTAACCAAAACGTCCGAGTTTCATTGCTACTGTACAGGCACGTACTGTTGTGGTAGCATAAGCATTTCTTTAAAAAATGTCTTGTTCCACCAATGGCGTCACTTGTAGTACATCATGAGCCAGGCTGCTTTTTGTCCGCATTGCCAGAGAGCATTTTTTTATTGAAAGAAATAAACTGAAAAGTTGGTTTTCTTTTGCTCTCTTTTTGACAACCTATCTCATCGCAATACGTACTCAGGCATGTAATTTCTCAGGACTTTTCCTGATGTCAGGATTTTCTCAAAACTTCCTTGAGCCTTCAGATTTTCTTGAAAGAAGTAAAGCAGTCACCAAGGGAGAAAGAAATAATCCACCTTGTGTCCAAACAAGTAGTTTTGTATTTCTCGTGGTTGACAGAGTCTGTAAACCTCCTGAATTGTAACATCTGGGAGGTTCCGGGTCTAGAAAAAGGGGGACCCAGACACGTAGACAATTTTTTCAGGAATTTTTGCTTTCATCCAATCACATCCCTGATGCTACATGTAGGTTTTCCCCAAACCAAAGTTTTACTGTCATCTCCGAGCCTTGCTCTGCACTCCAAGGCATATTTAATTGATGCTGGTATATTTTTTTCATCTTGACAGTCAAGAAGTTGACGCTATGTGAGGATCTGGAGAGATCATCTTGTGGTAATGTGCTCTTCCACGGATACCTCCCTCCACCATGTGAGTAATTAGTGTAGAATTTAAGAGCACAGAGAATGCTGAGCTCAATTGTCGTCTGTGTCTGCTGTGCAGGCCCTCTATGTCAGCTGTGGACAAGGAGTACAAACACCATGTGATGTGCCTGAAGGGCAAAATTCACCAGCTCAACCAATGGGAAAGCTGAATTTTGCCATACAGCTAAACCTGAAGTCCGCATGAATTACCTCAAAGCCGATACAGACATACATAACAGATGTTCATTTACGCATCAGGGATAAGAATATTATTTGTGTTTTACCCATACACCGATGTGTGTTAAGCACTGTAGTACTTTCCCGAGTCCTGTGAGAAAACTCACAGGCATATTCCTAGGGTGGAATTCGAACCCAAGACCCCCGCCATTCTAGAGCAGATGTCTTACCAACTAGACTACCGAGATTGCCTGGATTTGAACTGCCTCTAGCTGCCGGGCAATTCCGGTAGTCTAGTTGGTAAGACATCTGCTCTAGAATGGCGGGGGTCTTGGATTCGAATTCCACTCTTGGAATATGCCTGTGAGTTTTTTTCACAGGACTGGGGAAAGTACTGAGTATACAGTGCTTAACATACATCAGTGTATTGGTAAAACACAAATAACTGATACGGACAGATAACTACGCACACAGCATTCTCCTGGTTCTATTTATATGTAGCTAGTAGCGATATTTGTATTATCAACTATAGATAGTTCCCGATAGATGACATCTATATGGGCAACTTGGGTTTTGGCTTTGAGCTGCATCAAGCATTCTAATGTTCCTACGTTTCTAAGTGGCTCACCGACCAATCATGCAAGGAATCCGATAGAACTCCTACATGCCCCATACTGGTGTTTAAGCAATTTCAGGCATAATAGTGTATTCAGTAAATGACTATCATTGCTGATAAAGATGGCCGACTTTACATTGGTGAATTGGTGAATGGTTTGAGTACATCAACCACATGAAAAGGCCTATTAAGATTGTATGTTTGGTGTAACAAAAAAGAGAAAGATATTTGCCAAGTTGTCAAACATTGTGGGGACTTTGACAAAGTTACAGCCAGTAAATCGTTGTCCTACACTTCCTGTCATTCTCATTAGCTTTCCCACCCAGGCTGGAGCGTAACGAGCATCGTCACAGTCTCTCAGTGGATGCTGAGACAAGACCGAGACCGACACTGGCTAGAGGAGCGTCGTTAAGAGAGTCAACTCAGAGACCAGTGTCGGCAATAGAACCAAGATCAGTCAGAGCTGATTTAGACATTCCTCTGGGTGAGTTAAGAATTTGTCACACCATGTAGTATGTTTATACACATGTTACGTTACTTGCGTTACATCACTCGCATTATGTCACACATTACATTACGTTACGTTATGTCACAATGACCACAGGTATCAGAATTTTGATTTTTGTGAGTCAAAGTCAAAAGATGTTTTTATCAATTACAAATTTCAACAAATCAAGGCACAAAAAAAATGTGTAGATTTCTTAAACCATTAAATGTTATTTATTATGGATAAGAAATTTCAGACTTTTATTTGAATTCAAACCTTTTTATGTCTAATAAGTGAAACAAAATTACCTTTGAACTTCTTCGGGTATAAAGAAATCATGCTACTTGATTTACAGTCGACTCTCGTTAATACGAGCTCGGATGTTACAAGGTTCCGGTTTATACGAGGTATTTTGCCGGTCCCGAACTGCCCTGTGTGTATTTTAATGCATTTAAATACGGATGATACGAGCACGGTCATAACGAGAACACAGATAATACGAGGTATTCTTGCAGCCCCGTAACGAGCAAATGTATTGTTTGTCTTACTTTTATAGCGAGTTTGGGGAATGAATTGTTGGGCATCGATAGTTTACCTTCATTGAGGTGAAAAATTGACGTCCCAGCCTTTCAAAACATGGGCTATCGCTCCGTTGATCATGATAATAGAGGTGCCATTTGAGCGTTGGCAATGGTACCAGTCTATTGAATGGTAGTACAACGCAGATGAGAGGTGGACACCAGAACGTTTATTGTTCACTGGTATCCCGCCTTAGCAATGAGCTATCTCACATTACTGTGACCTTACTAAGGTGTGAAAACCAATGAAAATCAACATTCAACTTGTCATGTTGGCTGTTGCGACCGAAACTTGGCTGCCAAGAACGGCAAGTTAAAGTCATATGCGGTTCTTTTTCAGTCATGAAAAATGTAAATTGTTTTCATAAATTGACTTTCGAAATAAATTAATTAAATCAAAACAATTTTATTTACCCAAAATGTTGTATGTTTGTTTGGTACATGTACATGTGTATGATCACAGTTATGCAGTGTCCATTGCAGTATGGGTGGGTCCATTATGTCATGCACTGTGCATTGTTAATACCGCGCTCGGATAATACGAGGTTCGGTTAATACGAGAAAATCGGGCCAGTCCGGCGGACCTCGTATTAACAAGAGTCGACTGTACTTCTCTAGTGCTGAGGATGCCGTTCCTGAAAGCTCTTTGCAGTCTAAAACTCCAGGGGTTACAAAAAGAATGTAAACTTACAGTCCAAGACCGAGACTAAGATCGAGATCTTACAGTCCAAGACAAATTTTGAGGGGGAAACCTTGATCGAGACCTAAACACTGGAATGTGCTTTATCAATTTATTGACTTCTTCTGCAAGTTACTGAAGATAAATGGTTGTAACATGTCAAGTTCTTTGAGAGTTCTTCCTTCCTCCAGACACTGCTTGAGGTAGCACTCTGCATCTCCCGACAAACCTCAGTTGATTTCTAATTTTCTTTTCTTTTCCATCATAAAAATTCCAGAAACTTGTACAGACCCTCGTAGGGTTCTCATCGTTGCTGGCCATCATAATTGGATCGCTCTGGCCTACGCCCACTTTGTCTGCTGCTACCGCATCAAGGAGTCCACTGGATGGCAGTTGGTCTTCACATCGCCGTATCTGGAACGGACCATCGAGAGGGTCGCTCTGAACTCCAGGGTCCCCCTTAGTCAGTCCGAAGGGAAGGAAAAGATGGTGGCTGTGTCTTATGGCAGCCAGATCAGACTCTGGAGCTGCCAGGACGAGAGCAAGCGTAACCAAATCGGTGAGCCTCTCCAGTTCGTTTTAAAGAACTTGACATATCAATCCATAATCAGGGGCCAATTTGATAGAGCAGCTTAAGCACAAAAAGTAGCTAAGCACAACAAAATTATGCTTACCAGAATAAGGTTACTGGCCAAACTACCATGCCGCATGTGTAATTTGTGATTGGTATCCTGCTCATTTCTGCTTAGCTGAAAATTTCTAAACAATTTTTTTCTGCTTAAGCAGCTCTATGAAATTGGGCCCAGCGCTCAAGGGAATGTTTTTAACCCTAACTACCCCGGTGTGCTGGACCCAATTTCGTATTGCAGCACAAGCACAAAAATTCAGCTAAGCACAAAACGATTTTGCTTACCAACCAAAATACAAATGTCTTGTGTACTTTTTGTGCCTGGCTCCCATCAATCTACTCTACTATATGGTAAATCAACACTCAATTGTTTTAAATCTGATAAGATTGGAATGCTTAGCTTCCTGCTATGATACAGTACCAAATTCATCAATAGAACAGTGTAGCCAGAGCACATGTGTAACCCAATCCATGCAGATCAAGCAGCCTATTTACCCCCTCTACTGTCTGACCTTTCAATATCATCCACTGGCAAATGTATTTGAATAGTACACAGTCAACCCTCCTGCTGTCTGACCATTCAACATCATATAATTTGTAGCATGTCGTGGCTGAGCGATTAAGTGCATTGGACTCAAGTTCTGGTGGCTAAGTCATCAGGATGTGGGTTCAAATCCTGGTCATGACCTTTAACGATAATTGCTTCAAACTGGGGAAGAGGCAGTTATGTTTGTCTTGCAACGGATTCATTTACCCCTCCCTGTTGGGCGAATTGCATAACTGCTGTTTTGAGTGACAGATAAACTATGATATCATGTGGTGAATGCATCTACATAATACACACATGTACACAGTTAGTCCTGTGCACAGTTATGGCCACGATACACAACCCATGCCATCTCCAAGTCTCTTATATGCAAGCATGCGAGCTCACTACACCCGCCACGCACGCAGCAGGAAACCCGTGTTCACAAACTTGCATATCATGCAATGCGGCAGGAATAACACAAGCACTAACTGCATCTAAAATACTGTGGGGGGGGGGGGGGGTGGTCGAAGCAGGCTTTTTCAACCTCGTACCATGAACTCCGCGTACACAGGTGTTACTACTGCTGGCAGCGAACTCAGCTTCCATGCAGCGCAGAACACTTTCCGTGAATAGTGCAATCGCCTTGCATAAGGCTAGTTTTTTTTTTACATGCTAGTTAAAATGACTAACATTGATGTTTTATTGCTGTTGTTTAGGCACTTTTGATCTCGGTGTTCATGTGGACTCGTTATTCTTCATCGGTAGTCAGCTAGTGGCCACCAGTCACACAGGTAAAGTGGGCGTCTGGCATGCAGTCACCCAGCATTGGCAGGTAAGACAGTGAACATCACTCAAACTAAATAATTATGTGGGTTTCCTTTTGTTATGCAGAAACAGTCTTGCCAGATTCTTTATGCATCTGTATGTACACTGTAAAGAAAACAATTCTGATATTGAATTCTCCAGTTAATTTTAGACATGAGATTCTTTCTTGATTTTTTGGGGGGCTCAAAAAATCTGCAAAATTGTTATTAAATAGCCTGAAAAGTCTACACAAGCCTGTACCATTTGTGCATGTTGGTTTGCCTGTATACTCAATGTAATTTTCCTACTTTTTTCTGATGGCTAAATATCATGCCTTAGTTTGATCCATTGTAATCGGAATTTAATCCAAACCCTCCATGAACCCCTTCAAGCCCTCCTTCAAACAGTATCTTATCCCCCAATATGCAGCATGAATTGTTTCCAATATAGTCTCCCAAGAACCCCTCCCCCTCCTGCCCCCTCTCTCTAGAATTACTTGTACATTCTCTTGCCAGCTATTGGATTTTGCCGCCATTCATTTCTTGGAAATGTGGTTTTGGGTCATTCATTCTCTGTA
This sequence comes from Marthasterias glacialis, assembly GCA_911728455.2. Taxonomy (NCBI): domain Eukaryota; kingdom Metazoa; phylum Echinodermata; class Asteroidea; order Forcipulatida; family Asteriidae; genus Marthasterias; species Marthasterias glacialis. Next base: position 4,996,870 of record OU452219.1, read on the forward strand.
GATGTTTTTCCTTTATTGTGTTAAGTTTTATTTATCTGGTCTTAAAGACACTCCACTGCAAGCCTTGGCTTATTCAGATCACAGCGCCTTCAAGTGATTCACTTTGCATTTTGTAATGCATACTTCATTTTCAAAAAATGTGTCGGTTGATAAATGTGTATCAGTGCTGACTTTGTAATTCATCCAACCATCAATTCAAATTCTTTGTTTGTGTAACTTTGTGCAAAAACGAAACAAATCCACACATTCACTCTATAGACCATGTGACCCTTGTTTACAAAAGAGTGACCTTGTACATTCCAGGGCAATTACTGGCAGGCAAGATACTGCATGGGACATATGAGAAATTTTACATTTTGTATCATAATTTCCACATAAATTCAATGGCTATTAAAATGAGAGCTGAACTAGTTGTGAGATGTGCCCCTTTCCTTCATATCCAAAGTTGATGACAATCGGACAGTGCAATCTCCATAAAATGAAAGATTTAAAGTATTTTCCCATTGAGCCGTGTACAAATCCTGCCTGCAGGAAGTCCAGGTTCTGTGGCTCTTTTGTAAACATGTGATGTCACAGGTAACATGGTCTATAAGTATGATTAGATGAATTTGATTCAATATTATTGATTGTGTACTGTAGCCATATGGATATGTATCAAATGAATCAACCAACTCCAACCCATCAAAATCCAGCTGCATGTGTTGTTTAATTCTGTTGGACTTTTTAAACTGATTTTGTTTTACATGGTATCAGGCATACCACCATAATCCAAAAGTTTAGGTGTTGAGTTACCGTTTCTAGTGTTGGATTTTGTAAGAGAGAGCAAGGATCCTAGTAAATCACTCCAGGGAGTTAGGGTCAATAAACAAGTAACCAACAAAAGTCATTATTGATACTTTTTTTCATCCCTTCAGACCCAAGAAATGTGTGCGATTGCCAGCCATGATACAGCAGGTTCATTCCTTTTATTGGGATGTACAAACGGCTCCATCTACTACATAGGTAAGTAACTGAAATACTTAAGTCTTAAAAACTGAAATGTCTCATAAGTAAACTTAATCAGTGCAGCTCAGAAGAGTGAGAACATTTTGTCATGCCAGTGCAAAAAGGTTGTATCACCAAAATTAGCATTTATGTGAAGTCTGAGTTTTAGAATGTTAAAAGGTCGAATCGCGCTTAAAATAGCCCGGATGTGCACACAAAGTCAGTGACGCTGAGATACGACATTGTTGCATGGAGCGTGTTCCTGCATGATATTACTTGTTTGCATTATGGAGTTATGAACTTGTAGCACTGACATGACGATTAGTTACTATAGATAGTTCCCGATAGATGGCATCTTTACAGGCAACTTGGATTTGGCTTTGGGCAGCGCCAAGCGTTCTAACTAGTCTACACAGCCAAGTGGCTCATGCAAGGAATTTGATGGAACTCCCGCTTGCCACGAGCGGTATTTACGCAAAACTCATAGTTGTGCATTCAATAATAACTTATCATTGCCCGTAAAGATGGTCGACTTTACACTGTGTAACGACAATGGGAACTATCTATACAAATAATGAATGTTTATGAGTGCAATGGTGAATATGTTTTCATGAGTTGAAGGATGGAATGTTCCATTCAGAGAGGCAAAGACGAGTTGAATGGAGCATTCCATCTTTCAAGGAATTAAATATTCTGTCCATTGCACAAATGCAAGACATTCAATCTTTGTTTTGTATAACATCCAAGTAGATCTTTGTCATTTGATTGGAGGGAAAAACTGTTAGAATAAATACATTGTACAGGGGCATTTTGGACGGTGAATAGAACCAAAATGCACAGTGAATAGAACCAAAATGCACAGTGAATAGAACTAAAATGCACGGTGAATAGAACCAAAATGCACAGTGAATAGAACTAAAATGCACGGTGAATAGAACCAAAATGCACAGTGAATAGAACTAAAATGCACGGTGAATAGAACTAAAATGCACGGTGAATAGAACCAAAATGCACAGTGAATAGAACTAACATGCACGGTGAATAGAACCAAAATGCATGGTGAATAGAACTAAAATGCACGGTGAATAGAACTAAATTGCACAGTGAATAGAACCAAAATGCACGGTGAATAGAACTAAAATGCACGGTGAATAGAACTAAAATGCACAGTGAATAGAACCAAAATGCACGGTGAATAGAACCAAAATGCACGGTGAATAGAACCAAAATGCACAGTGAATAGAACTAATATGCACAGTGAATAGAACCAAAATGCACGCTGAATAGAACCAAAATGCACGGTGAGTAGAACCAAAATGCACGCTGAATAGAACCAAAATGCACGCTGAATAGAACCAAAATGCACGCTGAATAGAACCAAAATGCACGCTGAATAGAACCAAAATGCACGGTGAATAGAACTAAAATGCACAGTTTATGTCAAAGGCCATGTAATGGTTTGATTAATGAATGCTGCGTGACCTACAATTCTGTTTTTTGTTGTTGTTCTCACCAGATATGCAGAAGTTTCCATTAAGAATGAAGGACAATGATCTGTTGGTAACAGAACTGTACCATGATCCGGGTGTTAATGATGCAGTTACTGCATTAAGTGTCTACCTCACTCCAAAGACAAGTAAGTCAATCAAACTTAAGTCTGGTTTATAGCTGGTCACGCGATCACAAGTAAACACAAAATGGACATGGTTCCTCGATGCAAGTTTTACATAACCCCAATTTTGAAGCAATTGTTTAATATTTTCAGGCCCATTCCCTAACTTGACGATCTCTCTCACCAACACCAGGTTTAACAGGCAACTGGATTGAGATAGCATATGGTACAAGCTCAGGCAAGGTGCGTGTGATTGTACAACATCCAGAGACGGTCGGACAGGGACCACAACTTTTCCAGACGTTCACGGTTCACTGTAATCCCATTTCCAAGGTCATGCTGTCGGAGAAACATCTCATCTCAGGTAAAGATTCAGACTTTGAGTAGTAAGACTCGTGGCTCAAGAAGTAATGGGTATTGAGCCAATCCACCTGATGTCATCACCACAATAAATCTTGGTTGTGCCATTTTGGGAATCGGATTCCCTGTGTTTTGCTTTGCTTTACAGTGCTTTACATTCAATAGGTACTGGATGATGTGAATACACGCAAATGCTTCCCCTGCCTGGAAACGGAAGCCGTGTAAAGACGCCATTATGTAATTTCAGACCACTGGAGCAAATATTGCCTGGTCACTCAACTATGGAGCATGCACAGACCACACACACGCCGTTTCACCCACACAAAAAAGGATAAAAAAAGGTCTTGAATAAATTCACGTCTTCCGGCCGTAAGAGGTGGTTTTTGTGTAATCCCTGATTTTCTTGTTTTCGTTCGAAGAACAGGCAATGCTGGAGGCAGCAAACTGCACTGTATGCAAAAGGAACACTTTGATAGCACAAGAGACATTGTCTAACAGAATCTTGCCATCCCAAAGAAAATAATGTGGACATTTAAACGTGAATATGTTTCTTCTAGGAGTTTGTCTTGAACTGTTGCCTGTAAAAATTACCTCAAGTGACGTTGCCCTAACACCAGGGTGTCTGGAAAATCTTCAAATGAGTGAATGCTCTTAACTTTACTTTATCATGATATCTTTGCCACAGTGTGTCAAGAGTATAATCACGTCAGAACGTGGAATGTGACGAGGTTTCGGGGGATGATCTCCACCCAGCCTGGCTCCACTCCGCTCAACTCCTTCAAGATCCTCTCCCTGGAGGAAGCAGAGCCGCACCCAACCTACGCCGCTGGAAATAACTTCGGTAAGCTCAAGTCAATCTACAGTTACGACTTTTCATAGTGCTGGAATCAAAGGTTGTGAGAAAAACGTTTAAGGAAAAAGTTGCAATGTGTCCTCTTGAAAACCTTTTTTTGGGGGGGATTCCATGTACCCGTTTAAAAAAGAAAAAATTTAAAAACAATTTGTTTGACTATTTAGAATAATCTAGTTAGGTTTGTGGTGGTTCGGCATTTTCCTGAAGACAATCAGAGCATACTGAGCGAAACGTTGAGTCGTTACAACATTGGTTCTTTTCAGAACCACCACAACTCCTAGACTATTTCATAGTGTTATTACAAACCTTCACTAGATTGTATTCCCACCATGCAAAGTTTCAAATCCATCTTGATTAGAACAAGGGAGCTCTCAGCTCGAAATAGTTTTTCCTTTTCTCGTCAGACGGTTTGAATTCCCCTTGCTGTTACTGACAGTGAATCCAACCTGACAGTTTCTCCAGACCTGAAACATGTCGGTCCAGCTTTGGCAGTGACCTTAGCCCCTGCCGGCATTCGACAGCAATTTCCCAAGAGCAAAATTGCTGATGAAGCCCTAGCCTTTAGCCAACCCCTGGCCTCATACCATTTTCTTAACTGCAGGACCTTATGGTGACAGAGATGACCAGCAGGTGTTTGTCCAGAAGGTTGTTCCAGAGACAGATCAGTTGTATATACGTCTTGCATCCACAGGGCAGAGGTAAGAATGTGTCATTAACCCTCCTAACTGTCCGACCATTCAATCCCATCCACTGTGGTTTTAAATGGTAGATAAACTATGCCAGTCTGCAATATGATATCATGTAATGAATGCTTACAAAGTAAACAGTCAACCCTTCTACTGCCTCCCCATTTTATATCATCCACTGTAGTATTTTGCTGGTAACCTATTTCTGCTAAGCAAGATTTTTCATGCTAAGTGAGGTTTTTTTTTGTTGCTTAAGCATCTCCATGAAATGAGGCCTGTGTCACAAAAGTGAACTTGAATGTGTTATTTCTGCAGGGTATGTTTGATTCGATCGGTTGATAGCAGCATCATTACATCATTCCGGGTACATGAATGTGAAGGGTCAAGTAGGATGGGGTCACCGCCGAGACGATACCTATTCACTGGTCACTCCAATGGATCAATTCAGGTTTGTTCCTTAGACAAATTATTTCATGTTTGGATGAATTTTTTTTCTGTCCCCAAAGAGTGTTTTTATTGAATCGGGTTGTTGCACACACGTTGTTTTTTCGTTACAAACGCTTGGCAGACATTCCATTGTTATTTTTGTAGTAAAACAAGCAAGACATTCTAAAACTGTTTTCGTTTCTACTAGAAACTGTTTTGAGAGCTGATTTTTGCTCTGGAATACTTAACCACGCAAAGATTGTCTGAGCCAGCAATCTGGCGACTTTTTAACACGCCATTTCTTTGGAGCATGCATAGAGTATGCACTCACTGTGCAATGCTTCAGTTTAACCCAAACAAAAAGGACAGATGGTGTTAAATATTTCGACAATGTTGGCCCATTATGCGAGGGTTATTGTGTAATCCCTGATTTCAGATCTATGTCCTTTTGTTCTAAGAAGAGGATTCCGAGACATCAAGAGGCTTCCACCATTGTTTATTCTTTGTATTTCGGCTCAATGGAGGTCAGTCAGAGTGGTCCGGAGATCCAGCCTTTGTTCTGGATTTAGTACCAATCCTCAGCTTTAGCTCAGGGATAAGGTTTTGCAATTTACTGTGTTTGAATTTGATTTTTTCTCGATAGACAAAAAAAAAATCCCAATGTTTCAAAGAGAATCTTTTTTCTCTGTTTACATACAAGAACATGGTCACTCCATCAAATCAAACAGTGGGTTAGTAAAAGGTGGTGAAGAGTTGGTTCGTCTTGGCTGAGCGTTCTAGCACACTGAACTTGATTAATCGATTTGCGTTTTCGATCAGCAGAGTGTGGGTCCCAGTCTTGACACATGTGTCCTCAAGGCATTTAAATTTGAACCATCACTGTTTCATCTTTCAGACGTGGCGTAAAAGTCATAGGTCCTTTGTGTTGTGTTAGCAAGTAAAAGAACCCAGTTACACTTATCGCTATGAGAAGGGGGTTTGCCCTGATGTTTTTGCATTGGTTGGCTGCATAGTTTAACTTACCCAATACAAGGTGCTATATAAATGGGTCTCATAATTAAAAAATGTAGCACACGTGTGTTAAACATAGTAAGTGCTTAGATAAACGCTATATAAGAACTGATTATTATTATTAATTAAGACAATTTTTTTTTTAAATGGACATTTCTTTTATCAGATGTGGGATTTGAGTACAGCCCTGGATCACTTGGTCAAAGCAAATAAAGGAGAAAGAGGTGAGTTTATCAGAAAAAATCAGCAAAATTTTCATTTAGTATCCTGAAGACTTTTTAAAGCCTGTTTCACATGGACATGTAGGTCAGCCCTTCTACTCAGTAAAATGTTCCTACAGTTTTCCAAGGGTCAAATATCATGTTTTGTACACTTATTTTAGACTGTTTTGGCAGCACACCATCTCTGTGCCATTGAGTCCTCAATTTTCCAAAGTGTTCGTTTTGTTGGAGTGAAAATTTGGGACTTCATTTGTTTCAGCCCAGTTCAACCCTCTTTCTATACAGAGACCTATTTGATGGTTCTGCTTACTGTAAAAAATTGACTTGGCGCTCACGGTACCAGAAAGATCATAAGCCTTGTGTGCTTACACGGCTTCCTCAGAAAATGGTGACTGTGTTAAGCAGAGCCATGAATTATGGCTCAGGTTGCTAAATTACTGATAGATTCTTGTTACGAGCGCCCCTCCCCATGTCCAAATTGAGCCCCACCTACTTGGTAAGAGAATATGCAGTGAATTTTTCATATTAACACAAAGCTACTTCCAAGTCCACTTTGCTTAATGACAACCAATCAACTCATCTGTTCAAGCTGAGCCTCATCTCCCTGGTGGCCCGTCTGAAGAGGAACTCATCCGCCTCCTTGGGCACTCGGATGTCTCCGCCTCCCGATCGACGACCCCCTCCATGAGCCCCGCGACATCCGCCCAGATGCTGCCCATGAGAATCAACCACTTACGCTCGGGCTCTGCGAACACCCTGGCCAGCCAGAGCACCGAGGAACTTCCATTTGGTGCGGAGGGGGGACAAACCGGAGGTGAAAATACGGACGGGAGTTATTATGACTTGAAAATTACCCATTGCTAAAATCTGGCGCGAGAGAACCAAAGCGTTCCCATGGCAACTCACTAACTGGCTGGCCTCAACACATCACTAGTTATTTTTATTATACTTTGATGCAATACTTATGAACTCTGCACAACTTGACATGATTATGTCGGCTTTCTTGCGATAGCAACAGAAAAAGATTGCGTCGATATGGTGAAAAGAAACGTTCACACGTAGCAATTGGTCTTTCCAAGTGTCGCATTATCAGAGCTCGGACTCAATTTTATGGAGCTGCTGAAGCATAGAAAGTAGCTAAGCACAACAGTGTGCTTACCATTATAAAGTAACCAGCCAAAATACCATCACACATGTACAATCTGTGACTGGTATCCTGCTCATTTTTGCTTAGCAGAACATTGTTAAGCAACACTTTGCTGCTTAAGCAGCTCCATGAAATATTGACTTGGTCTTAATTTTGTAGAACTGCTTTAAGCACAAAAAGTAGCTAAGCACAACAAAAATGTGCTTACCTGAATAAAGTTACCAGCCGAAATACCATTTGACATGTACCGTCTGTGACTGGTATCCTGCTCATTTTTGCTTAGCTCTATGAAATTGCGATGCGGTCATTGGACAGACAAGAAATTGTCAACTTTTTGTAAAGAAATAATGCAAAATGAAATTTTGCTCATATATATTTATATTATATTTTTGTTTTATTTTTGTACAGGTGGATGGTAGTTTACTTTTCACCAATAGTGTGAGTAATTCATAAAATCATCCCAGTTATCATCACATATTTTTGTTGTTTTTTTAACATTTATAGACCAGCTCTCTTTTGTTCAGGAAAAAACAGTGTCTTGGAAACGGTGAAAGATCAAATGATTTATTGATGAACGTAATCAACATTTGTAAAGCTTGCATGTGTAAGGTTGTGTATGCATACATGTATGTAACAAGTGGTAAAGATGTCGGTCTTTTTTCAACCTATTGAGGGTTCATTTAATATTATTATTTTTTTTTTTTTAAATACTATTATTCAATTTTGTTATTGTTATTGTTTTATCTCATTATCACAGTGCTTTATGATATCATGTTGTGAATGCACCCAAACCCTGGCCCATTCCATGATCAAACGGCTTACCTTTTAACATTAACATGCAGTTGTGCAGTTCTGAATGATCAGCCAACTCGCCAATTACAACACATTTTTCCCAACGCCATTGCTACTTAAGTCATATTCCCTATTCTCGGTAGTGATTACAGCACTGATAACATAAAAGGAGCCAGACTTTTGACAGATGTTAAATTTGCATCGGGGATAAAGAATATTGTTTATGTTTTACCCGTACACTGATGTGTGTTAAGCTCTGTATACTCTGTACTTTCCTGAGTTCTGTGAAAAAAATATATTTGGGTGGGATTCGAACCAACGACCTTATCAAAGAGGAGCCAGACTGTTTCTAAATTTGTGGGTTCGATTGGAAGGACAAGATATCGCTACATTGTGATATAAACCATCTGCCATTACTAACAGATTTGTACTCATTCTGCCACCATTTCGTCATGACCCCTGTATATCATAACACTCTTCACTACTAATTTTCATTACTGTAAAAGGGGGACTAACCAATTTTTCATTCAGCCTCATTTTGGTTACATATGATTTGATTGAGGTGGAAACAAGATGGACAGACAATTCTGAAGGACTTTAAAAGAATATAATTTTTTTTTGCAACATTACCGCCGTAAGTTTTGCCAACCATGGTGGGCAAAACTACGGGGCGGCCTGGTGTGAAAAATGTTTTTTATTAAGGATATATTTATTCCAAGCCAGTTATATGTATATTTGGTTTGCGGTAACACCATGTGATTATAACTACTTTGCTATATACAGTACATTGTTCTTGTGAGAACTTGTCTTGTTCTACTACCGCGGAGTAGATTTCGGAACTTAGTTCTGAAAAGAACTGTTCTGCTTATTAAGTACTACCTGGGGAGGTAGGAAATCGGTCAGGACTACTACTACTTTCACTTAGTGGATTGAGGGGACTTCTCGGATAACTTCACTGCCGCGGAGTGAGTTTATTAATTGGTCTCAATGTTTCGACTAGCCTGCTCTAGTCATCGTCATGTAATGGAGGTTTCAGCTAACTTCCTTGTTAAAAAAACGTAAAACAAAAAAACAAACACCAAGTATCATGCTTCTTCTGTACAGAATCCCATTTTAGATTCTTTGTACATTTGACATGTTCTCAAAAAATGCCATCAAAACTTCTCCCGATGCTGGTATTAGACTCATTCTTCATTTAAGATGTGAGATTAAAGTCCAGGGGAAGTCAAGCTGGGCCAAGTTGCATAGAGCTGCTTAAGCACAAAAATAAGCTAAGCTCAAAACAATTTTACTTACCAGAAGAAGAACAAAAGTTACTAGCAAAAAAATCCATGTAATGTGTGCTGTTTGTCACTGGTTCCCATTTGTTATTACCAACACTTTAAACTGGACCAGCTCTATGAAATTGGGTCCCCACGCCCTAATGGAGGGTGTGTAAAATATAAGCCTCATGCTGAACCAATGTGCATCAATTAACTATGCTTGTATGTATCTGTGAAAAGGTACCAGTTTGAATAACCCTATAGAACTTATGCACATGACGTCACTGGAATAGGAGCGCTGTCATGTAGAAGTCAAAAGAGGGTTGCTCTTTGGTTGATCCTGTGAGCTGTGCGTCTCCACTGTTTCATCATCGTTTCACCTCTAAGATGGTGGCGTGATGATGTCGGTACATAAGGTCTATATCAGAACTACATACTTTCTTTGGTCTGTTTTTGTTGGTATTTTTAATTTTTGGAGGAGATTTTGTTAGGCTTTACTCAGGTTGATAAATTATGCCAAAGTTTTTTGGGGGTGTCATCTTTGGGATGTGTCTTGTTGCAACATGAAGATGTCGTCAAAATACTGCTCGATATTAAACCCATGTTATTCAGGCTGTGCATGAACAATGTATTTGCTGCATACCATATGCATGGCTTGCTCATTGTTACAAAATTTATATTATTAACTTATGTCAATTCATTGAACCTGTTTAAGAAGGAAAAGTCAATGGTAATGGGGGACTTTCTGGCTGGCTGGGTGGGAGCAGACTTACTGAGTAAATTAATTGCTCAGAACTACGTAAACGATGAAAAAATTGCACGGTATGTCTGCCGCTACTAACAATTTTAAAGTCCCCTATTGACCCCCATTGAACCTACACCATGTGTGGCTTCTGTCCACCATGTTCTCCAGTTTGGGAGTCAAAGTGCACTTAAAAATTACGGTAAACGTGTAAACGCCACATTGGCTAAAATGCGCACCACACACACGGGGACATCGACTGTCAAAGTGGTGAAAGCAAGATTATTGTGATGATAGCGTCATGTGAATTGGGTCAATTGGAGACTTTGGAATGGTAGGTGGCAGCAGACTTACCAGGTAAAATTGTCATTGTTTACATGTGAGCAGGCCCACATTTTCGAGAACAGTGGATTTACCTGGTAAGTCTGCTGCCATCTAGTGTCCTCAAAAGTCTCCCATTGCCAAGTCTGTCTTCAGTGTTCAAATGGATGCTACTTGGATGCACATCAGACATTTCCTCAACAAAATGGCAACATAGAAGACGGAATAACTTCTCAGGATCTGTGGCTACTATGTATGTGTGTATCTTTTTTTGTCAAGAAATTATTTCAAATATTTACGAATGGAGTGATACAGGCCCAAAACAGGGGTGCTTATCGAGTCTTATTTGGGACTACTGTTGAGTTTGTGTATAGCCTTTTGTCATGGCCTCTGTGGCATTCTCAGTTGATAAACATTACATTATTGAAAAAAGACCAGACTGAAGTGTGGAAGCATTGCGATATCAGTTTCACTGTAGCACTGGTGGATTTCTTTTGGGGAATGCTGCACGGACTGTCACTAAAAGCTAGTGTTGTGAAAACACCTGTAGATACACAAAGGTAATAACCACAGAACAGTGTAGATGTAAAAGAGAACATGGTGATGATGAACTTTGTATTAATGAAACTTGCAGTGTAAATAAGATATATTTAGTTTCAATGATCTGTTAATGAATTTAACAATATATTTTGTTTTACTTCGTGCAATATGAAATCTGCTTGCACATATGTTAATAATAGTATATGTCTGAATTTAAATAATGAAACACAGACAAGTATGTATTCTTATTATATTTTCAACAGTAGATGGCAAAAGGAACAGAGTTATTATAAAACCGGTGTGTGAATTGAATACTTTGTTTTGGGGTCTAGCGATATAAATGCAGCTGTTGCAAATAAATAGTCCCATTCAAAGTTGATATGGACGTGGTCCAAACTCATGGCTCTGCGTACCATGAGCGAAAAAAATTGGTGTCTGCAGAAGCGTAACAATCTGTGCTTAGCGTAATCGTATTTCACAGGTTAGCAAGGAATTCTTGCTTGTGCGTGTGCATACATCATGCAACTAAGCATTCTTCTTTTACACAGAAAATTTGGTGCTCAATACTCCTGCAAGTGGAAAATGGTGACTGTAAGCGCAGAATACACCGCTCCATTAAGCCCCGCCTACCTTAGCAACTGCCTAGCAACAGCACGTGACGTGACTTTCTTGCCACGATCTTAGCAGTGGTTCAGTTGATACACACACGGACGTGATTTTTGTGAATGGGATGGATTTAGTTTCGTGGCCTTATGAGCAGTGCATTGAGGAACACTGTTAAACCACTTGTACACGACTGTACAAGGACCACTGCTGTGGGATTTGCGACACCAGAAATATGAAAAAAATCAAAGATAAACAAAAGTAAGTAAAGTTGTATGTTCTGTTGTGTGTCAGAACAATGGCGGCGGTTTGCTTACTTTTCTAATGGATTTTTAACGTGTCAGACATTTGTCAGACTTTCAGTGGTGTTGTCAAGGCTATGATTGGTCAATACGTTAGTAGGCGGGGCTTAATGGATCGGTCTATTCCGGGGGTTAAGCAGAGACATGATATTGGGCCCTGCTGTCTTAAGTAATTGAACCACAACTTACTGGTTTGTGTACTTTGGTATGGTAACCTGACCATGCATTATTGTATATATTGAAAAAGTTGACATGGAAGGTGAAATAAAGATACAAATCTGTATAAGTGCTGAACATGATTCCGTTTTGATGTCTAGTCTGTGTAAGTAGCGAGTATGGCTTCTTCATATCATCCCTGATTGGTACATAAACCCTCCTACTGTCTGACCATTTAGTATCATCCACTGTGGTTTTGAATGATGAATAAACTATGCCAGCCTGCAATATGATATCATGTGGTGAATGCATCTACATAGTACACACATGTACACTACTACTACTAATGCGAGAGCAGGTGTTGGCCTTATCCTATGCCATCTCGGGTTCCATGAACAAGGCACCTCCAAACCAGTTTATCCAGCATGGCAGGCCTCAGTTCAGTCACAATGTCAAGGCCTGTGTCCATTCGTAGTGTACTGATACAGGTGGTCTGACTTCGGCCTCTTCTTGCAGTGCCCCGTGTTGGCTTCCAAAGTATGAGGGGTTTAGAAGACAGTTCAGGATGATGAACACAGTGTCCCGCCAGTACACAGTAAAATGGTTAGCTGGGAAATAATAAGACTACGAGGGTTTTAATAATGAATAGGTGTGCAGTCTGTTCATGCATCAATAGAAGTGGTTAGGTTCACTTTTAGTAATCCTGGCCATGTTGGAATGGGTTCGTCTTGTGGTCTGAATCCAATCCTGGTAAGTGATGACGTTTTGGAGCTGGCAGTGCAGTGTAACGAATGTTCACGTACATGCATGTACACCATTTGTTTACATTGCACTTCCCGCTCCAAAAATGTCATCAGTTACCAACAAGATAGCTTTTACCTTCTTGCCTTGATGTTTTACCAATTTCAGCTTTACAATTATTCTTCTTGGCACAAGATTTTTGAATCCGTCACAATTTCCTGTATTCTTGTTTGTTTAAATTTGTGGCTGAATAAGTAAAAAAAAAATACAGAACTGCCTTGGTAACAATTAGGGTTAGACTAGCTTACCAAGATGATTATTAATCACATACAACTCGATATGAATGCTTTTATTGCTTTCACTGATCCAGTACAAAGTGGCACACATTGCTTGATTAAAATATTACAACGCATAGATCCATTCAGAAAAAAAAATTTAACTAATATTAAAACTAAATTTAACATGAATTCCTCATGAATGATGGACATGTGTTTAAGTTATTATCTGGAATTACTTGCTTTTTAAAAGCATTAAATATTTTGAAGTACATGTTATGATTCCACTTTTGAGTTTAGGACGGAGTTTGACAAATAAAATATTTTTTTTTTTATAAATAACTGGTTGATAACAGTTTGATAACAGTATCCAAACATATTGTGAACAAAAGCAAAAATGTTTTGGGAACCTGGTGGAATGTTGAGTGAGCTTTCCTCTTAAAAAATTCACAGACTCCACAACTTGGGTTTTGTTTTTACTGATTGAGTAATGCATAACCAAACCAATCATGCCTTGTGTGAGACTAAGGACAGACTGAAGACACCAAGTTCACTGATAGTGAATTCTGGGTCCAATTTCCTACAGTTGTTAAGCACAAACAAACTGATCACTGAAAAATATTGCTTAAAAGAAATAGGTTACCACTTAAAGTACTATAGTAATGTATGTTAATGACTGATTCCCTGCTAATTGTTGCTCAGCAGAAAAACAACTGCTAAGCGTTATTTTCTACCTGACAGCTTTATGAAATTAGGATGTCAGGTGAGTTCTGGAATGATACAAAAATACCTAATTGGGCAACAGTAGCACATCTTCCCTCAAGGTGGTTTTAAATAAATTAATCAAGTTGATTGAGATTGAGATTTGCTCTGACACAACCTCATGACGAGTGAAAATATACCATTATATTACACTATAAAAGGACAACTTTTTGTTTTCAATCAACATGATTTTGGGGTGGTGGTTACTCAGAAAAAGAATTTGTCAAATCATCATCAAGCCTCTTTACTAGTAATGCTGCTGAAGACCATGTATATATTAAAAGACAGACATTTTAGTAATGCCAAGTCCAAAGCAAGTTACAGCCTCTGTGTTTTATAAAACAAGCAAAGAGCTTGTTAATGTTTCATCATAAGTTTTAAACGGGTTGCCATCTGAATTTTCAGTGTTTCCACACAACCCAATCTCTGTGCAAAAAATGATAGCGATTCGAGTGGATATAATTTTACGACTGATTGGTTCTTTTACCATAAATATACATAATAAAAAATTTGTGATGTTACTACTGCTGTACCGACCATTAAGTCAGCTCCTCTATCCTAGCCAAGTCAATTTATCCAGATTTGTTTTTACAAGATTATTGGCAACGATTTTAGATACAAAAAGTATAGTACACTTAAAAATTCTTCAGCCTCTCGTTTTAGTTTCAACATTTCAGCTGTAAGCGTGGGTTAAAAACACATTCAATTTGAGTACAAACATTTACTAAGTACAAGATGCCATTTTGATGTGGTAAGTACAAATCTTGATTTACGGATCTATTAGCCGACCGTCAATATCAGTTAAATCATTCTGTATGATAAAGGCACTCTATAGACCCTGCAAATCAGACTGTGAAAGTGCATAAAAAAGACCTTATGAAGATGACATCACTTGGGTAGGGAGATCAAAACAAGGTTGCTAATTTGCCCATACTATGCGCCGCGTGTACAAAGCTGTGTCTTTTACATTGTTATATGATCGGTTTACCTCCACGATGGCAGCTGGATTTATGTCAATTCATAAGGTCTATTGTTTCCTTCACATGCAATGTACATGGGACCACACAATCCCCCCAAAAGTTGGAATGCAACGTCTATAGACCTCTATCATGCTGCCACCATCTTGGTCACGTTCCATGTATCCAATAAGAGTAATGATTGCTAACAATCCATGCACAAAAAAAGGAACCAGACTATTTTTCTTCAAATCTCGGTTTGAGTACATGATTTGGATCGGAGAAAAACTAATCAAGATGGCCACGCCATGATAAAGGTCACTATGATATCATGTGGTGAATGTATCTAATCTGGACACATTAAACATTCCTATTGACTGATCATTCTACATCATTCACCATCACTCAAATAACTTTGCTAAAAGGCACTATGTTAACCTGCATAAAGTATCAAGTACTAACTTCGTTTTAGCAGTGCATATTTCATTCTCTGCAAATACTCTGCCTTTTTACAAATCAGGCACGATTTTTACGGGTACCCCTCTGAAAATGTCGCCCCAGTAACAAGACGAAAACCTCTGAAAGTTGACATCCGTGAATAATTAGCATGTTCTTACAAAGTCAAGCATCACACATGATTAGCGAAAAACCCTCAGTCACTTCAAAGCTCAAAGGTATAAAAAATATTGCTTAAAGTCACACTGTTGAAATATTTTACAATTTGTGTGTTATTAATAAAAGGCACAACACAAGCCTCTGACAGACCAACGTTGTAAATCTGGTTATAACTTGACAGTACCTTGCAATGTCTAACTACATTCACAAGTGAAAAGTACTGGACTACCTGAAGTAAATGTTTCACTCGAATAGATCAAAATCACTTCATTGTTTTGTTTCATGGGAGGAATGTTGCTTTCTTCAGTACATTTTGATTGAGCTTTTCAGGTATGATCAACTACAATGGTCATATTAATGGATTTGGGTAACAATTGTTTCTGATATTGCAGGAAAAAAGGGCAAATGTTTTATCACTTTATTTAAAAAATTTAAATTAAAACTTTCATGAACAGCAAAGACATACTTAAGTTTATTAAGTTTCTTTTTTTTTTTAACCCCAAAAAGGAAAAAAACAACTTATAATGACAAAAATATCAAGCCAGAAACCAGACAAAATGTTGAGTTTAAACACACAATGGGAAACTTCTTGGGACACTAGGTAGCAGCAGACAAAATAAATCCACTGTTCTCTGGAAATCTGCTTATGCTCAGAACTACATAGACAATGGACATATACCTGACAAGTCTGCTGCCACCTAGCGTTCCAAAAGTTTGTCATGTTTTGATTTCAAATTAGTAATGGTTACAAGGCACATTTGATGCATACCGAAAGAGGCTCCAATATGTCCGACGACAAAAAGAAAATCACAAAAAATATTGTTACTATACACACTTACAGATTGGGAAAATCCCCAATATTAAAAAAAAACAAGGTTTATGTACAGGATTATCTAGGGATATAACACCATGGTGTCTTCTATGGCGTCGTTTACAGGTGAGTGTCGGTAAACATCGTCTGTTCCTTGGTGTAACTGTAGGGTTGGCTGATATGTGTCATAGTGTCCTCATCATATCCCTGCAATCAAGCAAGACACAAGTTAGAAACCTTTTAGAAACTCTTTCATCTCTCTCTCTCTCTCTCTCGCTTCCAAACATGACTTTTGCGCCCTTGAGCAAGACACTTAACTATAATTGCTTCTCTTCACCCGGGAGTACGCTGGTGCAACTGTGAGGGCAGAGGGGGTTTTTGTGACTGATTTAGCTTGGTGCGCTAACATACTTGGCAGCACGGGCTGTGTACTCCCCAGGGAGCTGAGATGGTTTAAGGAATGAAATAAATGCCCCAGTAACCAGGAGTAATAACGTTCATATGCCATGAGCGTCAAAATTGGCACTAAATAAATGTCCATTGTTATAATTATTATTATTTTAGCCGATAAAAACTCTGTTGAAATGAAATGTATTCTAACCCTGATTCTTTTAAATTTTGAGAATCTTTTTTTTTCAGTTATAATTATGCCTAGGGTCCCAAATCCTCCCAAATCCTATTCAAGAAGTTGTCTGACTTAATAATAATAGTAATGCCAATAATAATACAGCATTTGTAAAAACAATCAAAAGCACCGGTTATGAAGAAGATAAATCCTCAAATTGTGGGAAAATGCAAGCGTGAACGAGTGTGTTTTCAGTCTCTACTGGAAGACAGTGTGGTTGTGAATTCATCCATAGCCTTTCAGGGAGTGAAGTCTGGGTGCCATGCTGGTAAAGGCACCGTTCCCTGTAACTTCAGTGCGATGTAGGATTACGGGCCCAAATAAAATTTGCTTCTCTTTGGAATGGGACTACCTAAGTCCAAATACTTGGGGGTGTTGAGTTACCACAGACGGGAGGATTTGGGAGGATATGGGAGAGTCTCTAGCCAAAGGCACATGGAGGTTTGGACTAAGACAGTTTCCTGTGAGGCATTTTGAATACTCATAATCACATGAAATGGAACATAGAAGTGTTGTATTAACCACACATGCAACTTTGTAATAGCAAAAGAAAAGAGGAAATGGCCAAAGAATTTGTTTTAATGAAAGTCAAACAGCATAAATGAAACTTGAGCTGGAAAAACAACAACATATACCCGATACATATTTAACATCTATTAGAAACAACATAACAGTGAGCCAAGAAGAGATACAAACACCAAGATTGGCTGATACAGAAAATGGCAGTCTGCAAGCAACTCCAATACCACACCAGAGATTCTAGAAAAGAATACAATCTACAGGAAGTTTGAAATATAACAGGGATGAGAGTGGATGAAAATGAAAAATCCACGAAACACCGATGGAGGTTTTGGTGGCTACCAACCACGCCATAACCCGTATCAATGGCAGCATTCTGTGCTTAAATGTAGATGGGGCAAGCACCTTGGTGTAGTCAAAATACAGTACAAGTACTGTGTTAAGGCTTTACAAGGGCCTGGATGTATGTAAATGACAAATTTTTGTTTTTTAGTAAACAAATTCCACAAGAATAATTCTGTAAAATTTGGAAATCCGGAAGAATCTAATCCCTGAATATAGACCAGAAGTGCAACAAATGACTAAAGATTTTAGTTGAAAAAGAGCTCACGCTATCATGCAGAGAATTTTGAAATGCAGACCAACAGCACAGGAGAGGAATTTTGATGTTTTTGTTGTGTGGCCCAATCTGGCTCTGTGCCGCCACCATTTTCTATACTTACATCAGCCATACTAACCATGCCACTGTCCAGCTTGCTCGGGATCAAGACCCGTCCGTCCCAGCCCGAGTCATCAAACTGTTTCATCTTCTCCGGGGTGGTGCCCCTACTGTAGGCCCCAGGTGCCTGGGATGCATTCAGGAAAGTGGGGTTGGTGTAGGCGTTACCGAGGCTATGCATGCTGCCTGAACGACTGATGGCTTGAGGAATTGGGTCCTGCAGTTACAGACAGTGTACAGGTTTGGTAAACATCAAGAACAAAAATTGATTGGCTTCGATCTCAAAGCTCACTGATCATAAAACTCAAACCAGTACCAAAGAAATATTTCGTTCAAAATACTGACCATGTCAAGAAAATAGCATTTAAAGGTAGAACACAGAACTGCTAGTCACCGAAACATTTGTGTATTAGTAATAGTCTGAAAGCTTACTTTATGTGAAGCTCATACCAGTGCAAATCTTTCATAAAAATATTTGTCTGAAATTCTGTCTGAAAGTCGAGAAAATAGACTTTGAAGACCTCAATTTTAATTTTGATTGTAACAATCAAAATAACAGGATGATGTGTTTACATGCTGAAAAATGTGCACACATATGATTGTGCCATCAAATTCCTGACAAAATGAAAATGGTTTCTCATGGTTTCCACTAAAACACAACCCACGAAGTTGATGACATTTGGTTGGTGGGATTGTGTCTTTATGGAAAACTACTGGATCATCACATTATGCAATGTGTTAACATGTTGAGATTCTGGCATTCCACTGCCGATTATCGGCCGTGGCTTACTGCCAAGAATTTGGCCAGTTCATGTTGGACACAAACCACATTTTCTCAAAAGAGAAAAAAAATCTCAGTGCATTTTATAAGAACATTTGTTGTCTATACAGGGTTTCATTGTGACAATAATATTCTCAACAACAAAATTGTTTCGGAAATTCCAAAAAAAGAAAAAAAATTGGGGGGGGGAGTGGTCAGGCAACCTAAAAAAGAGTAATCTAAGTAAAGAGGCAGTTAACTACAACAACCAATTATATCAAATATGATTCGTCAAGGCATTTTGATGTACAGCTTCTGAATGGCTGATTGTTTGTTTTTTTCACTCACCAGGATGCTCTCTGTCTCCGAGTACTTCCCGCAGGTATTGAAAGTGAAGTTACCGCGTTGCTGTCTGGGTGGCAGGGGCCTGCGCTCTCGTTCGTAGGGTTTGCGCGTACCCATACGGCTCAGGACGACAGCGATGAGTATGAAGAGAATGACTACTCCAATCAGGACCATAATGGCTATGAACCAGACGGAGGAATACCAGGCTACCTGAGGCACAGGGGTCACGCCTCCATCAACTTGAGAAGATGAAAAACAAATACAATTTGTTAACTACAAAGATGGCCGACATTTTTTGAATGCAAAGCAAATTGTTTGTCAAAGGTGGCAAATTTTCACAAAAAGTCAATCATTTTTTAACTCTTTTGCATCAACTTTCCAAGCGAAGGTGATAAATTTTCTCAAAACAGAAAAAAAGGTCACTCGATTCTAAGAGAAATTATTCCAGTCAACACAGTACCCTCCCCCCATCCCTTTATCCTACAAAATGTCCCCATTTCCATAGAAATTACCAAATGTTTTCTTGAACAGGTCTGTCAGTTCCCATCTTTTGTTTTAAAAAATAATTTCATAAAAATTCACAAGGAAAGTTCCGTCTGACAAGGTGAACGTCGATGCTTTCAGAAAGTGATGTGATCATTTTTTCAATTCAATTCAATAATATTTATTTCCACTCCAAAATTACTGGGATAGATAAGACGAATTGAAGTCAGACCAGATGCTAAATAAAAAAACAAAAAAAACTTTTGATCTCTGGCTGTGCTCCGTGGTCATAGGGTTGATGTGGCTGGCTGCCAAAAGGTACCTTTACATGCCTCCATCGCGACCACGTTGTAGCTGCATCCTTCGCAATTCAGCTTCTCAGCTGCGAGTATGGATGATTAGCCTCTCAAATTTAAAAAATGGGCCTACAAAAATAAATAGGCCTTTAAACGAGAAAATTTGTGAATTGGAGGCAAGTCCCGAAGTGTAGTTGCTTAAGTTGTGGATGCCATACACGACAAGACAGACAAAACAATTGACATAACAATGGACGGTCAGACAAGAATTACACTGATTATTGTCTCATCCCAGTCTCCCATTTTAATTGTCTCTTACCTGGTGGTTCATATATAATGGTCGGATATGATACGCTCCCAACTGAGGTCGTACACATCACTGTCAGTTCGTACTCTGCCAAAGATTCGACAAAAGAACAAACTCTTAAAACCATCTGAATTAAAATGTATTTTTACAGATGTTTTGGAAAGTATAAATTATCATAATGACCCAAATCCTTCCATGTCCATTATTACACAGTCTGGCGGACTGTGCTTGATTTAGGACAGTTCCTGGTCAGAACACCCAGGGAATAGACCAGGTAACCTTTGTTTACAAAGAGAGTGACCTTGTACATTCCAGGGCCTTTCTGGCAGGCAAGATACTACACTGGTCATATGGGAATTTTATATTCTGAATCATAATCTCCACATAAACTCAAGATTTATAAAAACAACAGCTGAACAAGTTTTGAGATGTGCCCCCTTTCTTCATATCAAAAGTTGATAAAAATCAGACAGTAGAACCTCCATTAAATGCAGATTCTAAGTTTTCTTCCATTGGGCTGTGAACAAATCTTGCCTGCAGGAAGTCCAGGCTCTGTGGCTCTTTTGTAAACACTGTGATGTCACAGGTCACATGGTCTACAAGTAAACATGGACTTACTCTGTGGTTTCAGAGGTCGGTTAACACCAGTTGCGATGCCGCTGTACACAACGTCCCCATTCTCTGTGAGTGCATACTCAGTCAGCATACCGTTGAGCCTAAAGCTGCCTGCCCAGTTAATGTTGATCAGCTTACTTGTAGAGTTGCTGACGATGGTGGGCTTGATCTCCGGAATGAACACTGGAGCTGAAAAACCAAGCAATTATAAACGTGTAAAGTCTTTATGTTGTCGTTTCTGTACGCACAATCAAAGAGATAGCTCAGTGGGAAATCAAAAACAATTTCTTCTCAAATCCCCCAAAATCAAATCTCACAGCTTGTCTGCTTCACAAAAGACCCCCTTGCGTATGACTTCACGCCCTCAAACAGCGCCCTCACTGAGGTCAAAGCAAGACCAATCACTGGCTTAGAGTTGTGCGTGGAGCATACACACATGCACGTTTCCATTGTATGACCTATGTGATGGCAGCCTATGCAATGGGTCTATACACAATAGAACAGGAGGTTGAGAAAAATACCCACTCATACGGTTATCAATAAAAATATGTTAGGAAAGTACAAACATTTTATGGCACTTTTTGGTGTTGGGGGTGGGGGGGGGGGGGGAGAAATTGGGATCCTAAGGCTAACAATCTAGTAAATAAACATAATTTGCCAAACTATAATAGCAAGAGCATAAG
Source organism: Marthasterias glacialis (assembly GCA_911728455.2). Classification (NCBI taxonomy): domain Eukaryota; kingdom Metazoa; phylum Echinodermata; class Asteroidea; order Forcipulatida; family Asteriidae; genus Marthasterias; species Marthasterias glacialis. The sequence goes on from OU452219.1 coordinate 5,018,399, forward strand.
ACAAAAGAGGATTCCTACCTGCCCCAAGTGTTGCTTGTACTGTAACCGGTGATTGCGTCATCCCTTCATCATTGTAAGCCATGATCATGAAGTCATAGTTGGTGTACGGCCGTAGACCCGTGGCATTGTGAGATAAATCCAGGGCCTTGTCCAGCGTCTGGAAGCTGCTCATGGTACAGGGTTGCTCAAACGGCTGAGTGGTGAGAGGGCACGATGCTCTCAGGTGAAGCTCAAACCTTGGAAAAAGACAATGAGTGAACGAGGGTTACTTTTAATTTTTTATTTACATTTTTTTTTATGCACATTTGGTCACAAATATTATGATCATTTTTTTAAACATTGCACTTAAGATGAATCTTTATGGCAACCAATTGTTTGATAAGATTTACCTCATAATAATTCCGTTTGTTTCAGATGGGAGTTCCCACGCTACATTAGCCCACGTTGCCCCAACTTCCGTGACTACTGGCTTGGCAAGGCCACTCGGCAGGGCCTGTCTGGTTCTGACTAGAGCTTGTTCACTGGTAGTACATCCCCCCGAGGTGCAGGCTCTTACTTCATAGGCGTAGATGGTGTAGGGCTGGAGTTGATCATCTGTGAAGCTTGTCATTGTGGTTATGATCAGCTGCAAGGAAGTACAAATAAAACAAACAAGAATGAGGTTTCCAATGGGTTGGTTTTCCAAAATTTTGTTGACCTTTTCACCTTGGAATAGCTAACCCTGAGAAACTCCCAGCAAATAGCTGGGAGCTGGCTACCCCTGCTTGGGGGTAGGGTCAAGCCAGATTAATCCAGGGACAGCATACTGAGTGTTCATTCTTCCCAGGAAAATTGCATCAAGTGTGAAACGAACATGGGGTCGGTGGTGATGGGGTTAAAATTACCCAGGAATTTCCTGGGGTTTTCTTTCCTGAGAATTGGCTCGGTGGTGTGAAAAGGACTTTTGAGACATCTTTCGTTTGTTACCTCAGTGCCATTCCTGATGATGGTGTAGCTGGAGATGTCTCCGTTGGGCTCGCTTGGCTCAATGATGTTCACCATCAGGGTAGTGGCCTCGACGTCAGTCAACGAAGGCGGCTGTAAACCCTAAAAGACAAAGACATAAAATGATCAAAGTATTTGTATTACTAGCCCTTCCCATGAAATATCCTAACTACATAAACCCACGCCTACAGGCGTATGCATCACGCCACCATCAGCCCCACACAAAAAGGCACGATGTTCCCTCATTTTGCCAACCAGATGTGCAATGTGCAATTTACATGTTTCATGGGAAGGGTCTATTATGAACAGGTTATGGGTTTCGAATCCCACCTGAGTAATACGCCTGTGGATTTTCTACTGCTATCTGTGGATTCGAACCCACAACCCCCACCTTATAGAGCAGATGTCTTAACAACTAAACCATCAAGCTTTCCCAGTGACAAGAGACCAGCTCTAAAGCACCGAGTACACAGAGCTTATCACACATCGATGTTAAGGTAAAACAAAAATAAAACAATACATATATTCTTCATCCCCAATGCAATTAATACGTCACTTTAAAACAGATTAAAATTTCATCCAGTGGTAAGTTTTTTTTGTTTTTTTTTTGAGGTAAGAATTTCAAATAACGGTAACACAGTTGTCAATGGAATTCTTGAGGTATTTTTTTGAGCTTATTTCTCTGTCAATCTGTCCACAATATATGATCCAGTACTGCTGAATAAAAGTGGTGTCAACTTGAACCAGAGAAGAAGTATGAATTTTTTTCTTCACATACCAGGATCATAGTACACTTGTTAGTACAAAAAAACAGCAGAATATAAATTTGACTTTTAAATTGATAAGACTGAAAAATTGAGGAAACTCATTTTTGCTTACTTGTGGTGGAGCTTCCAGCATTCTAACCGGGGCCCAAGAGCTTGATGTTTGTCCTGCTGAATTGGTCGACGTCACCATGTACTCATAGGTCTCATCAGGTATCAGGAGTGGATCCATGTCAGTGAACCTAGCATTGGGTCCATCATAGATTAAGATTGGATCGTCACGGTCCCCGGACTGGCGGTAGAATCGTCGACGATACAACTTATACCCGAGTATTAGACCATTTGGTTGTTGGGGTAGTCCCCACTCAGCAAGCACACCGCTGGCCACGCCGAAGTTGTCCGTCAGAGGGGTGAGGGTAGGGGCAAGCTGATTGCTTGGGGTGTTTTCAAAGGTACGGGCGTGGGCGCGGTCACTCAGAGCACAGCCTGTGAGAGTGCAGGCACCGATGCGGAATTCATACTCGGTGAAGAAGTCCAGGCGATGGGCATCAAAGCTGAACTGTTTCCCAGAGTAGAGGATGTTACCCTCGACGTACAAGGTGTAGTTTTGGAGCTCTCCGTTGGGGTAGATCGGTGGAAGCCAAGTTGCCCTGATGGACGAAGAGGAGAGGACAGTAAGCTCTGGAGCGCCTAGTCCGGCTGGTGAAGAGGATGAAGTGAAGACAGTTGCTGCATCACTGATGGCTTGTCCCTGGCTGTTGAAAGCTGTCACTACATAGGAGTACTCCTGTCCAGGCGTCAATCCTTGACCCTCGTCACCAAAATCCTGGAATCTCATTGCTATGCCGTCGTAGACTAGCTTCCCGTCCCGACGCAACTCATACCTTAGGATCACCCCGTTTGGCATGCTTGGCTCTGACCATGAGGCCTCAACAGCAATAGCACTCAATGCTCTCAAGACGGGGGGAGTCATGCCGAGTGGACGAGCCTCAAAGGGTCTACTCACTGTCGGGAGACTCTCAGTACAACCTCCTGAAGTGCAAGCGACCACTGTGAAGGAGTACTCTTGATAAGGTGTCAGGGCTACGCTGGTGTATTCTAGATTTGGACCAGAGTACATCACAACTCCATCCATTTTCAAGTCATAGCGAACAATTTCTCCGGCATCCAAGGATGGACTTGTCCAACTAATCTGAATGGTGGTAGAGCTGAGAGGGGTGGCCACTGGAGGAGCCACTGTGCCGGGGGCCGTTTCAAGGGTTCTTATGTGGGTTGGGAAACTCTCGGTACATCCGCCCGCGGTGCACGCTGTGATGGTGTATGCATAGACTGTGTAAGCCGTCAGGCCTTGATCGGTAAACTGCCTAGGGGAGTTCGCTTCGAAGCTGAACGGAGCGCTGACGTTTCTCTTCAGCAGGTATCCCGTGATGATTCCGTTGGATTCTGCTGGCTCCGTCCACTGCACCTGTAAGGTGGTTGGGTTGTTTGCCACGTGGGTAACCACAGGGGGTGATACACCCAAGGGGGCAGCTTGGCCGGTCTGTACAGCAACCCAGGGGCTTTCCACTTGACCAGCAGCATTCAAGACGACCACTTGGTACTCGTACAACTTGTGGGGCTGTAATGAGTAGTCGGTGTAGCTGTACTCCTCTGCGTCGGTGTTGTACTGCTGGTGTACAATTCGAGTGTCAGTGAAAGGGCTATTGTCCGTATCACGTCTACGTCTATTAGATGTTGCTGTGCGTCTGATGATGTCATAGCGGAGTATCCTTCCATTGGCAGAGACGGGAGGTTTCCAGATGAGCTGTACCGATGACGATGTGACTTCTCCCAAGGTCGGGGGAGCTTGATTGGCTGGAGCAACTTCAGCTGTAATGACCATCTGTGGTTCGCCTCGACCACATCCTACACTTGTACACGCTTCCAACACCACAATGTACTCAGTGTAAGGGTCTAAACGCCGGAAGAGATACTCCCGTGTGAGGCCGACGTAGATCGGAGTGATGAGGTAGACATCTTCGTAGATACGATATTCTTGGATGTGGCCATTGGGCTGTCCAGGCTCTGGCCAGCGTAGAACGAGGGAGCGGCCGCCAGCTTGTTGAACTACCGTGAACTGACCGATCTCTGCCGGGACGCCCTCTAGTGTGGTGATCTCAGCCCATGGACCAGCAGTCTCCCCTACCCCATTGATGGCAACAATACGTACACGGTATGCTGTGAATGGTGCCAACCCATAGAATGTAGTCCCAGTCAGACTGGCATCCACAGTGGCTGCAGGTACTACCGGGTTCGGGAGAGTTGGATCATCGGCCAGCATCTGGTGCTCGATTCTGTAACCTCTTATAAGTCCATTAGGGAAGGCAGTCACTACCCAGGTAGCTTTGACAGCATAGGAGCTAATGGCCTCCAGGTCAGGTCTTGATACACCTTGAGGAGGGGCTTCCAGGGTCCGTACACTGGCCCACGGACTGCTACTTATCCCTTCCGAGTTATGCACAGTAATCCTGTACTCGTACAGTGTAAATGGTAGCAAACCTCCTCCAGCGTTGGTGAAACTTGTCTCCATTGATCCAGCTTGGTAGACAAGGTAAAGTTGGCTTGTTCCATACCCCCGTCTGTAGATCATGTACTTGGTGATGTTCCCGTTGGGACTTGAGGGTGGACTCCAGGACACTTCGACCACAGTGGATCCAGTTGCTTCAAGGGTAGGCTGTCCCTGTCCTTCGGGCGGTGCCTCCAAGGTGCGGGCGAATGCTTTTGGGCCGCGCCCGCATCCACCATCAGTACACACCTCCACTCTCACATCATACAACCTAAAGGGTGTCAGATTATCAATGATGCGGGTTGTGTCCAAGTTGCTGAAGAAGGCTCTCTGCTCAGGAGTTCCGCTCAGGATCACAACGCCGTACCGTCGGACAACACCGTTAGGAATAGTTGGCGGTAGCCACATTGCTCTGATGGACGTCGAGCTCAGCACCGTCAGACTAGGGATTGAGATCCCTTCCGGAGCACTGTCTGGAGTCTGGCACGTGTAAACAGAGCTGTTGGTGCCTCCGGCCGATGTGGACGCTTGTAAGATGTACTCGTACCGTGTGTTAGGGCTGAGGTTGGTATCAGTAAACATCAGGCTAGATCCCAAGTAGACTAAATTATTGAAGCGATAGAGCCTGTAGGATGTAATGATGCCATTGGGTGTTGCCGGTTGGGTCCAGTACAGCTCTAGAACGGAAGCACTGATGACGACGTGCACAGGACTTGAAACACCTTGAAGGAATATGCAAAGAGAAGTTTATAGTTATACCCTAGTTTACCCTCTAGTAAAAAGTGTATGCGGCCATGGAATGTCAATCCAGTGAGATTAGTAGCTTCTTACAGGTAAGATTTTAATCATGAAGCTCTGACATCGTTCAGCCCTGGAAACAGACCCTCATATCCAGGACGTCACTGTAGTATTTATATGAAAGGGAAAGGCCTCCAGGGCTAGGGTGAGAGCAATCGATGACAAAAAGGTCTAAAACTTGGATCCAAAGTTAAGGAAGCATATTTAAATGATGGCATTTTCACCTTTTGGTAAACCCTGGAGTTATAGATTTCGAGGCGTTTCTGAGAACAGTTAAAAGAGCACTAGAGAAAGTCATCAAAGTGCATAATTGTTTTTTAATCTAAAGATATTAACAGCTATTTTGTAACCATGCAGACACAACAAACTCTGAATTAAGATAAGTCTGCGTTTTCCCCTCCCTGGAAAGAGTCTCTAGGAATCTCATCATAGTTGTCTTACCTTGTGGTGGGGCTTCAGGAGTAGTAACTGAGACAGCGTTACTGGTAGTGCATCCTGCTGCTGTGCATGCTATGAGGGAATACTCATAACTTGTATACGCTGACAAACCTAGCGAACACGACAGAATAGATGATTATACTAAAGAGCATGTTCATTTAGGTCAAATGGTCAAATGTTTTTTGTTTTTAAGTTCCGGGTTTTGTTAGAACCTTTATTGTAGTGTTTAGCTCATAACTTTTTTTTTCTCATTTTAGTGTTTTTGTATAGTGTTTTTCTCAAAGATACTGTCATATTCATTCTATTTTCTTTTATGCTTTTGTAGAATAGTCATTATACATTTCTATTTTTGATATATTTTTCTATCTTTTCATTGTAATTTTAATGCAAACTTTCAATATATATTTTTGTACATATTTTTATTTGTACAAATTGTCTTAATTCAGCCTCTGTCTGTGAAACAGTTTTAATATGCTTACGTCTTTTTACACATTATACATTTAGTGTGGCGTGAGCTTCACTTATGATACTTTCCCCAACTATGTCAAGAATATCCGCACACGAGTTAATTTTTCTTCAAAAACCATTCTATGAAGGACATTATCCAGGACGGTGTAAATTCTCATAATGAATGTTGCTATTGCAACATTCTTCAACAGTGCAAATTCTAGATACAAATTCGCCAACTCTCTAATAGGTAAATGATCGTTCAAAGGCACTTTTATGCATTTTAGGTTCAAAGCCTACTTCAAAGGCACAAAGTTCAAAGGCACTTTTATGCCTTCGTTCAAAGGCACTTTTATGCCTTCGTTCAAAGGCACTTTTATGCATTTTTGTAAAATCTGCGTCCATACATCAGGCGCTACTGCATAATAACGGTCCCCCTCCCCCAAAGGAAAACAGAAGAAAGAAATCACCTTCTTTTTAAAAACAAAAGTACTGCTAGAAAAAGACATTGATCACTGCTGTAAAAATAACCAACAATAATAACAAGAACAGTAAACTGTGTGCACATTTGGCTGCCGGTGCTGCATACTCCTAAGGAGTTGCGATGGAATGCCTAGGGCTTGACGAACAGGGATAATTGTTGTGTGAGGCATTTTAAAAACTCTGCTTGGCTTGAAAAAGCTCATAATAAATACATATTGTTATTTTTTTTTACAAGGCTCTGCTTACCACTGTGGATGTATTCGAACACGTTGGCGTCTCCTATGAATATTGGATCATCTTGGCTGTTCTCTGTTATTCTATATTCTTGGATTACACCGTTTGGCCTGCCTGGTATACGCCAAGTGATCTGGACAGTGGTAGCATCCAGGGCTGTAACTACTGGATCAAAGAGATTGGCTGGTACATCTTGTAGTGTGGCCGCCGTAACCTATAACCAGGTAAAAGGGTAGAACAACGCAAGGTTTCAGAATAATTAATACCCAGTTCTTAAAGGGGCTTGATCACACCCAAGGGTGTCTCAAAGCGTTCATTATTTGATCTACAAGGTATGAGGAGCTATGTTCGAAATATAAGACCCATTTATTGTACATAGCATCATGTAATAGTTTACAAAGGTGATGTGGCACAATCTGCAGCAAACCATACCAGAAAACACCGGGGCGAACCCCTTCTCTTAACGATAAGTGTACTGGGTTCATTTAAGTGCATTACACAGCACACGGACCCAACAGCTTTATGTCCCGTCTGACTTTTTGAAAAGATTTGTTTAAATCTTGTGAAGATTTGGAAGATAAACATTTCTTTAATTCTCCATAATCTAGAGATTTCCAATTTCCCGGAGACCTCATGAAGTAAATAAGGGGTAGATATGTGCATACCTGAACAGCAAAGAAAAAGGTCTTTTCTTCAGACAGAATTTTCCTTTTTCGGTGAACAAAGCAAAATTTACTCGAACAGAATTTAAACCTGCGACCACCGGATTATCATGCCGGCGTTCTACCAACTGAGCTATCAAGCCCTAACATTGGTGGTCTCCATATTTTGGGAGTGTCTTTGTTCGAAGGTGCCAGTCAGAAGCCATCCAACCTGAAACTGCCGTATAACCAGAGAAAACACCCAAGTTCAGGATACAACCTGGGAAGCGGCAGTACAGGGTTCACCTTGAGGGGATGCAACAAAAGGAAAATGTCTGAACTCATCTGGAAAATAGTTCCCTCAAATTTTCAGTTGTATCAAGTACTTACTGGTGGACTGTTGGCGCATCCTATACTGGTACAAGCTCCTAAGACGTAGGTATAGTGCTGGTAGGGCTGGATACCTTGATCGTCTTCAAGTGACGTTGCAAGACCTCTGAAGATCTCAATACTATCACGGCGCAAGATGTAGGTCGTTATAACACCTATAGAATCAGAGAGGGTTGTAATTCGATAATAATTTAGTCTTACCGAGAAGTAATTGGGAGGCATCTTGACAAATCGTCAAGTAAATACAGATACAGTAGAGAGAACTTTGCAAATCTTGCACAGCTCGTTTTCAGAAACGCAACGAGGTGAAATCTTCTTTTTTTTAAAGTCCCAGTTGTGTATACCGTCAGACCAGTGCAAAAAGTTCCCTTTTTAGTGCAACTTCATTCTTTTAATAATCAAAAGGGCCCTAAAATCTAAAATATTCCCACAAATCTGATAATATTTAAACACTACAGATAAACGTTTTCCTTACAGTTTATTTCTATCATTGCCAGTCTGAGGAAGATATATCGCAAATCAACTCAATTTACCAGTCGCTGAACCAGTTTTATAAATTGATACAAATTGTAATAACGACCTTACTGAACTGATCATATAGACTAATATTAGCATGCGTACAATCCTGTTAAAACCTGATTTTAAAATATCACATCTGTGCAGTGAGACAGGAATAACCTGTCAGTTGCAGTAATTGATCATCTTGTTTTGTGACTGGTTATGTATTCTACAAATCTCTAAGAATCACATACAACACACTTTACACTGGATGATGTATGGAATCATTTGGTTTACTGTAATTCTTGTGATTTCTTCTTCAATTTATTTTAAGGCAGAATCAATTCATTTTTTTAATTTGTTCTTCTTGCTTTCCAGTGCTGTTGTAGCATGCCTTGAAGAGGACTACTTGGACTACCTCTCACTGTGACTTTTATTTTTTATTTTACCATCGGGAAATGCTGGTGGTTCCATGACAGCACTTTCGTGTTTTACTGTAATTCTTGCGATATCTTCAGTTTTTTGTCTTGCCTAAAACAGTAGGAGACTTTTAGATGGTCCTTTTTCACAGTTCTCACCAATAGTACCCATGCTCAGAACTACGCGCGCAATACTGAGCATGTGCACGCATGCTCAAAACTGTCAAAAAGGACTGTTGTGTCTGCTGCCACCAGCGTCTCAAAAGTCTCCCATTGTATTTAAGTGCTGTTGTAGCACGCCTAAAGAGAACTATTTTACTACATTTCACTGATATTTTTTATTTACCGTTTGGAAAAGCTGGTGGTGTCCATGTCAGCACGATGGTGTCTAGCACCCCAGCTGCAACCTTCCACTCTGGAGCTGCTACTTCTCTTGGTATGTCTTCATTCGTCAGCCCACTGCTATACTCACTGGTTGCGCTACCAACGCTATTATGAGCTGTGATGGCATACTCATAGACTGTATACGGTATCAAACCCTCATCTGTTGAGTCGAACATTAAAATATATACATTAAAAAAAATCTTTTTGAGGACAGAGTTTTTTCACTGCTTTCACAAATTTGTCATGGATGAAATAATTGGACATTATATTTTACCCGAACGGTTGAACACGATGAAGAGGTACTGACATTTTTTTAACAAAGTTGACACACCAAAACCAGAACAGACTATTTTTACAAAACAATTTGACTTTTTTGGCTTGCCATTGGTTTGCAGCTTTGTGACAGGAAATAATGTTTCTGTTTTTGTCAGGGTCAAACCACTATGTAACAAATCTCTTACATTGAGGTGTTGGCTCTGAACAGAGCTGGTGGTTATTCTCAGCGTTTGGACTTGACTAATGTGCTCTAGTCATCGTACAGTCTCCTGATGATGACTGGAGCCTATTATATAACACCCAAGTAGATCCTTGTCGTTTGATCGGAGGATAGGAGGTCACGCTGCATCCATTATTCCCACCATTTCATGGCCTACGTCATTATAGCGTGCATTTTGGTACTATTCACCGTGCATTTTTCATTCCATCTTTTTTGCGCTATTGCACGTTAAACCACACCACACGCGTACACAAAATATACACAGCAGAATAAAACGCCCCTGTTTTAGAGTGGATGTCAAAATACAATCTTGTACTTTTTGTTAATTGATTTTTCCTCCAAATGAAGATCTACTTGGATTTATATAACACAAATAATGAATGTTTTGCATTCATGCCATGGAGAGAATATTTTCATTCCTTGAAAGGTGGAATGTTCCATTCAACTCGGCTTTGCCTCGTTGAATGGAACATTCCATCTTTCAAATCATAAAAAATATTCTCACCATTGCACTCATAAACATTTTTATTTGTTGAGAGTAGCCAACCACCTCCACTTAAATCACATGGACAACATGGGTAACTGTCAAAGACCAGTATCTAAACTTTATGGGACCCAATATATACATGAAATAACAAACCTGTGAAAGTTTAAGCTCAATTGGTCATTGGACTCACGAGAAAATACTGAAAACTCCCTTATATGTTTTCACTGTTTTGGTCTTGCGAGATCAAAACTAACCTTTCTACTCGTTTCTCAAAAATGATTACATTTCAGGCAAAAATATTTCAAGGATTGTCTTCCATCAGATTTCCATCTTTCTTTGACCATCTTTATACCATGTAAGATGTGCAAATCTGTGAACATTATTTTAGTTCAACCTTACCAATGTGGTATACACCCTTGAAAAAGAATTATTACATGATGTACTCACAAAAAAAATCAATATCGTACTCCATCGTTCAAAACCTAAAATCCTACGATGGATCAAATAAATTGGAAACAAAACTGTATACTGGTGTCTTCAAAAAAATAATAATAAAAAAAAATGCAACTTTATAGTCCTGAGTTAAGTTGTTTCTATAAATGTTGTCTTTTTTTTAAGCCAAGTTAAAAATAGAACATGTCACCTTCAGTTTGACAAACTCTAGATACAGTCACTCACCCAAGAAAGTATATGTATTTGGTCCAGCAGTTGTGATACTTTCCAAGGCTGAGAGGCAGATGTTATCAACTCCAGTATTGGTACCTGAGGCAGGCGGAGGGGCTGTAACGTACTGGGCATCGATCCTGGCACATACATGAGTGTTCTTGTCAAAGTCACACCTGTTAGTAACGTAAGGAGATCAAAGGATTTTTACCAACAGCAAAAGAAATAGAGACATTAAGGCTAGGTTTTGCCGCGACACCATGTAGTTAGATCTCTCTTGCGAGTGTGTGTGTGGTTTCGAAGAAACTGCAGAGACTTGGTTTATCTGTAAATAGGTAGCGCAAGTCTTCTGTGTGTTTGTACACTTTTTAGGACTTGTTTGGTCCCATCTACATTGGTTTTGCTTGCGAAAGGAAACTAATTCGGGCATTTCAATGAGTCCCAATGTCTGAATGCAAGACTTGCATAGTCTGTAGGGCAAATTTTGAAAATCTGATACGAAAATGAAGACCTAATTCTTGGTGAACAGCTATGGTGGAGGAACATTTCTTACAAATGAGTTCCGGTCTTAACTTTCACATAAAACAAAACCCCTGTATCAGTTCTGTGGTTGCACTGTTTAATTCAGATGTAAGCCTTTGCATAAAAAGCTTGCCACCAGAACCACATGTTCCCTAACCCTTCAAGACTGGCATGGATATATGTTTTGAGTCATTGCATGGTGAGATATCAATGTACCTACTCTGAAGCAGCAGATATACAGCAAGACAAGTTCGTATCAGAACTAAGTAGTCACCCCAACTTTCCTTCTTTATTTTGCGTCAGAAGTACAACAGGAGGACAGTTCTTACAAGAACAATCTACACAGCAAAGTAGGTACTATCGAATGGCGTTACCGCAAACCAAATATACAAGACTTACGGTAACTATGTTACCGAACTAACACCATGCTACTGTTCATGATATTTACACAATCTTGAACTTGTACAACTTGTTTTGCTCTCAAAATGCTCTCAAAATGTCTACCGATCCTACCTATTGCAATAGGCCATTCCTGCTTGGCTGATAGGGCAGGACATTCCCCCACCACAGTTTCCCTCAACGTTGGTAGCCCTGTCTGCACATACATGCGTCAGGGGGTTGTAGCCCATGGTGTTACAGCAAGCCTGGGAGGGAGGGATCTTCTCAGCGCCACAACACTGATCGTTGGCTGCCTGCTTGTCTTGGACTGTTGCATAACGGTGAGCCTAAAACAAAAACAAAATATTGGAAGTCAATTTTGTTTTTCTTCAGAGCATACAATTTCTCCAACCCCGTACTTTGGAGAACTATACCGTCAGATCCAGATGTCAATGAGCCATGATAAAAGGTTCTTAACATAGATCAATTTCAAAGTTTTTAAAACAGAAGCTCTGAATTCAGTAGAGAAAGAGGAGTTTTCTTGAGAACTCCAGTGATTTTCTCTCCCAGGAATAAAACTGTAATTTAAGTAAGTCAAAGTCTACACAAGTTGCACATTCCTTGTGTGTGTTAAACTTTGATTTTGTAAGGCCTTATCTGCCATGATTGTTTCACGACTCTTTCCTTATTTTGCAAATGACAGAAGAAAATATTTTTTAGATTAGTTGGGGCTTGTACCGCCATAACACTAAATTCGATTGCGGAAACTTATCACTTACCTTGGTAAGGCCATCCTCAGATGAGCAGCACAGAGTCACAGAGAGGTCAACGTACTCTACTCCACAGCAGACCTTATTAGGTTCAGGGTCATAGGTCATGGTGAGGTCATTCTCTTCACAGCACACCTTCTCCGAGCCGACTACGGCGGCGCCACAGCATTGGGCATTGTAGCCATCTTGGAAAGTGTCTATCGGAAAAGAAAGCGAATTAGAACGTGAGGCCATGTCTGAATTAGCGGCTGTGAACATGCAGTGAAGCATAGACAGCCCATAGCAACAGCCACAGCAGCAGCCGCAGCCGGCTGCAGCTTGATTGTCACGTGAACATGCAGTGTAGCGTAGAAGGCCCATAGCAACAGCCACAGCTGCCAATCTGGACATAGCCTGATAACCTGAAGCACGCCAAATACCAACTAGGTCTCACTTCATGGTGCTACTGCTGCTTACATAAAATATTCACGCTTAAAGAAAATTCAGCCCGAAGTAAGCATAATTCACGAGTCGGCAAGGAATTCTTACATGAGGGTACATATTTCGCATGCTTAACTAATCATTCTGCGCTTATCAAAATAACACAGGAAAAATAAAGTAAATCAAATTTGAGACGACAGTCTCTATTTCATTATGTCTCTCATCAACTTAAAGAGTCTCTTTTCAGCACCCCCCCTCCCCCCAGGAAAGTGACGAACATAAAATATCACCCAGCTGAATACATTACCAGCCGTGTGAGTTATACTATTGTGACTGTTCTACATTTAGACAAGCTTTGCAAACAAGTCTGGCAAAAATTGTAGAAAAAAACTTGACAAAATCTGTTGTACCAGTTTGTACAGAACTCTCATAATCATTTTCTCTGACTAGGAAGAAAATTTGAATACCACACACAGAAAAAAAAAAACACACACACAAAGAAACAGTTATCCCATAGACAAGAAATTAAGAAAGATAAAGTGATAAAGTAAAGCACTGGTGGTATACATCGACATCTGCATCTTACTTGAATGATTTTTCAGCGCCACAGCTTATATTCTGGGCGGATTATATTCAAAAAGTTACGGAATAGAAATTCTGCTGCTTTTGCATGCACGCTGTTTGATTCAAGATATGTACTACACAACACAGCTGAGAAATTTTTGTATTTTTAGCAGTAGAGAAATTAAAAGTTTGAGAAAGTGATTCCTTTACTGATTGGAAAGTAAACCTTCCGTCAGTTTTTCTGTAAAAAATAAAAGATCTTAGACAAAGTACTTCTAGGGTATAGTACGTTTTACATTATACGTGTAACTTGCTCCAGAATAAACCAGCACTTTATTCTATCTTTTCAATAGGCCTTATGTTTTGACTGCAAGAGGGCGCCCTTCGGGGTAGATTGGGGTCAAACCATGGAAATAGTGTGGTAAACCAGATGCAATTAGACTTCTAATAAAGCAGTTAAAATACAAGTTTTAAGGTGTTTTTTTTCATCGACAGCTTTACAATGTAGTCAGTGTAAGATATTTGCTTGGAAAATGTTTTTCTTTTAATGGTTTGAAATATTTTTGCACTTTCAAAATGGAATTAGTATAGCGCCCTCTTTGCTGTCAAAAATACGGCCTAAAGACATCATCCACAGCTCAGAATAATAAGGCCTGGTTCAAATGTCGCGTGAATTGCAAAAAGCAAAGCAAATTTTTCCTGCGTCACAATTGGAAAGCAGCGTATACTAATGTCTGCATCATCAAAATGTGCTTTAGATCTGCTTTCGAGTGAAGGATGAACCAAGCTTTACTAATCTGTGTGTGGAAATTGGAAAAAAAAGTGGATAAAATCAAACAAGAATAGATTGTGCTAAACACTGAAATAAACCCTGGCTAATAATGAATGCTTCACCAACTGTGCATTTATGATGCGGGACCACTTTACGGCTGTGTACACGGCTACTAAATCTCAACATTTCATATGGCTACTGGGTAATTTGGTAGACTCTCATTGCTCCCAGATCAACATATTAAGGACAGATAAATTTGGTGTGTACAGATACAAGGAAACCCAGTCACAGCATACAACTGAATACATAAACGAGACGGTTGGCAACAGCAAGCACACCGTTCTTCAAGGGCAAATTTCACAAAGCTGCTTAGCAGAAGTCATCACTGAGCAAGTTTAGAAAACTCTGGCTTAGCAGACACATGCTACCAGTCAAAGTACCATGTGATTCATATCGTTTGTGACTGTTTCCCTGCAGCTTTTTTGCTCAGCACAGAAAAATCTTGCTTAGCAGAAACAGTATACCATGAATGGTTCACTGCTAATTTTTGCTTTTCTTAAGAGCTTTATGAAATCAGGCCCAAGTTATAATTCTTTTAATCCAAGTTTGTGATGAATTGGTGCAAAGTTAATGTAAATCGTCCATATATAAATTACTAAAGGACTACAACAACAGCTGGAACACTTTAAGATCTGTCACGTACAAACTAACATTGGGGTTAATCAACCAGCAAACCAACAGGAAGTAGAGGTGAGAGTTCAAAGGGAAAAACGACCGAATACAGAAAGGTCATAATGTGAATTACCATCAAATGTTACAAAGGTCATCTGGCAGCACAGCCCTTGCGTCTTGTCAAAGAAAGATCCTATAAAGTGGCAAAATTGCTCATAACATATCATGCAGAATGTAGGGGGAAAAATGTCCAATACTAAAATGTGCAAACTGTAGATTTCTCAAGATGGAGTCAGGAGAAGAAAGCATATCTTAAAGAAACCTTAATCTCAGTGGGGGGGCTTTCTTGACTTTTAGTGGATTGAGAATTTCTGCTCGGAAGAATATTTGTTTGCAGGGGTATACCAGGGCTTTAAGTCATTGCTGATAAAAAGGTCTGAAATTAGGATCCAAATGTCTGGAGGTTTGTTGAAATGATGGCATTTCCCACGTTTTTTGGTAACCCCTGGAGTTAAAGATTTCAAGAAATTTCTGTGAACATTCTCCTCAGCACTAGAGAAGTAGATCAAAGAAAATGATTGCTTTACATCTGATGGAAATAACAGCTGTATCTTTCACAAGGCTTTATATAAAAGCCAGATTTCAGATAAATCTAAAAAAAATCTCATCCCTGGTATACCTTTCCTTTGAAAATATCATGTTTTAAAATGATACAACTATCGGCAAAAACTGAGTAATTGCCTTCATGGCCAAAAATTTTTTTACAATTTAAAAATGGAGGGAGGGGGAAACTACTCCAAAATTCTGTAGAATTATTGGAGCAGCGGACTGTATGTTTTGGACATCATTAACTTTATTTAAAGAAATAACTGGGAATGGTGGAGTTGTTAAAAATTTTCTTTTTAATAGGGAGAACCTTCTTGGGTTTTATGTCCCCTGTGGACAAGATTCTGATATTGCTCCGTTACAACTGCTGAAAAGAAAAGGAGGACTGCATCAGAGTGATGTGTGGAGCTGTAAAATAACGTCATGCAAGTCTTGCAACAAAAAATAAAGGTCTTGTGATCAGCTCAAATTCAAAACGCAAAATCAAACTCAGCAAAACTTTATTCCACTGCTCATCATTCAACCAAAGGAAATAGAATGAAAGCTGTGATGCATCATGTGAGGAAACTCAAAGTCGAGAACAACGAAAATCCCGACACGTACCTGCGCAGCATATCTGTGGCCCCGCCGTGTCGTAGGGTATACCCCTGCAGCATGCATCACCGGCCCCAACGGCCACCCGGTCCTCATCGGGGTCGACGCAACACACCTGACCGGCAGGCACGCTGACGTATTGACCACTGCAGCATTGGTAGTCTGGCCGGAATGGATGGAACTGACCGCCGCAGCATACGTCCGATGAGGATGACCGGGCAGGGAGGTAATTGGTCCCGCAGCACTCGTAATCGGGCTGCTGGTTGTGAAGTGCGCCCTCACAGCAGACCTGTTGCGTCAATAATTCAAAATAATGATAGCGTGGTACGGTTAGTTATGTCAGAATATTAAATTCAACTGGAATGAAATGAATTTCAGAACTGTTGATGTCTTGTCTAGTTTAAGACGACCAATTATGGACTAACAAAACCAGCAAAGCAAAGTTTTTACAGATTCTTCTTATCTGTGGGCCGGGTATGTACAAAAGAGTACCGACAGCCGTTTAATACAGGCTTGTCAGTAATAATACTGATAAGACGGTTCTTTTAATGTACATATCACCAAGAGGTCCACATGAACTTGACAAAGCTTGCCTTTCCAAAGATCTAGTGACAAGCTTTAGAGATACTTGTCGCTGGTTATAAAGAAACTTGTGACAAATTCGTTTTACCTGGCTGCCTGAATAACACTGGCCTCCACAGATGCTCTCCGTTATGCTACACTCAAGATAAGCACAGGAGTCTCGGACTGGATTCGAACCCTCACTGTTGAAATGAATAACAGTATTAAAGTAAATGTTTCAAGCTTGGAATTCTGTGTTTGCAACATATCATTGAAGTTTCTTCAGCATTTTAATAGTTTTCTGACATTCTGAAAGTAATTCTATAGTTCTTTAAAGTAGTTCACAGTATGTTTAATGTCTTTCAATTGAGACGACAGCTGGTCTGTCCTAATCTAAATCTTTGTTTCATGTCTTTCAATTGAGACGACAGCTGGTCTGTCCTAATCTAAATCTTTGTTGGGTTTTAACTTGGGATTGAACTTGTTCTGTTTTTTTGTTCTATTGTTAAGCACTTTGAGGAAACACTTCGATTCACAATGCGCTATACAAATGCTGTTTTTGTTGTTATTATTAAATATTGTTCAGTTGTTTTTAAAGTTTTGGTTTTAACAGTTTGGTGGAAAGGTGAAAGAAGACTCACTCTTCAGTGCAGGGCATGTAGTTTCTACGGAACAGTTCGTACTGTATGATGATGCCGTTGGGCTGGGCTGGAGTAGCCCAGTTCACGTCGATGACCGAGGAGCCAAGTACCCGTAGGTTAGGGGGCGATATGCTCGTAGGGGGCGCTTCAAGAGTTGTGGTCAAGGTGGCATTACTGAGGAGGCAGTCGTACACCGTGCAGACTTCCACCTGGATTAAATCATTAGAAAATACCAAATAATGATATAAACTGTCACCATAACTGTGGAACAGAAGATACATTAAGCAAAACTGTTTTCTTCAAAAGTAGTCAATGTGATTTTTTGTTTCTGCAAACGTATAACGGAAAGGGCAGTGTTGCTTCAATGCCTCTCTCTCTCACTCGCATTCTTTTTCAGTAATTTATTAACTATCTTTTAAAAGGTAACAAATGTTAAGCATTCATACGATTTCAAACAATCCAGAACCAAGCACTAAAATAGTAAAAGTCGGACAACAAATTGGGTCACATAATGTTATTTCTCTTCCAATTTTTTTAGTCGATAATTGAAGAATATCAGCAAAATTGCAAACCAAATCAACTTGTATGTTTGATTTTCCAAAAACTGGCTATATCAAAAATCCCACAAACACTTTCTCCAACATCAAATGTTTTATGACAAGCATAAAAGTCCAACCTGTATTGCATAGATGGTATACGGCTGTAGGTTGGGTAAAATATGAGAGAACGTCGACGACGGTAGAGTAGCCACCACGACATCGTCCAGATACACAGTGTATCGAACTACATCCCCATTGGGCTGGCTTGGCTCCTGCCAGGATACTTGCAATGCAGATGGGCTTAAGATGTAAATATTAGGGGCTCCGAACCCTTCAGGAGCTGTGGACAGAACCAAGATCAGAAATTGGGTTTTATCTTCAAATAAATACGTTAGGGCAGACACGTCCCTTGCCAGAATGTAATATTGTAATTTATTACATAAAGAAGAATGAAATAGAAATAACCCTCTATGTATCAAGAAGAACAAATAATTGATTCAAAATATAAAAACAAAACATCAGTAAAACCGAAGTCTTATATAGCGCATGAATCGACCAACAGTTAGGTACTCAAGGTGCTTATTATATTGTTTTAAATTTTGGGACCCATTCACGTAGCACCTAATAAGGGTTGACAAGGTGCTGCAGCGCATTCAGCAGCCACTGAAAGAAACACCAGGGCAAATCCCTTCTTTTAGCGATAAGTGTAAATGGGTTCTTTTACAACATTACAAAACGCATGGAACCTACAGCTTTATGTCCCATCCAAAGGACGCAGCAATAATGGTTAAAGTGCCTTCCTTATCGCTGCGTCCTTCGGGTGGGACGTACAGCCGTAGGTCCCGTGTGTTGTGTAATGCATGTCAAAGAACCCAGTGCACTAATCGAAAAGAGAAGGGGTTCGCCCTGGTGTTCGTGGTTTGATCAGCTGCAGATTGCGCCACAGCACCCAGTTAACCGTTACATGGTGCAATGTAAAGGCACAGGTCTCATACTTCAAAAGTAACTCCGCTTTGAGACACCTATCGGGTGTGATAAAGCACTATAAAAGAACTGCATATTATTATAATTATTGTGATACTCCAGGTAGCTAATTTGATTCAGCTATACACCTTCTCATTGCTAACTGCAGCCAGGGCGAAAGTGTAATGTTGAAGTGAATAAGTTTAAAGTTTGTCAACATTTTTGTGTATGCACGGGTTCCTCACACTTCAGGTTTGCCAAAGATCTGTAAAAGTTGACGGGTTATTCCAATGAAACTTACCACCATCTTTGGTCTCTGCATAGGCCAGATTACTAGACACATTGTAAGCACCATTGGAGATTAGCACCCTGAATTCATACAGTGTGTTTGGCATGAGCAGTCCGACGGTGGTACTGTCTACCCCTGGGGGATGGGTGTTCACAGTTCGAATCCCTGGGGTGGAGCTTGCACCATATTCAATGAAGTAGTTGACAACATCGCCTCGTAATTCTTGGAGTGCTGGAAAATGTTTAAATAAAATAAACTTGAGGAAGAGGAAAATTTCGAAATGAAGGAACTGACTGTCACCGAAACACAAAGTTACAAGTTTCTTTCTGGAGAAAAATTAGCAAAACTTTAGAGTGGCGTACTTGGTGTTGTCCAGGTCAGCAAAACCGTCACATGGTCTACAGCAACTGCCGTGATGGTCCCACCGATCGATGGTCGACCGGCCAGTGTGGTGACCTCCTCGCTGGGATCAGAGGTCAAGGGGCCGATGTCATTGGACACTGTGATGCGATACTGGTAGGTTGTGTAGGTCGTCAGCCCAAAATCGGCAAAGGATGTGTCAGCACCACTGTAGATGAGCTGCCAGAACCCTATGCCCGTTGCTGTGCCTGGGGAGGTACATAAACAGTAAGTCTAAGCTCAAGAAAACAACAAATAATAGAATCATTTGAGATTCACATTTAAATTGCTTTCCATTGTTGGAATTATTAGAGGGGGGATTTCGTTACACCTTCAAAGATTGCTCAGTCACCACACTGGCCAGAAGCGTGTTGTGACCGAGCGGTCTGGAGCATCAAACTCAAGTTCTGATGGCCGAGTCATCAGGGTGTTCGAATCCCGGTAGTGACACTTTTGTTCTTGGGCACGACAATTAACTGTATAATTGCTTCTCATTACCCAGACGTTAATGGGTACCTTGGATGGTAGAGATTGTTGATGTGAATGATTGGCAACCTGTTCACCAATTTGGCTTCTGGTGCTGCATACTCCAAAGGAGTTGAGATGGTTTTAGAAATGCTTAAAGCCCAATGAACAGGGGTAGTAATACTAATAATGTAAGGTACTTTGATACAAAGTTTAAAAGTGCCTAATAAATGCCTATTATTATATAGATTCCATAAGTGGTTCAAACCAAAATTCCCATAGCGGCAGCAAACGGCTGCAAGATTTGACCTACTTTCACTCAACCCAAAGGGTCATAGTAGAGGTCATGTCCTGAAGTTATATTTTCCAATCATTCCCATGTTAACATAGTATCTAAATTTTTAAAAACATAACCAAATTTCTGTTTCTCAGAATGTTTCTCAGAACAATTTTACTAAAAAAGTGCCTTGCACTGTAAACCATATGCCTGAAGATACCTGTGAAGAGCTAAATGAAGAAATCTCAGTTTTTAGATGTGGGAGGAAAACCTCAACTGGAGAAAACCCACGCAATCAGGGCCCATTTTCAAGGCTCTCCTTGTCAGAATTAGGACCATTCTAATGAGTATGATGTTTATTTTACAGGGGCAGGTATACTAATGAATATGTTTGGGTTTTTTTTCTCTTAAATGTTGAGAACTTTTCTTCTTATGCTAACTTTGTAACTTTGTAACTTTGTTTATGAATAGAAGTGCAGCAGCCACTGGCCTCACTTTCTTTTGTATTTGTGTGCTAACACAGAGTGTATATGAATATGTACAGTGTGCAAGGAGAGAGTTGGGTTGATTTGCATGAAATTTGAGGAATGTCAAGATTTTAGGGAGTGCCAGTAGACTCACAGATTCTTGAGAGAAGAACACATACTTTTGAGAGTGCCAAATCTCACCAGTGTCGCGCAAAGAATTCTGGGCTTACGGCACCCTGTACAGCGTGTATTTATACGGGCCATAGCAGATCGTAAGCCCAGAATTCCACGGTAAGCAGTGGGCCCTGGTGGGGACTGAAAACCCCAATCCACATGAGAGGCTCTGGTCTGAAGCAGGATTCGAACCGGGGTAAAAAAGGCAGGGAAGAAACCACTAAGCCAAACTGAAGTGTATTATAGACAACTTGTCTACTGGTACTTACCTGGTTGCAATGGCTGTCTCAACTTCATCCTGTGCAACTCATATCTGATATTTGGACCATTCGGCATGGTGGGCGGGCTCCATGTGACTGAGATATACGTCTGGGTGATGGGGTCACCTCTCGGGGCCCCTTGACCCGCTGGGAAGTAAGGATCTGTCTGGGCTGGGGTGCTGCTGCTCTCTGTACAGCCACCAATGGTACATGCCTCTATGGTAACTATTAGCGAGACAGGAACATCCATGTTAAATGGTTAAAAAACGTCGCATCACCCTTAAGGTAGATCCCTGTGCTGCCGATTCCCCGGGCTTATATCCATAGAGCTAGATGGTTGTATCGTATATTATGGGGTGTGATCCCTGGCTACACAGCAGTAACCGATTGAACGGCTTCTGACTGGCACCCCCCGAACAAAGATATTGACAAAATAGGGAGACTGCCAACATTAGGCTGGATAGTTCAGCCGGTGGTCCCAGGTTCAAATCCCTCTCCAGTCAATATTTCTTTGTTGATTAAAAAAATTCTATGATAACTGTTTGTGAGATAGGGTCAAGCATTACTACAAATTATTACTTGTAAAAACCAAAATAATCTTATTTATTCCTGGTACAATTGTTACATTATTAAAATATTAACTGCTTTAAAATAAAACATTAAAAATGGATTGTAGAAACAATTATTAATTATTAATTTATAAATACAAAACTTACCAAGATAGTTAGTGTAGGGTACCAGACCACTGACTACTTTACTTGTCGTGTTGGTATCACCAATATACACTCTTGGCTGAGGCATCCGTATGGTGTAGCTTATAATTTCCCCGTTGCTAAAGGCTGGCGGTTGCCATGCAACACGCATCGACTCGTGGTCTAGGCTGGTTACAATAGGTGCATTTACTCCCCCTGGAGCTGTGAATAATTTTAAAAAAGTATAACGATGAATACAAAGCATGGTCGTTTAACTTGTTCAACCCAAGTAATTGGGTAACGATGAACAACAGGAGAAGCATTTTAAAAACACAACCTTACTGATGTTATCATTTACGTTTTACCCATGCAGCGATGTGTGTTAAGCACTCTATACTCAGTACTTTCCCCAAGACCTGTGAAAACAAATTCCACAGGCTTATTACTTGGGTGGGATTCGAACCCTCAATCTTTGCCATTCTAGAGCAGATGTCTTACCACTAGACCACTGAGCTTGCCCGGTAGCTAGAGGCAGTTCGAATCCATTATTTTAGGAGCGGGTAACCGCAGGGATTTTAATAATGTTAAAAAGAAATACAAAATTATTGGGTCATCTTTAACCTATTGCTGTGTCTCACATCAGAGATGTTAAGGAACCTTGTTGAAAGAGTGAAGAAACAGAATCTCATTAATGTATTGACAATTTTCCCAAGAATCTCCTTTTCTATACTTCTGTCTTCTTAAATGTGGTCAACCTTGCAAGCATCTTCACAATCGCTACCAATAACTGTTTTGGTTGGTTGTCACAGACAATCCGCAAATCACGGAACCTCCCGTCCAATCAATCAACAACTCCACTTACCAGCTGACAGGGTCGTGACCTCTTGCCACCCACTGGATGACCCTCCGACACCGTTCCTGACACGTACTCTGTACTCGAACACTGTGAACGGTGTGACCGACGGTGACTGATCCAGATAAACCAACGGGCTGTCCGGACCAACAGATACCACCGTGGTGACTGCAGAGAGGCCTTTCTTGCGCCTTTGTATCTCATACCCAGTCAGGACTCCACTAGGAGAGTCTGGTGGGGACCAACTGATCAGGACCGAGGTTGGGGTCTCTGAGCGGAGGGAGGGAGGGTCAAGGCCGGAAGGAGCTGTAGAAAACAAACAAAAAGAGGAAAAGATCTTTACTAATTTTTAAAAATAATTACAAATTTCAAATTTTGTGATGATTTATTCATTCTAAAGAGAGGCTTTACAGGTATGATATCTGGTCCTTGGAAAAAAAGTAGGAACATTTTATTGAGTAGAAGGGCTAACCTACATGTACAAATGGTATAGGCTTTAACATACCTTTTTCAGGCTATTTAAGAACAGTTTTACTTATTTTTCTGAGGGCAACAAAATCGGAAATCAGACTAAAGAGGGAAGAATATCATGCCTGGCTTTATCATCCGTTACAACAAAAAAGTTTGAAAAGTATTGTATAGTCATCGAGAAATGAAGATCAGCTCTTGCAAACTGATTACCAGTGCTGATGACATGTGCTATAAATGCTAAAACAAAAGCGGCAATCCCCTGTTGTTTCAACCCTAGCGGATTCTTTCTCATTTTTACTTGGGCCTTCACCGTTTTTTGTGCAGTGAAAGTGAGAAATGTTAACTACACACTACCCTTTCAGATGCGGTTTGTGGGGTACTTCCATTGTTGCTCTATTATTCTCTTTTCTAAAGAAATCCAGGGTTACAACTTGAACAAAGAATGTTTTAGGGAAGCATTGTTCAATTTTTTAAAGGATCCTACAAGGCATTTGGTGTTTAGCATGTGGCATGGTGTACCCCCGGCCCATCTCCTGTTGTGCCTTCATTGTGTTCTGGGAATCTCAGGAATTCTTCAGAAGATTTTCGGAGGGGTACTTCTGCACTAGAGGGGAAGAGTATAAGACAGTTTGGGGATGGAGGAGGGGGATGATGGGGGGGGGGGGGATGAGGGCGCCCTCTGCCACATATCAGCCATGGCAAGGTCCTGTGCATCAGCCCATGTGTATCTCACTTTCTATACTCATCTCAATTAATTTCTTTATGTACTGTAAAACTTCTTTTTTTAAATTTTTATTTCTTTAAATAAACCAGAATTGAATTAAATCTACAATTCTGTGACATGACGTATGTTAGTTATGAAGACAAAGAAAGGGAATTGAGGTACTGACTTGCTTGTGGTGTAGTGTACGTCAGCGAATGAACACTGCTCGTGCATCCAGCACTGTTACACATCTCCACATGGAAGTTATACTGGGTGTACGGCATCAGACCATTCGCAAGAAATTCTGTTGCATTGCCTGCCAACTGAAAAATAAAAAAATGGAGTAAAAAAGCAGGTTAAATTAATTATTAAGCGTGCATTGACAAAATAAAAGTTGTGTTCAATAAAGAAGTTATTCATTTACTTGACTTGAATGACGGTGGAGGAGACAAAACAGTTCCTATCAGAAATGGGAATTTACCAAGCAGTTCAAACCATAAAACTCAAAACAAACAACATGGCGACTTAATTTCAAAACCATCTTCAATCTAGAGTTGTTATTTTGAATACGCTTTTGTCACCGGGGTTCCTTGTGAATTTTCTGATGTATATATTTTATATGTATATATTTTATATGTATAATTTAAAGTTTCATTCAGTTGTACTATTCTTGTATTTGTAAAAGTGCCTGGAACCATTTTTGCAAATGGATTTGGCCCAAATCACCTGAAGTCATCACACACAATTAATTTTGGTTGCACCATATGGAATCCCTGTGTGTTACTATGCGGTGGGCATTTAAGGGAATGTGCGTTCAGTTTACACGCCCACCATATCTTTATATGCAATTCGACTCCCAAAATGGCAGACGGTGGGTAGACAGTAGCCATGTTTAATGTCATCGCAAGGAGTCTATGTAACTGTATTTGATATTATTAAAATCAAGTAATAAACCACAAGGCAAACTGACTGGGTACGTAGAAAAATTGACAAGAACAGGATGTGTGACCTGTGACCTCCGGATCCATTTGCTGGTTCTCTACCAGCTGAGCTATCTAATCCTATTATTCAGAGATGAGATTGTATGAAAATAAAAAATCCTGAAAATTAGAGAACAATTTCCTCTTGGTGTCGAAATGAAGTTTACTGAATGTACAGAATGTTACATGTTAGAGGTTTACAGACTCTCTACATGATTTCAAATAGATACCTCAAGGTTTAGTCATAGCAAGGGTCGAGTCTTTTTATATCTGTGATGGCAAGTTTGCCTCTTTCAAGAAATTTTGAAGATACAGGGACATCAATGAAAAATCCTGAAATCAGGACAGATTCTGACTAATCACATACCTGTATTATTATTATTAATATTAGTTATCACACGCGAGCTTGTGGAATACGTTAGAATATAGCGCTTCTGCGTCCCATGTCCCATGAGGCCGCAGGGTGAGTGGAATATGGGACGCAGACGCACTATATTTTTCCGTATTCCACAAGCGCATGTGTGAATTTATCTGTGTGAAATTTATCTTCTAGCCAACTGGAAGAAGTACAATTGGAAGCGTTATTTCATAATGAGCAGCATGCCCAACGCGCAAAGTTTAGAACGTTTTTGCACTGTCTGTATACGGAGTGCGACGTATGATACAATGCGCAGAGTGCAATATAGACTACTGGGAGTATAATATGGTTTTATATCACACTCCTGTTGAGCATTCTGATTGGAGGATTAGCGCGTACTGGAAGATAACACTCAATACACTGTTAGACTTAAACCGCTCTATTCTTCAGGTTACTTACAATCTCTCGCAGCTGATTATTCTGGTACAGTCTGACTCTGAGTATGACACCATTTGGTTCTTCTGGCTGCTCCCATATTACATGCATGCTGTAGGCATCCAAGATGGTCGCCATTGGTGGATCAATGGGGCCAGGCGCTGTGGGGATAATTAAATTTTGACAACTTTAACAGAAAATCTGTGCTAATACAGTCAACTCTCTTTTAATACAAGTCCCACCAGACTGGCCTTTTTCTTCATATCACCCAAACCTCATCTTCAATGCAGTGGAGCATTATTTATGGCAATACATAATGCACATTGCATAGTACCTTTCTGTTTTTGATCATTTTTCCAGACAATTTTACTTGAAAAAAAAAATCGAGTAAAAAACTCAACAATATTAGCCATGTCTGGGCTAAGGTGGTCATACAGAAATGAATGGTCTGAAGGGTTAACAAAGCAAAGACATTACAACTGGACCAGCTAGCACCTAGCCAGTGACTCATGGCCTTTTCCAAACTAGGGCTTTGGCTTTTGCTCTGCCATAGGCTTTGTCAGCTCTATTGAGGCCACATGCTGAAAGTGTGCGATTTCAAAAAAAAATGATGCTGCCAAAGCTGGAGCCCAAGCCAGAGCAGTGGTTTCGAGAAGGCCCATAATTGATCAACTTCCTTACCAGCTTCCATTGTAAATGCAGCCGTCCAATCACTCTCCGACTCTCCATAGTTGTTGCTTGCGATTACTCTGAACTCATACTCCGTGTATGCCTCCAGATCTGATTTGATGTAGTTGTTAACACTCACAGGAGCATTGAACAGACTGAAAACAATCACGGTACAAACAATATAAGAATACAATAGAATGGGAGACTTTGGAACGCTAGGTGGCAGCAGACTTACCAGGTAATTTTCCATTGTTTGCATAGTTCTGAGCATGCGCAGATATCCGAGAACAATGGATTTACCTGCCAAGTCTGCTGCCACCTAGTGTCCTTAAAAGTTTCCCGTTAACCCTCTGAGCAGAAATTACAAATCGACTCCTAAACTTGCTCAAAAATGTTCAGCGATGCTTATACTTTTAAATAAAAGATCGCACTCCGAGAAAAACCTTCACCGATAACCAGGCATGCAACTTGGACTTGACAAAAAACGAGGAAATTCCAATCTTTACAAGACTTTGTACAGTGTTTTTCAATTTTCAATGGCATGAGTGTGAGGTGAAAAATGAGGAAATCAGCTGATCCGAGGAAATATTAATAATAAAATAGTAATTAGAATGTAAAACTACTCACTCCTCCTGAAGACCTGGTTGGAGAGAGGGTCTGAACTGGAGTTGAAACCTGGCTTCACCGGGGGCGTTGTTCCTGGCAGGGCTTTGCCACTGTGCTCGGATGGATGTTGATGATAGGGTGACGAGTGTGGGTGGGAATACACCATCTGGACCTGGAGATTTTCATCATAATCCCAACAAAATGTTTACACTTAAAAGGTGGACAGAAAGTCTCTGATTAACTTGTTGTTTAACCGATTATTTATCTTGTGAATTCCACGAGGAAAAAATTGATTCGTTTGTCGAAAAGAATTTTCAGTAAGTTGGTAAATCATGTTTTGATTCTGCTGCACTGACTCTGGTGTGAAATTTTGGCGAGTTTCCCCTTTGCAAAAAACAAACTGCTCATTTTTGTTTTTTTGTACTTCAGCAAGCTCATCAATTTGTTTGCTTTATATATGTTTCTTCACAATTTCGACGACAAAAACCTTTTATTTAGACAAGGAGTCTTTTCAAAATACCAGTTACAAAAATAAAGAAAGACTTACTCCCATTCGGCATGACAACACTCTGCTGGTCACTGAGTAGACTTCCCTGGGTGTTATATCCAAGTACTTGTATTGTGTACGATGAGTCCGGGATCAGACCAGAGATCGCTACTAATACGTTAGCATCAGTGGTGTTGAGCATTGTTCTGGTTTGGGATATGGTGTTGTAATTTCCCATTTCTGCACAGCAAAAAAACAATAAATAACATATCAAATATATTTGCCAAAAGAGGAGAAAGAAAGTTCAGTGTTAGTGAGGTCTTTATTTCAAGACAGTACAACATCCAATTTGATGTAAGAAATGTGCCAATTATCTGATAGTGCTGTACAGTTTTGATAATGTGGTGAAGTATATAGGATTTGAGTCTTTGCAGGGTGGAAATACAATCTATCAAGGTTTGTGGTGACACCATGCAAATGAAAATCTCTCTCACGAGTTGTGGTGGCTCTGAGTATTGCTTGTTAAATCATGCATCAAAAACACCCACCTGTCAAACCCAGTTCTCTTTCTCAATAAAGCAATATTTAAATGCTGTTTTATAAATTCCTTAAAGATTCCTTACAGCCCTACATTTCCTTGTAAGTTGAAGAGCAAAAATGAATCAAACCAGAATGAAAAATAAATTGCTTAACAACACAGGTCTTCTCACGAAGCTTAGATAAAAACTTCAGATCAGTTTTAAAATGAAATCCTAAAACAGTAATCTGTCATTTCATTCCCTTAATTAACTGTTGAGGTTGGGTTGAGAATGATAGACTTAATTTTTTTTAATCAAATTTGTTTGTATCATGCAACGTATATTCCTTTTGACTGGTTGACCTATTAATATCTGCTAAACATGTAAAGTCAAATGTTTCTGCTAAGCAGAAATTAGCAGAGAACCAGTCATAACAAAAATACATAGTATTAAGGCTGGTAACCTGTTTCTGCTAAACAACATTTTCCTGTGCTAAGCATTTTTGTGCTTAACAGCTTTACGAAATTGAGCCCAGGTCAGGGGTCAGCGAAGAGATCGGTTACCTGGGGACACGTAGAATATTCCAGTGAACAACACCTCGTACTGTAACCTCCCGTTGGGGTTGCTTGGTGCGGTCCAGCGGGCCGAAACTGTGCGTGCGTCGGTCACAAATGCGCTCAGCATGATGCTGCCCTGCGGCGGCACCTCGGCAGTACGCCCAGAGCTCTCGGGGCCATAGGAGCAACCTTTTGAGGTGCAGGCTTCGAGGCGGAACAGGTGGAGGCTGTAGGGTGTGAGACCAGTGACTTGGTACGACGTGTTGAGGTTGGATTGGACAACGGAGCCGTCTTGGATGAGTGAATACCTTGTGATGACGCCTAGGATGGATCAGGAGAAAAGGACAAGAAGAGAACAATAATGAAATTTGATAAAATTTACTTAATCCACTACATGTCATCATTTAACAAATTCCTTTCTACAACTCTAACAAAGCAATGTCAAATGGAATCCCTTCATATCAATTGTGCCAAAGTTAAAATCTAAGAAGTACAAACAATCACAGTATCAATTTGTAGCTAGTGTAAAGGCTTTGATAAGTAACAGATTCTGGCTTCAGTTTGTAGAAACGGGCTACATACCATTGGGTTGCTCAGGCTCAGTCCAGGATACAGAGAGCTGATATGGGCTGATGACTGTAACAGAGGGTGCAGGTACACCTTCCGGAATGCTTTCTTCCGTATGGGCAGTGGCTGGTGCACTATTGGTACAACCTCCCCCGGTGCAAGCCTATATATGAAGAAGTTATTAAAACATGGTTTTAAAAAAATGGTTTTCGTCTTTCTTTTGTTGATACGGTGGAGGTTAAATTTTATTTGACATCTTAAAAATAAAAGAAGAACTTTCAAAGAAACAAAAATAAAAAAAGGACACATTTATTTATGAGAGGCAATGCCTTAATATCTGTTCCTTTAAAACTACACTTGCTAAGAAAAGCTTCTGACACCAACTTAATTTTCGACTTACACTAAGCGTTACTAGATACATAGATCCTGCTGTCAATCCAGAGAGAACGTGATTTCTTATCAGCACGGTGGAATTATAAATGACTTCACCAACGTCTCCAGACTCAGTGGAGCGATAGAGGAGGTATCTCTCCAGCCGGCCATTCAGTTGGGGCGGCTCGACCCAGCTGGCTTCGATGGAAGTGGGCCCCCGGACGAGGAGGGTCGGTGGGGATACAAAGGTCGGAGGGCGTTGGGCTGTGGTAATGCTGACCTCCGGGCTGTCCGTGCAGCCGACTGAGGTACAGGCTGGTAATATGGTATATGCAAGTAATAATTAATAATGATGATAATGTTTTACTGGAGTAGACTCTCTCAGTACAAATGTTCTTTTGAAATTGTTTATTCTATCGACTTCAGTTGAGGTAGGTTAACGTGACAAGTTTCTTTCATGCCAAAAATTCCCCCAAAACCTGTTATTACTGAACAGATGTTTGAAACTTTGTATAAATGCATAGGTAGGTGTAGGGGTGCTTTATAGTTGACCTAAGAGTGTGGAAGCTCATAGAACTAGAACACTGAGCTCGACTGCGCTCTATGCCCTGATGTAGACACAGCATATCCATACCACATGACACACGTTTACAGCAAAATGGCAACCCACATTGAGCATTTTCTAAATTTTTTATTGGATGATCCAAATAGAGTAGTATCTGTATGGCCATTTTTGCCATACACACATATCACATGGTATTATTTTGCCTTAAACAGGTAAAAACACAGCAAAATAAAATGGCCATGTACATCCATAACATGGTCTCAAAACTGGGTTGTGCGGATTATGGGTCGTGCGGATTCAGCATTCTCCAGGTTCTATGTATATGGGTAGGCATCAAACGTTAGTATGTACCTTTGTCTATAATTCTACCAATTACCACTTGTTTCATTGATTAAAGGCAATTCTTATAAAAGAAACTGACAGTTCTGACAATACTTGGGAGTCTTTGTAAAATATCTGAGAAGGGAAAGTCTGAAGATTAAGTTTTGTTCTGCATTAATCCTCAGAGAATATTGAACTCAATGCAATTAATATGGGCTTCTGTTAATTGTTTGGGGCCAGTTTATGTGAAGTGGGATATGACACCACACCATGGAAAAAGAACTGAGAGAATGATCTGTGTGGAGTTATCTGAACATTTCTGCTACGAGACATTCATGCACCCCGCCATTTTAGCCGTATGGCAAATTTCATTTTTCCGATTGGTTGATCTGGTTAATATTGCCATAGCAGCATGTCACACGGTATGGGTACTCTCTGTCCACAGCTGACATAGAGGGCGTGCACAGCAGACACAGACACCATTTGAGCTCAGCATTCTCTGTGTTCTATCCACAATTGCAAACATGATTGGGTTACCTGTGATCTTGAATGTATACGCAGTATACACCTGGAGACCAGACTCTGTGTGGGTACGCTGCAAACCAGTGTAGATGGAGATATCATTCATAATGAGGTAGTAGCTGGTAATGACACCGTTGGGTCGGTCAGGCAGTGGCCACGTCAATGTGATCATGTTGGCGGTGGTGACCGTAGCTTCTGGGGGAAACACACCTTCAGGAGCTGGAGATGACAACGGAAATACTTCAGTTCAATTCAATTCCATTTATTTCAGGACCGTCTACGATATTAATAAATTGAATACTTCCCTTAATAGCTACTGTTCAAATTGAGGAGCATAAAGTCACATTGCACTGGCCATTAACATTGAGTCATTTTCAGTCCAATGTGAACACAATGGCAAGTGGTGGCCATTTAACCCTATCGGTGCCCTGTGTTAAATTATGTGTAATGCCATGTAATTTAAGCTTTAAATTACTCTGCTTTTTAATAGAAATTGCAAATAAAAATTCTAGACTTGACTACAGTCAAGGCATACACAAGTTCAAATTGAAAATTTACATAAAAATAAAGACAGCTAAGTTTTACACATTTTCCGACATTGTTACGCTTTTTAACAAAAATGGTAATAAAAGAATACTAAACGGCCATTAAAAACCTTGCAGAGTCATGGCCAGGTGATAAAGAACCCTGCCTTTTTATTCCCTTATTATAACACAGACAGCTGATACCAACCTTCTTGTAGGGTCATGACTGATACAGCTGAGCTTTCAGTGCAGCCTCCTGCTGTACAGGCCGTGACTGAGACTTGGTAGTTGGTGAACGGAATAACAAAGGTGATATTTCCTGACGGGCCAAAAATATATATATTAATAAAAAGAAAGGGAGAAAATTGGGATTGGTTGATAAAAGCAAAAAATTAACAAAAAATGATGGAAGTTCCTTTAATTTTAAGGACCCAAAATTGAACAAAGTCACTGGGATGCAATATCTTAAGTTGTTCCACACTCTACTCTACCAACTCTGACATGGTAAAAAAGAAATTAGCTTCATGTATTGTTTAAGTAGGGTGTAAACAGTCTAGGAAGTAAGGTTTGTGGTGAAACCATGTAAATAACATCTCTACGGAAGTGTGGTGGTTCTGGAAAGAACTGGTGAAACAAATTATTGTTTAGAAATACTATTAAGACAGGCAGGGATGAGAGTTTTAGCAAATTTTAGGAGGTTATGTGGAAATGATAACATTTCTAACTTTTTGGTTACTTCAGGGGTTTTATTTTTCAAGGACCATCTGGGGACAGTATCCTCAGTGCTAAGGAAGTAGATCAAAGATCATATTTTCTTTACATCTGAAGAAAATAATGGTTTCTTTTACAAGTTTTCATATAGCGCTTTACCTACGGGCGTCTCAAAGCACTTATTATTATATTTTTAAGACAGGTTTTTGAAGTTGTTGAATTATGAAACCCATTTATGTAGCACCTTATAAGGGTTTACAAGGTGCTGCGGTGCATTCAGCAGCCACTGCCAGAAACACCAGGTGCAAACCCCTTCTCTTAGCGATAAGTGTCACTGGGTTCTTTTACGTGCATAACACAACACACGGGACCAACGGCTTTACGTCCCATCCAAAGGACACAGCAATAATGGTTAAGTGTCTTGCTTAAGGACACAAGTGTCAAGACCGGGACTTGAACCCACACTCTGCTAATCAGAAACACCAGAGCTTGAGTCCAGTGCACTAGACCGCTCGGCCACGGCACGCCACTGACTGACACCAGCTAAAAGCCTGAACTTTCTCACCCCTGAAAATGAGTTTAAAAGGAATTTGCTATTAGTCAAACTAACCCGTGTATTCCGCTGGCCCAGTATCGTTGTAATATCTCTGTATAGGTGGCTCGTTGGCTCGGTCCTGATCGTAAGCAGTCAGGATGTAGTGGAGTAAGAGTCCAGTGTTACCTGTGGGTCTCTGCCAGCTTAGCTGGATGATGAAACCACTCAACGCTACAGGGTCCGTTGGTGGAGTTACTCCGGTGGGCGCTGACAAGCAAAAAGACAGACAACTGGGTTGAAGAGACAATTCATTTCTGTACAATTATCACCCTATGTCCAACATGGCTAATATCAACGATTTAGAGAATCAATTTCATTGGTAAAAATGTCTGGAAAAACTACTTGACACACACATTTGGTTTTATTTTAGAAAATGTAGATATTATATTAACATAGGAAACAATGGAAATATCAATTCAGGACATGATCTTTACCTTTGACCTTATAGGTTGAGTGGAAGTAGATCAAATCTTGTGGCTGTTTGGGGCCACTATGGGCAATCCTGTTGGTAAGTGATGACGTTTTGGAGTTGGATGTGCAGTGTAACGAATGTTCATGTACATGTATGTATACCATTTGTTTACATTGCACTTCAGGCTCCAAAACGTCATCACTTTGCCAACAGGATTTGGTACAAGTCGCTTCTGACCGCTATGATCTCGAAAGGGATAAGCTAAAACTACATTGTAAAGCGCTTTGACGCATTACATACGATGCAACATACTTTACTGTTTTGCATATTCTGTTTTGAAGAATGACATCATGAAAGGTATTACCAATCACATTGTATTGCTCTTATTTACCCTCCTACTCTTGGCAACATTTTTCTGCGAGTTGACCAACCGATCAACCAAATCGTTCAACTGCATGGGTTGTGTATGGTGGTACAACTGTGCACAGAACACATTGAAAACATACCTGTTTTTACCTATCTTACTTTTTATACCTATTTAACTATTTATACCTAATTAACTCAACTTAGTAACATGATTACCTCTTCTCTTTAGTCGTTTATGCTAATGTTTTTGTATATATCTGTAAAGCGCTTAGAAACACTGCTAATGTTAATTATTATCATTATTTAGAACTAACTGTGTACAGGTGTAAACTGAGCCTGGGGGACTAGTGCGACTAGTCGAGTAATCGCGACTGTTGATTGCAACCACTAGTCATGACAGCCGAGGCGACTAGTGTGTACCCTGTTGGATGCATTCCCCACATGATATCATATTACAGACTGGCATTGTTTTTCTATCATTCAAAACCATAGTGGATAATATTAAATGGTCAGACAGTAGGAGGGTCAATAAGTGAAATTGGAAAGATTACTGGAGACTTAGCTTCGACTGGTACTTACGTCCTTCCCTTGTTCTTCCAACAGACCAGCTGCTTGAGGTTGAACCGCGACTATTGCTCGCTGTTACTTGATACAGATATTCTGAAACAGATTTTGAACAGAGTTTCAAGGGTTAAAATTTCCTTGAAATTTTAAAACCTTCCAAGAAAAAAAAGAAAAAAAATCATTTTCTCAATAATTGGTTACTGTAAAAAAAAAGAGAGAAAGAAAAAACCCACTGACAAACTGTTCTACGCAAGTGCTGGGAGGCTCTTACAGTAAATTAAAATATGAAACCTTTTTACAGTGCATTACCAAATGAATTTCAGAACAGAATTTTTTTTCTGGTGCTTGTTCGCCCATCCCCCCCCCCCACTGTATTCATATTGTATTTCTGTACTTTTTTTGCCTGCAATAGACCTTACACACATGACATCATTTGAGTAGGGTACCCTCAGCTAGAGATCAAAAGAAAGTAGCTCATAGGCTGATCCTGTGCGCCGCGCCTTCATAGTTGTGCACTTACCATTGTTTCATTATCGTTTTACCTCTAAGATGGTGGTGCATAAGGTCAATTTCTCCCAAGAATGTCAACTTATAAATTATAGGACTGGTTATGATAACTATAGGGCCTGAAGATATCTGTGAAGAGTAAGATGATGAAGAAACAGGGTCCGGAGGGGTGAGTGGCAGGGAAAGAAACCACTAGGCTAAAGGTGAGGCGGAAAAAGCTAACAAACCTGTGTATGTTCTCAGAGCGTTATCGTTGAAGCTCATCTCTTGGCCCGTGTACACAGCGGCGACGTTTGGTCCCACACACGGACTCTGACTCTGGGAGGCTGCTGGACAGCCATCCAGATACACGTTGGATAGTTTGACACCTTGGATTGTGAAGTCAACTGTCTGACCGCTGACGACCATCTCTCGTATACACCCACCAAAACCTGGACAGAAAATATATGAGTTTGCAATCACTAGTCTATTCCTTCAAGAATTTTATGACCAAGTAAAGAATCTGATGACAAGACACAAAATGAAGGGGGGACCACTTTGCATTCGTCAACTTAGCAGTTTTTTCAATGGTTGTGATTTTTTAAAGTACCTAAAACCACCAAGAATGTGTTCCAACATGTAAATGGACAGGCAGGCTGATATTGAAAATAATTTGCTGTTGTTTTTTCATGTTTTTTTATATTTTAAATCACCCTCAAATTTCCAGACAGAAATGTTACCTAATTTTGGGGGTGATTACAAAAAATAATAATAATCAACTCAAATTATTTTCAGTATAAGACTGCATGTCCACTCACATGTTTAAACAATTTTTGGGGCGGTTTCAGGTATTTAAAAAAATCTACAGCCATTGGAAAAACTGCTCATGTCTACCTTTTATTGTGTTTCTTTTCTGACGCAAAAATGAATTCTCATTAAAAGAAATGCTCATGTTTTAGAGGGATCAAACAATAGTGAAATAAATGTGGTAAATTTTGACGTGGTATTCTAATTAATTTTTACACCTTGACTTTGACAAGCAAAAGTTGAATGACAACAGACCTGACTGCACGGTCAAGCCAGCCTCCTCAACGAAGTCCATCGCCTCCGACTCGTCAGGAATTCCTCCAGTGAACAGCTCCGATGTGATGACCAGCGGGGTACTGTCCCCTGACCCTACATCCAGGGGTCCCCCTAGGACGCTCAGTGTCACCTGGGGGCCATTCTGGACCACGGTGAGTGAGCGCCACTGACCGTCACAGAGGTCACCACCTGATGTGGTCAGGGTTAAATGACTGCCCGCTCCTGTGTACAGGATCAACTGCAAAAGAATACATGGAAAGAACGATTAATATTTCACTTTTCCATCGTGTGTGCGGAAACAATCCTTTTTCCTCTGACAAAAACAGCTGTAAAGAATGATTTAATAACTCATTACGACAATGATATCTACAGAAATCTTAATGGAAGTCTTGCATCGGAATGATGATGACATTACAAAAACATAAACAAATAAATTGCCCTGCATAATTTTACAATTAAACATGACGCTTTCAAACTTCAGCAGGAAAAAAATTCAGAAGAACCTCGGATGGCAGTCAAATTCACAAGCTTAAGAAACCTAGAAGCAAACGTTTTACTACTAGACCAACGAGTTCGCTCAGTGACCAGAGGCCAGGGAAATTCAATTTTTCCCAACATTAGTGGGAATCATTCCACCATTTCCAGCGTTCTTACCTCCAGGTTTCTGTCTTTGAGTTGCAGGAGTATGAAGGCTCCATTTGACCCATAAGCAAACATGATCAGCCCAGCGTTGAGCTCAGTTCTGATCGCCATAGTTGCAATGAAGGCTGGTCCACCAGTGACTATACCCTCAGGAAGGATGGCGTAACCTGCAAGATGTATTTATATTTGACTAAATGAAATCAAAAAATCAGCCAGGTTCTCTTTTAAAAGTAAAACAGAAGGAACAACAAAAAAACATCAAATTAAATCATACAAATAGACAATTAGATAACTGAAAAGAAGAGCATATTATGAAGAGAAAAAAAATTAGAAAAGGATGAAACAAAAATAAGAAAAACCTTTGCTGAGATGCTTTCAACATTATAAAACTTTCTCCCTAGGTCAATTAGCTAGGATCCCCCTCACTCTAACAAAATCCAACACCATACGGTAAATCATCATCCAAATTGTTGGACTCTGATTATGGCGGGAAGCCTGATCCCATAAAAAGCACAATCAGTTTTACTAGTGCAATCCTCGATTTGATGGGTCTGGGGTGGTAAGGGTTAAGCTTACCCTTTCCCAAGAAATGAGCGCCTTCTGAGAGTTCCACCGGACACCCCTGCCAACCTGTAACAGTGTTCTTACTCTCCACAGCAGCCTCCCACTCAAGCTCCACCCACACTGGAGTCGGTAGATGCTGTCTCTCAGCACGCAGTCCGCGCATACATCCGACGAACGACCTGTGGATGAGGGCGCTGTTTCCAGTGTCGGTCCTTGTGAGGGTGAAATCGGAAGGGGTTCCTCCTACATACAGACCGGTTGTCGTGCCGATGATTTTGGACGATGTCGGGGCGGAGGCTTGACCTGTGAATTTTATTGTTAACAGGAAAAAAAACGAAAAAAACCCACAAAACGTTCTTTTTTACATAACATTCCAATGTGACACTTATGGTTTGGAATTTTGCATGGTGGAGGTACAATAAGATGTAGGCAGGCTTGATACTTCATAGAGGCAATTGCCTCCGTTGCCCCTGGTCATTGCCCTGGTGCACTTGAAGTGTTTCAGTGCAAATTTACAATTTCCTCATAGGGGTGCCCTTTATCAAGAAGAAAATGCCTTGGTGCCCTTGACTTATCAAGAACGAAGCAATCAGGCATGTGTACAACTAAGTGTCTTGCTGATTCCCGCATTTATATTAACCAAATGACCGGTAGATCTTACCTGTGTATATTCCATCCACAGTGATGGTCCCTGCGACACCATTCCGTACAGCTAGCACATGATGCCATTGCCCGTCATCATACACACGTCCACCGTCATTGGTGGGCGTCACGGCAGCAACCCCACCCTGAGGATCAAACAAAAACCACGGGCGACCGTCTCGCAGCTGGATGGCGATGAACTCTTCCTGTTCTCCGGCCGAGACGGCGAGCAGGAGTAAGGCGTCAATGGGCGTGGTGGGTGAGGTTGTACGCTCCACACGGAACTCAAACTCAATCCCTGTAAAAGAAAAAGTCAATTATTTCCCCATCAAAGAAATGTCTACCCATTTTTATTTGAATATGAACTAGTTGAAAATGCTCAAAAGTTGTGAGCAATGTGAAATTTAGAATAGATTTGAAAACTACTGTTCAGTGATTCCATTAACTCTTACCCTCCCAAATTCTTCCCTATCCTCTTTGCTAAAATGAAGGATTCAGAAGGACCGAGGGCTGTAGGCCCAACTAACAATTGCTTATCACTGGGTCAGGCATTCCAATTGGTTTCAAGTCCAGACATGTTGGTGTGAAGTGACATTGGAAAGGAGGTTATTGGAAAATTGAGGTCAACTGTAGGCCTAGGGAGTAAGTGTTAAGTACAGGTGCTAACTGCAGTTTTATAAAAACAAGGTTTGCTTTCGTACCATGTAAATAGCAATCATGAATTTTGAAGTATGGTAGTTTTTTTTTAACAAAAGTCTGTCAAGTTCATCTAAAGAACTTATTGTAGCTTTTCAAATTAAAGTCAGTGTTCTAGTCACGTTAATCAACTTAGACAGAGTAAAACACTCACCTGTGTAAGCGGAGCTTGGCAGAGTAGAACTCGCAAATAAATAGTAAGCCCCTCCGGGAAACCTTGTTCCCTTTTCCACCCTCGGTGGGAAAGTGTTAAAGGATGCTATTGTGCGTGCAGCATTGTATACTGGGGTGGGACCATTCTGCTGCTCAGGGGGTTCCCATGTGACCGACATAGTGGAGAGGTTGTACCCATTGACGAGGGGTGGTTGCAGTCCTTCAGGGGCTGTAAAAAAAAAAAAAAAAATCCAATAATAATGAAGTTTTATCTCAACCAGTAGATGCAGGATGACGTAAATACACGCCATTATTTTCCAAGCCAGCAAGCATTTTAAACATGCAATTGTGTAAATTCGGAATACCAAAACAAAGGTTGCCCGGACATTTTGTTTCAGAGTGTGCACAGAGTATGCACTCACCGTGCAACACTTTGTTTCAGCCACACAAAGCGAACAGATGGTGCTGAATATTTTGCAGATTTTTGCCCATTATGCTGCGATTACTGTGTAATCCCCAATTCCAGGCCTTTGTCTTTTGTTCCAAGAAGAGGATTACGAGACATGGAGAGGCTTCCACAAATATTTATTCATTGTATTTCGTCTCAATGGAGGCAAGTCGAAGTGAACTGGGGATCCAGCCTTGGTTCCGGATTGAGGAACAATCCCAGGCCATAGCTCACGGCCGAGGTTTTGCAATTCATGGTGTGTGAATTGAATAATAATAATAATAATAATAATGAATCAAAGCGTTGTACACAAGAAAAGTGAAAAGAAAAGACTAAGGTGTAATGAATAAGAAGTTCTTATTTGACATCATCCTGGTGCTTCAAAGAGAATCTGTGTTCTCTTGGCTTGGTCAAGTCAAAGTTTCTTTGTGCCGGCGGTACTCTCAAATGAAAAATGATTCTGCCAATTCCGAGAAAATAATCCTATCAGGCTGGACGGGGAAAAATGGACGATTTCCAGCAGCAATTGGTTAAAGGAATGATTGGTTCTGGTTAAAAAAAAAAAAAAAATAGAAAATTTTAATCTGACAGTTTACTTTTTATAAACATGAGACCAGTACCAAATTTCCTAAAGAACTAATTTCCATCTAACACACAAAAAAAATTGCCCCACAAACTCGGTCCTTATTTTGGATTGCTAAATTGAAACAAAGACCGTTATTAATGTTCACAAATCCCCAGAGAATCATAAAAAGTGTGAGGTTTTTTTGTCTTCTCCAAAACTTAAGAACCCAACTTAATAAGATTTTCACAGGTTGGTTGCATTGTGTGTTCATGGAAAACTGAAGGACTGGAATACTTTACCAATAATAATCCATGACTCGTACACTTAATCCATTTCATGAAGTTTACCAGGATACAATTGGGTTTAGAGTATTTCAATCTTGATTCCGAATAACTTTTACTTCTTTCTGAAACTGTTCAAAGTTTGTCTCGTTACAATCAACAAAGTTGTACTCTTACTCAATTTCAACCACTCTTACCAGATTCCAGCGTCCTGCCAGACGATCTTTCGCTCTTGACGCAACCGACGCTGTTGCAAGCCTCGATGATAAATTCATGTGATGAATAGGGAAGAAGCTCAGCCACGATGAAGAAACGACCTGACCCATCAGATGTGTGAATTATCTGTATTGAAAGAAAACCCAACAACAACGATAGAGATGTGTTAGTCAGAAAGTAAAATACTAAATGGTAGAGGTTGCACTTTACCTTTACCTTTACCACCAAAAAAATGTCCATGCTCACCCTCAGGAGTGATTATTTATTTTTTTTAATACCGTTGTCAGCGTTACAATGAAACCAAATGTTCTTAAAAAATCGGGGTGGGGGTAGCTGGGGGGGGGGCTGCCAAGGAAAACATTGGGGCAAACGCCCCTTGTGCTCCTATGTAGCACCACCACTAAATATTCATATGAAAAATCTAACAGTTACTAGCATTTTAGCCTCCATAACTATTCCACTCAGTGAGTTCGACTTACCCTCTCTACTTCAGGAGGAGCGAAGGGGTCATCGGAGGTCACTATCTGGTAGACGTTGTAACGAATGATAACTCCCAAGGCCTGCCTCTCTGTGGGTTCCTGCCAT
This sequence comes from Marthasterias glacialis, assembly GCA_911728455.2. Classification (NCBI taxonomy): domain Eukaryota; kingdom Metazoa; phylum Echinodermata; class Asteroidea; order Forcipulatida; family Asteriidae; genus Marthasterias; species Marthasterias glacialis. The sequence continues at coordinate 5,058,612 of OU452219.1, forward strand.
GTTACATTCAGCTCAGAGCTTGAGATGCCGTAGGTATAAGGGGCTGGGGTAGACAGAGGTACTGGAAGAGAAGCAAACCCCATAATGTTAACACATCTTAACTCTTTTTCATAATTTGAGTGTTGCGTAAAATATTTTTGCCTGAATGTGCCTGAACAAAGACAAGGCTCTTATAAATGAGCACTACTCAGTCACCACATTCTCTTGTGATGCAAGGCAGGGTAAAGTCTTATGTAGCATTGGTATTACTGTGTAATATAATAACTAAAGAGTTTTTAAAAATGATTTTAAAGTAACAGTCTGATAAATGCTAGAGACATAATGTCACACTCAATAAAGTGATGCAGTTAGTATGGTACAAGAGACAAAATGGGACTGACGTCAACACAGACAATGATCGAGCACTCACAAGCCTCAAGTGTCCTAGCTGGTACCCAGCCACTCTCCCCGGTACCAGCAGCGTTCCTTGCCGTTGCTTTGAATTCATACACGGTGAAGGGATCCAGCCCGTCCTGTGTGTAGTTGGTAGCCGGTGGGTCTGCGGGTGTCTCCAGCGGGGTCACCGTGGGCCTGGGGTTGTAGTAACCCGCCGGGTGGAATATACGGGTCTCTGGTGGGTCACGGGAACCGTCTGGGCCTGGTAAACCTCGCATGAATAACTCATAATGTGTGATGATACCTGCAAAGGATGAAATGATAATAATAACGACAATAATAACAATCAGTTTTTATATTGCGCTTTACATCTATGGGTGTCTCAAAATGTATTTTCAAAGACAGTTATGACAGGTAACACGATAAAAGGGGCCACTTTGCATCCGTCACGTTAGCAGTTTTCCCAATGGTTTTAACTTTTTATCAAGTGCCTGAAACTATCCAAAAGTGTTTCAACGTGTGAATAGACATGCAGGCTTATACTGAAAAGAATTTGAGTTAATTCATTTGATGTCTGTAGTTTTTATTTTTAAATCACCCTCAAAATTCCATGAAAATTGGACGGAAAAATCTTCCTGCATTTTCCATCCATATTTTTAAAGAAATTTGAGAGCAATTAAAAAATTAATACTCCTATTTAACTCAAATTATTTTTAGTATAAGCCTTCATGTCCCTTCACATGGTAAAATGCTTTTGGGTGGTTTCAGGTACTTAAAAAAAAAGTTACAACCATTGGAAAAACTGCTTACGTGACAGTAGATAGATGGCCCCCTTTACTGTGTTTCCTGTCGCATGCTAATTTTTTGAATTATGAGACCTATTTATTTAGCAATATGTAAGAGTTTACAGCGTGATACAGCACAATCTACAGCCAATTATGCCAGAAACACTGGAGCGAGCCTCTTAACTATAAGTGTATTGTTTTTTTTTACAGGCATTACACAACATACGGGACCAACAGCTTTTTGTCCCATCCGAAGGACGAAGTAACAAGTGTCTTGCTTAAGGACACAGGTGTCAAAACCAGGACTCGATCAGAAACACCAGAGCTTGAGTCCAGTGTGCTTGACCGTTCAGCCACGACAAGCCGCAGGTATAAATGCATGGTCGAAATGTTCTCGTTATAATCTACATTCTTAATAGATTAATGGTATGAATACAATGTTAAAAAAAGGTATACATTTACTGCTACTTGTTAAGTGTCAAGTCAATATAACTAAATGATGTCATTTATTGTTGTCAAATGTGTTTGTTGGTCTATTTCCATCCATATAAAGTGTATAAACATTTAGGTCATGAATGACTTAATCTAGACAGTATGAATGGGGTGACTTATTGGTGAACCCGGTCACTTGAAAATGTGAGTTTCCCGAGACTGGAAATGTCAAGCTTGTATCACCTATCCTGATAAATAATGTTGGTTGAGTTTTTTTCCCAAGGGGATTCAACCTTTATTTTCACAAATTCTCAACCAACTTTTTAAAGAATTAAGTAACCTATGTTCAATCTTCACTGTGTACGAATCAAAAACAATATTTTATTTATTCCGATATAATGTCAACAGTTACAACAGTCAAGAATATTGACCCCTTGCACGCATGTCACACACAGCGAATGTGCCACGCTCATCAATTTGGAAATCAATTGGTATACGTGTAAACGCTGCATGTGCACTACACTGTATAACACACAGTGACATTGACTTCCAAAATGGCGCAACCAAGATTGTTGTGATGATGACGTCAGGTGAATTGGGTCAATAGCTATAAATCATCATGCTCAGCAGAATGAAAGTATTAAAACTGTGCCAGACAAAATGTCGTACGCAATTAATTGATGTGCAAAAAGTGTTACCATTTGTAAAAAGTGTTGCAAAAAGAATACCATTTGTGAAAGTTTGATAATTTTTTTTTATTACCATCTGTAAGTCATTATACAGGAAAGTTCATTTCTACATGGGAGTACAAAAACAAGTCTTCAGTTATTGTAGCATCGAACAGCTATGCCATATTTATTTTTAAAGATGCCACATAATGCTTCAGGCTGGTTTAAAGTTGGTTTTGCATTGATAAGCATCAGACGTTATGAACACCGGACGCCAAGCCTTTTCATTACAGTCCATGGTCACTGAGGCGTCAGCATAGACTATAAACAGCATAGCGCGTAAATTTTACTGCTGTGCGACCATTGAGTGACCGACTATAAACCAGCCTTTACAAGCATCAGCTGTGCGAAAATGTACTTTGTCTGCCCGGAAGAAGGTGGCAGAGTCTGTCGGATAACCACCCCACAACCTGGACAATAATTCAAATATAATGAATACGAAGAGATGTAAAAACGCTCACCATTTGGCTGTGATGGTGGATCCCAAGTGATAAGAAATGTCGAGGTGCTAATCCCGACCGCATTAGGGTCTTGAACGCCCTCAGGGGCTGCCATAGGGGTGTAAGCAAGCGTCCCTGCACCCCTCCCACAGTCATCAGCTGTGCACACTGTCAAATAGAACGTGTAGTTGGTGAAGGGTATCAGATCGGTTGCCGTGTAGCTGGCGGCAAGCCCGCTGTAATGCTGGGTTGCAGGGGTGGGTTTACTGGGCGTCACCGAGGCGAGGATATACCGGGTTATGGGAGCGATGATCTGCTGGGGTTTGTACCAGGTGAAGCGGGCGCTACGGGCAGCTACGTTGGTGATGGTGAGTACGTCAAAATCTGCTGGGATGGCATCAGGGGTGTTTGCCGTGATCACTGGACTAGACGTACTCCCAGCTTCATTAACCGCTTCCACATAATAAGTGTACTGGGTGTAAGGGAACAAGCCTGTGTCTTCATACTGTTGTGTACCTGTTACAAGAAGATCACAATTTGATTAGTTCTCAGCTTTAGAAATAGTCAACCTTTTCAAATGCTACTTGAAGTATGACTGAGCTTATGTGTATTCTTTTCAATTTTTCCAGCAGTACATATTTTCATATAATCCCCTTTTCAGTAGTTTCATCAATTAGATCTGATGAACTTTAAATCCTTGATTGTTCCAAGAAGGGGATTACAAGACATCAAGAGGCTTCCACCATTGTTTATTCATTGTATTTCGGCTCAATGGAGGCAAGTCAGAGTGAACCGGGGATCCAGCCTTGTTTCCGGGTTTAGTACCAATCCTATGCTGTAGCTCACGGCCGAGGTTTTGCAATTCATGGTACACCCATTGCTATCCCGCTGCTATAAAGAGAACCTTTGTTCTCTTGGCCTTTTCAAGTCAGGTTTCTGTATGATTAAGAAATGAAAATAAAATGCCTGAACAAGGCGAAAGAGAGAAATAAAAAGAAAAAAATCTTGTTTGGTCATGAAAGGAGGGAATCATCGAAGTAAATAAGCAGAGGCCTGAATAATATAACAAGTGAAGAAAAAACAACAAAGAAACTTTAAAACAATTGTTGATTTTTTTTTTCTTTATGGGGGGGGGTAATACTTACCGAGGGGATTGCCTCCATACACTCCGCTATAAACCAAAGTGCTGTCCCTGTACAGCCTGTATCCTATGATGTTACCGTTGGGGGCATCTGGCGGTTCCCATGTCAAGAGGAGAGAGTACGGCGTCAAGACACTCCAGCTGGGGGCAGGCTGTTGCTCTGGAGCTGCCGGGAAAAAAGAGTCAAATGAAAAAGAGATTATCAAGGACTATCAAAAGACTAAAATTGAAAAACTGCTAATCTGAGAAAATTCATAACAGGCCATTTGCACAGTGCATCATGGGACAAAGATCAACAGGTTTTGGTTCTAATGCAGCACCAACAGCAAGATTGTTTAAGGTCTTCCGTGGTTTGCAAAGCAGCAAGGTCCAAGTTGTCTGTATTTACGGCATTAAGTTGTTGTTCTTTATGAAACTGGTCAATATTTTTCACACTCACGTCAGCCATTTCAAGGTCCCAAAGTGTCTGTGCGCCGCTGAGTTGCCAGTGTGACTTTTTTTTTAGTCAACCCACTGAGGGCGCACTGTATTGGAAATCTCCCGTATTGCCCTGCTAGAGAAATTTCACTACTTTCTAATATCTCGTCTCTCTGCCACTGACCTTTACTACACCCCAGCGGGTTACCAGCTTGAAGGTTGCTCGTACCGCTCTTACATGTGTCACACTGACGGCCGGTTACCAGTTCTTTACAGACACACAGGCCATTGTTGGGCTCACATGTTGTGTTAAGACTACCAGCCGGATTGCAGTCACAAACCTCACAGCTACAAAACAATCGTTTGTAACATTAATAAGAATCTTATTAATAACGACATTTATAAAACGGATAATTATATGGTTTTATCACGAATCAAGCCATTGTTTTTCCTTTGAAGAGTACACAATAGTATACTGATATTGTTTTATAAGCATTTTTAACCCTCCTACTGTCTGACCATTTAGTATCATCCACTGTGGTTTTGAATGATGGATAAAGTATGCCAGCCTGCAATATGATACTATGTGTTGAACTGCACAGTACAGGGATGGACACAGTTAGAGTTCTGTGCACAGTTGTGTCACCATACACAACCTGTGAAGTTGAATAGTTTCAAAAGATGGGTCCACTGAAAATGTCACCAAGTGTAGAAGGGGTTAATATATGAAAACTAGGTGTACTATCATTAAAACTTACGTTCCTGTGACAGCATTAAAATTCCAGAACTCTGGAAGGCAGCTGTCACACTGTCGACCGGACACACCAGACGTGGCAGGGTCACTACATTGACACTGACCAGTGACAGGGTGACAGGACAGTGACACTGAGCTAGTGGAATGACAGTTACAGGGCAAACAGCCTCCACCTGCGTCTGGGGAAATATAACCTGATTGGAAACAAAAACAAAAACAAAAAACACTGCTGAGTTAGATTTGAAGCTTTGCATGGTGTAGAAAGTGTGTAAATAAATAAAATAGTTTATGTCAAGACTTTTTCTCACCTCTGGTTCATCTCAGAAGCACTGAGAGACTGTTACATGGTTGTCTGGGTTTGAATTTTACAATGAATCGCAGACCTGAGGTCAGTGATTTTGGCTTCGGGCTAGTATACTCACGGCTGGACGAGTTCTCAAAACCAAAATGATTTTTAAATTTTGACTTTGAGTCTGATAAATATCTTTCAATTCTGTTTGAGTATCGATGTACACTTTCTAGTGCTTGTTGAAAAAAAAAAAAAACATGTTTATTTGCTAAACCGTGTGGAAAGTTTTTCTCATTTTGATTCTGGTCTTGCAAAAAAAAAGTTCTGGTTATAAATGTTTTCAGCTACAAGTCCTGCAGTCTTGTGGGTCCGCAATTCTGGTGACACAACAATTCGGTACGCGCTGTTTCTCAAATGTGACGCAAGAAAATTCGCTTCGCTTTCGGGGCTTTTTGGGGATATCAGTAATTCTTTAGCAATTTACCTGATGCACATTGATCACACTGTCTCCCTGTCCTTCCGCTTAGGCACGGGCACTGTCCAGAATTCTGATCGCAGCCAAGGAGAGTCCCCCCAGAGCCCTGCTGGGTACCGGTCGGATCGCACCCACAAGGTGAACACCCATCGGGATTAGCCGGCTCCAGTCCCCAGTTGTTGTTGATGCACTGGTTACAGGTGCGCCCAGTGACTAGAGGCTTGCAGGTGCACTGACCTGAAATGGTGTCACATGATTCCGATGCATTGACCGCACCCGCCACGTTACATGCACACTCCGTGCAGCCCTCCGAGTTGGAGGATTGTAAATTGTAGGTGTTGATACGACACTGGTCGCAGCGATGTCCCTGGAAAGAAGTGATTTGTATTTTTAATCAATTCTAAATCAACTTAAATCAAATTATTTTTTCTCATATCAATATTACCTACTTTGTTCGATAAACACAGGTTGGTTTTATAGTTGTTTTTTCCTTGCGTTTCACGTCTGTGGACCCCGGTTCAAATCTCGGACTGGAGCCTTGTATGTGGATTGTGTTTTCAGTCCCTACTCGATTACATGGGTTTTTCCATATTTTTGGTTTTCCTCCCTCATCTTAAACTGACATTTCTCCATCATCTCATCTTCAAGTTGAACAAAATAGCATTTGAAGACCCCCAAATCACCCTTGCAACAGAAATAAGCATGCAAACGAACTTGCACAATGTGTGTTTAATGAGAACTAGAGGATCGGAATGCATCAACCCTACCTAAAAAAAACCCAATGATGTTACTTTCCCTGTTAGGTCACTGACTAAGATATAAAACCCACAAGCCGGCAGCAGCTTTCAGGTCCCAATTTCCCAGAGCTGCTTACGCAAAAAAAAGCAACTAAGCACAACCAGTTTTAGCTTTATACCGGAATAAGATTACCAGCCAAAATGTCATGTCACATGTATCATTTGTGACTGGTTTCCTTGTTTGTTTTGCTTAGCAGAAATTTGTTAAGTAATATTTTCTGCTTTAAGCAGATCTATGACATTGGCCCCTGGACACAGCCATGATGAACTAAGCAAAATGACAAAATGTGAACCTTTCAACCTCACTTACCTCCACATTTGCCTTACACAGACACTGCCCGGTGACCTTGTCGCAAAATGAGCCTGGCACACTGCCGTCTGCATCACAGTCACACTCCAGACAACCTCCGGATCCCAGACTGTAGTACCCATCCACACACTGATCACAGTTCTGCCCTTGCACCCCGACATTGCACTGGCAGCTACCTGTGACCGGGTTGCAGTAGGGACTGGAGCCCCCGATGGGGCTACAGCTACATCGCTGGCATCCCTCAGGTTTGGAGGCACTCAGGTTGAAGAAGCCGTAGTTGCATCTGTCGCACTTGTCACCTAATGGGATTTAATTTTAACATTCTTTTAAAATAATTTTACATCGAGAGGAGTTTGTTTTCCAAATATTTCAGAATATTTTAACAAAATAATCAGGCTGTTTCTAATATCAATATTAATCATAATAATAATACGTAGTCCTTACATAGTGCTTATATAACACCTGATGGGCATTGTAATATAGCATATTGTAAGGGTTTACAGGGTGATGGAGCACAATCAGCAGCCAGACATGCCAGAAACACCGGAGCAAACCCATCCTCTTAATCGAAAGTGTACTGAGTTCTTTTGCGTGCATTACCAAACACACAGGACCTATAACTTAAGTCCCATCCGAAGGATAATAATAATAATAATAACAATTTGGGAGGCTAATCATTCTTACTGGCAGCTGAGAAGCTGGCGGCTACAAGCGTTTGAGCTGCAGGCATTCAAGGGCACCTTTGGTAGCCAGCCACATCAACCCATATATGACCACAGAGCACAGCCTGAGATTGAAAGTGCTTTGATTTTTTTCGGAGAGAGGAAAACCTGATGACCTGGAGAAAAACCCTCCTGGCACAGGAGATGAACCAACGCACAACTCTACTCACATATGGCCCTAGCCAAGAATCCAACCAGGGACACATTGGTAAGAGGCGAGCACTTTACACACATGCCACCCAAAAATGCTAGGATGAAGCAATCTTGACTGAGTGGCTTGCTCAAGGACACAAGGGCCATAACTGGGACCCGAACCCGCACCCAGACAATACCAGAACATGAGTCCGGAGCACAATTGAGTCCAATTACCTTTCTCCTTAAAATTGGCCCTGGCTGACTTTAAACTAATCAACTCAATTTGCAAAAAGACACTTTCTACTCGGGAGATCTAGCGAGTTAAACTTTGGTTTGTCTTCACTCCTGGAAAGCTTTCTTGACGGCATTCTGACACAAGTTTCTCCTACTTACCAATGACATTGGTTTTGCATGTGCAGATCCCCGTCGTCTGATGGCAGGTTGTATCTCCCCCTGCCGTGCCTGCTACCTGACACCCACAGTCATCACACCCCTGTGGGTTGTCACTCTGTAGGTTATAGTACCCCGCCCGACAGGTATCACACTGTCTCCCCATGGTGGAGGCCTTGCAAGGACACTGCCCATCAACCTGTAAAGAACAGGAAATGCTTGGCTCATTCTCACTGAAATGTTTGAACTTCCTTGCCCCTAGTTCTCATCGCAACCGAGTTGCTCTGTAAAGATGTTTGTGTCTACAACATAGCTTATCTGTATCTGGACTGGTAATGAGGTCACTAGTGCACATTAAGGGACTGTGAGTGACCAGAAGAGGGTCCTATTTCAGTCGGCCTTTGGGTGTCCGGAAATAGGACCCTCTTCCTGGTCACTCACCATCCTGAGGGGAGATAGATGTACACTAGTGACCGAATTATGCCAGTCCATATGTGTTTCATAACACACCCCAGTCAAAAATATGGAATAAGAAAAGGAATTTGTTGAGGTTTTATAACTGAACTGTTTTAAATCAACATTTATAGTTGGCCCCACGTAATTGTATTTCAGCTAACCAGAATATAGAACCAGCAAGAGGTGTGTTATAAAAGGAAGTTAAGTCCCTCTTAGCATTGTTGTCCTTGGCAGGAAGGAATAGATGTACCAGTCCTTTTTGATGTAGTTGGGTGAACAAAGAAAGTGAAAGATGATTTCCAAGCAATGTAGTTGGGTGAACAAAGAAAGTGAAAGATGATTTCCAAGTAGAGATTCTTTCCCAGGGAGATTTAAGATCACATCACTGAAGTATCTTTAACCAGTGGAAGGGATCGTCGGTTTAACATCTCAATATTTCACCCTGTGGTGGTTGATAAACTACAAACTTTTCAAATCATACCTATTTTATTCTATTACCTCCTTGAATATAATACAATTCAATAAGAAATTGTTTGTAAACTTCTTCTTTTCACATGCAGTGGTCACTCTTATCCACAAATAGTGTGTTGGCATATTTTGTTACCCGATAACGAACAAAATTAAGCTGTGAAAACTCACCAATTCACAAATGGCTGAGCTGTTAACTGTTCCATTGGTGAAGCACTCGCATGACCTACAGACATCGATAGCATCAAGGGGTGTCGCCTGTGCTCTGAAGTAGCCCGTCTCACAGCGATCGCAGTACCGCCCCTCTGTGTTATGCTCACAATCATTGCAGACTCCACCCCCACCCCTGTAAAAAATCACAAACGTTTGTTTTGTTCATCACTTAAAACATACAATAAACATTTTGTTCGGCAAGTGGTCTTGATAGTTCTTACTTGTTTTCCTGTTGATAAAACAAAAGATTTACCAAACATGCACAATTCAGTTTAATAAGGTTGTAACAGTTGTACTGACAATGTACATTTGACGCCCGAGCCATTTCTCAGAAATGGTGAAGAGGCATTAAAAGTGAGGACAACGGGAGACTCTTGGAGCATGTGCGCGCATGCTCAGGACTGTAAAAAAGGAGACGTTGTGTCTGCTGCCACCAACATCTCAAAAGTCTCCCATTAAAACATCAGCCGTGATATCAACGTGATGTGATTTCTTAAAACATTCTTTATGTTAAAAAAATACTTACATTATAAGCCCTAATTAGATGTTACTTGAAAGCTCTTCTTCTCATCTATTTGATGACCGAACAAACCCAGTTTTGAGCTCTGGCAGGAAGTGCCTGGTATTGGCATGAAGCGTCACAAAAGTTTTTTCTCTCGTTCTTTCCAATCAATTGTAAGTTTCATAACGTTTGGTCATGACCACGTTTGATATCAAGTTTTGTTACGTCTTACAAGATGAAGGCGACTGCGGCTGTTGCTAAGGTGATCCGGTCGCATTTGATGAGAAAATTTTTTGAGTTTCTGAGTTTGGGCAGGAATTGCCTGCTTTGGGGATGGAGCATCACATACATTATACGTGTTCTAAAGCATGCAGGCCTTTGAAACCCTATTGATCGCAGGAAAACGTTGCCGAGTGATCACGGCACACTGGGGTTAAGCCTCTATTGTAATTTATATGCACCACTTCCCAAAGATTATGAGAAACCCAAAACAGGAAATTTACCAGACTACCAACTCTGGGACTAGCCCTGGTTCCACATATAGAAAAAGGCCATATCACCCCTCAACCAAAAACAAAAACTCCACCACTTCTAAGGAAAAGAGCGTAAACACATTTCAAGCACAATGCACGATTTACGCATCCCTGAATCCCCCTTGGAGCTGTTTTAACAATTTACCTTGAATGGTCTCCGGGGAATGGGTCCACCGTGATGTCATAATCACAGCTATCGGCGTGGTTGTAACATGTACATGGTTTACATGCGTAAGCCTCTTCCTGGTCACCATGGCGGAATGGTTTAGCATTGTACAGGGGCTGGCACATGTCACACTGTTATGCAAAGTACAAATCAAATGTATTATACTCTCCACCATTGGGGAAAATTCATGATTCATTTCAAGTTATATACACACATTTCATTTTTTTTCTTCTAAGCTACAAGTATTACACTTACAGAGAGACACGCAAATAAGCTTTCTTGAAATGAAATACATGTATTAAAGCAGTCCATCATTCTAACACAAGAGAATGTCTTCTGTGTGTTAATTTCAAATCAGGTTTTCGTATTGTGAAGGGAAAAAGCAGCCTTTACAATTGATAAAAATCTGAAAGCACGCAGCCAACATCGGTAATTGTCAAAGACCAGTATTCGCACTTTGTGTGACCCAACATATTATGTGACATAAAAACCCTGTGAGTTTAAGCTCAATTGGTCATCGGAGTTACAAGAAAATAGTGAAAACCCCATCGTTGTTCTCACTGTTTCGAAACGTTGTATTGAGCACTCGCAAGATTAACATCAATTGTTTCAGTCATTTCTTAAGAGCTATAGCATTTCAGGCAAAAATATTCAAGGGAAATTTTCCACCATGACCATCTTTATATACCGTGAAAGTTATCTGCAAATCTGTGAAATTTATATCTTCGATCTTACCAATGTTGTGCACACCCTTTAAATTTCTGACAGCGTGAACAGCAACCATTACATTAAATGAAATTGTCAAAGCTTTCAAAATCTCACTCCAAAACCAAAGAAAAATACAGCAGCCAACCCCCCCCCACAAAAAAAAACAACAACAAAAACAAACAAACATTAAACAAACATTTTGAAAGGTTTCAGTGCCCCCCCCCCATTTTTTTTAAAAATTGAACCCATAGTGTATTCCATTGTTTACATGTAACTATGACAATAGACATGACTTACATGATCTCTCATGGTGTTATGCAGACAGTCACACTGGTATGGAGACACACTAAGATCACACTCTAATGCATGACCGCTGCAGTCACATCTACAAGAAATTGTCATCACAAAATAAAATGAAAGATGCTTTTTTACAAAGAAAATGTTTGAAAATAAATATTGTTTTCATAATGAAGACAATTTTGAAAACAAAGATCGTTTCTTCACAGACAGGTGTATACGAAATTTGTCTCACTCCACAGTGGCGTGTCAGTGCCGAGCGTTTAAGAACAGTGGACTCAAGCTCTGGAGTTTCTGATCAGCAGAGTGTGGGTTGGAGTCCCAGTCTTGACACTTGTGTTCTTAAGCAAGACACTTAACCATTATTGCCTCATCCTTCGGATGGGATGTTAGGTTGTAGGTCCCGTGTGTTGTGTAATGCACGTAAAAGAACCCAGTACACTTATCGTAAAGAGCAGGGGGTTTGCCCCGGTGTTTCTGGCATGGTCTGGCAGCAATATGCACCACATCACCTTGTATCCCTTTCAGGGTGTTGTATTATGGTTGCTTCGTTTCATAAAATCATTGTAACAAGCTCCACCAGGTTTGATAATTTGGCGCCAGGAGTGTCATTTATGACAGACATGGCACATTATAAATGCACTCTTATATTATTTTTATTATTAAGAAGCTAAGACTGATCTTAAGATCTAGGAAACCAACAGAGCCAAGACTACTTCGCCCCTAAACAATAAGTTATTCTGTTACCTTGCACTGACAGTCAGTTCTTCCAGGCCATAGTATTCATGACGTCGGTTGGTGATATAATAGTGATTCTGCAAATGGATGCGTATCTGAGTTGCCCGGACAAACTCTAGTAGCTCCGGTGCATTGTAGAAATCGTTGTGGCCGGGGCGAGCGATTGGCTCCGGTGACAGCAGCTGAAAAGTTATGTTGCCTTTGGAGTAGGGGACAGGTGGGTTCCTACGGTAGTCAAAAGAGAAACCAAAGTTTGAAACTGATGAAAGCTGGGCCCCTTGGAGCTAATTGGATCAGGATACCATCCAAAATGTCTGTCACCAATAACAACTATGGGCATTGGATCGTGCTTCGAATGGTTTTGATTGGTGTAAACTGTAGAGTAGAGGTAGCTTAAAATTTGATGCATTGCCAAGCTGAATGGACAAAATTTAGAAATTAAAGACAGCGGCTTCAGTGGCGTAACCAGACATTTATTTTTTTTTTTTTTTATTTTATTTTTTTTACGGGGGGGGGGGGGGGGGGCAAGGGTTCTGAGCTGGGGGATCCAGCCCCCCTGTTCCCCCCTCCTCTCCTCTGGTTACACCACTGAGCAGCTTTGTCACAGTTATTTCATCAGTTTCCTCAAAATCTGTGATTTCTTTTTGGTCTAGTGCATCCTACTACTAAGTTTATTGCTTTTGGGGAGGCTGAAGAACAAAAAAAAATCATAAAACTAGCTCTGTTTTCTTTTCATATGTACCAGGCCTAACAAACAGTATTTTGTTTTCTGCCACCTGATCGATCATTTGAAAACCTGTCATACATTACCGATAAGTTTCCTGACCGACTCTGTATAGTTCACTTCTTAATACTAAACCACTAGTATTTATTTTATCAAATCTGATTGCACAAAAATAGTCCCTTCTTATACCCATAAACAAATTTCCTGAAATTAACTTGTTTCCCTGCCTACCAACCCTCTTTTATTCCCAGAATGTTAAAAGAAACAAAATAATTTGTTGGGCCTCGTAAGTAAACATTGTTATTTCTTACGTTGGAAATTGCAGACAGTTGACGGAGGAGGGAGATAGCAGTGGCCCATCGTTGGGCATGCCAAATGCCAACATACAGTCTTCTGCATAGTACTGCCAGGTGGACCAGTCTAATGTATCGTTACGTCGGCGGGATATAGTCACTGATGTGGGTTGAGGGCTGTAGAATTGCAGAACTATGTAGAAAACCTAAGTGAAAAAAAAAACATGAAGGATAAATTAATGGTCATCTCAAGCATATGTCAAAATTGAGATAATGGCGTCCGAAGGGTCGGTGTGGAACAAAGTTTTGGTACATTTGAAAAAATCATTCTCATCCTGCAATTCTCAATACACATAATTATTGTTAAACTAACATTTCAAAACTTTGCATTTTGAAGGAGCACTCCAGTTTTTCAAGAAAAAAAAACCCAAGTTAACATTTGTCTTGGTTTGGTTTTAGTAAATAAAACCATTGGTATTAAAGGAGTTGGTAAAGTTTTAAGAGATTTTTGGGGTACCTTTGACCATAATGATCAAAGTAATTTCAAGATTGTTTTAGTAATAAACCACAAGGTAAACTGACTGTGTAAATTTAATTAAATTTTTGGGTGAACGAAGATCGGGATTTGAATGGGATTTTAAGGATGAATGGCTTCTGACTGGCACCCCATGAAAAAAGATATTGACAAAACAGAGTGACCACCATCATAGGGCTTGATAGCACAGTTGGAAGAGCACTGGCACATCGTTCCGAAGGTCTCAGGTTCAAATCCTGTTCTACTCAATGTTTCTGTTCTCCCCAAAATTAAAAGATTGTGAAAAGCTGACAGGACAAGGTCAGATCAATCAAGGAATTATGAGTAGTTTATGAAGATCTTAATTTTTTGGCATCAGTACCTGGAATTCCCCACTGACGAGATCAACATACAGCATGATGTCATCGGTGAACGTAGACACCCAACTGCTCCCAACGTCTCCATCGTTGGCAAACTCCAGAGGGTAGGAGTACTCTCCGAGGCGTGCTAGGGTGTCATCAGTGGTATCTGGCTCACCGTTCTTGAGACAGAGTCTGCAACACAAATGATTATGGTCAACATCTTCCAGAGTTCAGACTCTAAAATATCAATTATTTGTAACAGACTTCGGGCCCAATTTCATGGCACTGCTTACAGTGGAACTCTGCACATTTGGCCCATGGAAATATGTGCTTATCCGGGTGCTGTAAGCACAGAACTCTGTGGTAAGCAGCAGAGTAACATTGAGTCCAGATAACTACACGCACAAAAGGAAACTGTGACCTTCCAACCTGAGGTCTGTTTCACAACACCAGTTTCATTTTTGTTCAAATCCACCGGACTAATAACTAAGAAACAGCTTTGCACTGTTAGGTCTCCCAAGGAATCGAATGTTCAATCGACACACTCGATTAAACACAGTGAACAGCTTGAAGACAAGTTGAGAACAAGTTGGCTCTTATTGGCAATCTTTCGGGCACACCACATTTTTAATCTCTTTATAGGAAGAAGTGTTGCCTCGGAATGGAGCCGGTCAGTTTGTTCTCAACATGTCAACTAGTGTATGCTGTAATTGTTATCTGGAGACTTGTTGACAGTTAAAGGTCCCATGAATTAATTTCTTTTATTGGTTAAAAAAGGAAGTATGCCTATCATAGTATATTATTATTTTTAAAACATTTTTTACATGCCTATTTACCGTAGAAATAACAATTTATAAAATTAGGGGATTGCCGCGCTCCACCAACCCTTCTTCATTAGCATAAAATCTGTGACGTAGACAGTGGACCGGCTGACCAGGGCCATGTGTGTGACAATAACACACAATGCATTGTTGACCACTCGGCACCAGAGCTGTCTTTGAAACTTTTGACCACAGTCTACGTCAGGAATCATTGCGCAATCAAATGACACACATTTTCGGGGCTCAATTAAAGTGTATTAACGCATAACAAACACATCAAAATAGTCAATGTTATGTTTTGTTAATTTCAAACCGTATATTAAACCACAAAAATGTAATGTGACAAAATACCTCTTCATGGGCCCTTTAAGTAATTATATGATAATGAGGCATACACTATTGTTATTAATAATATTTGTATTACATTAAAAGACTCTGTTATGGAATTCCTACAAGTCAGAATGAATAATGCCGCCCCAAGCCAAAATCAGGCACCTCTCAGAAATAGTGAAATGGCATTAAAAGTGAAGACAACAACCTTGATATCAACATATTGAGAAATACTTACAGTAAGGCCCTTATTAGGTGTTATTTAACAGCTCTTCTTCTCATCTATTTGACATGTTTGATGAACAAATAAACCCAGTTTTGACTTTTGGCAGGAAGTACCCAGTTTCAGCATGGAGTGTCACAGTTATATATGACAGAATCACAATACTCATTAAAATGCATAACGAGTTTTGAAATTTAAACTAAAAAGTTTCACAAATTTGTGAAGATTTTAATCTGTTTCTTTCTTCAGGATCATGATCAATTTAAAAAGTGAGCTGCTGAAAGCAATTTAGGTTAGTTTGTTTCTCCCTGCAGTCTGGTCACTTCTTACCTATCCTCCAGGGGGTTGATCCGTGGATGGGAGTCTGGGCACCTGCACTCTGACTGAGCATGGACCCCTGGGAAGGATCCTGTAGCCAGCTCAACAATCTCTCGATTCGTCAGTGTCTCTTGAAAGACGTAAAAATCTTGCATCCGTCCCAAATACTGGTTCCCCGCTGAACAAGTTTTAAAAATGAAAAAGAAGAAAAAAAATAATGAAATTAAGTACAGTTAAAATGTGCAGGGTTGCTGAATGATGTACCCTCATAGTGAAGGTACGCGTAATCATATTTCTTTTATAAAGATGGGCTCCAAGGTCAAATTTAATTTTGTTATACACTAATTTTTCAATAGATAGAGTGCTTATGAACATGGAAACAAAATTACAAGTCTGTAACCTCACGTTAAAATGGTGTAAATTTCTTTTGTTTTACACTCTTTTGGAGCGGAACACCATTTTTTACACTCTTTCAGAGCGAAATGCCTTTTTTTTTTACACTCTTTCAGAGTGAAATTTGAAACATGACGTCTTTGGATATCAACAACAGATGGGTCTGTACAATCGTAAGAAAGAAAGAGGAAATTTTACATTAGTCAAAAAGGTCAATATCAATTCCCCTTTGATTAAATATCATTGAAATTCAGGAATGAACTAAAGTTTTCCTGTACAAAAATGTACAGACCGGTATATTTGAAATGTGACGCCATGCGACGTTTTGGGATTCTGACAACTCAGACTGGAGGAGAATCAAACATGATGGCATTTTACACAGTTTTAAAGTGAGGTTAGAGACATCTGTAATTTTTTTCCACTTTCAGAAGGACTGTATCACTTGAAAAAAGACTGCATCACAAAACTATATTTGAACTTGGAGCCCCCTTTAAACCTTGCAGTGACTTGGGACGATTAAATCGGCCCAACTCGTACTGTGAATGGCAGGCCCGATTAAATCGGCCCAATATTTGGAATGTGATTGGCAGGGCTGATTAAATTGGCCCTATGTATACTGCATTTGTATTGGTTACAACACACCACATGACCTTAAAACGACCTTTGTGAAAGTTCAAGTTGTGACCAAGAGAAAAAGTTTGGGAAGTCAGCTTTGAACTTGTGTATGCCTTGACTGAGGTCATTTTTTTCTGGAATGTTTATTTGCAATTTCTGGAAATATAAGTAGTTATTTACAACTTATGTGTGGCATTACAAGTACTTAAAAGGCCGTCTAAAGTTTTCAAGATTTTCACGGTCATACAAAGAGTCCGACGAGGGGGAGGGAGGGTCAGAGGCTAAGTACAACTTGAAGATGTTGATATATTTCTACAATAATAACAACAAGGGAAACAACAAACTAGAAAATATATGTAACAGGGCTTGAATTTTACACTGGACCACAGGCCAGTTATTTTAGTGTCCGGCCAGTAAACTCAAGACTGGACAAGTCCAGTTGGTCTTGTGTTTTTCAATTGAATAATAATATATCTCACTGTGTAATATCTTTAACAAAAAGAAACACCAGAAATGATGTTCAAATTGTTGACTTTGAATCTGATATCTTTAAATTTTGTTGAGTATCAAAATAAATTCTGGCCCGGTAAAAATTTTGAGCTACAAGCCCTGCGGTCTTGTGGAATTTTACTCAAAATTCAAGCCCTGATATATGAAAATCTAGCAATCATATATGCTCCAGTTTATGATTAAAATGGCATGACTGTAACCTAAACTGCCTAATACACATTTAGTTGTCATTTCAGTTTTACCATGTATACTGCAACAATTACTTTCCCATGAAAACTCAGATTCATGTTCAAAAAGTGTGTAACTTTATTTGATAAAAAGGAGGGCATAATTAAAAATTGTTAAATCATTTCATCGGTATTTGGATTAACTCAGTATTTTCCAAATAAAAAAAAATGATCAAGTTTGTTAAATACAAAATATTGTTTTAAATTTCCATTGACTGCAAGAAAAGCCAAACAATTTTCACATGATGTGTCTAATGTGCCAAACAATTACATAAAATTAATTACCATTTTGATTTGAGGACAGACCATCTGTTGTAGCTTGAGGTATATTAGAATAAAGAAGTCTATTTGACCGCGCACACAATTAATTCAAATTGGAGTTTGTACAGACTGTAGTATTAATGACATCAATTGGGTGTGTCCCAGAAAACAACCATTTAAATACATATAATTAAGCTGTTTTGGGGCACATCTGTACGGGTTTCCTAAAATACTAGGCTTAAAGCTCTGCTGTGTGTGCTGAAAGCATTTAAATGAACCATGTGGCGTGGTCAGCTTGTTGTCAAAGGTTGTTAATTTCTCTCTAAAACGAATCAACAAGAACTAAACATAGGCCGAAAGGACATAACAAATATCCCAGTTTTTATTTAAACCCTCCTACTGTCTGACTATTCAATATCATCTACCATATCATGTACCATTTTGAATGATAGATAAACTATGACAGCCGATATCACAAAGTGAATGCATCTACACAGTACACAGTCAACACTCTTCCTGTCCGACCATTTAATATTATACACTGTGGTCTTGAACAACAGATAAAATGTCGGCCTGTAACATCATCGTGTGGTGAATGCATAACAGTACACAGTCAACCCTTCTACTGTCTGACCATTCAACACCATCCACTGTAGTTTGAATGATAGATACATGTAAACTATGACAGCCTACAATATATCATGTGGTGAATGCATATCTGTACACAGTTAACCCTCCTACTGTCTGACTGTTCAACACCATCCACTGCAGTTTGAATGATAGACAAACACAGCCTGTCATATGATATTATGTGGTGAACGCATCTAGACAGTAACAAGTTAACTATCCTACTGTGATCATTCCATTACTAACTAGTTTTAAACACTCTTAAAGCAAAATTAAAAAAATTCATACACAGGCAAATGTTCCTTGAAATTAAATTTGTTCCTAAGTCACTTATGCCACGAGCATGTCTGGACTTACAAGGGTTCAAAAGCAGTGCTTCTTGAATCAAGACTAGCGCTCTAGTTAGCTTGCTCTATGATGAAACGATTCTGTATTACCTGTTAGTCTTTGGCCAACTCTGACTACAGCATTACTCTCGTCATACATCTGGCCCTGTAACGTCTGGGTGTCAAGAGCTGTGCCATCTGCCGCCAGGCCGTTGATGAAAAAACTTATTTTGTTGTCATATACCTTGAAAAAATATCAAATACAGTTTCAATTAGTTTACAAAAACGAATAAATGGATTCAATCTTTCCATATTTGTTTCAATACAGAAATTTCATTAGTATTAGTGAAAGTGCCGACTGCTAACTCCTGAGATTGGAAGACGACAATTTTCCTTCAGAGTGGATTGCTAGCCATGTGAGTGAAACAACAAAGCACACCAACACCTCTAAGTTGTTGTTGATTTTGTTTTTAAAAAAAACTTTTCCAAGACAGAGTAACCAAGAATTCAAAAGAAGAGTCTTTCATTTATATGGATTTTCCTTTCTCTAAGAATTGCAGTCTAAGGTCCATTTCAAACGTCGTGCTCTTGCCGTGTCAAATTCAAATCATTTGAGTTCGGCAATAGTGTGGCATTGGCACGGCAGCGGTTTCAAACGTTGTGCATCTGCCGAACCTTGCCAATAGCATGGCAGGGCCTGTCGAGCGATGGTTGAGCTAAGCCTCTGTCACGCCGAATTCCAAAAGTGGTTTCAAACACGTGGTTCCCGCTGTGTCGAATCGAAAAAAATCTGAATATTTGAATTTGACACGGCAAGAGCATGACGTTTGAAATGGGCCTTAGATACTTTCACTTTGAGAATCTTCAGTCTAGGTGATACATAAATACCTGTAAAGCCAAATGTGTCCATTGCGTAGTAGGAATGTCAGCTTGTGCACTGATGAGATATGCCAAAGATGGACTCGTGCGATACTCAAGGGAGATCACAGTTTGTGACACCAAGACTGTGTAGATGATACGCCCTGTAAGACTGGACCGCTTCTCAAGTAATGCGCTGCGAGGAAAGACAACAAGAAATTAGTTCACGCCTTTTGGGTCCCTTGGGAAAGGCAGAGGGGTGGGGATGCAGGGGGGGGGAATAAAACTTTCACACTTTAATATTGTTTTTCATGTTTCCGATACTTTGTTGTAAGTCAATGTGCCTGTTCATCCCTGTATAATAACAATAATAATAACTAGGTTCTTTTATAGCGCATTTCACAATATTGTCTCAATGCGCTTTACGTTAGTGCCCTGGTCATTGGGACAATAACATTCCTGTAATCTTTCTCAGCTCCCTGGGGAGTGTCCAGCCCTGAGCTGCCGTGGCGCTCCGAAGCAATATCAACCTCTACCCTCGCAGGTACCCAAAATACCCCCGGGTGAAGAGAAGCAATTATAGTAAGTGTCATGACCGGGATTCAAACCTACACCCGATGACTTAACCACCAGATTTTGAGTGCGTTGCACTAGCGCGCTCGGCCATGACACGCTATGTATAATTTCTGCAGGTTACAAACCAATCTCTCACAGAGCGTGGGTCATTCAAAAGATGACTATAGATCATTTCCATTTTCAATCAAGTTTGTTTTTCTTTTCAAATATAATATTTTACAGTTGGTTACACTCATAGCTATCCAAGCCATCATTAGGAAAATTCAGTTAATTGCTTTAAATTTTTGTCTCAATCTTGTTCCCATGAATGGGGTATGGGGGGAGTGTTATGAATTTTTCCCAAAAAGGCTCATCAAGACCCTATATATGGGAATATAGTTGCGATGATCGTAACCCTCAATGCTCCCGACCATCAGGAGGATGGAGGGTTACGATAATCGCAACTAATGCAGCGGCGTAGGGTGAAGGGGTAAGCATATATATTAACATCAATTAAAAAGTACATGAAGGCAGCTGACATCCAGTAGATTGCTCTGAGAAATTGAAAGTCTGTTAGAATGTTTAAAAATGCACTAAAACTGGTGAAGTTTTGTTATTTATATTTTGGGGAAAAATGCCATAGCTGACCCTATCTGACCCACACTTTCTATCTAAAAGATTTTTTTATGTTGGACTTTAATTAAACCCTTTAAAATAAACTCTCTAAAACATGATTAATTATCGACCTTAAAACAAAAAAATTCAAGCGGATATTTCATCACGCAGTTGGGACTCTCGTGCACACATTATATTGTGCACATGAAATTAAAAGGCATTCAGCGAGAAGTGTCATCGTTTAATTAATTTTTTAAGATTTGGATACTTTGCATTCAAAGTGCCTGTTCACTTCTGTGTATCGTGCCAATTCCTCTATGCCGGTAAAAGTATAAATTAATACAATTTTTGCCAATATTTTGATTAAATTTAAATAATGAATCCTCTTCTTCATTTCATAAACTGTTGATCGGCTAAAATGACGTATTCGGCTGCCACTTTATCTCCCTTAATTTAGGTCAAATTATATCCTTACCTGTCCAGAAAGGTTGACAGAATGTATACAGAGAGGAACAGGCACTTTGTTCGTTAACAAAGTGTTGCAATCATGAAAAATAAGCCATTTTCATGTCTACATAGGGCTTGACAATGCTACTCGCTAAACACGAATTTAGTTCCTTTGGACATGAATGCGCAAAAGTGCCAGCTGCGCGATGAAATGTCTGCTTGAAATTTTTTTTAAGTTCAATGTTCAGCGTTTTAGTAGACCAAGAAATTGGGGCGCTGTACTCCTTTTTTGGAAATTTTGACATTATCGGTTGTACTAGCACGAATGATGTCAAAATTTCAAAAAATGAGTTTAGCGCCCCAGTTACTGGGTCTAACGTTTTAGCTACCAATTTCTCAAGAGGAATATTAAAAAAGAGGAATATTAAAAAAGTGAAATAAAGCCCAACATCCATTAAAAAAATCTAAAAAATCCCTTTGAAAGTGGCAGTCGGCTATGGAAACTTTCCCCCAATTTAACTCTGTAGGTCAACTAAACTGTAGTCCTAATATTTAATAATAATACTTTGTTTTGTTTTTTATAAATTTAATAGGCCTACATTTTCCCCTCGTTTTAAAGTGATCTATCTTGTAAATAAAATACTTACCCCTCTTGAGTTAAAGATGAATCTGGTTTTAACCAAACAGCCAATGTGAACCTTCCATTGACACCAACGGCAGGGACATTTCCTGGGGAAATGAAACAACCAGGATCAAAAATCTGAGAGATGGACCCAGGCGAGGACACCGGCGAAACGTCGACAGAATCTTGCCGTATACAGGAGGAAGAAGGGAATAAAATTTGGGATGGGGAAGGGGTACTAGTCCTGCTTGGACATCCTTGCGAACAGATAGTTTGGTGGCATGATGTGACTGAAGTACTTAAAGTTGAACTCCGGCAAAACGCCGTGGTAACGAGCCCACCTGTTGAAGGGTTGTACCCGCAAGTTCCGATTGCGGGCACGGTGGAAATCGGCTTACGTTCGGCGGCATTTATCAACTGCGGAAAAGCTCCCGACCCTTGGCAAACGGCGGGTTGTACGCAGTTCAAAATCAAGCATATTACAAAAGTAGCACCACTGTGTGCCCACAAATGTCTCGTGTTTATAAATCCAAAAGAAGCCATCGTTGGGAGATAAGAAGCTCTTTCAACTTTCACTTTCACATCAAGTCGATGTTTCTGGTGGTGGTATGCAAGTCGCCATTTTGTTTTCATAACGGTAGCCAACGTTCACGGCGTCCGTTGCGACCAATCGCAATGAAGCGTTCCGTTTGTTCCTTTGGTGTCAAATTTCTGTGTCGCCTTTAAATTTTCAACCCTGTTATTGTTTTGAATTCCTTGAAGTAGAAAGTCATTTTTGGTCTTGACAAAATGAAACGAACGGAATATGTGCGCAACAAGCTTGAGATAAATTTGTGATATTGGAATGTAAAGCTGCACTGCCTGTTTAATGTCGAAATCGGTAATATATTGCAATGTTTACATTTTCACTTCGGCACGCAGACTATATTTATGTTTGATGTCATTATTTTTCCACTTTCTTCGCAGATAGTCACCGACTATAATTGTAACAGCTATTACATTATGTGCCACAGCATGTGCTATTTTATTTTCAATTTGCATAAAACGTTCGACCAAAAGCAGTCTTTCTGGAAATTATGCTAAATTCGTCAGCTGGAATTTCACTTTTTTCCGGCTGGTATTTGAACCCTATGTCTTTGTTTATTCTCATGCTAATGAGCTGACTCAGTTCAGTGGCTCGACCCACCCAGCCAATACCTTAATTGACGTTCCTCCATCTGAAAAGCATTTGCAACCA
This sequence comes from Marthasterias glacialis, assembly GCA_911728455.2. Lineage (NCBI taxonomy): Eukaryota > Metazoa > Echinodermata > Asteroidea > Forcipulatida > Asteriidae > Marthasterias > Marthasterias glacialis. The sequence continues at coordinate 5,081,761 of OU452219.1, forward strand.
TGACCACGCAGAGGGAGTAAGTTGATGTAATGGGGAAATTGCCAGAGCAGCTAATTAAAACAGGAGTGTTCTGATGCTGTACGCTTTTTCAAGGAATGATTATTAATTAATACTTCTACTACGCGACGATAGGTGGGGTTGTAAGAACATGGTTGAACCACGTTTTTAACATACACACCTTCGAGGAGGAAGATGTATTGGTTTATTTTGGAAAATTCTGGTAGACTAATTAGTATAAAGTATTATACAAGAATCGACGTCCCTGAGCATTGGCGTAAATCTCATGTTGCAAAGTGAGGGGGGGGGGGTATGATTTTGAAAAATAACAAGTGTAAAATAACGTAACCAATCGTTTTTGTTTATTGTCAAGGATGATTTAGGGTATGACAAAAAAAGAGGGGGCAGATACACAATACAGGGCGAGCAAACATGTGGCAGCGTTGCGACCGGGCCCGCTTAATAGGGCCCGGGATATTTTACTTATTTATTTATTATAATTTTTTTTTGTATATTGAGCAAAAATATTTTGAAAGTTTTTGTTAGAATAGTTAAAATGTTTTTGTTATTTTCTCTTGACTTTTGTCCTTTTTATGAAAAAACGTCATTCGGCGAAAATAAGGGGGAACGTGCGAGTGTGCTCGAAGCCGACCATGTCGTGGGCTCCCAGGGCCCGTTGAAGGGCAGCCAAAAATTGTGAAGATGAAAATCATAAGTAGAGAGCGCCCCCTTTTTTTTCTTTTTTTTTTTTACTTTAATAGTGTGATTTGCGACTTCAATAACCTTATAAAGATCTCTCCAGACCATTTAACATTTAGTCCACTTTCAGAAAGAAATAACTCAATTTGCTAAAAACCTGCTGACGTCTTGCAGACACCGCTACCTCAAACTCGGCAATCTGTATCAATGAGTAGGAAACATTTTATCGAAAAAATGCACAAATGAATAGTTCGATACATTAAATTGCCCCCAAATAGTGTCTTTGCCCCAGCTTGAATCAATTAAAAAAAAAAAGGTTAAAAAACCCAAAGTTTAGACGATTTTCCTGTTTGCTATGGCATTGAAAGATGCTGTTAAAGTATAGGGCCTAATAATATTAATACATGGGGTGTTAAACCAGTCTTGATTCACAAAGTTAGTCGTTTTTAACCATTATGAATTAATTTGCCTTTATGAGTCACATCAATTGCTGTTACACTAATCTTTGATATCGGTTATTTGAAATGTCGTCCTCTAGCGGCCGGTTGCCAGTAAGAGGCGTAACCAGACAATTCATAGGCGGGGGGGGGGGGGGGGGTTGGGGGGTTGGGGGGGTTTGGGGGGGGCAAATGCATAATTGGGGAGCGATTGAATATATCGAATCATTCATTTGTATTTTTTTGATCTCATTTGGGGGAAGAGACAATAGCGGTGAGAGTTCTGAACAGGAGATGGCTCCCACCCTTACCCCGTCCTTCTGGTTTCGCCACTCTGTGCGGGTTAACATTCATGGTGGCAACTGGCCCCAGTTTCAAAGAGCTGCTTGAAGCAGATTGCCTTAGTTTTCAGTAAACAAAACTTAGCAGACACCAGTCACAGATGGTACATGTGGAATGGTATTTTGGCTGGTAACCTAATTCTGGAAAGCATAATTTATTGTTCTAGGCGCTTCCTTTTTGTTCCTAAGCAGCTCTATGAAATTGGGTGTAATGATGATAATGTTAAACCACGGAAAAGGATACAGAGTCACGTTCTATTGTCTGGATATGTGCTTGACTGAAGTTAGTCAGCATCCAATCTTCCAAGGATGGCTGCATTTAGAATTTAGCATTGTACTGCACACCCTTGAAAAAAAAAACCCAATGACGTAGGCCTACTTATCCACATGATAGGCCCTATCCGGAAAAAAAATAAACGGATATAAGTGGTTATTTGGTTACATTTACCATAGAGGAATGCATGAACTTTTGGATGGATTTGGTTATAAATCCTGCGTCCGCATCTGAGATTGGCCTGATCGAAACCTTCTACAACAGAGTAATCGCAGATCTTATGTTTTAAAAATTCAATTTTGAGAGTTCATCTTTGCAATATCAAACTGGTATTAATTTGTATTTCACATTGACGTTTATAATTACAATTTTTCAAGAAGCTTATTGTGTACAAACCATTTGAGAATGATAAATGCTTCGATGGACCTCAATGTACGCCTGGATCATGCTAAAATATTTTTTTTTTTTGCTTTTCTTTTTCTTTTCTATTCTATTATTTTTTTCTCTTTCCTTAATATTTAACAGTTCTTTATGAACGCATGGCCATGAATTTGGAGTCTTTTAAATAAATTATAATTATGATCCATTTCTTAAAATCAAATACAACCCATTATTATTAATACACTTGCCTAAACAATATTATGACGTGCGCGAACTGAATGAAATATACACAACGAAGAGAGTTAACTTATATTATTTATAATTATGAAATGACTTTGTTGAATGTCTTTCTGTTTCTTCTCAAAACAATGTCGACGTCCAACAAATTGTTTTCGTTCGATATGGCTGTAATCCTTGGGGGTGACACATAAAATCAGTTTCATCTTAAAGTAAATATAGGAAATTGCTACGACGAAACAAATGACCTCCCCTCCTGAAATGGAATAGTCCAGATTTCACCTGGTGGTTATTCTGCTCTCGCATGCATTCAGAATTTGTATAAATTGTAGTTCTATAACCAGTAGGATTTGAAACTTTGCATGGTGGAAATACAATCTGGTGAGGTTTGCAGAGACACCATTTACATGTACTTAAAACTCTTTTAAAAGTTGTGGCGGTTCTGAAAAGAACCGGTGACGAGAATAGTCTCCGCAAACCTCACTAAATTAAATTAACTCACACAAAGATCCTTGTAATTCGATTTTTTTTTCACAGTAAACACAAAATAGACACAGAAACTCTCCCACCCCATACTCTAAAAATTCTATTGAAAAACCTTTCTAAACAACGTGGAAACCCCCATGTATACGCCAACCTTCTCCACCGTGTCAAGACCTTGCCTCGTTGGGGCAAACGGGCGGGGAACGATTTTTATTGAAAAGACTGTGCGACGCGTCCAAAAACTATATCCATATTGTGGAATCAAATCAAAGTTTGGAGCGTCGCGCAGTATACATGGCAAAATTAACGATGACGGGTGACGCATGTTCAACCAATAGAATTTCAAGGATCTGTACTGTGTGTGCAGTATTCAGTTCAATTCAATTCAATTTAGTGGACGTTTATCATTCCATGCTAACAATTGACAATTACATTGTATAAAAGGCTTGATGTTATACATATACGAGTACAATATGGAAACATGTGTAAAATGACCCACAATGAACAGAAAAAAGTGGAGGAATTTTGCTTTTAAACTTTCCCCATGACTATGGTGGCTTTAAAGGGACATCGCACATATATATCGACGCCAATATTTGCGCCAATATTCACGATTTGGCCCCACTTTGCAAACATATTGACGCCAATATTGACGCCAATATTTACGATTTGTACCCCAAGTCGCAAATATTGACGCCAATATTCACGATTTGTTCACCAAGTCGCAAATAATGACGCCAATATTGACACACAATATTCACGAATTGGCCCCAAGTCTCAAACCCAGTCAGGCGTGAATAGTTATGCTTTTTTAGCAACCTAGGTAGGCAAGCAATAGTCTGGCGCACCCTACGTACACACTTACTTTTAGCATTACTATGGAGATCGCAAGCGCAGAATTGGGCGGTAAGCAGAGCCATGAATTGGGCCCAGGTGCAGACGACTATACTCGAAAATGCCTCGCTTTAACAGTTAAAGATCATCGTGTCTATAGGTGCCAGACTGTGTGGATAACGGACACCCCAAGTTACTGTGAACTAAAATCACGCATGAGTGGGTTTGCAACAAAACCCAAATCGTTAATATTGACGTCAATATTGGCGACTTGGGGTACAAGTTGTGAATATTGGCGTTAATATTGGCATAAAGACTTGAAGCAAAAAACACACTAAAAAAGACATTGAGACCAGGTAGATCATTATCTGCAAAGATACACGTGGTAATGTAGTTCAGTCATAATAAATCACTAAACTATTTATTTATGAATATTCAAAAGGTATTGTTTCAGTTTACATGAAAATTGCTTAAGTGACCGAGACTTCTTGGTATTTAAAGCAATGAAGCACAAGGGGGGGGGGTAATCGAAGACACATTGACTAGAACGGGATTTGAACCTGCGACCTCCGGATTAACGTCCTCTACACAACTAAGCTATCTGTCCCAATGTTGGCGGTCTCCTTGTATTTTGTCACTATAACGACTGTGATGAGGAACAAAATGAGACATGCAACATTAAACATAAAATACGAAGGCGATTGTTAAGTGCGTTCAGTGATGATCAGGTTGCGATGGAACCGAGGAACAAAATTTTTAAAAATAAAAAAAAGTCCACCTATCAAATGACAAGTATTTGTAAGTTAACTATCACTTATCAGTTTAAATATATTATAATAAATAATTATGGTAATTTAATAATAATAATTAATATTTACAAAGCGCCAAAATCCGTCTTAAAGACGGCTCAAGATGCTTTCCTTAAAAATAGATAAAAATAGTAAACCAAGAAAATTATTACAAAACAGACGGAGCCTAATATAAAAGAAAAGACAAATCTTGGTCCTATTTCTTCGTGCAAATGGAAGAATAGGGCCTACAAAAAATAACCAACCAGCAATAACATACATTTCAAGCAAATTTATAATATATATTATTATTATTATTATATCTTTCTGGCAATGAAACCAAGGGACCCTCAAAAGTGACTTGCACTGTGACCCGTAGGCCTGAAGATATGTGTAGAGAAGATGTTGAAGAAGTGTCAGTTTTAGATGTGGGAGGAAAACCCCAAATACGTGAAAACCCACGCAATCAGACAGGGACTGAAAACCCAATCCAAATGCAAGGCTCCAGTCCGGGATTCGAACCGGGGTCCACAAAGGTGAAAGGCAGGGAAAGAAACCACTGAGCCAACTTGAATGTCCAAACACCTAGACTGAAGTATCAACAGCTACCTAAAATTTGCTCTTAAATTTCTTGATGATCACAAAACATTCCTCGACAAATCTTTAAAAAAAAACTAAACCCATGCATTCTCGCAACCCAGTTCAGTTCAATCTAGAAAATCCCAAACAGCCTTCATTTGCGTGTAAATGACGTGGTAGATTATCTAATAGTAAATACAATATTAATAATACAAATTAACATTTATATAAACAATGTGCACGTGACGTCACCGACCGCTTGCAATCATTTTGGTGAACGCAAGATGCGGTTGAGTCAATCACTGCAAAGAGACATCTTCTGCGTTGTGTAATGTTGCTGCGTCATTATGAAAATAAGCTTGGTATGTAAATTCATTGAGTGACGAAATAGTTTTCATTTTTCGGAAACATTTACAAAACTCATGCTAGAATCTGTTAAGTATTTACAATAAACATGAATCTTTTCTTTTGGAGAGGTGACCACCAAAATGGCAATGTTTAAAGCACGTGTGTGGATGTGTGACATAGTTGCACAATGTCTGTAGCTACGGCCTAAAAAGACGGTCAAGGCCGGCACTTTACGCATTATGGTAATGAAATAAAGGGATACTAAAAAGCGACAGTATAGAACTGGAGATATACATGACTGTGGAGGAGACGATGTTCACTGACTTCGGGACGCTGGAGGAAAACCCTAAAAGGGAAAACCCACGCAAACAGATGGGGCATGAAAACTCAATCCACTTGTGCAAGGCTCCGTCCAAGGTTGGATTCGAACCGGGGTCCACAGAGAGGTGAAAGACAGGGCCGGACATTATTCATTAATCCCGATTCGAGCGATTGGAGCTAATGAAAATAATCAGTCAAAATAATGTGTCCCCCCTCCTTTGTTTTTAAACGGGTCTGGTCAAATCTAGACAGAAACATACTTAATGACGTCATCTCATCATTTTTAACGAACAAGTTAGACCATGCATGGCATGCATCGTGTATAGATGAAAATATGTCTCAAGGCTGAATGAAATTGTATAAAAATGAAAAGGCAGTGGTTGTTCAACTTGTTGTTTAGCATAGTGTGATGTAGTCGTGTCGTAAAAAAATATTGATACCAGTGCATGTGGTGTTTTAAACGCAAAAGACAGGTGTGGCAGTCTTGGGTTTCCGGCGTGCTCAGTTTTCCGGATGACCAAATATGGTACAATGACGTCATGCAGTGTCTGCGCACAGCAGACGAAAGTCGTCCGTTTCAGTGCCGTGCTGAGTCGTATGTACGTGTCAGGATACACCTGATACAACCAGAAAAGGAGGAGGTTCGTTTTTAATACGAGGAATAAGTTGTTTATTGTTTTCACATTTTGCACACAACTTTTAAGAAAGGAGTTATGACTTCGAAGAAGTGTAACCTGGTTAAACTTGAACCCATGGACACGTGCAAACACGGGCTAAGAGAATGTGGTTGTGCGGAGAATAATCGTATGATTACTACCATGTTGTCACCCGGAAATCGTAGCACGCCAGAATACTGAGACCATGATGCCCGCGTGCTGAAATGCCCGGCTACGTCATCCGGAAAACTGAGCACGCCGGAAACCTGAGACCGCGACACCGCATTCAGCCGTTCCTTCTTGAGGCTTTGGGTAATGTTTCTTTCCTATACATTATTTTAGGCATTTGATACAGTTGCGGACACAGTCGCGGCTGACGGTCTAATGTCATCCACCCGGTTCAAATCCCGCCCCTTACAAAACACGTATCTAATCCCTTTACGGAACGGCTTGTTGGTCATGGTGTAAATGATTGGATTCACACAGGAATTACCCACGGCTAGGATAACGGTGAAGAGGTGGAACGGGTCTCCCAGCTGTAATGGAATACCGAAATTGAAGAGCAGGAACCAGATCTGATTTGGACTCCAACAAACAGCAAATGTGATGACGCAGGCCAGCAGGGTCTTGACCAGGGTTTGAGAGGCTCTGAGCTGCCACATTTCACGCTGGTCTTTTTGGTTGACGCTGGTAGAGGCTGTAAAGAAGAAAAAACGTTTCTAAATAAGGCCGTCACCGAATTTACGGCTTTGGCTACGACTGTTGCTAAGGATGTTGCTAAAGACGTCCTATCCTGTTGTTAAGTCACTACGTCATACGCGCGCGCATTGGTAGTACGCGCATACGTTTCGCTTATTTCCGGTTACAAAGCCGGATATGACGCGCGCGTGTGACGTAGTGACTTACCAACAGAATATGACGTCTTTAGCAACACCCTTAGCAACAGTCGTAGCCATAGCCGTAAATTCGTTTCTAATTAATTTAACCTAGAAATCCTTGTTTTCTTTTTACCAGTTAAGACAAATTTCTTAAAACAGAGGATGGCATTGTTAAGAACATCATTAGTGTCTGCACAACACACGCGATAAAAACAATCACCGTAGCTCAGTTAGCTTTTGCGTAAATCGTTACAGAAAATGTTGGCCGATGTATTTGACATGATGGGGCTTCTGATGATGTTTGGAGCCGGCACGTGTGAAGTGGGCGTGGCTCATTATGCTGTAGTGACGTCAGACTTACCAACTGGATACATCGAAGCATGCATGATGACGCGGTGATCCAGCCGTATCCACCGATTCTGACACGGCGTCTTAACGGCTGGTAAATTTAAAGTGTTTTCCGGGCCCGATTTCATGGAGTTGCTTACGCACAGAGAATTAGCCAAGCACGACAAAATCATGCTCACCAGAATAAGGCAACCAGCCAAAATAGCATTTCACACGTTTTATCTGTAACTGGTATCCTGCGGGGGGGGGGGGGGTGACGGAACGAGGATGTCCGTCTACGCTTCGCATTGCCCGACACGAAACCAGTGGCGGACGACGAAACAAAAAAAACGTGGTCCAATTTTGAGAACGCAGGTAAGTTCTCGACTTACGGAGTCGACAAACATTGCGTGAAACCCACTTGGTTCCATGATGATTTTAGAGACTTCCAATAAACCGATTGCGCGACCAATGTTTACATGTCATCACGTGACATATTGGGGGTGGGGGTACTACGTCATCTGAGCTGATGGCAAACTACGTGCAAATACATGCCGTGACCGACAGAGTCACACCAAAAGTCGGCTTTTGGTAGAAATAACACAGTTACTAAGCCGTTTTATTAAAGTTGAATGTTGTGGCATTGATATTCATCGCATTACTGTTTTATAAACTACCAGTACTCTACAACAAAAGAGGTTTATTTTGAGTTATGCACTACAGGCGTCGGACGACTATGTAGCCACCCACCTGTTATTTTGTTTGTAAATGTAGGCCTAATTCACTGTAGAAAATGGTAAAGAACGTTGAAAAAGTGAGCATTTATACATAGCCTTGCGAAATTTAAAATAGGCAAAGGAATCACACAGTTTTGGAAATCAATTTCTTTGGATGATTCAGCTTCAAAACTTTGAAATTCTTGTGTTGAAAAGTGTGTGATCGCGGTCGTCTGGCCTAAACGTTCCGTCGTGCACTAGTACACATCGGGCACATTTTATACGTTACTTGTACAAGTTAGTTTCCAAGACTTGCTGGAACTGTCCTTACTGGCTTTATTCAGCCACTCGAAGGTCTCTGGTACAATGTCTGGAATATTTTTTAAACAGATTTCGAGAAAGAAAAGCCCCGATCGAATAAACAAATACATCGATTATCATGTATCGTACCGCACTTTCTTATGGAGGACGTCGTTTTTGTTTACACTTAATACCCACAATAAGTCACGTGACGCGGGTCGCGCAATCGGTCTATTGTGGTTCGTGGGATGGGGGGGATTTCCACTGTTGCGCGTTGTTCCGTGAGGGTGGGGCTGCGCGTTGCTCCAAGAGAGGGTAGAGGTACTTAAGTCCTTCCATCGGAACGACCGTTTGAGCATACACATAACGGTAGGCTTACACGCGAATGTTTAAAGACAATACAGAATACAAACTTGCTGTTTAGTGTTTTTATCTCACGTCGTCTTGACGCATTATTTAAAATTAATAATTTGTTTCTTTTGTCATTGGTTCCTTTTGGCTTTCTTTATGCCGCTGTCATTGTCATTGGCAATTGGTAATGAGTGCAGTGTGCGTGCATAACCACAAATTCTAAAATTAACTCAACTATAGCGGGACCCTCGCGTAGCGCGTGTTTGGACAGACACAGAGCGGGGACGTCCGTGTTTCGTATTTTTGTATAATTATAGAAACCAGCAGGGACGTCGCTAAAAAAATATATATATATTGTATAAAACTAGTAGGGTTGGTGGCCCTAGCTGTTGATCCAAACCGGACCTTCCTCAGAGGCAATAACAAGCACAAACATAAAATACGGATCCATTAATAAGGAAAACAAACGGATGCAATCAAAAGAAAACGAAAACAACAAGGACAAGCAACTCATATAAATATAAATTAAATAAATATAACAAAGGGACGCCGCAAAAAGGGGGGCGAGTGCAAACAAAAGAGAAATTGTCACCAAAGATTGGAGAACAAAGAGAAGTTCCCGATTTACGGGGACAAGAAACATTGCGTGAAACACTTAGCTCCCAATGATAATTGTGGCTGCCCTATTTTAAATTAACTCAACACAGGCAGCAGTAACTGCCCAACTTCAACATAGCGGGACCCATTAGTATTAGTAAAAATCCGGTAGATTTCAGTCAACAGAACATCCAACCATTCACCAATTTTAATGAAAATAAAGGAAACAGATTTTGTTTTTGTTTTGTTTTGTTTTTTGCTTAGGGATTATGTGCATGTTCTTATATCAAGCTTATTCTGAATGCAATCGAAATTAGCCGCAGAGAATTTTACTTGCTATGACTTTTACTGTATTTTAGACGGAAACATTTATTAATAGAAGATTGGGTACTGGTATGAACTTTTTAATCCGATAATTAACGATTCATGGTCTGTAATCTCTTTATCAAAAAGAAGCAAATATTGAAAATTGATTTGGAGTTTTCACACAACTTTTTGATTCAGTTTGTGAGAAATAAACTTTACCGGTAACTTGAAATATTTCATAACTGACAGTCTTACTGTCGAAGTAAAGGATTGGAGTTTTGTTTGTTTAAGTCTGGAAAACATTGCTAGTATAGTCGCTGCATTTAGAATTTAAATGAAATATTTCCTTAGAGGTAGGTTTACAAGTTAATAACTCGAAATGAAATACGGATAAATTGAAAGCTATACTAACTTGTTCTTGCTGTCAAGATCTTCACTTGTCTGTTCAGTGTCGAGATTACCCGTATCTGAGCAAACATCATCACGACGAACGGAATGACCAAGGTGACCGTGAAACTGTACAAGCCAAATGCGACCTGAGCTGCTTTGTTATTCCAGCCTACAAAGTGGCACCCAATGCCTGCGTCTACTCTACTTAAGGGGAGGAAGTTAGATCTAGTCACAATGGCCAAAACCCAGCTGGCGGCGATCATGATGTATTTATTACGTTTGGTGAACAGTTTCTTGTACTTGTGTGCGAAGACGATGGCTGCATAGCGCTCCAAGTTGACTGTGATCAGACAAAAGACGGATACTGCAGTAAATAACCAGAACAGAAACTCAGAGATGTACACTCGACACCAAAGCTCAGCAAAAAACCCAGGACTCAAAGAAGAGTTTGGCTTTGGTGCGAGAAAATTTGGGATGACCATGACGCAGACCAGGAAATCTACAACGGAGAGATGCACCAAGAAATCACTGGTGTTCGACCGCAGAGACTGAACCCGGAGAAGCACGACGGCAACCATTAAGTTACCAGTGATTCCAACGATGGAGATTATGCAGTAGACAGCTGATTCTATGCCGAAAGCCTTGCCGTTTCCCGGCGCCACAACACCCCCATCATCATCATCACCTTGTGAATCTCCAATACCTGTAGATACCGTCGTATTAGCGAATTCAAGTTGCTCCATAGTGATATCATCTGATATGAAGAACAGCGGAATGCTGTCTGTAGATACACGCCGTTAAGTTTTATTGGATTTTTCACGATGTAGCCTCACTTTTCTTGAAGACTGCGCGTGCGTGCAAAACCGAGATATGAGGGATTTTGTTTTTACAAATCTCTTCTGTGGAAGGTTTTTAAAATATAGATATTTTTTTTATACACGGTATTTACAATACACAGCAAAATGCAAATTCGATTTGTTTCAGTACTACTAGTCGGACGGGGATGAAGACGTCTTTCTTCGGCTGTCTAACAAATTCAATTATCCTTGAAAACGAACATTCAAGCAAATGATGATCAGGAGAAAAAAAAAATAATTTCTGACTGTTCAATCAATTATTCCACTGTAATTCAATAAATGAAATCGCTTTCTGTTGTTGAACGAATCCAAAATGGTTTAAGTTGTTTTGTTCGTGTACTGTCCTTTGTTAAGTACATACTAGTCATGTTTTTAGACCATCAGAATTATGATCTGTAGGTAGGGAAGAAAAACAGCCAAGAACAAAAACCATTGTTTCCTCTTGAATGGTAGAATGTCGTGTCCACCACCGTACTTTGATAGCGTTGACGAGTTGCATTGTAAAGTAGTCACTGCCACAAGTAGAAAGTTGAGGCCCAACTCTCGTCTCTGTTTCTTAAAAGCTGGAGTGTAATTGCGGTAGCCTTTCTGAGATATGGTGGACACTATAAGTGTTTTAGTGTAATTCTAAATGTATTTTTTAAGTGCAACTGTTTGGTTTGGGTGTATACAGACCAGTGTTATATATAGTATTGTGTCCACCATATTTAAAAATGGCTAACGCGGGCACCAACGCTTCTGGCAAAATTAGCCCTTATTGACTCCTTGCACGCACGTCACACGCGCCGACTGTTGCCACGCTCACCATTTTGGTGGTCAATAGGTTTACATGTAAACTCCGCGTCTCCTAAAATGCGCTCTTCACTGAATAACTCAGTGACATTGACCACCAAAATGGCGCAACCAAGATTATTGTGATGATGATGTCAGGTGAAATGGGTCAATAATAATCATTCTTACTCATTCTTTTATAGCGCTTTTCACACCTGAGGGCGTCCCAAAGCGCTGATTATTTTGACTAAAGGTAAACTATGGTTGGAATAATAAGACCCATTTTACATGTATATTTATCATAGAGATAATGTATAGCTCTATGTTATTTACACAATTCATGTAGCACCTTGTAACGGTTTTACAAGGTCTGTGGCGCAAACTTAATGCAGCCAACCTTGCAAGAAACACTGGGGAGGACGCCTTTTCCGGTAGTGTACAGGCCGCTGTTTTTTTACGTGCATTACACAGCATGTTACACACAGCACCATTAATTGAGCCATTGTGAGCTTCGCGTCAAGTTTGCCTGACTGGATAATTTCGTTCATACTTGCTACTTGCGTACAAGTCTTGAATATTGACGGCAATATTGACGTCAATATGTATGTGCGATAAAATATACCACTAAAGTAAAATAAAATACATGGACAGTATCAAATTATCCCACACTGACTGGGGTATTTGTGAATTTTTTTTTTAAAGATGAAAGGTGGCGTGCCTGATAGGCGTCTCTACTTTAAAAGGGCCCCTAAACAAACATGTTTTCTAAAAGTATTTAAATGGTGCATTGCTTTTTGTGGCTTATTTTTCTCCTTTGTATTATACTTTAATATTGCGAAAAAATTATTGAAATTTATAAACCATAGAACCATTAGAGGCAAAAGGGTAACACCCACAAAATCCCCACTTAATATTCTTGTACGTAGTACAGTAGTACTACAATAATTTTCTAAAGGTCACTGACGAGTTTACTTGAGGTTTTTGTACTTTTCCTAAATAATTGTCATCTGGTGATTGTTAAACTATTTTGTTTTCTTCTTTCAACCAACACATCATAAAGATTCACAGCCGTACCAGTAGCACTATAGTTGCGTTAATCGTAAACCCTACACCCTAAAGACGGATTGGTTAAAAACGACCAAGATGTTGGTAGATATGTGTCCAACCAAGCTTATTGGTTAATCTAACCAAGATATTGGTTGGATTAAACATGATTTAACCAAAATGTTGATAAGTTTACAAAGATTTGTTGTTAAATTACCCATTATATTGGTTAAAAATTGACCAGTAAGCTTGGTTGGACACATATCTACCAATACATTGGTTGTTTTACCCAATCTGTTTTTAGGGTGTAATGTGTGTAACCCTCCCGCATAAATAACACTAGGAGCACGGCCATGCTTCCTACAAAATCATAGAGAGAGTTACCAATATAAATAAAAAAAAAGTGCTCTTTCCCTACAAGCTGACAAACAAAGGTCGCGGGCACAAACTTTAAACTTTTGTTATTGTTAATATGCAAATCACAAAGTTAGATCGCACACTTGAACACCGAGGGCGCACTTGTGTTCCAACTACAATGTAATTTGCGACGATTTCAATCTCAAAATCATACATGTATCTACATTCGAGCTCACAATGATACGTGAGATTTACTGCATTAGAAGAATAAACAATCCTTCACCTTTAAAGAAATACACTGCATAATATTTATACCCACTGAATGTACGCTATGACTAGAACTTAATATAAACTGATCATAATTTATAACAAAATATGAAGCATCCATAGATGCGTGCATGAGGTGGATTTAAGACCCATGCCAGGTATAAGGATACAAGCTCCCCTCAAAACGTTATCTACATGTAATAATACGGTGACTTGACTTAGACAATGCAAAAATAATCATACACTTTGCTTGCAAAACATTGGCCCCTTAATTGCCTTAAAACTATATCCAAGCTAAAAGCAATATGTACAGAATAGGAAATGATCATCTACATAGGCATACAAAAAAACCAAAAACCCGCAAACATCAATTTGACACGATGTAGAAAATACACCAATTTGAGGTCATACGAAGGCTATCGTGGGAAACACTTGTCCCTAAAATATAACTGCATGATTATTAAAAAAAGACACTATATCACGGAAAGGCACATCATAAATCTGTGACTATAGCAACCTAAAATTGAGTTCAGAAACAATACATGACAATGATCTTTATAAACATGCATGAAAATAATAATTATTTTGACCTAGAGCAGCGGGATCAAACAGTGAAAGATCAACTTAAAACAAAGTCATATTTCAGGTCAAAAATGAGAGGAGCTGGAGCATAAAACTATGATGGCTGACAAAATGGCTAAAGCTAAAAAGTATCAATCAATCACATTGCATCCCACATGAGACTGAAAGCCTAAAAAGATGTCAAGCAAACTGTCTCATACACATGAGAACACAGAGCGGAATATACACTACCAACTTAAATCCTTTATACAGGAATAAAAATGCTGACTGATCAAGATGCCTATTAAACAGTCACACTCAAAGGAGCAACAACCGTCACTAAAAGTACATAGGGCCATAAAATGGGAATTGTGAAGCCAATGGTATGAAACTGCCAGACACTAAAAATGCTGAACCAACCCGTCACTAAACATACGTATACTAAACGTCTCGTTAATACGAGCTCGGATGTTACGAGGTTCCGGGTTATACGAGGTATTTTGCCGTTCCCGAGCTGCCCCGTGCGTCTTTTAATGCATTTAAATACGGATGATCGAGCACGGTCATAACGAGTACACGGTTAATACGAGGTATTCTTGCGGCCAGTAACGAGCAAATGTATTGTTTGCTTACTTTTATAGCGAGTTTGGGGAATGAGTTGTTGGGAATCGATAGTTTACCTTCATTGAGGTGAAAAATTGACTTCCCAGCCTTTCCAAACATGTGCTACCGCTCCGTTGATCATGATCAATTAAGGTGCTATTTGAGTGCTGGCAATGGTACCAGTCTACTGAATGGTAGTACAACGCAGATGAGAGGCGGACACCAGACCGTTTATTGTTCGCTGGTATCCCGCCTTAGCAATGAGCTATCTCGCATTACTGTGACCTTACTAAGGTTTGAAAACCAATGAAAATCAACATTCAACTTGTCATGTTGGCCGTTGCGACCGAAACTTGGCTGTCAAGAACGGCAAGTTAAAGTCATTATGCGCTCTTTTTTCAGTCATGAAAAATGCAAATTGTTTTCATAAATTGACTTTCGAAATAAATTAATTAAATCAAAACAGTTTTATTTGCCCAAAATGTTGTATGTCTGCATGGTACATGTACATGTATATGATCACAGTTGTGCAGTGTCAATTGCAGTACGGGTGCATTTATACACGTGCGTCCATTATGTCATGCACTGTGCATTGTTAATACCGCGCTCGGATAATACGAGGTTCGGTTAATACGAGAAAAACGGGCCAGTCCGGCGGACCTCGTATTAACGAGAGTCGACTGTATAGGGTAATCAAAATTCAAATTGATGTGTACACAAAATATACCCATCAATATAGTGATTGATACATAATACCAAAATGCCATACATTATTCTCCAAGGACACTCCAAGAGCACAAGTAAAGATGAACCTGAATAGAGGATGAAATATCCGTCTTGACGTACAAAGATCCAAATTCCAAATTGGAAAATACATGTTAATAAGACATGGATAATAAATAAAATAATAAAAATAATACATGTTAAATAAAACAGCATGGTGAAAAGATTTACTTTAATTACAAATGTAGTTAGGACTGAATAACGCTGCGAGGTAGCAAAACGCACATTCATGTCACCTAGGTGAGCATAACAGCCTCTCACTCTTTATACAAAAAAAGAATGAATAGTTAAGTTAACTACAAGTTTTAATCAATGTTAAATGAACATTTGGATCTGAACAGGCAGGCCGTTGATTCTAGTTTAAGGCTTTAGTAAGAAAGCTTACAATGGAGATACAAGTATAACTATAGTTGGCATTTGGCAACACACTTCTCTTACGAAAGCAATGAGACAGTTATCAATCACAAATAAAACTAGAGCTCATGTGTTTGTCACGTGACAAACACAAGGTGTTCGGGATACTTGTGCTATGAATGACAAAAACACAACACTACGATTCGGAATATATAAACAATCATGTTAAACCGGCAAAAGTTATATAGTAAGAGTCACATGCATTTTCATGGCTTTTGACTGTAAACCCTAAAATGAAGATACATAAACACTTTCCAGACCATGAAAATTTGTGTTTATACTTTTGCCAATTGGCACTCAAAAGAGGGAACTAAAGTAAAGCAGAAAGATCAATTGATAAAAAAAATCGTAACAATATAGATCTTTTAAAACCCTATTTTCGGGTGATGCAGCGTGACAAGTGATGACGTCATGATGACGCCACTCCATATATCCAAGCCTGGTGCAAAAGCAATGTTGATGGTAGTTTGTTTCGTTCTAAATATATTAATAAGTTGTCACGAAATCAGGAAATTGTAAAATAATCATAAGATGACGTCGCCATTAACGTCACTCCGCGTGTTTGCAGTAAAGTCCATTGTCTAACAATATACCAAGTTTTCCAGACTTCAAATGGGGTGGGGGTGGGATGGCAACCAGGGGGCACCCGGGTGGGGGAAGCACCTCAAGTTACCACCTCCAAGTTTTAAGCCCTCCCCTCCACTGAGCCCCCTCAAGTTACCGCCTCCAAGTTTTAAGCCCCCCCCCTCCACCCCCACACACAGAAATTCATCTCCCCGAGTAAGTTCCCCATAATTTCATGGACCTTTATCACACAGTTCTTCTGTATTTCAGTTAATTGATTTTTCAGTCCATTATATTCTTAAACTAGCAAACAAAGGGTTTACATCATTTCGTTTTCCAGTCATTTTGCTTAGCCAAATTTATATGCGGGTGAAATTGTAAAATTACGGAACAGTTTTGTAAATGCGTTTAAAGATAAACATCCCGTTCAGTTGGTTTGTTCACAAATCTTCTTGTGACAAAAATTACTGCTGTGTGATAAAGGTCCTCTCTGCACTAACCCATTGAAACAAAACAAAATTAACACACATTTTTATTTATTATTATTATTCTATTATTGTTTATTAGGACCCATGTACACTGGCACATCATTAAAAGTACATAACAAGATTTTAACACAAATTAACACACATTTTTATTTATTATTATTATTCTATTATTGTTTATTAGGACCCATGTACACTGGCACATCATTAAAAGTACATAACAAGATTTTTGTGGAGATTTTTTCTCTATATTATTCCCGGGGGTATACAAACAGATTGGAGTCCAAAAATTCCAACAGGTTTTGTTCTTTGAACTTGTAAACAAGAGGAAACAATAAAAACGACAACAACATTCTCAACCTGATATTTTTTTTATCATGATTGTTCATAAATACATCTCACCAACGGAGAGCGGAACCCAAATTTTAACCATTCTTCAGTCTTTGGTGAAATAATCCCTTTGCAGCACAATTTTTGTATAGGCTTTGATTGGATCATAACACATACAAAAATATAAAATTATAGAGACGAAATGGTATGATGGCGTACGGAGATCATGAATTGCAATTGTATGATGTGCCAGTGTATACAACATAAAATATCAATCGAATTTTTACTATACTTCACATCGTATTATATATAAAATAATAATAAATAATTTTCCATTTATATTGCGCAAATTCCATATTATATGATCAAATGCGCATTACAATGTGTATATAATCTATGTCCCAAACATGCTCAGAGGTGGCGCATTAAGCAGCCAAACCAGAAACACCGGGGGCAAGCCCCTTCTCTTTTACGATAAGTGTTCTGGGTGTTTTATGTGCATTACACAACGCACAGGACCTACAGTTTTACGTCCCATCCGAAAGACGTGAGCTCGATGTTACAAAGCCCTATCATGTCCCAGACAAGCCACCAACCATAACAGTACTTGGAGTGGTCTCCCATCCATTTACTAACCACAGTCAATGGTGCTTAACTTGGCAATACTACCAGTGGCTCTCCCGTTGAGCTAACTGTCTCTAATAGGCTTTCATGTACAATGACCTTATGCTTCCACGCTAAACTAAAGTTAGTCAAAACAGCCTTAATTAGTCATTTTAGACCATTTTGACTAATTTTAGTCAAAATGTGGTCTAAAATGACTAATGAACGCTGTTTTGACCAAGTTAGTTTCACAGAGTGTACATCAACGTTGGTTTTTCTAAAAGATTTCGTTGTAATGAACATATCTGGATATTATTGTAGTTTTCCCGAACATTATATATTTTTTTAAAATCAATTTTGGGGTGAACAAAGAAAAATTGACTGGAGCGGGATTTGAACCTGCGACCACCGGCTTAACGTACCGACACTCTACCAACTGAGCTACCCAGCCATAATGTTGGCGGTTTCCCTATTTTGTCAATATCTTTGTTCGGGGTTCAAGTCAGAAGCCATTCAACCGGTTACTGCTGTGTAGCCATGGATCACACCCCATTATACGATACAAAATTTACCCAGTCAGTTTCCCTTGTGGTTTATTGCTTGATATTACATTTTTAGGTACATTTTTCGTTTCTGAAGTGCACCGGTGGAGGATGCTTCCGAATACAAGGGATAGAGTCCATCGGGCTTGACTGGCATCCTTGCTCTAGAAATAACTGTCGGGTCTGGACTTCATCAAAGGCTCACTGTAATTAAATTTAAGCAAGGTATTATTTTTTCATTAAGCTCATGTTTTTACAAGGCAGGGTAAACAGGATTTGATCTCGAAATGTTTGTGAACTACATTGTATATACTAGTTGTACCCAACGTTAATGAGTTTAGATTGTGTAGCATCTTTAAAGCCCCAGCTCAACATGTGTAAACTGACCATAAATGCTTCCATTCTTTGCACAAATCAAGATATTTGTAATAAAACCAACCGGTGAAAATGTCAGCTCATTTCGTCGTTTCATGTGCGAGAAAACAGTAAAAATGCATTCATTATTTTTATACGCATTCCTACAGGCAGAGTTATCGTCTCACTGAGACGAAAACTAATTTTGCATCTTATTTCATTTATTATTTAAAAGCGATAACACTCCAGGCAGAAATATTTCAAG
Organism: Marthasterias glacialis; assembly: GCA_911728455.2. Lineage (NCBI taxonomy): Eukaryota > Metazoa > Echinodermata > Asteroidea > Forcipulatida > Asteriidae > Marthasterias > Marthasterias glacialis. Next base: position 5,100,801 of record OU452219.1, read on the forward strand.
AAATGGTTTCTCCCATCATTATCTTTATACCATGTAAGGTATATCTAAATCTGTGATCAATATGTTTTTCTTCTTACCAATGTTGAGCTGAGGCTTTGAAGTACATTTACTCACAGTATAAATGTTTTGATCGAGTAAGATCGTTTTGCAGCCTTAAATTCAAAAACTGAATGTTTCTCTCATTAAAGCTATTTTAACCGTTTCAGCCATTCCATATTTTGACGAGTTTTTGGGAGAATCCCATTGGAGACTAATTGATATATCATAATCGACTGACACAATATCATTCGATTTTAATATCAGTCAAATCCTGTACCCTGCCTTATAATCCAATCGAATAGTTTCAAATTATACCAATTACGTACTTATAATCTTGCTATACATCGTTAATCTATCAGATTATTTCAATGATCGATTCAGCTGAGGCAATAATCAGTGGCGTAACTATAGGGGGGGGGGGCACGTGCCCCCAACTGATGTCGTGCCCCCCCCGGGTGCCCCCCATTTGAAATCTGGACTTTTGAGATTAAAAATTACTAGAATAAAATGTTACATTCTATGAGCTTTTACGTAGTAATTTCAGTGTTTTTAAAACTATTTTTCATTCTTTACACGCAGAATGTATTTTGCTTTACCTCAACACGTCAGAAGAGCGCTGCATATGGGCTTGTTTAGAAAAATACAAACGGAAACTACAGTTTAATTGACCAAAAGTGCCCCCTAGGAAAAATGGTGCCCCCCCCCCCCTCTTGTGCCCCCTAAAATGATGCCCTATTTACGGCGCTGGCAATAATAAATAAATGAAAGGTAACCAATTGTCCAGGTTTTTTTTCTGGGATGACAAATAACATTGTATAGTACCAGGCTCACGCTATTGTGTATCAGGACGGGAAGCGAAAATACAGGAATAATTTCGCGAAGGCGAGTATGACCCCCTGCACTGACGTCGCACGCGGCTACAGTCTGCCCATGGCCTGCCATTTTGGGCAAAACTTAGAACGGAGTTTGGAAACGATTCCAATGTCCAATTTATTTGTTATTAGGTTATCTGTCATTTCTAATACTAACTTATTCATTCTACCTTCAGGGTTTATTTGTTTCTTTATCACCAACATAGCCTTATGTGATGTCCAAAGTATTGTCCAACTTTCCCCTTTATACGGTTTTTACAAGTTTTCCCTTCCATTTTCAGCAAAAGTTAATTCAATTTTATTAACACGCATTCGAATTCACGCATGTTTTCCCAATTCATTCACACTACAGGGTTTCTTTTCATTACAGCCTTCATTTTTGTTTTCGTTCACGCATGATTTCCTTCATCACATTCAGACTCGTTTTAGTCATCCAGTTTCACTGACAGGCATTCAAGTATCACCATTATACAGTTGATGAACATGAATGGTGTAATAGTGAACCGATCTTTCTGGACTGATGAATTCGATTAGTCTTATTTGACCAGTGAATGCTGAACTGTTGAAACTGAATGACTCAGTTTGACTGCTGAATACGAATACAACGGAGCATTCAGTTTCAAACGAAATGAATAAGCCAGTTCTTAAATTGAAATAATTTGTGTGGAAATTGGCCGTGGAAGCCTATACTTAATTTAAAGGGCACTTCGAAAATATCAAAGTTGATTTTATTTTATTTCTTAAAATTTTATAGTTTTAATGGCTATTCCCGTCACATGCAAATTGTTTTTTATTCAGAGTAAGCAGACGTGATTGTGTCGGTCGTTCGTCCTTTTTCTCTTCACTGATAACAGCTCATTGTTTGTTGTGTATATATCTCACTGAGACTCATCTTTGATGTTATCGAATCACAACGTTCAGTAGTAGCTCATGTCCAACCTTGAGTTTGAATAAAATATCATTTAACTTAACTTCTTGCATTTAGTTCACATTCTAATTGAGATATTGCAGTTCACTGTCCCAGGCTCAATGTGACTCCATTATTGATGGTGCTGAGGTCACAAAGTTCACTATCCACCATTCGTTTGAATTGAATACCCTAATAGCTTATCTCCTTCCACTTGGTTCACACTCTGATTGAGAGGTTGCAGTTCATAGCTCCTGTTGTTGTGATGTTTGACTCCATTATTGATGTTACTCATTATTCATGATGTTACTGAATCACAAAGTTCAACGGTATCTGTCCACCATTCTTTTGAAGGAATATCCCAACAGCTTTTCTCCTTTAACTTGGTTCACACTCTGCTTGAGAGGTTGCAGTTCATGTCTCCAGCTGTGGAGGATTCCAATAAACGTTGATACCAACTACTTTAAGCTCTTTTCAAAACAGTACAACTTACTATATTATGAAGTTGAAGATGAAGACGAAGTTCAACTGAATTTTTACAGTTTGTGTTCCATTAATTCGATGCCATAGATCGTTCGCGACTTCGTCTGCTCTGTAACAAGTTTAATGTTCATCTCATTTTTAATGGCTAAATCAATTTGTCCAGGACGTCATTGTGAAGCAATCATCAATATATCTTTGAACTTGGTTCACATGATTGAAGGGATGTCATGGTTGCGCCTTTCCATGCACCTGAAGATGCCAACGAGTATTTTGCCAGTTCCCTCAGTTCATAGTAAATTACATACAGGTACACGTGTAGGCCTAGTCAAGTTGAAGAATCGGCTTGATTATACACCGTCGCTGTTCTAGATTACCGTCTCCTTTTCTACTCAGCACCAGAGTTCAATGTTCATCGGCATTTGTAACAGTTCATTCAATTCTACTCGAAACAGTCATCAGTTATAGAACTGATTAGATGTATATAATGTACCCGTTTCCCTGGGCGGGGCCCGAGCCAGATGCTACCACCCTGGGTAGGTGGACCTCGGACATCACGTTCAAAAGGGGGATGTCAAACCCTGTTTGACCTACACAAACTCCTCCTTAATGTTTACCCCCCCCCAAAAAAAAAAAAAAAAAAAAAAAAAAAAAAAAAAAAACTGCAAGTGAACAAGCATGTGACTGAAATAGTCCTAAACCCTTAATACTAAACTTTTACAGGGTTGAGTCATAATTCCAGTAATATTTTTTGATACAGTTTGTTTCCCTCACAATGAAAGAAGTTTTTCTCCTTAAAGCCCCATGCTCAACATTGGTAAACTGACTGTTAATATACTTCCATTCTTTGCACAAATCAAGATTGATGTAATAAAACCGACCTGTGAAAATGTCAACTCATTTTGGTTGTTTCATTTGCGAGAAAACAGAGCAAATGCATTCAGCATTTTGTGTACGCATTCCCATAGGCAGAGTTTTCGTCTCACTGAGACGAAAACTAATGTTGGATCTGATTTCATTTATTATTTAAAAACGATAACAATTCAGGCAGAAATATTTCAAGAAAAGTTTTGTACCATCATTATCTTTATACCAAAGTAAAGTATATGTAAATCTGTGAACGTTTGTGTTTTCTTCTTACCATTGTTGAGATGGGGCTTCAAAATGTTGTCAAAGTCTCTTGAACTTTGACGTGGTCTTTATCGGCTTTAAGTTGTTTCGGTAGTTGAATAACTTCTTTTTAAAGAAGAGCTATACAACAAAATTAAAGGGTTCCCACATATGAATATAAAATTTTTTCATAAAATTTTAAATTAAGGAAAACAGATTTAACATGGCGTTTTCAGTTTATGTTTAAAAAAAAAAAAAAAAAAAAAATGCCGCACCCATCAGTATTCAGTCTTCTGGTACTTAGTGTCTATTAAGTGAAAATTAACTGATGCATTTTGTTACGCAATAACACATGATTCAGTCGAATACCACAAACAAATTCAATGAATGTACGTACGTAATTTTTTAAACAGCGAGCCTTCCCTGAAACCATCTTATACTGTGCCATTCTCTTGGGAAAATTCTCGAAGTTGAAGATCATTATGAGAATCACTAAATGAACGCTTCTTCATTTCTCCATCTCCCTGCGAAGGATTTGTCCGTCTTTGAAGACACAGGCACCTTTTGTTTTTGCAAGTCAGGCCTTTGGACTCTTTGCTCTGATGGCCATCACCACAAGAATCGAAGTCCGGCCGCTTATCATTCTAATGATTGTAGTGCCTTCGAAACGAGGTATGGACTCTTTACTCTGATGGCCATCACCACAATAATCGAAGTCCGGCCGCTTCTTACTCTAAGGACGTGCCTTCACGAAGCAGAAAACTCTCTCACGCGGTATGGACTCATTACTCTGATGGCCATCACCACAAGAGTCTAAGTGCGGCCGCTTACCATTCCAATAATTAGTGCCTTCGCGAAGCAGGAAACTCTCTCACGCGGTATGGACTCTTTACTCTGATGGCCATTAAATAATCTAAGTCCGGCCGCTTCTTTAATGGCAGTACCTTCGAGAAGCATGGCTCTCTCATGCAGTGTTTGATTAGAACTGATGCATCTCATAAAATTAAAAGTGCTAAGAAAAACAGCTTCTCAGCTTTGGTTACCGGCCACATAGTTCGGCTATAATACAAACATTGTGATTTCTCACAGTAGTTTGAAGAGCAGCACATCTCTCCACACAATGGCACATTATAAGGTGTCAAGAGCACCATGAAACAATTAGTTTTTTTTCAGAAAAATCTGGTAGAATTTTCAGTACAAAACCTCATGAAAAAGCCCTAAATAATGCTGTGTGTTGTCCTTTTTTGACGGGAAGTATTCAAATTTGTTTTACCTCCAAAGACAGTATTTCTATTTGAACCACGTGTTACAAAAGTAATACTTTTTAAAGTACTGAATTGATCACTGTTTAATTACTAAAATGCCATGTGGTTTTTAAAATATATTTAAAGGCTATAAGTATTTCATCCTTTTCAAGAAAATAAACTAGGTGAAGTTCTGATTTAAAAAAAATCTATTTCCCACCAATAATAATTAGCATTTTTGTTTGATGTGTTGGCCTGAAAATTCTTAAAGTTTAAACCATCGTCACCCTTTCCCTCAGGCTGGTTGACCTGCGAGAAGATATGATCTATCTACGCTACAACCATCTTGTGTCTTAATCACTGCTATACAATATCAAACCAGAAGACTGGTTGTTGTTATTGGACAGAAAATACCTTTTTTTGTCCACAGCCTCGTTTTGGCCTCATTGTTTGTGAATGTAATCACAAGATAGCTGTACCCTGATCATTGTAAATAATTACGGTAACCCCTTGTTTTGAATGATACGGTCCAACATTGAGCGTGTTTCTAGGCAAATGCCTCTAAAAAGTATTCGTTTTTATCATTTCTTTTTGAATACAAAGAATTGCGCTTCCATAGGAAGTGTGGAATTTAAACATTGTTCTTGATTAAAAGATTTAATTTCTTGAATGTTGAAACCTTTTTAGTACCAACGCACAGTACGTGCCCTTCATTAAGTGTGAATTATTGCTTGTGTTATACCGTATACCATTCTAAATGAAACCACGGACAGACTGAACACTGACGTAAATAGAAATGACAGAACAATTAATATTTAATTTCTACTTAAAAATTCACTGAACGACAACGTCTGAACAAAATGTGTATAAACAAGCCCGAAGAAAACCTCTGAGGCAATTTTGTATTTCATCCCAAACCTAAAGTCAAAGTGCGAAGCCGGGGCAGTCAAAGTCCGAGTTCGAATCGTCTGTATTGTCCCCAAGTCCGAAACCCCACACCAATCCATTGAAATTAAACAATCATCTTACTCAATAATAATACGACCACCATTTCGGCATTTCGTAATACAGACAAACCCATTTAAATTCTTTTTCATTCCAATATATTTTTTGCGTCTGCTTTCTTCCAACTGCATCGAAAAAAGTCACAGACTCATCCTATTTTTTATTTAAATGACGGGGAAATAAATAATATATAGTAGCAAAAAACATATCCCTGAAAATCACAAATACCCTGCTCACAGCCTTTGGTTTAATTGTGCTGTTCATGATTTTACTGTCCAGGTCGATTGAATAAACGCGTCACAAGGGAAGCCTGCTCCGTGGTATATCCATAGAAAAGCTGTTCCTTTCTCTATATGCCTCAATGTTTGAATCAAACTTGATCTCATCTTGTTAGCTTAGTGTGTTTAGCCCAGAAACACATTCCACTGTGTTGAAGATCACGCTACAGTTAGAAGACCTGCAAGCGAGTTGGTCAAGTTGCTGCAACTTGGTTATGCTGTTTTTGAAAAAACAGTTGAGAATATGTGGTCAAACAACTCAAATTTTGAACAGAAGTAGCCTAATTTCCACACGTGGTTCCAGCAAACAATGCGCGGGCGTACAGTGCAAATGATTTCCTATGAGTAGTGTGTGGGGGTATAGCCTCGCTTTCCAATTTATCAACTGTTTTGATAACTCAAATTAGGATGTCAAGAATGAAAACGTTCATGTAAACTAAAACATCACATAAGTAACCTTCACCGATGTATGCAGTGCGGGGAGCGGTGTTTTTATATGGCAGCCTCACTTTCAAATTAATCATGAATAAAGCCTCAACTTGAATCGATATCGAGTGATGCGTTTTGAAACTTAACTTCAAGTTTTTATTCACAACGATTCTATTAAGAAACTCAATTGACTTTTCTCCCAGTCCCAGACGAAACAAATTTCCAATTTTTTCCCCATTAGCCTTCAACCAAACACAAGTTTAGGACTACATGTAGGCCTAAATTGTCAACATTAGGATTTCAGGTAAGCCTGCTAAAAAGACATTCATTAGTAATTAGTTGTTTGTAGTTTGAAGAGACACATTTAAATAATAAATAATAAAGGAAGCGAGTTAAACTTACCCATATCAAACAAAAAGACAGGCTGCAACACGGCGCAAAGTAAAGGTGAAGTATACATAATTCTTTTGGGGAAGCAAATAATATCCATCTCCCCAAATGAAAATTCCATTAAGTTCGGTGTGAAGTTTTCAGTAAAAACAATAAATAAATCGTTTATATTTTATCAGTTTTTTTTTGCAGGTTAATGCGCATCGAGCTTGTTTTGGTTCCTGCATTTTGATGGTTGATTTTGTATGGTCTTTAAACATGTTTCTTTGATGTTGACTGTATTTCTGACGGAAATTATTCTCTGGAGAGTTGGTACTAGAATTGAATTGATAATCAATGCGCTTTTAGATTGAAACTTATAGCTTTGTTTTAATAATTCCCATTCCCAATCTCGCACTACAGTGCAAGATAGGGATGTCCCTGCAATTTATATATACAATGATCATATTTTGGCTCAGTACAACGTCGCGCAATCACTTAGAATGCTGATCATAATTAATTTGGTTTAAAATGGTTTTATTGTTGACAAAATTATGTACACTACAAATTCAAGAGCAATAGACTGTGTAAGTCTCGCGCGTATTCGAACATAAACTTACCCATTATTTTTGCAATAAAGTACTATGTCTTACAACATATAAAGTTTCAAGTCATCCAAGCATGTAGTTTCGTAGATAAAGGACTTCAAAAAGTACACCTTTAAGAAATACCACGTGTCATAAGGACGTCTTCAATCTGCTACTTCACACATTCGTGTCTGCATAAAGATCATTATTTATAACAACTTTGAAATGATTACCATAATCTTCACCATAAACATCAAGTAAAAGTGTATTTTAAACTGTTTTTAACCTGCCGCTAGAGGGCGCTCTTACATTTGATGACGTCACCAGTCCTATTTTTGAAAAGCAGACCCTTGACGGACTATAACGTCGTTGAAAGTAAGTCCAAAAAAGTTTCACTTTTAAATGACAAGGTTTCGACCGGAAGTAGAGGTTACGCACACGATAAAATGAAGACCTTTTATACCGAAATATAATCCCGCAAAAAAAGCAACCTTAAGTCTTTTATGTTTGATTTAATATCGATTTTCAAAGATTGATAAATTTATTGCTTACAAATCTTGTAACTCGACTCCTGATGACGTCATCATGACGTCTCAACTTTCTCAGCATCTACAAGTCGCGACGGGGATGCTTCTACCTTGACCCCAAGTGTTAAACTCCCCACAAGATTCATAAAACCAAACTGGGTGTATTTTAGTTGGGCTCGGTCCTCAGGATTACCTCAACATCATACTTTCAATATTTTGCAAAGTGCCAATTGTAAAATGTTTATGCGAAAGAAAGCAACTCTAATAATGATTTTTTCCCCCAATATTTGCCAAATATATATACTGAAAAGAGTTTTAGTACGGAAATTGTTGGGTAGTAGATTTTGATGCTGGCTGTCTACTCTCGGAGTAGCTTGTCTCAATTATATTCATTTCAGTCTCAATTAAGATCAAATAAAAAATTCAATTGTGAAAGAAAACCACTAAAATGGGTAATGATTGTAAGTGGCCATTAGATGACCTCATCATAGGTTTTTTTCTAAAGTCAGCAGGCTACATGAGAGAAATGACACGCCACTGCTTTTAACGACGAGTGCAGGTTGATTAATTTTTAAGTACTGTCAATAAATAACAACACAATGAATTCAACATTATAGCAGTCAATTACACTGTCAATGATGCTTGGCTGTTAACTGATGTAAAAGTACACGTAGTACCCATATGTAGGTATGGGGTCTGTCTTTGACCCTAATAGAAAAGTACAGCGACACCAAAAACCACATTCAGTTTGGGTAAGTAAAACAAGTATTTTACACGCAAAAGTTATCTTTGCTGCTTAAGAGATACAATGCATTAGAAATTAGAAGGACACAAAATTGCCTGAAATTGTTTGTTGATTTGTTTTTGAGAGTACAGTTTTACAATTAAAGGTAATTTTAATATTGTTTCTACATTAACTTTTATTTGACACTATTACAAAAATCACTTATTCTAACACACATTTTCGCACTTCTACAGAGGTACAACTTCCCCTCGAAAAAAATAAAAACAAACAAACAAACAAACAAACAAACAAACAAACAAACAAACAAACAAACAAACAAACAAACAAACAAACAAACAAACAAACAAACAAACAAACAAACAAACAAACAAACAAACAAACAAACAAACAAACAAACAAACAAACAAACAAACAAACAAACAAACAAACAAACAAACAAACAAACAAACAAACAAACAAACAAACAAACAAACAAAACAAAAACAAAATAGTCCTCTAATGAGTTCCTCAGATTCCCAGAGGACAATGAAAACACAAAAGGAGGCGGGCCACACCATGCCACATTTTGAATACCAAATGCAAAACTTCATTGGTTGAAAAAATCATTATGACCAATAGCCACTGGCTTCGGCACCCATATTATTGAGTTCCAATAATGCAATTCAGATTGTCATGTGACACTAAGCAATCACCTTTCTTGTAAATAAATCATGAGCAACGTAATAAATAGTTGTACAGTGTTATAGAAATGTAAACATGCGCATTTACGTAAACAAACTGCAAACCAAGAATTTGGCGGTGATCAGGTGTGCAGTACAATAGTTATGATCAAACAAATTGCAGGGGGTATTTGTGCCCCCACCTTCTAGTCCTAATAGGGTTTATACACAAATACACACAAAGTCAAAAAGGTTCGGCCTTACCAAGGTCTATTACTTCACTTGCCATTTGGGCTTCAAAAGGCCCAGTAATTATTTATGTGCTGCCTGTTTGTAATGAATTTTATATTTTGAGCCATTTTTACATTGAAACGTGGCAGTTATGAGCAAGGTAATGTGATGATAATGACTGTAATCACTCAACGGTGACAGTTTTTATGATCATATTGCTTCCTGAATTTGACGTCAAGATTTGATGCATGCTTTTCCTGGACCTGACTTCAAGCATTGTGTGTCTACGTTGGTGCAATCAACCCTAGGAGGGGTGGGGCTAATTGGGAGGGGATTAATATTACCATAGATTGTACAAAACAGACATTTCCTTTTGAACTCCTAAAAAACAAGGTGTGTCCATATTCGATAGAATTAAACCTGGAAGGGGTGGAGCTACTGGGAGGGGGGTAATCTAGCTTGTACAAAACAAATATTTTATGGGTCACTTTAAAAACATGTTTATGTTTGATAGATTTAACCCTTGAAGGGTGAGGAATTGTGAAGGGGGAATTATTACCATGTTAAACAATACAAACCTTACATGGCTTAACCCACCATAAGCAAACTCTGTCAAGTGATGAAAAACACTGTGTAGTTCAATTTATCAAAATGTAAACCGAATCATCAAGTCCATGTTTTTAAGGCGGATATTAAAGCATATGCCTTTATTTCTATGTAATATCAGCCACTTAGTAAGTTGTTTTGGTTGCAAAGATATTGCAATATATCAAATGAATTTTATCCGAATTGAAAGACTTTGTTCATTCATACATGTATTGCTTTTTCACTTCAGTTGTTGTAACTTCTGTTGAAAACTTCAGCCCCTACTTTAGTTCTACCCCCTCTCATTATGTTACGTGCTTCACTCCTTCATGACCCAAAATAATCAATGTAAGCTTTTTGAGGGAAATTCATTTCCACTAAATTAATTTCCAGCATTTAAAGTTTTACATCCCTAACACTAAACAGCAAAATTTGTGATGAGGGCTAAAGTCCCCTTAATTTAAAATCAACTCGCAAAACAAAATAAAGCATATCAGAAAGAGATTGGCGCGTTTTGGAACCCCGGTATGAAAAGTTGCTGCTCGAAAGAGCTATACTCGAAGTCTGATCTTAAAAGAAAGAAATGAGTTTAGTGGTCAAAGGATGTTTGGTTGTACCCATGACATTTGTGATCGATAGGTGCACTGGCGCTTCACAAAGACATCAAACCGGTGTAATCCTTTTAAGTTCGCGGTAACTGAGTAAAGCCAAAAAGTTTGACCCCTAGTTTCTGTTGACCAAACATTCAACATGACAGTGTGGCCTAAAAGCATAATTGTTAATGGCCGTTCGCAGAGTCTTTCTCTAAAGCTGAAACAATCATCTATAAAAAAAACACCATTATTTACATTCAAATTCTGAGTTTCTTGAAAATATGATATTTTTGATAAAACCTTACACCTTGTTGGATACAGCCATGATTACTCCGCGCGTCAGCGCAAAATGTTACGTATTTAGCTCCGTGCACATGCAAGTGTGAAACACGTTATATTATTATTTTTATAAAAAATAATTTAATGTCAGGGTCTTGTTTAAAAAATCTGCAAATGGAAACTGTTTTAATTCCCCCCTAAAAAAACTGGTGCACCCTATCTCTAAAATGTTACCCTAGTTTTGCCGCTGTTATAGTGTCTGGTTAAACAACCTAATAGCCTCTAAATAATCTGCATGGGTCGTGTCTATATCACCATGGTCTTGCCAGTGTCCGAATTGTTTGCTTCGGCAGTGGCTATACCGCGGCCGCTACGGCAGGAACGTCGAAAAGTCTTATAGACTTTATGCTTCTGACGTCACACACGTCACATCGTAAGTTTCGATTCGCGACAGCGCCCTCACTGAGGTCAAACCGCACGGCACTCTCTAGTCTGGTTCCCCGACCAGAGATTCCCCTGGCGACTCTTGTTAAAAATCTTAGGTCAGGCATCGTCCACGGTTAAAAATAGATCATAACGCAGCATATATAAATATTCATTACTTGTCACCAATGGTGGACGATGTCATTGGATAAAAAACGAAACGCTGATGACGCGCTTTGCCACTTTCAAAAAGGCTGGGATAATCACAGTTTGTAAAAAAATCTTACACAAATAGTCACAAATATATATATCTAAAAAACATAAAAAAACAACACTAACAATAATGGGGTGTGTTTTCCTTAAATTGTATTGATTGCACAATTTTTGAATTTGGTCACGTCTGTCAAAAATTTTGAATATTTTGCTAACTTTAAATTAGGCTGTCCACACACCCAACCAGCGTGGTTTGTTTATCAACAAAAGAAATGTCCGACCATCAACGACACTGTCCGACCTCCTCTTTTTTTGTCAAGTGACCCTTGGGTGATACCGGACCCTAAAATCAAAGGAGCATAGAGCCAACACCCCCCCCGCTCCCCCACTCAATGCCGGAAAGCAGACCACGCAATGAGAGCCGACCATTGAGCGGGGCCGGGGGAGGCCCGTGGGAGGCCCAACGAGATATGACTGGGATTGTAGCTTTAACACTCATATATAACATCAACACCAAACATCTTACTAGCAAACTTAGTGCACTTAAAAAGTTTTAACATACGAAAATTACCTGAACGACCACAGTCCCTATCCACATACAAAACTTGTCGTGTTAGATTTAGGTTCAAAATAAAATTCGAGCAACTAGATGTCCATAATTTTGTAAAAAGTCAGTCAAACTGGACAGTGCCAATAATGGCTTCATCTTATCCAAGTTAAACAATATTACGGCTTGCCTCGTGGGGTCGAGTGAAGTTTTATTTTTGGATAGGGCAATATTGCTCCCTGTACGACAATGACAAGCAATGGTCCTTCAACTTCTTGTTTATAGTATAGTGCGTAGTCTTGGTGCAAGACGTTCCAGTTCTGTAGTCCACGACCCCTACGAGTCCACGAGCCACCCCGGCCCCATCACGGATAGCCGCCAATAGAGGACGCTATCACTCCACTAATTGGTCGTGGACTATAACAGGAACGTCTTGCACCAAGACTATAAATAGTGCGATTATTATTGATATTAATTTGTGCGGTGTTTTAAACGCAAAAGACCGCATGCAGCCGTTCCTTCTTGAGGTTTGGGGTTGTGTTTCTTTCCTACTACATTATTTTAGACAGATGATACAGTTGCGGGCGCAGTCGCGGCTGTCGGTCTAATGTCATCCACCCGGTTCAAATCCCGCCCTTTACAAAACACCTCCCTAATCCCTTTACGGAACGGCTTGTTGGTCATGTGTAAATGATTGGATTCACACAGGAATTACCCACGGCTAGGATAATGGTGAAGAGGTGGAAAGGGTCTCCCAGCTTCATTGGAATACCGAAATTGAAGAGCAGGAACCAGATCTGATTTGGACTCCAACAAACAGCAAATGTGATGACGCAGGCCAGCAGGGTCTTGACCAGGGTTTGAGAGGCTCTGAGCTGCCACATTTCACGCTGGTTTTGTGGGTTGACGCCGGTAGAGGCTGTAAAGAGTTAGAAAAACATATCTAAATAAAAAACAATTAAAACGGCTGATGAAAGTGCTTTCTGGTCTTTGACGTCACTTGCACCGAAAGGCACTATGCTTATACACTTCCCCGATTGATTGATTGATTGATTGATTGATTTTTTTTTTGCAGAGAGACTATTATATTAAAAACCTTTAGTTTTCAGTAAACATAACATTCAACCAACCAATTATAAAAAAAACAATAAGGAAATAAAAGAATTAAAAAAAAGGGATTGATGTTCTTCTAGAGATTATGTGCACTTTCATTTTGTCGGGCTTTTATTTTGATTGCAGTAAACGAAACAAACCACAGAAAATTTCACATGCTATGACTTTGACAGTATTTTAAAGACGGAAACATTTCTCTGGAAAATTGGTTATTATGAACTTTTTAATCCAATAATTACCTAACCATGTATTTTGTCTGTACAATCTCTTTATCAAGGACAAAGAAGTGAATTTTCAAAAAAAAAATATAAAATTTCGATTCAGTTTGTGAGCAATAAACTGTACCGGTAACTTCAATTATTTTCATCCAAGAGTTGACTGATAATCCTCTTAAAGAAAGAGTAAAGCATTGTTATCTTTCGAATTTTGGTTTTAGCCGAGGAAAATAATCTGTGCCGGCGATGAAACTATTGGGTAACATTTTTTCGGGAGCACAAGGGGTGCACCGTTCTTTGTAGGGGCGGGGGCACTTCTGGCCAATTGAAAGTTTCCATTTGCATCTTCCTTAAACATGCCACCTTTTCAGCGCTCTTTTACTATTTTTTTATGAGATAATCTGAAGTGGAGGTAAAAACAAATGAATTGTCTAAGTGTATAATCAGAAAAATAATTTTAAAAACATTGAAATTACTACACATGAAAGCTTATAAAATGTAACTTTTTAATATCAGCCCGTGTTAATTTTTAATATCAACAGTTCAGGTTTCAAAGTGGGGGAACTGGGGGGGACGGACATCAACGGGTGCCCACCGTGCACCCAACCCCCGCCCGCCCCCCTTGTTACGCCACCAAGGGCTAGCAGTCGCTGCATTTAGAATTTAAATAACATATTTCCTTAGAGTTATTAGTTTTACAAGTTAACTCAAAATGAAATATGGATAAAGCAAAAGCTTCACTAACTTGTTCTTGCTGTCAAGATCTTCACTTGTCTGTTTAGTGTCGAGATGACCCGTACCTGCGCAAACACCATCACGACCAACGGGATGACCAAGTTGACCGTGAAACTGTACAAGCCAAATGCGGCCTGAGCTGCTTGGTTAGCCCAGCCTACAAAGTGGCACCCGATGACTTCATCTACGCCGTTTGCAAAGGGGAGATAAGATCGAGTCACTATGGCAAAACCCCAACATGCCGCGCTCATGATGTATTTATTACGTTTGGTGAACAGTTTCTTGTATTTGTGTGCGAAGACGATGGCTGCATAGCGCTCCAAGTTGACTGTGATCAGACAAAAGACGGATACTGCAGTAAATAACCAGAACAGAAACTCAGAGATGTACACTCGACACCAAAGTTCAGCAAAGAACCCAGGACTCATAGAAGAGTTTGGCTTTGGTGCGAGAAAATTTGGGATGACCATGACGCAGACCAGGAAATCTACAATGGAGAGATGCACCAAGAAATCACTGGTGTGCGACCGCAGAGACTGAACCCGGAGAAGCACGACGGCAACCATTAAGTTACCAGTGATTCCAACGATGGAGATTATGCAGAGGAAAGCTGAGACTATGCCGAAAGCCTTGCCGTTTCCCGGCGCCACAACGCCCCCATCACCACCTTGTGAATCTCCAATACTTGTAGATACCGTCGTATTAGACCATTCAAGTTGCTCCATGGTGATATCGTAAAAAGGTCAAACTCCAGTCAATTTAATTAAAATTTCAGTTTTTCTAGAACACCACGAACGTACAAATATTAAATTTTTGCGATCTGGTTTTTCTTTTATGGCAGGTCTTGATTTTGTTCCCCAACAATACAACAGCAAAGTTTGATCTGTTTTAGTACTAGTCGAACGGGGAAGCAATCGCCTGTCTTCGGCTATAAAAAAGCCACGTAAATATAATTTCTTTGAAGTTATCCCGGATCAGAACAAGCAATCAATCACGTTCACTTTCATTTTATCGTCGTATTTCATTTTCAGTCTAAACTTCTCCAATTTCATTTCTTTTCGTTTCATTCTGGTTTCGTTTCATTTTCAATTATTCCCACTGTTGTTCGGCAGTAAACCGAGGTAAACTCAAAGGAAGTAAATACTCAGTTTGTTTACCTTCTGAAGTATGGTCGGAAGGTATAGGGGTTAAAAAAAACCCGTAATTACACGATAATGTACGTAAACGATGATTATCATGCACGTAAACGATAACTATCCTGTACGTACATGATAATTGTCATGTACGTACACAACAATTATCCTGTACGTACACGACAGTTATCATGTACGTACGTACAGGATTTTTATGCTGCACGTACACGATAATTATCATGTACGTACACGATAACGGCCTCGTACAACATACGCGACTGCCTTTAATCTTCCTCGGTTGGCGTAAAAAATAATTTCAAATTTCCCACACTCACGCTGACAGATCATAAATTTGCCAATGAGTTTTGGGGCAGTGCAGCGTCCAGGCAGATGTTTTGAGTATTTTCGTCTTTTTATAACCTGACACTCCTTCCACCCAACAACCCCCCTTGCCTTTTCTCTAACACTTTTTGCAGTATTACTCGGCCTCGGTTTTGACCTTGTCCTACTTCAATTCCAATGACGGCTATAATATTGCATTAGACTGTTCCTCCTCCCCACCCTCATGTTAAGACCACCTCCCTTTCAACCACCCTGCTCCAATATACCATCCTCTCCCTGCTTATTCACCCCATTTCTTCTAAATCCCTTTAAAGAACCTTACATGACGCATCAAAGGTTTTTTAAGCTTGGCAATATTGCTTCTCATTCCAGAAAGAGAGAGAGGGAGAGAGAGGGAGGGGAGAGGAGGAGGTCCACACAAACTGACAAACCAATATTATAAGCTCTTTGAAAGTTTCGAGTGCGCTCCAGCTTTTTCATCTTATTATGCGTGTCTCTAAAAATACTCTCTTTGATGCGTTAAAACTATCTTTTGAAACTGTTTTCTTGTGGTCAACCTATGGTCCCTTCTCATGTCTTGAACTTCCTACGGATCAATGCATGATTTCGCTCTTTCCTACATACAGTCTCTGTCCTAACTGAAAATAAATCCTGATTTTTCCAGTCACATCATCCATAATTGAAGCCCAATGAAGCTTATCACAAACACTCAAATGTTTCCTCTTTACGGTAGTTATCATGCACGTACACGATAGTTTATCAGGTTCCGACAAGCCCAGAAAAGTATCGTGTACGTACATGATAGTTAATGTGTACGTACACAACAAGAGTGGGAATTTTTTTTTCATGTGGCGGCACTGCGCTTCCGTGAGTGTCCATGTAAAATAACAAATCTACAACTACAGTTAGGTGTTCGGCCAACAGCCGAAAACTATTGTTATCGTACGTACAGTTCGTTTGTTTTTTCCCCTTCTTTTTTCTGACTTGAAACCTAAGATAGACTTAGACCTTAACTTGTAGATGTACCTAAGAGTCAAAACTTTACGATGACGTTATCGATGACGTAATCACATCAAATCAACGTTAAATAATTCGAAAATTCATATCTCGAGAGCCATAACTGGTAATTTCAAGATCTTTACACCATATGATTGTGATCCGATTTTGACCTTGACTTCCGATCGAAACCGGAAGTTTAAGTTTCAGTTATCAAAAAATAATATCTCATTAACTAAATGGGTACATTAATAATCATTACATCATCTGTAAGGCCTTTAACGGTTCAACAAATCGTACAAAAGGTATCGCCCAATTTGACCATTACATCCGGTCGAAACCGGAAGCTGAAGTATTATAATTTCTTTTCTTTTCTTTCACATTCTTTTAACTGAAACCTCTCGTGAGAGCTGTTTTGCATACTTAATGAGCTTGAAAAGATTTGAAACTTAAAACATAATTAGACATTAACTTTTAGATGTACCTAAAAGTAAAAGGGTCACGATAAAGCTATCGATAACAGCGTAACTACATTAAATCAATGTTTAATGTCAAAAATTCATATCGCGATAACCATAATTGGTACTTTAAAGATCTTTACACCATATGAAAGTTCTTAAAGTATTTTACAAATCTTACACAGTGTGCAGTCCCGTTTGACCTTTACTTCCGGTCGAAACTGGAAGTTGAAGTTTTACAACATTCATATCTCATTAACCAAAACTGGTACATTGTGATAATTACATCATCTGAAAGGCCTTTGACGATTCTTCCAATCTTACCAAAGTTATGATTAAATTTGACCCTCACATAAATGTTTTTGTTCCGTTCTTCTCACTGGGACATTTTTAGAGCTGTTTTGCATACTATATAAACAAGCTTGACAAGACCTGAAACTTAAAACATACTTTGACAAGAAGTAAACTTTCATAAATCAACATTAAAAAACTCTGATTGTCTGATTGTCTTAGACTATAGTCCTCTTCGACAAGCTCAGACTTTTAAAAGCTTTTAATACAATATACTTGTGTACTATTTTGCGATCTGGAATTATGTCACGATTCTTAACATGCTTTTTTTGTTTAAACAACTTTGATCAAAATCATGACGTAAAAATAATTATTACCAAACCGAACACCTTGTTTTTGTTTTCAACAAAAACGAAAGCTTAAAGACTATAAAAATCTCTGAAAATGTGTTACGGATGGGGTTAATGTTCAACTGAAATAGGCAACATTTTTTTCCCGGAAGAGGACAATGTCGCTCCATAAGCGGATGCGGTGGAGTGAGTCTTTTTACCCATCCTCAGCGTACTTCCGTGTGCAGAATGATACTTCCAAATTAATGTTTACAATCCATTTCCCCAGAAGAAGGTCGGAAGGCTGTAGGACCTGTTCCCGTGTATAAACACAAAGTGTAAAAGACGGTCACAATCAATAAAATAGTTCTTTTGAAAAAAAACGTACGGCATGATTGTATTAAGTTATTTGCATTCCTGTGCGGAATTTAAAAGGACATACCATCCGCGTTGGGCGATTTTAGGCGTTAACTTAGACAAAGGCATGACAAGAAAGGTCTTCCAAAAGTAGAACATAAACCTCCACAACAACAACCCATAAACTTGGCCAATTTGTGAGTTATTTAAAGGAAAACGTAGGCGCACCTGACTTTTTGGCTTCAAAAAAACTTAAGCCGAGAAGTCACGTGATCATTCGGCTAGTTTTATTTCCATCCGTTTAAAACTTTTATCACTAAACCAAATTAAATGATTGTTGGCAATTGTCTATGAATAAAAGGTGGTCATATTCAAGTTATGGCTCAAAGTTATCAATAATGATAGAAATTGCATTTCAACATTTATATTACGAGACTCCGGGTGACGGACCGTGTGGCTTGGTCAATATCCGTGGGGCTAAAGCAACTCAACAGCCCATTATGAGAATCCATAATCTCTGTGTGTTTTTAACAAACATATCAAGTGATTATGATCCGGAGTTTGATCAAACAGATCACTAATATTACACTGTTTGTTTTTGTTTAGTTTTTTGAATCTGGGACTTTAGATTTTCATTTTACGATTTACATGGGAGCCGTACAAGGTCTTTTCACAAAAGACCGAAAAGACTGAGTGCCGAATCCGTGATCGCGATAGAGCCACATACCCGACCCAAAACAGCGCGATAACGGCCAGGGACATCGTTCGCGCACAGCCGAGCATAGTCATCAGTCAGGTGATCACTGTAGTTGAAGTTCGTTGTCGTGACGTCTCGTAATGATACACGCAAAGCGGTCTCCAATTTCAGGTCAACTCAGGCAGTGTAAACCATGTCAGAAACTCCCACTATACTTGGGGCCGTCCGCTGGCATCTTCAGCAGAGAAACGGTTCGGTATCCACTTTGTGGACGCGTTTTTTCGTTAGAAATGTTTGACGGACTGGTTCTTTATATAGAATTAATGTAATTACAATACTAAGAAGTTGCGATCATGACGTATTTATTGCGTTCAGTGAACGGGGATAGGTGATGGCTATACGTATCTCTCCAAATTTACAGTATCAGACCGAAAAAGGAGTTTACCGTAAAGAACCAGAAAACAAAACCACAGATGTAAAATCGGCACCAAAACTCACCCTATAATCCGGGGTTTGGAGCGGAGTGGGGCATCGGTGCTAGTTTCATAGGGGTGACAATAACACAGATTACGAAATCTACAACAGAGAGATGCGCCAAGAAATCACTGGTGTTCGACCGCAGAGACTGAACACGGAGGAGCAGACAAACTTACTAGAGCGACATACAACAGTGTTCTATGATCCCTCTTTTTAATGTTTTCCCTTATAAAAACATTCTGGGGTTAAGCCCATCATAGTGTAACAAACCCGGAGGGTTAACTTACCAGCGATTCACACAACGCACATACAGAAAACAGAAATATCTGTCGAAAGTAGCCCAGTATGTCCCTGCATCATTACTCTGTGACTCTTCAATACTTTGGTTCAGTACCGTCGTGTCAATGAATTCAAGTTGGTCCGTTTTGGTTTCGTTTCTCGGCGAGCGAGATGATGTTCTCTCTGGGTGAAACTGTATCAGTATTTTTCATTTCAAATTTAATTTCAATGGTTGCCCGATTGTTGGGAGAAGATACACTATACAACTCTGTGTCAACATTATTGACTTTTAATCATATGATATATCTATCCTGACTATCTGTATCTTTCACGAAACCAGTTTAAAGCCATCTGGGAACAACTTCCAATGGTTTATTCGACATTTCATTGAAATAAAATGCTGAATTAAGTTCGATTGTGATTTGTGAGAAAGGAAGACATTTTCTGTAATTCTACAGAAAGATCAAAATGTGTAAATATACAGACGATTGTGTGCAAATCAGTAACTTAGAAAGAACATGTGTTATGTATTTTTAACGTCGCTAAAAGGCGTGTATATACCAAGAGTTTATGTAATTTTACAGATTTTAATCCAGATTGCAAAACTTCGATAAAAGCAAGCTTTGCAAGAAAATTAATTTTTATGTAATTTTCACATTTAAACTGCTTGGGAAATGAAAGACACACTGTTTCTGTTAAATGTGCTCTTAAAAAAATTATTGCATGTTTACCCCTCAAAAACGTAGGCTGAAAATAAATAAAGCCGTTTTTTATATCGAAGATCTGGTGTGGATTTTTTTACAGAATTTATTACACCTTCCTGTAATTTTACAGAATAATTCTGTAAAATTACACAAATTCGGTAAAATCAACCTTTTCACAAGAAAAATGTGATTTTTACCTTTAACACAAATTGTTTTTGTAAAAAATGTCTATTTAAAATACAGAAATGTTGTACAGTGTCATTAGGGGATCTGTTATCAGACTTTAATATACGCCCCCATGGCTGGCCTGGATGAACAAGTCATAACAAGCCACTCTCCACACCCTCGAGAGAACATTATTGGTACCCCATCACTCAGGGAACCTCATTTACTAACAATATTGGAGGACGGAATTCATTTTTAAACTTGCTCTTTTTGTTTACAAATGTTTGAACAAAACTAGGCCTTACTACACTCCCAGATATCTTTCCACTTTACTGTCATATTTACACTCCACGTTTTCTTCGGTCCACACTTGACATCTCTCACTTGAACGTTCCCCGTGCAAGCAAAGTCCTGGGTAAAAAGCTTTCAGTTTAGCTATGGGCCAATGATTTGCAACAATTTCCCTCCTGTCCTCAGGGAATCTGTTAGTTTAGCTTAAGACTCGCCTCTATCCAGGTTCATGTTTATCATGCGCTGCTATACTTGACGAACTGGCGCCTTATAAATTCGAATTGATATGTTACGTTAATATAAGGAAAGTTCCCATTTATTTCGCTTCACGGCCAAGGCATGGGAAGTATAGTCTTAATCAAGTTAGTCTCGTGAGCTCCGCATTCAAAATGTTTTCTATCATTCCATTTTTGTGAAACCTTTTGTGCTGAAAATGTAGCTTGTTTGGTGTATTATTGCATTAGGCCTATCTATATGAGAACGTATAGACAGATCAGCCCATCACTCCGTAGATGGAACAATCAATGGCTGCCCCACACAAACGCTGCTTCAACAAAATTCGCTTCGCTGTCAAATGCATTCTTAGGTTAACCGTATTACGAAGTACGGACACGAACAGAAAAACAACAAACAAAAACACGTTTTAAGTCAGGCTCGATGCACTCTCCTTTTGTCATCGTAACTAGGCTTGAAGGTCTATCATCCAATTATGTTCTTTGTGTAACGCGGGCAGAAATTCTTAATTCATACTACGAACAAAATAATGACGGTCGAGTTCAGCAGGCTTAGGAGTAAAAGCTCAACGTGGAAACAAAAGATAGGCACAGCATAAGCCCTAAAAAGCAGAAGGCTTCCATCCAAACTTTAGAATCATCCAAGCCACCAGGGATAACAAATGAACAGTGGGGCCTCTATATAAAGTAATTTCCATTCTCTCGTTTGTCTCGGCTTACACGGTAAGTATCATGGCAAACTGGAGGGGAAAACATGGTTTTTAGCATGAAAAAAAAGAGAAAAAGAATTCCCTTGCCACCAATATAGGCCCAACAAGCAGTGTAGTGTTGATGCGGTCGCCCCATGCAATGTATGAACAGCCCGCTGGTCCCGATGCCCTATACGCGGTGAAAGATCTCTGTGTCCCAGCTGCAGTATAGGGCCATCCCAACTGTCACTACTCAAGTTGGAACTGAGTTGGGACCAGTCCCAAATAGAGGTTGAGCGATTCTAAAGTTGACACGAAACAGAACAGTTTTCAGGTCCACGGGATAAACTTTGAGGATCCTTTTGTTTTATTACCAACAATTAGACATAAAGACGGCAGTGAGCTAGCTCCTGATTCCAGGCTCATTCGAAGGCCTCCTGATGGGGCCCAAATAAATAAAGCTGTAAAAAGCACAAAAGAAAATCTTACTCAGCAGCCAAGTTTCACTGCACATTATTTGGGACTGGTTACCTGCTGACTACTGCTTGGTTAAACAAATTGCTATTCGGTTGTGGGAGTGTCGACTTCACAGTGTTTTTTTAACTGGTTCTGTTTTTATCAGTTTTTATCTGTTTTGACCGTTTTTATCTGATTTGAATTGATCTGCAGTTTTTTAAACAGTATAGTCAAAGCCTATATCAGTCATCGATCCAGTTCAGTCTTGAAGCTGTTCGAACTGAAAATAAGAGGCTACGACAGAGCTGGCTGGAGACAACAGATCAGACGCTCCATGTTTATCTAGTTTAACGAAGGGCTACAACATAAAAAAAACATTGAACGAATCGCCCAGGAGCATTTTCTCTTTCTGACAGCAGTGTAGTGGTGACTTATGCTTCAGAGACAGTCATGGACGACAACAAAATATCTAGAAACCAAATTACAAACGACACAAAGAGCAATGGAAAGAAGAATGTTGCATATTTCCATCTGGTACAAAATTAAATGCAGTGAAATCAGAAAGAAAACTGGAGTCAAGGGCATAAATGAAACAATCAAAGAGGCAGAAAATGGAAATGGGGGGGGGGACATTGTGGCGCGGGGCAATGACAATAGATGGACCCAGAAAATCATGAATTGGCAACCAAGAACAGGAAAAAGAAGGCGAGAAAGACAAAAGAAGAGGTGGAGAGATGACATCGAATCCCACCTCGGTGTTACCTTGACAAGGATGTCACAAGACAGAAAGACATGGAAAGAGCATAAAGAGGGCAACATCCATAAAGCTATATATGGCTGCATCTGACATTGGATGAACACAGCCTAGGCAAGGCAAGGCAAGGCAGTAAAAAGCCTTATTGATCGTTAACTTTAGGCAGCATGAATTCACCAGACGCGCGCGTACTGCAGCCAATGGAAATTGGACATGAGATGCGACTTCTTGCGCACTGAAACTGTACGCGTGAGCGCGTGTTATTCACGCTCTCCTATCTGGCTGTACGCACGTACTCTTCGGGAAAAAAGTATTCCGTTTAGCGCGTCCTGTACGTTTTCAAAAGAAAATTTACAGGCGTGTTTGCTTTTGCGCTGCTGTTTTTAGTCACCCAGTGTAATTGAGTATTTTCTATTATATTTAACATTAACATTGAACCATCTTTTCCAGATTAAAAAGGGATCCAGTTTACAGAAGAAATGTGCAAGTGAATAGACAACGATGGCAATTTTGTCCATCTACATCACCGAGAAGGGACGAAAGAGGTTATGCGATGTGCTGTTGATTTTGCACTGGATGTGTGCAGTTTGCGGGATGGCAATCATTGCGGTGGGACTGTACATCAAAATCCGCATCGCGGCCAAGGTAAGTAAATCGCATAACCTGAATCTGTAGTGATAATATCAAAAACGAAAATAATAAAAATTAGCTGTTGCAAACTGCTTACCAACCAAAAGGACATGTTGTATATTATAAATGCAAACAATTATCAATGGCCTCACGTTAAGACCCGTAGCAGAGTGATTACTGAGTGTAACTTCTAAGTCATACTCAAACTGTCAGGAGATTCTGTCCCCCTGAAATTCTGTCCCTCGGAGATTCTGTCCCTCATACGGCGACTTGTCTAAAACTTTCGTGCGATACTGATAGCGCCCTCTCTCGACTCATTCCCCTAGGCCCATGTTATTTTTACCGTATTGGGGACACAAACACCGAGTGACAAAATACCCTAGACACTGGCTGTCTGTTCCGTTAGTGACGGGTGCACCATAATAGGCTTCCAAAGCAACCAATGCTAAATGCTAAATGCTGAATAGGCCCTACTCAGCCTCTAGAAAACAAATCAAATATGATATTTTCTAACAGCTAAACTTTTCTTCAATTTTTAGTAGGTTAGCCGTTGAAAATTTTTGGTTAGCTCATCCAAAACGAAAACACCCATGAACGAGTAAACAGGAGGGAATCCATCTTGGAATAATGATCCTACACTTTTTAGCAAAATGGGGCCATTTTTAGAGGGCCAGTGTACCACAAATGCTCCATCAGTTGAAAGTCAACAACCCCAGGGGCGCAATGTTGGAACATTTTTGAACAATTCATAAAAGCCATGGTCTTTTTATTTACAGAAAAAAGTTGTGGGTTTACATTTGATTCATTAACGAGCGAGGCTCGGCACAGGAGTTTCTTTCTATTTAGTGTAGTGCACCCTTACATCTTAAATCCAGTCATTCACCACAACCAACAAAGTTAACGTCGGCTGGAAGGGCCGATTGAATCGAGATGCTCTTTGTTTGTTTCTTTGTTCCAATAAGAGTTTCTTTCGGAACGATTTAAGCCTTGAACACCATTATTTTAATAAGGTACATTCTTCACACCCACCAGGTGAATCTCGTGGAGGGATACAACGGCAACTCGCTCCCTCTGCTGCTCATCTTTATCGGTGCTTGCACCGTAGTCATTGACCTGGCCGGGGGAAAGCTTTGTAACAGTGTCAGTGACGTTTCCCGGAGGTATGTAGACAGAAGAAGACCAATATAACAATAATAATAAATACCACACACATTATTTGTTCAAAGGACATCCAAGGCCCACAAAGGAAAAACAGAAAGCACCTTCACGGTAATAATGCGCCATCTTGCTCATGGGGCAGATTTTTTAAAATTTCGGACACGCGTTGCTGCACCTGGGACTCGGTGGTTATTGAGAAAATCAACAGATGCGGTCAACAGAAGACGTACTGGTTTATATGAAAACGATTTGTTGAACAGAAAAGTCTTCAGATTGGACTTGAAGCAATGTAGGAATACAGATATATGGAGATCTCTTGGGAGAGTGTCCCAAACTCGTCGTACAGCCACCACGCTCGACCTGTCTCCCCACGACCGCCTCGATCTGGTGGTCTCAGACAGCCTGTAGGTGCGTTTATATCACAGCCGGGATCATTGGGTTCAAGAAGCTCCGTTGGCGCTTGACCATTATGTGCTTTATAAGTTGTTGTGATGGGGAGTTTGTAGTGGAATCGCTGTTTGTTGGGGAGCCATGTACTTGTATAGTTGCTTCAAAATGGGAGGCTATTGAGACGATAGCGGGCGTCCCACAGACTGGTCCTTATCCATTGTTTTCATCGATGAAAACAATGGAAAAGGACCGGTCTGTGGGACGCCCGCTATCGTCTCAAAAGTCTCCCATTGGCTGGTATGAGAACCGGGAATGGGAATTGAAGTTTTGGGGTGCTGTTTTGGTCTTTATGCTAATTATGCAAATTTTCATATTCATGAGCAAAAGTGTGACGTATCAGGCAATACGTTTGTGCACAAAAAGTTGACAGAATTCAGGATATTTCACTGTACTTTCTTTTCTTTGGTGATTAATGATGTCTACTTCTACTCCTCTATATGCAGACGGACTCTTAAACGTCTCCTCCTTCCTTACCTCATCCTCCTTGTCGTCTTAAATGTCTGCATCTTCACAGCAGCCTGTACTTGCTTCGCTCATCGCCATCATCTCCATCACTCCTTTAACCGAGGCCTCGGCAAGGCCATGGACACCTACAAGGTTTGAAAGCTTTCTGTCACCATACAGCCAATTTAATTCTTCTTTTCTCATTTGTATTAAATTTCGTTTATTATAGAGGAAGTGTCGTGGAGCTTTCTCTCCCAATCAACTTCTTTCACTTCATTCAATTAATTGCCTCATAATGCTTTGTATCTATTTACGTATTTATTTATTTATCATACTTTGATTGGTTTATAAATATATCGTCTTCATTCATTTTGTCTCTGCTTTAATGGTTCTGTTTACTCGTCTTTGTTTCCTGTCCTGTTTCCCTTCTGTCCGTTTGTTTGTCTGTTTTTTGTAATGTCTGTTCTTCGGCTGTTCTCTACAAGCCTCGGCTTACTATGAACAGCCCATTGCTTTCCTCCTTTTCTTGTTTATTTGATCTTTTATTGTTCAACCTTAAGCTTTCAATATATTATTATATGTTTCATTATTTATTTATGCCATGTATGTGATCATTTGGAAAGTCGGGAAATAAATGTTGAATTGAATTGAATTGAATTGAATTGTCGTGGCCGAGCGGTTAAGGTCACCGGACTCAATTTCTGGTGTTGTTGGCAGCACAGTGTGGATTCGAATCCCGGCCGCGGCACTTGCGTCCTTGAGCAAGATACTTTACCATAATTGCTTTGTCCTTCGGATGGGACATTAAGCCGTAGGTCCCGTGTACTAGGGTAGGTCGTGTACGTAAAAAAAACCCCAAAAAACAAAACAGAACACTTATCGTGGAAGAGTAGGGGTTTACCCCGGTGTTTCTGGTTCACATGGCAAGCACCCTTATCTACAGGTTTCCTCGGGCTTGAGCGCTACAGTGATGAAGTTCAATTATGAGGCATCATTGGTTTCATTACCAGAAATATATAATTATAATAATAGTAATAATAATAAAAGGGGTAATAACATTACAATGACAATACAAAAAAGTACGTACAAAAGGCAATGTTATGTGTGCAATGGTGAGAATAACAATGGTAAGAGTTGAAAGATTCAACGAATAAAAATATTCCCTCCATAGCAAGAATGCAAAACATTCATTATTTGTTTTATAATAAATAAAAAACAATCAACAAAATGTACAAGATGGATTCACACGCATGTGCATTGGTAGTACGCGCATAAAATTACGTTTCGCTTACTTCTGGTTCCAAAGCTGGCATTCGTTTGTCTGTATTAACCTAAAAATGTTTTTTTTTTTTTTAAGATTAGACAAATTTCTTAAAACAGAGGAGGACATTACTAAGAAGGTTTAGTGTCTGCACAATACATGTGTTAAATACAACCACCTAGCTAGTTAGTTTTTGTGTAAATCGATCATTGTAGAAAATGATGTTTGGAGCCGGCACGTGTGAAGTGGGCGTGGTTAGTGTAGTGACGTCAGACTTACCAACAGGACAGAGCAAAAAGGATTGAACCTTTCTAGTTCCAAAATGCACGACAAAATGACGTAGCCATGAAATGGTGCAAAATAATGAATGCCGCGTGACCTCCAATCCTCCAATCAAAGGATCTACTTGGGCGTCATATAAAACTATAAAATCACGCCCTTGCTGCTATTGATCGACCAATCAGAATCGAGGATTCAAGTTTGCTTGAAGATAACAAATATACAAGACAATTATTCATACAATACATTCAAAGACAGGACAATCGAACACCTGAAGGATTTGGCCAACAAAAAAAGTAAATTTAATGGTTATCTAGAGTTGTTTTCCAAGTGCCATTAATTTATTTTTTACAAAATCCTCTGTATTCTGTTTATTTTATCATAATTTTTTACCTGCCATTTTTTGCTACTTTTAACCTAATTCCCCCCGTATGTTCTGTATTACCGATTTCATATTGTCTAATATGAGCGGGGTCTGGGAGGGCACATCTTTTTTGACGACAGTTTTTGTTACTTTGCCCTTCCCTGGACGGCCTCTGCTCGTATAAGGTTATGTCCAAAGAATTAAAATAAATAAATAAAACAAACAACATTAACACAACATTAAAACACAGTATACATTAAACGTTATTTGTTAAGTGTCAAGTCGATAATAAATATAGATTTTTTTTTTACCTTTTTCTTTGTAAGACTAACGGGACATCGAAGTCAGAGATCGACCGTCTGCAGACTGATTTTGAGTGTTGTGGAAACAACGGCTACCAAGATTGGTTCGATTTACAGTGGATTCCCTACGCCTACTTGGACAAAAAGAACAAACTGGTTCGGAAGTGAGTTGGCTTTCAATTTGTCTTGGGTAAAATATTATCCAAGTGGGTCTCAGAGCTGGAGGGTATGCTTGGAAACAAATCTATTCCTCCATCATAATCAATGGCGTTGTCATGGCGCAATCGTCTTATCTTTTATTTTTATTTATTTATTTATTTGTTGTTGTTGATCGCATTCAAATCAGTGTAACCAAATCGAGACTGGAAGGCACAATAAATAGACTGGTCCCCCGATTCGTACAATGAGAATGAGTATTCATGAACACTTTGCACATACAGGGAATGAACACGACAAAGACCTCGGTCATGCTGGTAATCATGAGTGTATTACAGCATGGCCCGTTAAGCTTTTGGCTTCGGATTTATGGCGCTGCTGAGAACGGTAATTCTTTTGCGAATAAGCACGGACAAATAATGCTTAACAGAAACACATTATCTACTAGATTGATATGGACACATTGCTTATGACTACTGGTTCTCAATATCAACTTTCAAAAACTGGCATTGGCAAGAGAGGGTGGGCGGCTCCCTTACAGGAAGGTACAGGCTCCCTGTCGAACATGTTCGTATACCATGTACTTTTTTTTCTTCCTTTGTCCGTTTTTTAAAATGTAATTTTCCGTATTTTTAGGAGTTTAATTTTGTTTTTGCTGATTTTTCACTTATTCTTGTGTAATTGTTAACTGGAATTTTAATGAACAGCGCCCTCAAACAGGCTGATCCTGGAAAGGGTGCGATATAAATTGAATACATTTTTTTATTTATTGTAAAGATATTGGGCAAAAAATACCCAACGTTGCATAAAATATCAACATGCCCATCGTTTGGGCAAAACAAAACTTCCATCTAAATTGGGCAATAATTATCGCCTGCCCAACATTTGGGTACATTGTGTTTAACAAAGAATTTGTCAATGACATCTAGCCATCCAGCCATCATTTTTCATTGGTTACCCAATTATTGAGAGGTGTTTTTATCCAAAGTCTGGTAAGTTTCTTACAACTTTGTTAACTATTGGGCAAGTATTTCCACAAAACCCAATAATTGGTCACACTTTATACAAACATATGGCACATAATAATTTTTGCTGAAGTTTTATCCGACGTTGAGTAATTAGTAAAAACTCCCCAAAGTATGGCTAATATAAATGCACTTCAAAAGGGTACAAGACACAAACAAAATAAAAACCAATATTTATTATCATATCTCTCATTTGCAGAGTTTCAAGGTTTTTTTTTGAAAAATATCCGTCAAATTAAATACGTTGTTCTACTTAGAAAAAATATAAAAAGTATACAGTTTTCTTTACTAACGTTTCCACTTACATTATTAATTTTATAACTGCCTAATTAATTGTCAATAAAAATGCCCAATTTAGATGGATTTTTTTGCATGTTGATATTTTAAGGGTATTTTTTCCTTCTCCAGGACCAGCCTGTTTGAGGGCACATTACATTAAAATTTCGGTTACATAAAAATTTAAGCAAAAACATAACGATCATCTTTGTAATCTTCACCAAATCATCAATATTGTTTGGCAAGGACAAACGTAAGTGCTATAAGCGACACATTATGCAAGTAACATATTTAATACCATTTCTTATTTTTGACAACCTCCCGGAATAAAACACATTCACGTTTTGAATACCGCATAACCTTCGTATTATAAAAAGACATTTATAGGCTTTGTTCTTTGGTGCTTTCAAAGTGTTCCTTTTGCATTCGGCACAATTGGTTGCCTCCAAGATGCCGTTTAATGCGGCCATCTGATGAAAGAAACATTGCTTCATGGTCGATACGGTTGTCTGTAATCAAATTTAAAACAAGGAGAAAACAAACAATCAAGAAGGAAGAACACTTTAAAGTAATTTCCTTTTTAAATGGGTTTGATTGATGAGCAACCAATTGCAT
Organism: Marthasterias glacialis; assembly: GCA_911728455.2. Lineage (NCBI taxonomy): Eukaryota > Metazoa > Echinodermata > Asteroidea > Forcipulatida > Asteriidae > Marthasterias > Marthasterias glacialis. Next base: position 5,130,597 of record OU452219.1, read on the forward strand.
TTAACAAATAACAGCAATACGTAAAAAGACCTCTGTACAAATGGGTACATTAATTACACCTTGAGAGCTAAACGGGTCGGTAACCAGGAACAGTATGTGGCATGGGTACATTTCTTAGAAATTAATGTTCTCACAATGTACAGCCTTCTTTACATTTTCAAGTAATGGAACTTAGTTTTTGTAACTTTATCAACATTGTTGGATTGGTATGCTTTAAGATTTTTCATTTTTAAAAGAATTCTGTCGACAATTTTTGTATGTTTGTGGAATCAGCCATCTTGAAACCAAGCCTAACCAAGCCAACAGCTCGGTTACGGTTTGGTCGGAACAGCTGCGTCACTGCGGTTGAACAGTACACTCGAAAACGCTAAACCGATGACCGAAGCTCAAACTTGTTTCTGGTCAAGGTCGCTATAACACGCCCCTGGTGTCCTCAAAAAGTCTGCCGTAAGACATAATAAAAACAAGTTTCTCTCAAGAAAAGTGCCGTCCCCATGATGACGTTGTTTGTTTCCAATGTTTAATTTGCCTCGGGGATAAAATTTTTTTCACAGAACTCGAGAAAGTACTGAGTATACAGTGCTTTAAACACAAAAATAATATGTTGTTTGTTGCTGAACTGCAGCTAGCAGCATGGCACAAATCGCACAGCGACGACACATAATTACAATCATGGCAGTCTTGCTGTTAACCCAACCAAGTTGATGGCTTTAATTTGCCCCACTGTATGACTCTTGAGAAAAGATCGTATTTCATTTTCCTCAATATAATGTTCAACTACTTTGCCTGCCCAATTATTTAACAATAATAATTACTGAACGATAATATCTATACTTGATCTATCGTTAGCTGTTTTGTTCAGTTTAACCTACAGCGAAAATTGCGTGCGCATAAAATTGGTGAAAGAATGAACCAACAAGCACATGGTGTATATTGCCCATCATCTTGTTTGCCCATGTTTAGATTAACCACCATTTTATTTGCCCAATATTTTTTTACAATGATAGCATTGATGACACGAAGCATGAGCCATGCTGCATTTGGGCATGCAATGGAGATTAATAAACAAACTCAAAATGATTTCTCGCCCTCCATTGTTTCAAGCAAAATAACCGACGGGAAGTTCCTGAATGACGACGTACCGTACAGTTGCTGCAGTTCTCACTCTGCCCGGCCCTGCATCCACCATCACGTTCATGACAACGATCAGCACTTCAACTACGACTACCGCACGGGATTGACTCTCCACCCACGAGGCTGCAAGGCCGCCCTCATGGAGTACTTTAATGTCAGGCTGAATCGAATTGGTTTAACGATCATGATGATATTTCTGATACAGGTAGGCGAAGGATGGCCGTATTTATACAGTTTAGTCGATACATCGATGCCAGGCCCATACTTGAACTTTATTTTATACTAATTGCCAACGCTGAATCATACATATAAAATAATTTGCCTCCACCAGTGGCGAATCCTGCCTTTACGGTGACACTTTTTATTTTCACTTAAACGTTTTGAGACATTTGACATAATTATTAAGGGAGTTTTAACCTGTTACAATCATCATCACCCATCTCCGTATTATCATCACTATACTTGATCCCAATCATCGTCACCGTTATCTCATCATCATCACCATCATCCCCATCATCATCAGCATCATCATCATCATCATCATCATCATCATCATCATCATCATCATCATCATCATCATCATCATCATCATCATCATCATCATCATCATCATCATCATCAACATCATCATCGTCATCCCATGGACTAATTTACTTCACACTTACTTATTTCTTCCAGACGATTATTTTCTTTCTGCTTCGCTATCTCCAAACGTCTGTCAGTAACGCCTTCGACATGGGTGACCCGGAGAAGAGAGCCCTTGGGTGGTTAATAGACAAGATACCCTTCACCGATGCTAAAAGTTCCAAAGTGAAAAAGGTGCACAGGGAAGATGAGGATGTAGAGGATCAGGATACTGAATCTGATGGCTCCGATGATGAGGAGAGTTTTGGTATTGAATACTCGCCTCAGGGACTAGACTGGAACGAAGATGTGGAACCCGTCCATCAGAATGCATCACGAGGTGGAGGCCGGAGGAACAAAGAGATGGAACCCTTCCATCAGAATGTACCACGAGGTGGAGGCCGGAGGAACGAAGAGGAGGAAGAACCCTTCTATCAGAATGTACCACGGGGTGGAGGCCGGAACTTTGAAGGGATGGATTTTGGAGGGCTTGACTTTGGAGAGCAAGATTTTGGAGGCTTTGATTTTGACGATCTGGGTGAGATGGGTGACGTCTCAGAATTAATGCACAAAAAAGACAAGGCATCGAAGTCGGAGAAAAATTCGAAATCAGAAAAGAATTCGAAGTCAGACAAAACTACGAAGTCGGATAAGAATTCAAAGTCGGGCAAGAATTCGAAGTCAGACAAAACTACGAAGTCGGATAAGAATTCAAAGTCGGGCAAGAATTCGAAGTCGGACAAGAATTCAAAGTCGGATAAGAGTTCAAAATCTGGTACCAACTCGAAGTCGGCTAAAGACTCGAAATCAGACAAGGGATCGACCAAGAAATCATCAGAATCAGCCAAAAAATCGACGGGATCAAATAAGAAATCTACAGGGTCAGCAAAGAAATCTCCCGGATCAACGAAGAAATCTCCAGGGACAACTAAGAAATCTCCAGGATCTACTAAGAAATCTCCGGGATCAACTAAGAAATCTTCGGGGTCAGCAAAGAAATCTCCCGGATCTACTAAGAAATCTCCAGGGACAACTAAGAAATCTCCAGGGACAACTAAGAAATCTCCAGGATCAACTAAGAAATCGCCAGGATCAACGAAGAAATCTCCAGGATCAACTAAGAAATCTCCAGGGTCAACGAAGAAATCTCCCGGATCAACGAAAAAATCTCCGGGAGCAAAGAAGAAATCTCCGGGAGCAAAGAAGAAATCTCCGGGAGCAAAGAAGAAATCTCCGGGAGCAAAGAAGAAATCTCCGGGAGGAAAGAAGAAATCTCCGGGAGCAAAGAAGAAATCTCCGGGAGCAAAGAAGAAATCACCTAAACCAAAAGGAAGACCCAAGGGAGGAAAGATGAAAAATAAGAACAATAACATTGAAGATGATTACCTGAACTGGAGTGAATCATCATCAGACGACTCCAACTGCTCGCTGACTCCACTGCTCGACCACTCCAACTATCAGAAAGAGGTGTCGTGCGATTCGAAACTAGCTTCGGTACATCGATGGTCTCGAGCATTTCGACAACCAGAAACCACTTACATTGATATCGAGGATTGATTCGTTATAAGGTTTTCTTTGAAAGGAAATCTAATTTACAACATATCAAAATTATCAAATAATGGCGTAACAATGGGGGGAAGCCCCCCCCCCCCCCGAACCCTTGCCCGGCCCCCTGAAAAATGGAGAGGATGACAAAAATATTTAGTTTCGCCACTGATAATGTCACACTTCTAACATGCCCCACTTAAGAATTTTCAATCTTAGATAAATGTGCTGCCCAAAGATAACTTAAAAACGAGACGTACCGTTCATCATTAATCTCGTTGAAGTATTTACAAAAAGTGAACAAACCTTCCTTCACCCCAAAAAGAATAATAATAACAATAATAGTAAATAAACAAATAAATCAACAAATAAATAAGCAAACAAACAACCCAATAAACCAACACACAAACAACCCAACAAACAAACAATAAACAACCCAACAAACAAACAACCAACCACACAAACAAATAAATAAATGAAATAAAATAGAATACAAACTGTGGAATACTTATGTGACGGATTCAAATTGAAGGAGATAAGAGCGTAAGGTAATTAAGGGAAGGAGAAAAATGCCAAAAACGCCGAGTACCAACATCACTCGACGAAAATTTAGGGTATTTTAATGGAATTGGCAGTTGTTAAAGCAAGTTCGTATAATTACTTTGCATTAAGTTTGAGGCTTATTTAATCTTTTCACCCCAAGCTAAATATGATAGACTATGTTTTTATGTCGCTTTGTTCTGTTGAATTTCTCGTAGAATTTGTCTTATATTAAAGTTAATTGAAGGTTCATGATAACTCTTTATCTTGGATTTATAAAGATTTGCACAAATATTATGTAAGGACGTTTGATGTATTTCAAATGAATATTTAGAATGTTATTGCAACTTGACCATATTTGTTTGGTTGATTTATAACATATTATAAAAAGTATACCTTTTCCCAATTAGGCGTGTTCGAAGTCAGACGTAATTGTTATCAGCATTACAGAAAACCCAGTCTGCAAGTTCAAGAAACAATTCTCAAAAGGGTAGGCATGCCTTCCAAGAACGTCAGGACGACAGGGTAGTTTTGGCTGCCAAGAGGGTCTTGAAGATGTAGTGCCCGGCCTTCAGCAAAGACCCCTCCGGGTATGACGTCTGACATCGAACAATTCCCAATGATTAATGGGGAGAGCAAGTTCTTTAAACGCAATCACCACCAGAGGGCATGTTTAACTTAATATTTAAATTTTGCTCCTTCCTCCGTGATGCACTTTCGTAGATTGATTTAGAACGGTGCACAGGTGAAAAAATCTCTTTAACTATGATAGGCCCTTAGCTGGTTGTAAATTTCCCGTCTTGAACATTAATGATAGCTTCTGTACAATATTAATACCATATTGATGCCGTGTACAATTCAGTTTGTAAGGTTGAAAGGTGATGTGTGGTCATGATTATAGCAGTAAATGGAATAACCCAGTTACTACGCGCGTGTGCGCGACGGCGGTCGCAACGGAGTTTGACAAAGATTACACCCTTTGTGATGACAGCGAGCGCGTGTGCAGTATCTGGGTGAGAGTTCATCTTTCCAAGCACAACCACAGACCTGCTATAATCATGACGACACAACCCTTTTAACCAGTACATGTATTTTGAAAAAAATTATTTGATCGGGATTACAGTGTGGTATACGGAGTCCCTAAAGCTTTGTAAGAGACACAGGTCAAGACAAAAAATAAGAAATAAACCAACTCATTTCGTTCCCTCGAAATAATATTTCTTCCCCCAAAACAGTATTTCGTTACCTCGAGGGAACGAAATACTACTTCGAGGAAAAGCAATACTTTCCCTGTGGGAAAAAAGTATTGTCCCTTCAGGGGCTCCTTAGCTTAGCCTACTTGCTTTACAAAATATAGTCCTTAGGCTGGTGACCCATTCCTGCAAAGCAAGACTTCGTACTTAACACAGTTTAGAAAATTGGGCACGACCTGTGATTGTAAGTAAACCTTAATAACTCAGCAATGACACCGAACTGATCAGTCTGTGAATTTGTGTATATCATATCCCATAATTAAAACAGGTATTTAACCCTTAATATAAACTTAAAGATGTTTGACTTTGTTTTGTAAGTTGGTTCATCAATATTGTTATCAGTATGTCAGATACCAGAGCAATTACATAGGCCAGAGTTCCCGGTCGTTGATGCCCAGAAACAAATCAAGGAATTGTTAAGTTATAATATATGGAAGATTAATAAATTTATTCAAATATCCTCTGTGTGTGTCTTTGATTCATGTTTTGATTCGTATCTCCTTTTGGGCCTAACGGTTAAATAAATCGTAGGAATCAAATTAAATGTAAAATCATTGTTATTATTTATCTTTTGTGTATAATTTGCTTTGCGGTAACACCATGTGATAATATCTACTTCGCTGTGGAGATTGTACTTGTAAGAGCTTTTATTCTACTACCACCACGGAGTAGATTTTTTTTCAGTCTGCTGACGATGACTAGAGCAGGCTAGTCAAAACGTCGAGACCAATAATCAGTCACTCTGGGCCGGGCGGTAGTGAAGTTTATTACGAGAAGTCCCCTTGATCCACTAAGCTGAAGTAGAAGTCTAGGCCGAAGCAGGACAGTTCTTTTCAGAATGAAGGAGTCCCAACAGGTTCTTACAAGACCAAGCTACACAACAACAAACACAATCACGTGTTACCGCACACCTAATTATATTGATACATCATCACCATGCAATGCCTCAAAACCTATGTTATATATGTTTCTGGTAACGAAACCAAGAAAGCTTTAGTACGTCTATTTCTGAGCTGTTTTGTCAACAAGTTTTTTTTGTGTGTACTTTTAGTTGTCTGTAAACATCACCCTAGCTGATAAGGAAGTTGGGATACCATGCACGTTGATAGCAATTGACTCCATTATCGAGCATTATCTACATTTCCCTCCACGTATTGTGAGGTACGTTTTCTTCACAATAAAAATTAACTTACTTTCCCTTCCGTCAAACCCATGCAATGAGAGACTTTGAAACGCTAGGTGGCAGCAGACTTACCAGGTAAATTTCCATGGTTTGCGTATAGTTCTGAACATGCACACATTTCTGAGAACAATGGATTTACCTGGTAAGTCTGCTGCCACCTAGCGTCCATTAAAAGTTTCCCATTCACTCTCAGGGTTTTCAGGTTTTCATTGTCAATTCCAAGCAAAGACTTTCCATCCTCTTCAACGAAACTATTTTCGAAAATCAGTCTCTCCTTTAAAGGAAAACTACCAAGCAGAACAAATTGTATTTTTGTTTTGTTTATTTTGTTTGTTTGTTTGTTGGGTTGATTGTTTGTTTGTTTGTTTGTTTGTTTGTTTGTTGTTTTTCGCGGGGGGTGCCACGGATCCTTATTCAACTAATGCCATTGGGAAGGTCAGTTCTTTTCGATGTATAGTGATACTATAACAATGATATACCGGTATGAATAATTTATAATATTACCCATTACGATTCATATGAAGGCAATGTCCTGACGTAAGAGACATTGCAATCACATACATAACTTCCCAATGAACCTATTGCTATTACAACTGTATACACACATCGCATGGTAATTTTTAGCAGAGGTAATTTCACGGCCCCTCGTGAGACAGAAATCCAGGCATCCATCCATGCGATCTGCCGGGTTTAATTAATGCAAGCCCACGTATTAAGCATTGTATGACGCGATGGGACGTGATACTTATGGCCCATGTAAATGCCACGATACTTAACCCAAATATTGGCAGGCAATCGATTACACTGCACCGAGTTGGAGGTAACTATAGGAAATTTCTGCCAGGTCCCTGCCGTTTTTTGGAGAGCCTGGGTATCGGGTTCTATACGTGACACGAGTCGATGGCCATGACTTAGGAAAGCCGACCCAGCTCGGCCGACTATCACGATGATTTACTTTTAAACTGATCGCGACCTTAGCTTCCAAGCGCAAGCACCGATTACTACATGCCTAAGTGCATGCAAGTACGTGTGGTATCTTCTTATCTCTCTCTCTCGGCGGTATGAAACTTATTGCCAGTCAGTAGAGCACGAAGGAGACTTCTATAGTAGAAGGACTCTGAGTAGATTCAGAATATCCTGACTACGCTCTAAAAACGCCTGGGTCAGATTTGATCCGGGCTCTCGGTCCTGTGGGGCCTGACCAATTTCAGGTCGGTATAACCCGGAATCTGTGTCAAAATGACCCAGTAATTGAAGCCCAAACTGAAGCCCATGCCCGGATCAGCCTGACCCAGCAATAGATCGGTCAGGTACCCGGGACTCGGAATCCGGGCCAATGCTGTGTTTTAGGAATGTGTGTACCCCATAGTTTATCCCAGACAGTTAGCTCAACGGGAGAGCCACCGGTAGTATTGCCAAGTTAAGCACCATTGACTGCGGTTAGTAAATGGATGGGAGACCACTCCAAGTACTGTTATGGTTGGTGGCTTGTCTGGGACATGATAGGGCTTTGTAACATCCAGCTCACGTCTTTCGGATGGGACGTAAAACTGTAGGTCCTGTGCGTTGTGTAATGCACATAAAACACCCAGAACACTTATCGTAAAAGAGAAGGGGCTTTACCCCCGGTGTTTCTGGTTTGGCTGCTTAATGCGCCACCTCTGAGCATGTTTGGAGCATAGATTATACACATTGTAATGCGCATTTGATCATATTAATATGGAATTTGCGCAATATAAATGGAAAATTATTATTATTATAGAGTTATAAAGAACTAGAGGGAGCACTTGCGGTGTCACGCACTCACCATGGGCGAAAATCCCTATGGGTCATTTGTATACGAATGTCCACTTAGAAAATGGTTGCTGTGTGAACGGATGAGTAACCAGTGTAAATGAATAGTCCGCGCCATTTTCTAAATGGTCAAAAATGCTCCTTGTCGGGCCGTGTTGCATGGTTCGTACGCCCTCTAGTTGTTATATATGACTCTTTGGTGTATCCTTAAATATCCTACATTGACCACAAAATGGTATGCAATCTCGTATAATTGATTGTTTTCAGAAAGATTACACATGCTTCTTCAAGAAACAGCTGTCTTACAACCAAGGTGACAATTTTTTGAGATGAAGTCTTCGAGAAAACACTGTATAAGACAATGTCACAAAACCTCTGTACAGGTTAGCTATACAGTCATGTCAGTTCAAAAGACTGTAATGAACTCTGGCATATGCTACTCCAGCTCCAACTCTCTCACATTAAAGCTTGAGTGTATTTTTTTCAAACATCCTGACGTTCGATGTCTGTACGTTGCCTGTAACCCGGGAGCGAAATGCGGGAGGCGACCAAGAGCCTGATACTTGAACCATCTGCCCATGTTGGAGGATGTTGTGTACAAAAAAGAGTTACCTTGTCATTGCAGGGCCATGTCCTGTATGACATGCAAGATACTGCATTCGGGCCTATAAATTTATTTTACATTTTTGTATCATATTATCAAATCATATCAAATAACACTGCTGAACAAGTTTTGAGATGTGACCCCTTTCTATGTATCAAAAGTTGATAACAATTGTACTCCGCAATCTCCATAAAATGGTGTATTTTTAAATCATTGAGCTGTGCACAAATCGTGTCTGCAGGAGGTCCAGGCTCTTTGTGGCTCTTTAGTAAACTTGTCCTAGTGCGCCCTAGGAAGGACGTAATGAAAGTTTTACCGAAAAAGGAGGCGTAAGCAGTTAATGTGCAAACATGAAAACTGAACGTGAAAGTTTGATCGGTTTTCTGCCTTTCATTAAGAAGAGTAAATTCTGTATGGGAATGGGAAAACATGTCTTTGTGGGTAATATTCTATCACCAAAAATAACTGTAATGCATATGTTCTGTCAGGGGCCATTTTATTGCTTACGACCTGCTGTTACTGGGACAAAAAGTACTTTTGTGTGCCTAGAAGAAGGGCGTCTGCCTGACTCACGACGATGTGATGTCATTGCTGCACGGGCAATATCTCAAAACGATTGGATTCCAACCAATGGCAGCAATATTTCACCTTGATCGCTTTAAGATACCAGTCATTCTAAAAATATTTCTTTCCATTAAATTTCTACCAGGCCCCCGACAGTTCAGCAATGTATTAAGTTCATTACCGGCTTCATGAGTTGACAAAAATACATCTGCATAGCGTATTAACACATTTGTATTTGTATCATCAGTCAACACTTTACCTTGACCTTCAAAGGTGACAAGGTTTTCTTATCTATTTACTTCGACTTGTACCTTCACTTCTAAGGGAACTAAAGCTCGTTAATGTTTGTTTTGTTTGTTTGTTTGTTTGTTTGTTTGTTTGTTTGTTTGTTTGTTTGTTTGTTTGTTTGTTTGTTTGTTTGTTTGTTTGTTTGTTTGTTTGTTTGTTTGTTTGTTTGTTTGTTTGTTTGTTTGTTTGTTTGTTTGTTTGTTTGTTTGTTTGTTTGTTTGTTTGTTTGTTTGTTTGTTTGTTTGTTTGTTTGTTTGTTTGTTTGTTTGTTTGTTTGTTTGTTTGTTTGGTTGTTTGTTGGGTTGTTTGTTTGGTTGTTTGGTTGGTTGTTTGTTTGTTTGTTTGTTTGTTTGTTTGTTTGTTTGTTTGTTTGTTTGTTTGTTTGCTTGTTTGCTTGCTTGCTTGCTTGCTTGCTTGCTTGCTTGCTTGCTTGCTTGCTTGCTTGCTTGCTTTTTGTTTATGCAATATACGCGGCCCCTCATAGAGGAGATAGCGAGGATATAAGTAGTGAAGACGTAGCAGACAGCGTTCTTATTACAGAACTGATAAAGCTGATAGTGCAGGGTTCTTACTTTAATTTACACATGAAGAAATAAATCTGTGAAAATCATGGACTCAATCCGTCGTCGAGTGAGGAAAATAATAGTGAAAAACCACACTTTTGAAAATGTAAACGCATTGTCCTTAAATTTGATTGTTACAACCGAAATCACCTGTTGCATTTTTTAAAGGTTTTCAGATACAGTTTTCTCTAATATGACAGCATTTCAGAGGGAAATATTTCACAGAAAAAATGGTTCTGCTATTAACTTCTTAAATAATAAACTTCCAGACTGAAACAATCCTGTATACTGCCTTTAATTTAAAAGTGAAATCAAAAGGGCAATTCTACTGAAATGGACGATTTTTGTGACTCGACTTAAAAAACAAAGAAAGAAATGTTAATATAAAGCCACGAAATCGATACCTGACACCAGCGGTCAAAATATGTAGCTACACACGCTTTTGTCTCAAAGCACGAACACAATATTGACTAATGAAAACAGAGGACTAGATTTAAAAAAAAATAGGCCTAGTCTAAACACACCTTTAATAACATTTACAAGAAATTAAGGGTCTGTGAATATTTGACCTGAAAGTCTACCATTAGTTACTCCAATCAAATCTAATTATTTAATTTGACAGCAAAGGATGACAGTACTTCCCAGTCCCTCTCCAAAGCACGTTGTGCAAACTGGCAGAGCACTGGGACCGAGCGAAGCTGTGCCCCGTAGTCCAATCAAACAGAACCGGTATATACCTTATTTTGAATGATAACATCACACCCATGGCGTCGAGTTTTCAATTTAGGGACACCCGGACGCTCACCCGTCATTGGAAATGAAAGCACGCTTCTGAGGACAATTCCTCGAGGGAAAATAACCCCGCCAAGTTTCCGAACAAATTAAAGGAAGACCAATGACCTCAAGATAATCTGAGTATTTTGTTTCCATTTTTGAATCGTTGAAAGAAGGAAGAGGTCTCTACATTTGGTACAATATGGAGACCGACGATAAAGAGAGGGGTTGCTTGACAGGGATTTTTTGTGAACAAAATATCTGGAAGGATGTGTGATAACGGAGACAAAATGAAAGAACAAGCGACATCTCCACAGGGGGCCATTAATTTTAGATATGCGCGTGCCTCGTTAGATAGCAATTAGAAATTGTCTGGATAGCTGTTTTTGAGCAACTTGGCCCCCGGGCAGTGAAACAAAAATCCCGTAGACAAAAGACGTTGAATAAATTAAGAGGAGAGGTTTGTGACGACGTGCAAAGAATGATTTAAAAATAGTCCCACCAAGATTGATATGACTCAGGCAGAGAAGACAGTTATTGCCAAGAGAATTTTGTTTATGCGGCCATTTTTCTGCTCGTTGCGTTTGCGTTGGCGAAATCATTCCTCAGGACTGGGGATTATTACACCAAGGTGTTTTTCCCCTTTCTTTTCTTCTCCTTCCTCCATGTTCATGCTTGCTGAGAACAACATCACTTGGTTGAACCGAATTTCCGTCTTTTCTTTTTTAGTTTCATCCAACCAAAATGTTATTAGATTAGGTGATCCAGTTTATGGTGGAAACACCGAAAAGGGGTTTATTGTTTGACATGGATTCTGTGCACGTTCATTTTTGATAAATAAATTTGGGGGTTTCAAATGCTATTGTCTGGACATTATTTCAGAAGGAACTACGTCTCTGTAGGCTGGAGGATTGATGATTGGTCCACGGATAAACTTTATTAACAGTGATTGAAAATTTAGCAATTTTTAGCAATTACAAATTCCATATTTACATTTGCTAAAAACACAGGAACGGCTTATACCCTCCTCAAGCTGGGTAGACAAAAATTAGAATTTAAAAATAAATTAGAAAATGTTTGTGTACCGTTGCAACTTGTGTTGTCTTATTTTAGGGGCTGCATGTATTCAGAATAATCGGTTTTTTTTTCTCGACATTGTGGGGTGCTGGCTCAAAAGAAATAACTGGAAGTCGAAATTTAGATTCCAGTTATAATGATTTCCTGTTTGGTTTCAACAACAACATTGCATGTTGGAAGCCAGGAAAACCTATTGAAAACTCTTGATTTAGGACAGAGCATAATATCTGTTCTTCAGTGTATAGGGTAGTCAGTCAACATTTTAATTGAAATTTGTAGACAGTGATCATTTCGTAAGCTCGTGCTGTAAACCTCATCTTGTTTTGACACTGAGATTGAAGTTCTAGTCGCAGTAATTACAAAAAAGTCTGAACTGACTGACTGACAAATGAAGAAGAAAACAGTATCTTCTCAGGATATTACAATTGCACCATTTCAGAATCTAATGAATTCCACAAAAATGTCATGTAAAACACGTACTTTGGCAAAGGGTTGTTCTGATTTAAATAAACACATCAGCGACTGAAGTCGACACATATGGGGGAGGGCAGAGGGAACATCAAAGTATTGTAGCAAACCTTTAGCTATTCACTCCCAAAGGTACTACTTCAGAGCTGCAGAAACTTCTAAACGCAGTTCCCCGATCCAGAGGATCTGGTTTAGAGCGATAGGAAACGTATGAGAAGCAGAGGAAGGTGAAGGACGGGGGAGGGTCATGATTGTAAAGGGGGAAATCTGGCGGCGGACTTATATTAAAATCAAAAGAAGCGTTCGTAAATTTGCGCCTGTCCAGTTACTGCAAACAAACTCCACAATGAGATATACGGTCACAAACGCAAGGTGACAAAGAGAAAAAGAGTTGTATTTGTAGTTCCACCCACCCTTACCCCCACCCCTTCCCCACCACCATTACCTTTCACTTTTCCCCTCACGTCATTATCGGTTCCATTCACATCGTAAAGAACTATTTACCTTAAAACCTATTACACTTTTGCCTTCAACCCTTCTAATTCTATTCTCATCCTCCAACACGTAGGCCTATCTAAGTTTTCAAATCATGAATTTTTACCCCCACACATAAACCTATCCTATATATTATATTTTTCTTCTTTTAGACTTATAATTTGTATATATGTTTTCCTTTCATGTGTATATACAACGTCGGATCTTTTATTAGTCGTTGCACTCATTCTACGCGTACTTTGGAATATTAGATTCCTTAATAGTCCACGAGTGGTAACTTATACGTTCTCAGGCCGATTTTAACTTGAAAATGAATTGCAGTGCTGCACCTATTAAGGAAATTTCCATATTCTCAGGAAATGTTAACGTCCTCAGGAAATTTCTAAGGAAGCGAAAAATTTAAAGCCATTTCAAGGAAATTCCAAAATCTTAAAGGCATGTTCATGATTGGTATAAGGATAAAAAACATTGTTGTTGAGTTTCTGTCTGAAAACATTGGAGGGCTACAACGTGCACTGTGGCAATTGTTTTTAAAACAATGGCGTGTATGGCGTGTCTTGGCCGAGCGGATAAGAACACCGGACTCAAGCTATGGTGTTTCTGACAAGCAGAGTGTGGGTTCGAGTCCCGGTCTTGACACCTGCGTCCTTCGGATGGGACGTAAAACCGTAGGTCCGGTGTGTTGTGTCAATGCACGTAAAAGAACCCAGTGCACTTATCGCAAAGAGAAGTGGTTTGCCCCGGTATTCCTGGTTTGATTGTACTATAAATTGATGTATTACATTGTAAGTTTAAATGTACTTATTCCACCAATATGCTTTTGGGTGGGAAAAGTGCCATTATCTCCCATAGCCGATGACTCAGAGGTGCACAGAAGCTCAACAGGGACCTTTTCGTCACACTTTGCCGCGCAATTTGTGGTTTTTGAATCGCTGGTTTTTCCTGCATGTCGTGTTCATATTATTATTACCCTCTTTTATATCACTTCGGTTGGACCACTGTATCTCATAGATGCCCGCTTCAAGTAGCCTTTTAATTCAAGGCTTTTTGCCTGCATGTAACAAATTAGTCTAGACATGGCAGGCTGCCAGGCGATTTAGCTGAACCTTGTTAATTGCAATACATACGGCGCAATGAAGGCCGCGATCCATCGGATTGCAACGATCAATTTTAAAGAAGAAAAAAAAACCACAAAATCGATTTTCCAGAGTAGTATTTGTATTCACTGAGAATTATGAATCATATCAACATGTCACATGAAAAACATTAAAAGGAACGCCTTGAATCAAGAATTCCTGCAAGCGCATTAGTAGTCACATCCTATGGTTGGATATACACCAGTTAAAAATAGACTTATTAATTTAGTTAATCCACACAGATAACTGTAGATTGTGGTCAAATCTAGATTAATAAGCTCAAATGATGAGACTGTAGATTGTGGTCAAATCTAGATTAATAAGCTCAAATGATGACACTGTAGATTGTGGTCAAATCTAGATTAATAAGCTCAGATGATGAGACTGTAGATTGTGGTCAAATCTAGATTAATAAGCTCAGATGATGACACTGTAGATTGTGGTCAAATCTAGATTAATAAGCTCAAATGATGAGACTGTAGATTGTGGTCAAATCTAGATTAATAAGCTCAGATGATGAGACTGTAGATTGTGGTCAAATCTAGATTAATAAGCTCAGATGATGAGACTGTAGATTGTGGTCAAATCTAGATTAATAAGCTCAAATGATGAGACTGTAGATTGTGGTCAAATCTAGATTAATAAGCTCAGATGATGACACTGTAGATTGTGGTCAAATCTAGATTAATAAGCTCAGATGATGACACTGTAGATTGTGGTCCAATCTAGATTAATAAGCTCAGATGATGAGACTGTAGATTGTGGTCAAATCTAGATTAATAAGCTCAGATGATGAGACTGTAGATTGTGGTCAAATCTAGATTAATAAGCTCAGATGATGACACTGTAGATTGTGGTCAAATCTAGATTAATAAGCTCAAATGATGACACTGTAGATTGTGGTCAAATCTAGATTAATAAGCTCAGATGATGACACTGTAGATTGTGGTCAAATCTAGATGAATCTAGATTTGACCACAATCTACAGTGTCATCATTTGAGCTTATTAATCTAGATTTGACCACAATCTACAGTGTCATCATCTGAGCTTATTAATCTAGATTTGACCACAATCTACAGTGTCATCATTTGAGCTTATTAATCTAGATTTGACCACAATCTACAGTCTCATCATCTGAGCTTATTAATCTAGATTTGACCACAATCTACAGTGTCATCATTTGAGCTTATTAATCTAGATTTGACCACAATCTACAGTCTCATCATCTGAGCTTATTAATAAGCTCAGATGATGACACTGTAGATTGTGGTCCAATCTAGATTAATAAGCTCAGATGATGAGACTGTAGATTGTGGTCAAATCTAGATTTGCTCAGATTATGAGGCGGGCAGTTTGTTAATATAACTGCCATACCTCATCACCACAAATATAAAGCGTCTCTTTTCTTTGATTAGTCTGGGTATAGTCACCGAGCATCAAACCACGACGCGGACCAGTCTCCACGGATTTCAATTTATTACAAGAATGTAGTCTGATATTGATAGTAAGTGAAAGGTAAAAAAATATGTCTGCATGTATGACGTGCTTTATTGTATATAGCCACGAGGTATGAACTGCTTATCATCATGCTCAATTTCTTCGTATCCATACTCAACCTCTACCTTCTTCTCATCTTTCATTTTTTTTAAAGGGATACTACTTTTTTCAAATTTATATCAG